>OX638402.1:20073908-21273908 GCA_951813805.1 Limnephilus auricula | reverse complement strand
ATATATAGTATTTTAAATAAATTAATTGTGAAATAACACATTAATCGACGAAAAAATTGGTGAATTTTTTTTTAGTTTAGAGATTTACCCCTGGACCACGGGGGCTGTCGACGACGACGATTAGATAGATAAGGAGCGCCAGGAGAATGTATGAGGCGAAAGTGAATGTAAGATGAAGACGAAGACCCCCAAAGAAGATATGATGCGACTATTGTAAATCAATTAATTTAGTCGAGTTGATGGGTGGAGTTTTGAGTTTTATTAAGACAATGCGTGAAAGCGATTAAAATGAAATATCTGCCTACCTTATCCTAGGAAACGGCGTGATGGTTTATTAATATTAAATATATAATCCAAAATTACAAATAAAACACAATTCACAAAACACAGTAATCACCCTGTACCAAGACACTAATTACACCTCAACTTTCTGTTTATAACGTCTCGAAATAATTACCAGATCATATCTCACTTTTTCTCATCTCAACAAAGTAACGAATGAAAAAAAATCTGCCTTTTTCCTTTGCGTTCTGGGGACGGGTAAATGGGTGGAACTGAGTATTGTATCCACTTACGAACCAGTGACATGAAAATAATATTTTGAAATAAACTTTTATCTCGTTTTACAGGCCAATTGCTTTTTTATAAACAGAATGCTATTTTTAGTTTTAGTTAAAAGTAGGTACTATCTAGACGTATGTTAGACGTTACACTTATGGTAGATTCAGACTGGGTCGACGTACGTATGCATGTATGGTAACTAAGCATTGTTTGGTGTAGCGATGCGTACGTACGTCGTCCAGTCTGAATCTACCTTTATAATTCGATCGTCCAGGTGATTTAAACGCCACCAAATCAAGTATAGTGATGAAAAACTTGTAATGAATTAAACCAAATGTTGATGTTTCGGGATATTTCAATGCACGTACAGAACTGTTATGCCTTTCGGTGTTATTTTACAGCATATTTAGTATGTAAAAACACGGACACTTGTACATAAGATTTGATTTATGGTGAGCATTCGAATATTTCAGTATATCAAAACTAAGTATTTGGAGATACCTGCCTAATCAACCGAACGATCGACAACGACATATATATATATATATATATGTATATATTAATTAGAATATTATTGTCTTAGACATATTTTATTTTAATTAAAAACTTGTTTTCAGATTGAAAAATTGTTAGTATCAAACACTTTTGAATGATTATAACCCATTTAATATGCATACTTCCATAGATTTACATCTCTGAAAATGACCAAAAGTTGTTTCTTCTAGTGTAGTATTTCGTCTAGTATTTAGTGCTTTGAGTGATTGGCAAAAATTGTTCTGTTACAGGTGGCGCCAAAGTCCTCACTCGATTTCTTATGGCAGTAACTTTGTTTGAAATAGAAAGAAATGTAATATATCATTGAAGAAGAAGATAACAATAATAATCTAATTTTTTAAAATATGAAAATAAACAAGACACAGAAAAATAATAAAAGATAACGGTCGCAACTGGGACACGAACCCAGAACCTTACGTCTTACCGGGACATACACCATAGAAAGAAATGGTTTGACACTGTTAATCCGCGTTCTTGATGAGTATAGCGATCCATGGTATGTCAATCTCTTTCTGTTTACTTCACAAATGTCAAAGTTTTGTTGACAAGACGCCATTTGCAGAAATAAGAGCATCTTCCGATACAGCGATAAATTTTCAGAGCGAAGAAAGCATTGCATTGTAATTAGTTAGTTAATTTTAAAACATTTTTTATTCTGAATTCGAATGAGGGAAATAGATTAATTGTCTATTTAAAAACACGAATAACTATTTAATAGTTATCAAAATTACTTACATAAAGACCTATCTGGCCGTTATACATGGCTATAAGTTTGTCATATAATTTTGATGTTTGTATACGCGGTGACCTTCGATTCGCAAATTTTCCCGCAACTGACACCTCTTAACGTGGACTACGCGGCAAAACACGACGTCATATCTGGCGATTACTGCTGGTAACTTCTTTTAAGAGTTGATGTCTTATTTAGCTCGTTAGCGCGAAACGGAATATTTCACTTAAGAAAACTGTCAACTTGTTTCGTACACGGCAGATGTAACACGCGTTACGCTGATGCAAATAATACAGAATCACTAAACTAACTAACTAACTAACTAACCATCACGCCGTTTCCCCGCAGGGGTAGGCAGAGAGGACGGACCGCCAAACAACTCGGTCTTGGCACACGCTCCTTGCCTCATTCACATTCATACATCTTCTCATACATACTCTTCTATTATTCTGACTCTTGACATGGCCCGACTCAAGTATCTGATTTAATTGATCGTGCCACGTCTTCCTTAGGCGTCCTCGGCTTCTTATACCGTTCACATTCGCGTCATAAATTCTCTTTACACTCCTTTCTTCAATCATTCGCTCAACATGCCCAAACCATCTAAGCGTCCCTTTCTTAATCTTACTTACTTCGCTCACATCAGCCTTGCATTCTTTTCGGATCTCTACATTCCTCACACGATCATACATGGTTTTACCACACATACGCCTCAGGGATCTCATTTCTACAGCATTCAGTCTACTTTCATCCTTTCTCTGCCATTTCCACGCTTCACTGCCATACATCAGGGTAGGTACCAGTACTCCATTGTGGACTGCTAGCTTCGCTTCTGTGGACAACTTTTTGTTGGCTCCAACAGCGTTCAATCCTCCATTAATGGAGTTACCTGCATTCACCCCTCTTTCGTCGTAAATACATACTCTACATTTAATTATTAATATAATCTTCAGATCGAACTACGCAATACACAATTCATTATTATTGAGCAATTAACCAATTATTTAGCAACGGTGAGAGAATGTTAATATTTGCTATCTTAATCTAAACTACTTATACGCCATAAATGATAACGATAACCCAAGCTTTAAAACTCTTCCAAATAAGGAAATCAATGAAAATTGTGAAACATCTCTTTTAACCGATCAATTTGTGTGGTCCCTCCATTGCCAATTTTATTGCATTCAGTGAAAAACCAAAATCGAATTCTCTCCACAATTTATAACTGCCATCTCGTGAACTGTCTGTTTTTATCTGCCATACAATATATCACCGAATCTATGAGAAAGTCAGATGGTGTAAATTTAGTACTTGTCCAATGATATGATCGGACGAAAGTCGTGAGAATCTGCCTCGTGTAATCATTAATTTAAAAAGCAGAAAAAATGTAGATCTTACAGATATAATTTTTTGTGCCTATATCCGACGCAATTTGAACCGTTACACAATGGAGAAATAGTATCACTTAAATGTATTATCCGCTTAAACGGGTACCCGCAACTTAATACAAAGCCATAAAAACAAATAGTAAAAAACAACATTGAAAACAAGGCACATAAAAAAGTAGAATATAACGTCGTTGGTTTCGCGAAAGTTCGCAGTATCCTACATCCTACGCACTGTGCTGAGATTTTTTTGTAAAATCTGTGTTGTTTTGGAAAAGGGGGACCAGTAAATAATAGTCAACTTAACACAGGAGCCGATTTTTAATAATTTTTGCCAGATCTGAGAATTTGAAACAATTTTACAAGAGTTATCTTCCTTTTTCATTTCAAAATTTGACCTAATTGGCAATAAATAATGAGTTTCATAATACTTATGTTAAAGTCAAAAATGATGTTAAACCAAAAAAATCATTGAAGATGAATATTACACTAATACATCGAAATGAAACATGAAACCGAAAAAGATACAAAAAATATAAACAAATAACGGTCGCTACTAGGAATTGAACCCAGGATCTCTGTCTTACCGGGACAACGCCTCAACCAAGTCGGTCATTGGGACATAATTATTTTACGAAGGATAAGAGTACAGAGATACTGAGTTAGATTTCCTGTTGCGACCGGTAGCTTTTTTTACCTCTAGTTCTGAGAAAAATAATTTCCCTCAGGGCCTATGTCATCTTTGGGGATGCTGTGTTGAAGGTATTTTTAAGGAAAGTGAGGAGAAGAAGTTCTAGGAAGGAAAAATATATGAGGGTTAGGTAGGAATCTGGAGTTCAGTGGGTCCAGATCATCCGCCGTCATGACCTAGACAAACTTCACCCCATGAACCCGGGCACCCCTGCTAAGTCACCAAACGCAGCGAGCCACTTGGGGTGACCTATGAAAGAGGTGTTGGTTATCCAATAAATTGTTCCTGGGGCGGCAGTACCCATTCTCGCTTCCCAAACTGTAATGTTTCATGAATGAATCAATAAGATTAGAATTATCTTCGACTTCAATGATTAATATTACAATAACGGGTATATCCTTATAAAGCTATTCCAGTAATATTAAAATCAATTGCTTGCCAGGAATAATATCATTTAAATATCTGAGAAATACCTACTGAATAATTTAATTATAGAATGAGTGATTTTGCGTCCGACATTGTATAGCCATAGAATCCGGATTGAAACGTAGATAAAGAAAAGAAATTTAGCGGTGTCAAAATTGTGACTTATACTGTTTGTCAACAGCGAAAGTCTTGAAACAATTTTTTTCTATTGGACTTATAACTTCTTTTCATGTAAAAAAATAGGATACCTTTGGTATACTTAACTTCTTACTTATCGTATTGTTACTGACTCATCTCCCTTTTCCAAAACACCACAGAAATAATCCCTCCATATCACTAGTTTATAATCTAAAGTTCGCCCATATTGTTAGACTTGGAATACAAATAAAGATAAATCCTTGTATTAAGCGGGCCGCCTGACTTGAAATTTTTTTATCATCCCCGAGCAGGCAATTTTGGAAACGGTACACCAGTAACTAAGTAACAAACTTTCTTGTCAAATGATCAAACGAGAGTTATGAAACCCGTACATATTTTATGATTTAAGTCTAGTAAGGGAATTAATTTCCTAACTGTCGGAAAGTTGGTGTACAAACTTAGGCAACAAATAATACGATAATATTATGATAAATAATTTAAAATGTGATTTTAATCCATGCCGCCGCACGTAAGACCATGTATAACAAGCAAGCTCGACAAAATTCGATATTGACATATCAATTATTGGAACACGATGAGGGATAGTTGGAGAAAAAATTTTAAGTACTACACAATTAGTCATGACCCAGGAGTTGAAGCAATGATATAATCCAATTTCCGCCTTCCTTAGTTTGATTTTAGTGGTTCAATCGACAATACAATAAAGGGTTAAAAAAACTTATGAAACCAGTCTATGCTTTGAAGTATCAAATTGACTACTACTTTAGGTTAGCTTTGTTAATGATATGTAATTATTAAATGAAATACTCAATTTTATAAGTCTTGATCTTTTTTATTGTAAATAGAATAGCTATTTAATCTATTTATCCCAGTCTAAGCGTGTTTAAATGATTTGAAATGATAAAACATCTTATTTTTAACTAAAATTCATACATCGCAACTTGCACCCGAAGCACCCAGTATATTTTTTTATAAGTTTTGTAAAAATTGTTTTAATTTTAAGTTTCTTTTTTATATCAATATTTCATAATTGACCATTAAATGCGCTATAAAAGACAATAAAATGTATAAATTTGTTTTAGACCACTTTAATTTTAAATACACTCTACCGGTTTCGGAAGAAACCTTCCTTCGTCAGGAGAATATTAAAACTGTTTTAATATTCATAATATTCATTAAAATTCTTTTAACAGTTTTAATATTCTCCTGACGAAGGAAGGTTTCTTCCGAAACCGGTAGAGTGTAATTAAAATTAAAGTGGTCTAAAACAAATTTATACATTTTATTGTAAATTATGGCGAGCCACAAAGTTAATGCTTATTACGAACATGACAATAAAATAGTTTTGTCAAGCTAGCTTGTTCTGGACGGTCCACTGTGCGCTGTGAGATAAGCTTTTAAATAACATTCGTCAATTTTATAAAAATCATTAAGTGCTGGCATTATGTTAGTTAAATATTTAGACATAAGCCTAAAATCACAAAATTTACAATTCTTAGCAAATGAGCCATTATATACTTGTCTAGCCCCATTCTACAATGATTAACCGGTATAGATATTATTTATTTGTATTGTTCAATAGTGTGGAGAGAGCCAAATATGGAACTTAATGAAATATGTGCAAGCTAAGTAGTAAATCATTATAGATATATATATATATATATATATAAATTTGGAATAAAACTGATGTCACCAAATTACATTAGACCTTTCGGCTCCTAGGTCGAAGACAGGCAAATGAAAATGATGATAGGTGCATTCAATAAAGAAATTTGATATTTGAAATAATGTTCAATTTCACCAGAAGTAAGGAAAAGCTATGCTTACTTCGGGAGAAAAAACAAGCCTACAAAAATACCTTCACTTCAACAGTTTTATTTCTTTTGCACACGGTGTCCGGAAACTAGTGGTGCAAATTGGAAACTGATTAATCACAACCCTACCCAAAATAAGATTTGACGAAACAGCTAATAGTAACCACGTGGTGATCATTCTCCAAATGTGACGAAGATCCAACAGTTTCTTGCCTTTAACACTAGTGTCTAGACACCATATATAAAATGATGTGTATGAACTTTCAACACAACAACAATACAAGTACACTGAACTAGCGCAATGGGTGTTAAATTATTAACAAGATACAGATATTTTGTAGTTTGCCAATGCAAAAACTCTAAAAACGATTTATTTATAAATTATACGCGAGATATGCCTTCAAATGAAAAAAAATCTTACCCTGTAAGCTTCGAAATTCTATATTAAAATATGTGAAATTTTAGGTAAAACGTTCGAAATTTCCTTCACAAGTTTTCAAACTGCCATTTTGATCGAAACGGTTCGTTTCTACGTCTTGTTTATGAGTTCAACAGCTCGGCTGCGATTTGCTTGCTTGTGTTTTCTCACTCTAACAACATTAACTGCTTTCTCCCCTCAAATAGATCCTCCACACAGCTTCTTCAAAGACGACGTAGGCCACGAGGGAAATTATGTTCCTCGGGGACTCCTGTGTGGAACAAGAGGTACCGAATTTACAGAAAAAATATTTGATATTTAGGGCTATTTTATAGTTCTAGTTCAATAGCAGATGATCCAATAAATAAACATCTCTTAAAAACAAATACACATCTAATTGGTCATTGAATAAAACGAAATACTGCTATTTGGATACAAACTCTATTTACGGTAATATTTCATCACTAGAAATGTTTCAGTGATAAATGACCAATGATAATATTTTTCTATACCGGAGAGGCGCAGCATAGTGTTTTAAAATTCAATGTCTTGATTCTGCTTGATATTCCGGAGAAGATCGTGCCAGACCGGCACCGGGCGTAAATAGATAGGTAATTTACTGTAAATATTTTTATAGCACCATTAACGTGATGTTTCAACGTGAGCGATTTAATCCGACGGGTCGTGCTATTACAACGTAACGTGAGCCCACTGAAGAAATAATCATATAGAAGTTTGTTGGGGGCGTGTTTGGGTGACAAAAGTGAGCCATTGTACTCAATATTGGCTTTTAGTATGGTCACGTTTACGGAACGGCAACGATACAAAAAGTAGTAAGCTTACGTTCCTTATCACAATAATACTGCAGCTCTTTCTTACACATTTGATAATGGTGAGACAAAAGATGAGACACACAATGTACGTAAGTCTTTTTCCTACAAAGCAAAAAAAATGAGTGTGCTTTAGACCACACGACTGAAGTAAAACTTCTAGAGAGAAAGAAAATGTGCGCGCGCACTGCTCTCTCTTGCTCCTACAGTATTTATAAAATTGTTCAAGAAGGAAATGAAATTACGAATAATCTTCATGCACTGGCTATGAGAGGAAGAGAGAAAGAAAATGTTTCCTCCAAATTACTACTTTTTTTAAGTGAAACTTCTTTACGCACGCTTGACTTGGGGGGTAAGGTGGCGAATTCATGACGAGAGCGTTACGAAAAGTGTAGTCGGGCTGTATCACACTGTAGGAGCAAGAGAGAGTAGTGCGCGCGCACATGTTCTTTTTCTCTTCCTCTCATAGCCAGTGCCAGTCAGTAGTAGAAGTTTTACTTCATTCGTGTGGTCTAAAGCATACTCATTTATTTTTTATATCGTCGATGTAACATATAATTTATAGAAGTAGAAATATAAATCACAACGCAGTAAGTCTAAGACAAAGGTAAATTGTGTTGTCTTTAATTTCGTTGTTTTAGTTCTAACATGATCAAAATGCCCTCGTGTGCGATAAGAAAATGTTCCCATTTCGCGGGAAACACGAGTAAAAGCCACGCAATAACATTTAATTCATAAATACACGCAAATTATTAATTATTTATTGTTCCCCGAAGATTTTTAGCGCCATTGGAAAAAGTGAGATTAGCAAAAGCAACAATTAAGTATAAGAAGGGCAACCTAGAAAAGTGGGTTCTCTCACACAGCATTCCGTGTTTGTCTTAATGTAAGCGAGTAAGTATGTCTTGGCATCTCAGTCACACTTATGATGTAGAATAGTATTCGGCGCAAATACAAAAACGCTGCCTGGAAATATATATATCGTTCATACACCCACTTTCTTTAAAAGTCTATCTTTATCATCCATGAATAAGTTTTTAAAAATGAATTTACTAAAAAAATAAGAGTGTTTCTTACTTTCCCAATTCTATCGTGTGTTCTTGAGATAATGGCGTGTTTAATTATAATGTGTAACGTCATTTATTTTCACGAAATCAATCTAGAATCTAAAAGTTAATTGATTTCGCTTGCCTACGGCATAGGAGGTCGATAGGTTCATTTAATTTAGCAACAACAGTATACATTTTTTTCTTCCAAATCAGTAAAGATTTCACTTCTTAGGATTATCCGTTCAGTGCGTGAACCGTAAGTAACCGCATCTTATAATATAATACGAGTATACTCGTATAATATTACGGTGAGGGATTCACTCGTAGCAATTTTTATAAGATATTTTGGAGACGTTGCCTATTGAAAGTTGCGGACACTTAAGATTTTTTCATAATAAATAAATAACTAGAATATATTATTATTAATAGGGTATTGTAAATTAAATTTATTCCAGGTCAATATTGCAAAATTAAATAAAATAACAAAAGAATAATTAAAAAAAAAAAATTAAGTATTAAAATTTGAGTTATGATTTGAGATACAAAAATGTTTTATAGTACCGGACACAGTAAAAAATTGTTTGAATAACGATAGATAGATACCCTTAAAATAATATGAACCAATCACAAATAAAGACATCTGAACACACAGGATTATAGAGACAAGCTTCGTAAACCTAGCCTTCACAGATTAAGCACTGAATCCAATCTTCGTTCTTGAATTATCGGTAAACTTTAGACTGTGCAAATATTTTAATTATTAATAATTGTTAGTTGTAATTTATTTTGCCATCTTTAAGGCTTTTCTAATGATATCTTATAACATTTTAGGAACTACACTTTGGTATAAACTACTTGGTCAAAGGCGTTAAAATTTGTATTGTCCGGCGTTAGACGAAAATACTTTTGACGGTACCAGGGGACAGAAAACATGAAATATTTTTTTAACAAATAATACGTAATTTAATCATTGATGAAGACGATAATACTGACATATTCAAAAGAAACATGAAACTTACAAGACACACAGAACGGTCGCAATTCGGAATCGAAGAAAGTATCTTTGGCTTACCGGGACAACGCCTCAACCAACTCGATAATTAGGACCTAAATATTTTCGTCATTTTTATCGAACTCGTATTTCAAATTCAGATATTTTCTTTTATGTGTTTTACAGATTGAAAAATCCTATTACAATACACATGGCATATTCATAACTTTACATAAATAAATGAAAATTTTACAATAATATATATTTTACAGTTCTTGTCTAAAACTACTCTTGAAACCTTCAAGGCTAAAGTTGAAGATGTCAAGAGTCCTGGAGATATCATTTAGCAGCACCATACCTCCTGTCATGCTATGCTGGGCCAGAACGTCCGTTCTGCCATGTGGAATACAGAACAAGTCGTGGTGGCGACCCTGGCGGTAGTTGTTCGGTACGAATAATTTGTAGCATTCCAAGAGGTATTATGGGCTGTCAATGGAAGAGTTTATAATTTTAAAAGCCGTTACTAAAAGGGCCCACTCCTTCTAGATTGGAGACTTTCGTAGTGCGTTTCAGAGTGCAAATCGATGTGATTCAAAATCGCGGGTATTCACCATGTGTTCAAATATTTATCTTCAAATAAATTTTCCCACATTTTTGAAAGCTATCTTTTTGAACGATTACAAAGTTCGATCGAATTTACTAGATAGTATCTCCGATAAACATGTCCAGTTTTTATTCATCAATATTATCTTCTTTTCTTTTCAATAATTAGTATTACATTAATGGGGATAACCTTCAAAAGTTATTTCAATAAAATTGAATTATAATTAATCCTGTAGTTACCGTCGCTCTTCGAGGGTTGAGCACGACCATCCGGAGATACAAAGTATTTCTGACAAATGTGCCTTCATATTAAAATGACAAGTTGCCTATTTAACAATGACCTTTCCGTGAATTGACTCCAAAGATTTGGATCATGATGTATTACATTTATTCAAAAATTAATGGGTGTTATGGGAAAACATTTTTTACGCCGACCAATATCAACAATATGACTGGTGGCATTGTAATACAACCAAAGACAATCATTAACAAAATTAAGTTCCATCTCTAGAAATAACGGTTCATATTTACTTATTTATTTTACATCTGTAGGGCTTTTACGAACATTGTACATGTCGGAATTTTATATAATGCAGAAATATAATACATTTCAGTGCTTACAATAAACATCACTAGTTACAATAAATATACACCTTTTAGTTATTTAATCGTAAAAATTTGTACAAAGAAGCTCAACGAGTATATAGTTTTATTAATTTATCTTTGGACTTTTGCAAATCGATTCTTTGGAATAACAAGGTTCCATCTATTGCTTTACCGTCATGCGATAATGAACTCTAAGGTAGCTTACCATAGATCCCATAACCGCGTGACGTTTCCGCAACAGATGGAACCTTGTTATTCCAAAGGGTCGATATGAGTTTGTATATTTTAAAATTTTAACAATGAGAAAGAAAGGCAGAATTTAATTATTTTTTATCAGCTCTAATCCAACGTTTTTTTGCTTCACTTCACTACATAAATCAGCTCTATTCGATGACAAAATACCTTCGTTTATACTGCAAAATTTTTAAACTAAATGTATTTTATTTTATTTTATTTGGAAAACCAACAGTTACAACATTTTATAAAGTATAATAAAACATGGGTAAATCATTTAACCAATAATAGGTTTCCAATAATCTACAATATTGCAGTAGGTACATGTTACATGTACAGGTATGTGTATTTACATATATTTTCTTCTACACGTTATGAAAATCTGGACAGCAAGTATTGACACGTACAGAAAAATATTTATGCCTTGGAGTAATTTTCACTCTATCAATTCTACAGAAAAAAAGTAATACTGAAAACTAACACCAACAATAACAACATTCCTAATATTATCCACCTAGCGGTGACTTCGTGCACATAGAGTTTTCTTTTGCGAAAAGGGTGTAGACTAATTACATATTCATTATTATTAAATATTCAGAGGCACACGAAGGTATATTGGCTTGGCCCGCGGGCATGTAATTTTATAGTAAAATATATATAAGCTTCGATAGACCAGAGTTCCTGTTTGATAAGCTGAAACTATGTGAAGTTACCTCTCGGTTGTGATATTTTTGTATTAAATGTGTACATATTTTTTTTTAGATGTGTGTACTATACAAAATTTCCAGCTTCGTAGAGACAGTGGGACTAAGGAATTCCTAATTTTGTTATCTTGAGAGACAGAAATAAAGTGTGAAGTGGATAGTGATAGAGGAGAGTATGGTTGAAATGTAAATATTTATTATCTGGTCACCAAACATTACTACAGCCATTTCAAGAAACGTTCGGTTTCTGAATGATCATGTTTCATCAGAGCGTACTGAGAGAGTCTACCACTATGAAAATCTTCTTACATTTTAACAGGTTGATTTCCATTTACTGTAACAAATCACAATCCCGATTGAACCAAGATTGTGATTTTGTAGAAGACATTGCAGGCAATATATCACATATTACACCACCATAAATACATCAAGTCGATATTTTTTTTCATTTGTGATAAAAGAACAGTACTTTGTACTTTGAAAACGTGTAATCCAACAATTCCAGACAAATTCAAGCAATCGGAGTGAGACGATAAGTTTGCAATGTTGAGGATTTTCTAAAGAGATTTCCAGCCAAGACTTGTGCTCGATACATCACTTCCATTGTTATCGGACATGCCAATTGAAGCTACGAGCATCCATGGCACTGAAGGATATATTTATCAATTACCCACGCCCCTTATCAGAGCTATTGAAATTATTCTTTCTCATTGTTATCCAACGGAAAGATGTATTACCTCAACAGATTGGATGGAACTGTACGACACCTTTACTCGTGGCAAGTTAAAATAAATATATACAGATAAATTACAATTTTCACATTGACAATCATGTTATAAATATAATTGCTCATACCACATCACTATACTTTATTAAACTGTTACTCTAACAGTGTTAAAATATTTCCACTTTGCAATAAAATTAAATTAAATAGAATACTTCTCACATTACATTTTTTTTAACTAAAATTTACTGATACAGAAAAAAAAACACACACATGTTTTATTAGGAAAATGTATTATAGACGCTAACAGAGACTCCCTTTTTTTCGTTTCACGTAAAAAAAATAATAAAAGATTAAATTTAATATCGAATTTCGGCGGAAAAGTTTGTTTCATGAAGTTGTACATTTCAGTTATTTTCCCACCGTCTCACTGTCTCCAGGTGATTTGGAGCAGTTGGGACTCTTATGCGGTATTCACATTAAAAAAAATTATGTTTTAAGTATAGTTTTTTTTCAACACTTTTAATTTATTACATTATCACTTGCCAAATATGTTCTTACTGGAACATCATGGAACCATCTAGCATTAGATACTTATTTGTATGGTTTGTGCGTGTAATTATCATGTTTTATTCTACAATGACTGCTCTCCTTTATTTAGCTATATACTTTGTGTTAAGAGGGTATTACCGGAAATTCGTCCTTTTTAAATCATATTCTAGACGTATTGAATCTTTTTTAACAAAAAAACATAAATTGATTTTGAAAGATTGTTATATTATCTGGTACACACAGTTTAAAATTTTTGAAAAACTAAGTATATTTTTAAAATACTAAGGTTATACCGTTGGTCGTTGGCAGATTCAAGTTTCAAACGATAGATTTTATTATCAACACAAATTTCAAATCATATAATCATACACTAAAATAAATCAATACATAATCTAGTCAACACAGTTTTCAATATTTCAATTTTAGTTAAATTAAAATCATTAAAAAATAAATCCGAGAAAGTGTTTAGTGACGAAATACCTAAGTTTTTCTATTAATTTAAGGTCTTAGAAAATAAAATATTTTTAAATTTTTTTTTGCACGATTATTTTGTTTAGACATTATTGAAAAATCATAAATATTTATGATTAAAAAATACTAACAAGAAGTACACTCTATTTAATAAATTATCATCGTGCGTTTTGAGCATTTTTATTGCTTACTTGAAAGAAGGTATATATTAAAGCAAGTTTTTAATGAAATAAATTTGATACGGGGAATAACCGATTTTTCTCATTGGAACCTCCCTGTAAAGTTACAAGCATTTTTAAACTTTTATTCTCACCTGCTGGTCAATGGCTCTTAACGTGTTCATTTATAATTTGTATCTTGCTATATTAGATATATTTTCCAAAAATCGTATTTTATCGTCTTGTGGAAAGCAATTTGTTTTAGGTATCTACCGTTCAAACAAGGCCAAAGGAAACGGTGGATACCTTTATTTGACATCGATTACCGGCCGCCAGTCAACCGGGCTACCAAGCCCACTCTCTTCGGAAAATGTCCAATAAAACAGAATATATAAAGCCAAATGCCCACTCCGCTCCTGTCAATCTATAAAAGTATGACACAAAAACAAAAAAGAGTAAAGTGGACAGTCGCTTTCCACTTTTACTAGCAACTGATTCTACGCTTAAAAAATAAGATCTTTTCAAGGCCTTAGGGTATTTCGTGTCTTCTTCAACATGTATGTGTTTGTAGGTACTTTCCGTGTTTCTCAGTCCAGGCATTCAAATAACAGAGACTTGCTTGATCTGTATCGTGTTATTGATTGCGTAGAGCATTTATAAACATTAAGTGTGAGCATAATAAACAACGTGTGTATGTGAATGTCCTCGTAATTTAAATGTCCTTTATAATGAAGCGCAGCTTAATAAAAGTAACTACCCGTTCTTTGGTTACTGAAAAGAAATCATTTGCAAATAAATAATAACTGATGGATATATTGTTCGTCATAAATTTTGAATAATTCGTTAGATTCCTGCTGTATCTATTATGTATTGTAATTCCACACTACACGGAGAAAAATGTTATTAAAAAATACGATAATTTTATTCGTAAATACGGTTAAAAACGGGACTGAAGTTCTTATGAACAAATGAATAGTGTTTCAATGCTTATTGGTGGGAAAATGAAAGAATAATTTTGTTGGTATTTTTTTTTTTTTTTAATAACTCAGGTACGGGACATACGTTATTCCTATGTCTACCTATGTTAAATTATCGTGAAAACAAGCTTATGTGTCCAAGCGGTTAAAAAGAAAGACAAAGACAAACATAACCCAACAACATTTGAAAATCTCCTACTACCACCACACTAAGCGGAAGATGTTGCTTGTGTTGTGATGGAGGACTTAGCCAGCCGAGGAATCGAACACGGAACGCCTGGGTGGGACCCAAACGCTATGCCCACTCAACCACTGACCGGTCTATTTCGGTGGGTATTTCGTACGAAATTACGTATACCAACAAATTATTCTTACATGTTCCTGTCAATAAACATTGAAACCCTGTTAATTTGTTCGTAAGAACTTCAGTCCCGTTTTTAACCGTTTTTACGAATAAAATTATCTTAATAGTATAATAAAACAAATTTAAAACTTTTTCCACTTAGAAAACCAACATTCGTTTGATAAAGACAGAGATATTAAAGTCCTCCACACTTGTAATAAGGGTCATAAACTTGATAAACTAGAATCATTAGAAATAACCCGCCTAACAAAAAAAGTAGACCCTATATTTGTAATGAATAAGAAATTAGAATCATTTGCAAAATCTCCACTATTGTATCCATTGTAATTTTCTATCATATATGTTCCAAGTAAAATATGTACTTTGTTTGTATTAGGTCCATTATAAGAATAATCCTACTCCAACGTATCCCCCTTTATAAAATCAATTGTTTAATCAAAAAATTCCATAACATCATAAATATAATAAAGATTGTAATTAATAATAGACTTGACAACAATAAAATTAGGTGCTAATAATTCACATTACTTGTAAGGTATTTCCCAAACAATACTAAAGTATGTAAGCTACCAACCCTATGTAATTAGCCTACTGGGAATAACCAAAAAAATAATTAGATAGTTGGACACTCAAGACCACTTAACAACAAATGTAATAAAATCCATAATTGAATAAAATCCCTGTAGACCACCCCTCCCTCCCCCCGCCCCCTCCTCCCCCTCCCTAATATGTTTTGTATAAAATCCCTAGGTTAAGAATATTTTTCACCAGTCTGAAGATGGCTTTGACAAGCTGAAACCGGTTACGGTCATTAAATTAAAAGTGGAAAAAGTTTTAAATTTGTTTTATTATACTATTATAATGGAATTCCACCACGAATTATCAGTTTCAAAAATAGAAATATTAAAATTATCTTATTTTAGAATAATATTTTTCACAGTGTACTTCCGTTTGCCGTTTATGATAAAAAGACGGCTTAATTTAGCAGTTATTTTTTGTAGACTTCTTATATTTTCAAGGGTTCGTCTCGAGTCTCAAGTGAAGCGCCAATAGTACCTTCCAAACTTAACAACATATGAAGGATGGCGTAGGTACTTAATGCCGGTATGACTACATACATAACACCATTTCTTTGTTTTCATTATTTTAAATGTAAACTAAATGAAGTGATCATGTAGTTGTTATACAGCCGGTCAGTTGCTGAGTGGCATCTCGTTTGGGTTTCCCTATCTCCCAATTTCTCGGCTGACTACATCCTCCATTACGACACACGCAAAATTTTTCGCTTTGTGGTGGTAGTAGAAGGTTATCCAATGTTGTCACCTTATTCGTAACCCGGGAGTGTTAGTCTTTCTTTAAAAAAAAGATAATATAAGGAACATTTATCAAAGCCATAAACATAATTAGGAACCATTTCATTCTAATTTTTATATTTATTTTACGCTATATCCGCACAGTAGGCCATGAGGAGATAATTTCCTTTTTAGGCAATAAAATAATGTAGTAATATTAATTAGAAAATAAATAAAGCCGTCGTATTCCAGGGGCAAGATTGGACTACCATTCCAAAGGTCGCGGGTTCGAACCCAATGTGCGCAAATAAATTGTATTTGATTAATTTGTGTTATTTCACAATTATTTAATTAAAATAATATATAATACATTTTTGAGGCACGTTCCAGAGTGGAAGATTTTTTCAGTATTGCCCTGGTGTAAGACCACCATTCAGAATTGAAACTTTGCTTAAAATGACTTTAGCCATGTTTAGTGAGTAGACCTAAATAGCCAGGTACTTCAGTTCCCCGCTTACCTTCAGCTTCACAACATACCCTAATTGGGGATGCCATAGTCTCACTGGCTTCAGACGGGAGCAGTTGGGACTCTTGTGAGGTGTTCACTATATAAAATATACACATGAAAGCGCAAGATGTTGCTTTAGAATTTTAAGGTATTTTATCAATTTTATGTAAAATTTGCGAATATCAATTTTTTTTATATTTGAAACAAAGTTATTCTAAGATACAGGGTGGTATTTTGAAACATGCTTCACATGGTTTCATTTTAAGATTATATGTTTATCTGATATCTTGTTGATATATTTATTTTTCTAAAAATCGTTTGAGTGAATATTTTTATACAATTTGTCATTTGGCGACAAAAAGTCTAAACTTATTTTGCGCAGATGCCTTTTTAGATGAACTTGTAACACCTACCAAGCATAATATTATTTATATTCCAAGAGAATAAGAAATAATAACATCGAAGAGTAAATTCAATAACATTTCAATTGGGTAGTGTTCTTTAACATATTATTGATAATAAACATTTTTGAACATTCACCCGAAGAGATTCTATTAAAGATTTTTTAAATTATGTGATATCAAATGCCGTAACAACAGTTACGGCTCTAAAACTATATACCTAGGTCAAGATAATAATTTGTAAGACATCAGAATGTTAATTAAAAATACACACAACCACGTTAAAAGCCACAATAAACATGAAAAAGATAAAACTATGCAACAAGATAGTTAAATGCAGGTAGCCTTTCCTAATGCGGATTTAAAAGCTACTGTAACATTATCTCCAAGCGTTAAAATCATCCATTAGATACTGTAAAGCGATCGTACATATTAATAAAAAAGTAATATCTTACAACAAGACAGTAATTACTACAGTAGGCAGGAACTAGCAACTAGCATCGAATACAACAAGCATAGTACCTGTATGTTGGGGTTTGTTAGAATCTATGTCCATGAGAATGTTTTATGTTATTTGCCTACATGTATGTGATACGTCTGTGTACACCGATTCCGCCCGTGTATTAACATTAATTGACATTAATACCTACTGTAAATGTTCGGTGGTGGAAAACGACAAAGACGAAATCAATTAACAAGCCCATACGAACAACGCACAAGGCTCCCACCGCCGAGAGATAAACATTTCTTTAAGTGTTTTATAGAGGCTTTGGCGGCGGGCTATGTTCATGTAAAAGCCGAGGAGATTCAACAGTAGACAGAGGAGCCAGGAGTTTGCAGCGGATGTTCGGGATAAGATGAGATTTTTTGATGTGCTGAAATTAATAAGTCATGTTTTTAGTGATACGATATCTAGACAAACCTTTGATTTCATGTACAAGAACAACAATAAGGTAGGTGTCACGGTGTCACCAATATTTATATTTCTTCTTAAATAATTGCAATATTACTTATCTCCATCCTTTTATCTAAATTTCAACAATAATTATATTTGTTTAGTATATTTTTTTTACATTTTAATACAATGGGATTACAATTAGATTTGAAATTTAAGAAACTAGAAAACGTGTTACTTAATAGTGAATTAAATATTATTAAAAAACCCTTTTTTAAATAGCCATATTATATATTTTTTTGCATTAATACCATTAATATTCATAATTTTTATCATTTAGACATATTGGCTGCTCCTTGATTGTGTTGGATTTTTTTTTTTTTAAATTAGCTCCACAAAGGAGGCCTTGAATTTTCAAATGCCCTGTAAATACCCTCAAGGCCTGTGTCATCTTTGAATATGCCGTTTGGGTGGTTTTTTAAGGGAAAGGAAGGAGAGGAAGTCCTGGGAAGGAAAAAGGTTTGAGAGGTGGGTAGGAATCTAGGGAGTCCAGGAGTGATGGACGTGTGAAGCCATCCCTCCCCCTGCAGTGCAAGGCGATGGGTCGAGAGGGTCTGGCTGGAGAAATCAAAAGGTCTCCCTCATCCTGTCTCTCCCGATCCGGCCTGCCACGCAGATGGTCGACAGACGCATTGGCCCCCAAGCCCCGGAAAAAGCTAACCTTATGAACCCCTGCTAAGTCACTAAACGTAGCGAACCACTTTGGGTGACTAGGTGTCAGTCGTCCAATAAATGGTTCCCGAGGCAGCGGTACCCATACCCGCCTCCCAAATTGAGAAAAATTAAAATGTTATGAAAAATGTTATGGTTACACAATAATTATTTTATGTACTGCATTACGTAATTAGTTTGTACAAAAATAACCGTTAAATACCTTTTCCCCAATGTTGTTGCTATATTTGTCTACAGTTACTTATTTGGCTACGCTTAATAGTCTAATCTAATTTGTTAATTTTCATTACATTTTGTATAATGATAATGATAATCTTTGGTTTTGAAGCATATCGATATTTTTTTATTGAAAGTGGAAGTGTAAAAAAATTTATTTATTAAATGAAAACAAATAACTTGGTGGACACCACTTACATAATCACAATTATAGACATGTTTCGAAACCGAAGGTTTCTTCGTCAGTATAAGAACATGAATAACAATAACCAAAGAACAAACAAGTATAGACAAATTAGAACTAAGCACAAAAATATTATGGGGAGTAGCGATTAATTAATTAAAAAAATCACGAAAACAACTATATCAAATGAAATATTAAAAAAAAGTTTTAGAATATACGTATAAATTACATAATATATTAACAGAATTTTTAAAAATAAAACAGTTATTTATTTTCATACATTATGATAATTTACTAATTTCATACTCGATTTTTTTCCAATAATAACTAATTAATTACCTTCCCCCACCTATATGTGTTGTATTTAAGTTTTATGAATACGTATTAATTTTTAGTATAGGTACATTGAATCTTGACGAAGGAACCTTTACTTTTGAAAATATTGTTAATTTTTATTAAAAATAGAGGTCTAAACAAAGTTAGTTAAGATTAATTTCATGTAAAGATAATTATTTTGTTTATCTTTCTGTTAAAGAATCGTTAGTTGCATATTCACACATTCTGAAATTCAAATTTGTGGAGTGTAATCAATTTATAATTTAAAAAAAACATTTAAAGTTAACACAACTACGGGAGTTGGTAAAGATCTGTATTGTAAAAGACTCTCTTACCGATGTTTTCTTATACTCTTGTTGATAAAATATATTTTGCCCTTGAGGGATACTTGTTTATATATATATACTCCACAATAACACATAAAATATTCCTTAATTAAATCGATATTGCCCTTTATTCATTGCACGCGCTTCAATAATACACTGATTGTTCAATGATTTATTTTTGCAAATTTTCACACGTATTTAAATTGGCCACATACTGTCAGATGGGGATAGATAAATGGGTAGTAGGTTGGATGCAGGAAGGGCGATATATACAGTATCAACAATTGTCTAATTCTTCATTTACGAAAATATTCACGTGTCATTCACAATTATTATCTAATTCTTCATTTACTAAAATAAACATTCCATTTCAAACAACGAAAAAAAAAGATAAATTATGACCGTGTCTTTCAGACTAGATGTTGCGATCAAAATGTGGACCACACAGACGAGTGCCGGATTAATAATAAAAACGAAAGCGAAATCCGCAAATCTAGTTTGAGTGGATACTATGCAATGAATCATAGGAGATTGGTTAGTCCTGAACGTCGCGCGTTATCTCAAAAGGATATCGGCCGAGTCGCCGCCGCACGTTTTAATTTATTGTCCTGTCCGCTTGCCGCCCCACGCCTCACGTGGTATGGGACAAAATATACAATAAATCTGCCCGGATCCACAAGCGGAGGCTGTGCTGCAGAGGCGGATTAGCCCTTACTTAGTGTAAGGGTTAATAAATTAAATAATAATAATATTTTGATGATTTTCATAGCTCTCGCTTTTTGTGAAAAATCACCTCAAGAGCGCTGTACAAATCTATAATATATTTCTGCTTATTTCTAACTACAGACTAGACAAAATATTATTAAACTTATTGAGTATAGTAACTATAGGTACAGTCTTACGAGAAAATGTATTACTACATATTTATAAAATCGGATATCGATCGTCCAGTTTATTAGTCAGATATCTTCAAATACAAAGTTTAGAGAAAATGACGAAAGCAATATCCGAATGCATCAAATAATATTTACACATTACCTACTGTGTTTTACTTATTAAATGTCCTATAAAATAACCCCGGGAGGCATAACGGTCCGATACTTTAGTATGGCATTTTGAAATATCTAGGGGTCCAGAAAACATCAACTTCTTCCTTTCACTGCCCCAACTCATTGCCGAGGTAGGCCGTTGGGGTCGGCTCTCCTCGTTCTCAGGTTGTAGCTTCTTCGGTTCCGGGTATCGCTTTCATCCAGGCGTTTCTACTTCGGATTTTGGAGCATTGAAACATCCAGGAGTTCTTTGGTCTTCCTCTGGATGACTGCCTGCTTTACTGTGTGGTCTGGTGGTCTCCGTTTTATGTGACCATACCATCTCAACTGTCGGTCCTCCTCTAGCTTACTGTTTGTGTCCGTGACACCCAGGCTACCACGAATGCGTGAACTATTTATTTTATCTTTTAGTGACACTCCTGCCGACCATCTAAGCATTCGCATTTCTGCTGATTCAAGTTGCCTGGTGTACAATACAATAGTTTGGTATACCTTTCCTTTTAGTTTTATAGGCATGGTGGAAAAATTTTCGAAACACGTCAAGCAGAAAATTCCGAAATTTTTCGTTCATTGAACTCTAACAGTAGCTTGGATGTTAGCAGCAATCAATTCTATCCTTTAGTGCCCTTTCCTAAATATCTAAATTATTTTCGCCGCAACTTATTGTATTGTCGAGACAGTTGTTCAAATTTGTTATCAGAATTCATCCATGATAATATTCAATAATAAAATAAAAAATATGCGAAAATATAAATTACTAGTACTGCCAGATTGGTGAGATTTGAAGTCATCTTAAACAAAAACTATACCTTTGTACGTAAGTATATGGTATTTTTAAATTTTTGTGGCAGTGTTAACTAGTAATCTCTTGTGCTCGATGATTAAGACTCCTGGCGCTTAATTCGGTCCTGTGTGCTGGACCTGGAGGATGCATTTAGACGGTCACTACAAATACTGACTTGTGCCCAGAAGGCTAAGGCAGAGAGCAAAAAAAGTGTACGGGTACACTGTACAAGGGCACCGTGTAACGCTTGTTCTCATAGTGGACACACAATCAAAGTTTGGTTCTTCATCAGTCTTATTACTGAACTCTTCTAATGTTTTGTTTAATTGTCTGCTCTTCTGCTCCGAGCCAGGAGTCAGTTAGCATCTCCGTTTGGCGCATATCGTAATCGCAGGGTTGTAATAAGGCCCCGAGTTTTTAATTGTTTGCGCAGAAAGTCCAGTATCACATTTGATATATATATATCCGTCACCTTAAAGCAATACTGAGATATCTTCGAAAAAACCACTTTTGAGATAAGTATGCAGTTCGATGAAAAATTGTGTGCTCTACAAAATACATTACTGATTAAAATCTCAGTATTGAGATATTTCTAGATGTACGTATACTTTGTTAAAATTACTAGGAAAAAATAACTATTTATTTATTATTACAATTTGGTGTTGATGTTAAATAATTTACCTCTCTTATACCATATCATTAATCTGCAACATTAGTTAATTTGATCCTGCTAGAGCTCACGCAAACCTAAAAGTCCTATTATCTCAGAACAACATTTTTCAAGATATCTCACTGTTGCTTTAAGGTGACGATATCTACAACAAGGTCATACTTAGGTTCATTTTCTAATATATTTTATTTCTTACTACATATGTTTACTCGGCGTTGTTTGAAGTTATGATTGGAATTTATTAAAGTTTTTAAAAGAGGTATCTAGTGGAGATATCTAGTGGATCTACCTACTTGAAAATTCGGTGCATTTTAAGTTAAAAATATTACCTTTTTTTATGCATTTGTTTTACTTGTTAGTGCGGGGTCTTCTAATTCGTGTCTTTCTCGAGCGTCCTCTAATATTTCAACCATGCACTTCACATATTGTCATATAATCCAAGTTTTTACTGTTAAAAAAACTTCCTCACCTCGACTTTAATTCGACTCCGTAACTCATTCCAGTGCAGAAATAATTCATTAAGTCTTCATTTAGCGTCCCCGACTGTTTCAACCATTCACTTCTGATGTACCTACGTATATCATATTATTATTGTTAAAAGGTTACATTATATCGACTTCATATCTCACTCCAGCGCAGAGAAAATGCTTTTAGTCTTCCTCGGTTGTCCTCGACTTTTTCTACCATTCACTATTATTGATGCTATTAGAAAACTATATTATATCAACTTTTATTTAACTCCGTTTATTATTTCAGTGAAGAGATAATGAGTAACGTTTTCGTTCGGCGTTCGCGACTTTTTCTATTATTCAAACCACTATTAAACTCTCATGGCACTAATAAGAAAAAACTTTGAAATTTTCAGCCAAATCGGTCCATTAGATTTTTAGTCTACAAGTTGAGGTAACGGTAGCAACTGGGACTCAAACCTATGATCTCTTATCTTACCGGGACAAACGCCTTAACCAACTCGGTCATTGGGACCTCTTAAGACCTATCAGGTAATTTTTGTCAATTTCGTATTTCAAATTAAGAATTATCGTTAATATCTTCAAATATTTTTCCCGTATTTGGCTATCACCTTCTTAAATAATCAGAAAGTTCTAAAGAATTGGTTTGTAACCTAGATAGTGTCTCGGATAAAGATATTCGATGTATTTATACGGGACACTTATTGACCTTTTCTAAAATTCTATACGAATATTCTATTTTAATTGGAATAACTCTTTAATAAATTTTGAAGGTTGCACCTACCCATTAATGAACATATGATTAATCGAATCCCAGTTGCGACCGCCATTTTTTAAATTTTTTTGTCTCTTGTACTTAGTCATATTTTCATTTAGATTTATTAGTTATTATTATTATAACATATTAAATAAATTTATTATAACAAGAGTGTTGTAATGATATTAACAATATAAGTCTAGTGCTGACATCTATGTATTTTATATGTAAATTTTTATAAAATAAAATACAGTCTATTCTCCGTCTTTGAACTAACGTGGTTTTATTACAGGTTATGGGCCGCTCGCTCATAATTCTTCGCGATTTTGTTGTTTTTTGTTTGAAAAAAAGCTGTTAAAACACGATTACAAAACGCGATCGAACTGTGTCGTGACGGATTGTTATAATTGTAGTATACAACTTTATTGTATCACAGTTTAAAAATGTCAGCGAACTATCTTGTCAACGTACCCAAGCTAACGGGACGGGATAATTATGATATATGGTGTTTTGCGGCACAGAACTTTTTAATCCTCGAAGGCATGAAACATTGCGTGCAGCCAGAAATCGGGATGGAAATAAAAGCTGCGGATGATGCAAAAACCAAAGCAAAATTGATTATGACAATCGACCCGTCTTTATACGTACACGTAAAAGATGCTACATCCAGTAAAGAATTATGGGAAAAATTGAAACAATTATTCGACGACAACGGATTTTCACGGAGAATAAGTCTGCTGCGAAATTTAATTTCGATTCGCCGAGAGAATTGCAGTTCGATGACGTCGTACGTGACGCAGATTATCGATACAGCACAGAAACTCAGCGGAACAGGGTTTGAAATTAATGACCAGTGGACAGGGTCGTTGCTTTTAGCCGGATTACCAGATCGTTTCTCGCCGATGGTTTTAGCATTGGAGCATTCAGGAATCCCTATAACGGCAGACTCCATAAAAACGAAATTGTTAGACATGGATTCAGCAAGTCATGACGAGAGTGAAGTTAGCGGCGCTTTTGCTATTCGTTCAACTTCAAAATACAAAGGAAAAAATAATACGAATATGTCTATGGCCGGCAAAAGTTATGTTGGCAGCACTGGCTTGTCAAAAACAAACGTCAAGCAGATAAAGTGCTACCGATGTAAACAAATCGGGCATTACAAAAGCCAGTGTACAAATATCGAAAACAACTCGTCAAATCAGATAAATAAGGATCGAATGCAGTCTAATGTGTTTAGCGCAGTGTTCCTGAGTGGAAATTTCAACAAGGACGAATGGTATATCGACTCGGGCGCGAGTGTACATCTAACAGCAAATGAAAGCTGGGTTATAAATGCGCAGTATGAACAAGAAAAAATAATTGTTGTTGCAAACAGTGAAAAGGTGTCAGTATTGTGTTCTGGCGATGTAAAAATCATGACTTCAACAGAAAATCATGAGTACAACATTATAGTAAAAAACGTATATTGTATACCAAGTCTGACAACAAACTTATTATCTGTTAGCCAACTGATTATGAAAGGAAACCGTGTATCTTTCACTGGAGGTGGTTGTTCGGTTTATAATCAGAAAAACGAGTTGGTTGCTACGGCAGTGTTGGTTAATGGAGTATACAAAGTGAATTTGCTAAAACAAGACTGTTTAGCAGCATCAGTTGTATCAGGAATGACTTGGCATCGAAGATTAGGACACATAAACAAAGATTATTTGAATCAGATGGAAAACGCTGTGCAGGGTATGTCACTTGATAAAAAAGTTGACTTAAGCAAATCTTCATGCATAACATGTTGTGAAGGCAAACAATGCCGGTTACCTTTTAAGAGCACTGGCCAACGAAGCAGTAATCTCCTAGATATTGTGCACAGAGATATATGTGGTCCTATGGAGAATGTGTCTATAGGTGGCTCGAGATACTTCTTGTTATTTGTTGATGATCATAGTAGGATGACATTTGTTTATTTTTTGAAACACAAAAATCAGGCTTTGAAGTATTTTAAGATTTTTAAAGCTCAGGTGGAAAATCAAACAAAAAAAACAATTAAAGTATTAAGGAGTGACAACGGGCTGGAGTATTGCAATAAAGAATTTGAAGATTTCCTAAATAGTGCCGGTGTGATTCATCAGAAAAGCAACCCTTACACCCCACAACAGAATGGATTGTGTGAACGATTTAATCGCACAATAGTTGAAAAAGCAAGGTGTCTACTTTTTGATGCAAACTTAGGCAAAGAGTTTTGGGGTGAGGCCACCAATACGGCAGTGTACCTGCAGAATCGGATTGTGGCAGCGGCGTTGAATAATAAAACTCCATATGAGTTGTGGACTGGCTCCAAACCGGATATAAGTCATATCAGAGTTTTCGGTAGCACTGTGATGGTCCATGTAGCTAAAGAAAAGCGAAAAAAGTGGGATAAGAAAACAACCAAATGTATTCTCACAGGATATCCAGATAATATAAAAGGATATAGGGTCTTCAATCCAGAAACAAGGAATGTAACGACTAGTAGAGATGTGATCATCATTGAAAAGGAAACAAAATCTGAAAATTTAATTGAAGTGCAAGGTCAGAATGTTGATTCAGTGGGGGATAGTCAGGAACCTGATGATACAGAGCAATGTGAAATTGAACCTGTGTCTAGTCGAGATGAGTCGAGTTTCATGGACAGTTTTCAAGATAATGATGAGACATATGTTCCCAGTGACTATGAAGATGCAGACAGTGAGAAAGAAAGCCCGCAGTGCCGACCTAACCGGGAGAGAAAGATTCCAGAGAGGTATGGGTTATCAAATCTGTGCGTTGACGGTGAAACATATGATGATGCGGCTGGTTTGTGTCTGCATGACGCCTTAAATGGACCAGAAAAGGAACAGTGGGAGTTGGCTATTAAAGAAGAGTTGCAGTGTTTCAAAGACAATGATGCATGGGAGTTAAGTGATGCTCCAAAAGATGGTAGAGTTGTACAGTGCAAGTGGGTGCTTCGTAAAAAGTATGATAGTGAAAATAAAGTCCGCTTTCGTGCACGTTTAGTGGCAAAAGGTTTTTCACAAGTTGAAGGTGTGGACTTTACAGAAACATTTTCTCCTGTAGTGAGACATACAACATTAAGATTACTTTTTGCATTGTCAGTAAAACTAAATTTGAATACAACACATCTTGATGTAACAACTGCTTTCTTGAATGGTACACTTGAGGAAACTGTTTACATGCAAATACCAAAAGGTTTTTCTGAAAAAACACAAAATGGTCAAGTACTTAAATTAAAAAAGGCCATTTATGGGCTTAAACAATCCTCAAGAGCTTGGTACAAAAAAGTAGATGAATGTTTATTAAGCATAGGTTATATTAGATCTAAAATAGAACCATGTATGTATACAAAAATGAAAGATCAGTTTAAAACTATTGTCGCATTGTTTGTAGATGATTTTTTTGTTTTTTCAAATGATACTAATGAAACAGAGCATTTGAAACATGTCTTAACTAGTCATTTCAAAATAAAAGATTTAGGAGAAATAAAGAAATGTCTTGGTGTAAACATAACTGTTGACAAATCTAAGCAAACAATAATATTAAGTCAGAAAGATTATATTGATCAGCTGTTGCATAAGTTTAATATGAGCCAGTGTAAACCTGCACAGACTCCAATGGAAACAAAGTTGAATGTATCAAAAAATGAACATTGTGTTGGTAATTTTCCATATCAACAAATAATTGGATGTCTTATGTATTTAGCTGTTCTAACCAGGCCGGATATTGCATATACGGTTGGGTTTTTAAGCCAATTTAATAATTGTTATTCCAAAGAACATTGTTCTTATGTAAAACGGTTATTGAGATACTTAAAATGTACCAAAGATTATGGTTTAAAGTATTCCGCTAATGGAAGCTCAATATTAGAAGGGTTTGTAGATGCTGATTGGGGCGGAAACGTTATAGATAGGAGGTCATACACTGGAATTTGTTTTACTTTATCTGGTTGTGTTATATCTTGGGAAACTAAAAAACAGAATACTGTTGCATTATCTAGTAGTGAAGCTGAATACATGGCGATTACCGAAGCTTGTAAAGAAGTAATTTATTTGAGAAATTTACAGTATGAAATAACTCAAAAATTGTATACTATTGATATTTTCAATGACAATCAGAGTGCGCAAAAGTTAACAGTAAATCCAGTTTTTCATAAGCGCACCAAACATATTGATATTAAATATCATTTTTGTAGAGAATGTGTAGCAAATAATATTGTAAATGTTAGGTATTTGCCAACAGCTGAAATGCCTGCTGATTTGTTCACCAAAAGTTTGGGTTCCACAAAACATTATGAATTTTTGGATAAAATAGGTGTGCAAATTGTTTAATTTAAGTGTATTTATATTGTTAGATATAGTGGGGGTGTTGTAATGATATTAACAATATAAGTCTAGTGCTGACATCTATGTATTTTATATGTAAATTTTTATAAAATAAAATACAGTCTATTCTCCGTCTTTGAACTAACGTGGTTTTATTACAAAGAGTTTTTCCAATAAAAACTGTACATTATTTAGTGTTATTTCACACACCATGCTAGGATATCCAGAAGTTTTTTGGAGGGTGCAGTTTACGGTTTCAATTTGGTAGGCGGGTATGGGCACCGCTGCCCCGGAAACCATTTATTGCTGCATCACTGCCATCAGTCACCTCAAGTGTTCTGCTGCGTTTGGTGACTTAGCAGGGGTGCCCGGGTTTATGGGGTGAATTATGCCCGGGTTTTGGCGGCGGATGAGTCTGCCCACCAATTGCGTGGCAGGCCAAATCGGAAGAGACTAGTTGAAGGGGACCTTTTGACTTCTTCAGCAGCGCGCTCTCGGAACATCACCTTGCACCGTATTAGGAGGGATGGAATCGTTCGTCCGTTGCTCCTGGAAACACTGACCCCCAGATTCCTACCCACCCTTCATACATGTTTCCTTCCCAGAAGATCTTCTCCTTCGTTTCATTAAAATAACCCTCCACACAGCATTCCCAAAGATGACATAGGCCCTGAGGGTAATTATTTTCTGCAGGGCCTCTATGTGGAGCTATTGTTTGATTAATCCATATATTTTATTCATTCATACATCAATATTAAATTTACTAATTTCTGGTGAAGAATTTTAAACTTTTTTTATTTTATTAATGTTTGATTACTCAATACATTTTATCCTTATAATCAAACCGTGTCAAAGAATGAACTTACTGTTGGTTTGGTCTATCTCCGCTCAAAGCAAGGAAGTCAAACCAACATTAGATATGGACATGGTACAAACCAACATTCATTTTTTTGCTATTGTGTTGAAAAAATGTGTCCTTTTACGTTTTTGATTATGCTTTTATTTAAGTAAAAATTCAAGCAATTATATTGTACTTTCACTACTTCGTAGATTAAACCTTGTGTTTTTTATTATTATTAATAATAATACGTTAGAAATAAGGAAACTACATAAAAAATTTTTTAACTTTAAACCTCGTTTTCTCAATACGACTTTTTGTGGACTTAGTACAAAGCAGCCCTCAAAATGCGAAATGTCATCGTAAGTGTCTAACTTCGTCGTAAGTCACCATTTTAAGATATAATTTTCCTTGTAGGAGATTCTAAATAATTCTAAAACCACAATAAAGTTGTGATAAATTGTTAGACAACGCGATACGAAGAATAAGATAAATCCTTATGAATCACTTACAAGATATTTACAAAATGTACATTAATGTTTCCTAATTGGCCAACATTTAAAAAAAAAGATTTATGCGACCGACATATTTTTCTCACAAAAGTAACCGGTCAATAGATTAAGCGGAAATATTTTGTCCGATAGGTATTTATTGCGCATACGTGAGAACGTAAGGATTCATGTTTTGTGATATCTGAAAGAGATTACACAACGTGCTTTATTATGAGAATAAAAATACTTCAGTATTCTGAGCATTTCGTTTACATATTCATCTAATTAAGTAAATTTCTTACTATAGCATTATTATTAGTAAGTATAATGAATTAAAATTAGATCGATCAGATGAGGTAATGTTTAGGTTTAGGTATGAGAATTCATGGCTTGTTAAAAAAAACATCTCGTGACATTGTTATTACTTTGGGTGCAGAGTGAAAGCGGTCAAAAATAAACTCAGTTAAAAAAGTGTTATAACAACTTTTTGTCAAATGATGCAGAAATTCAAGTAGCAACTCATAGTTTCCAAATATTGAAATTTTTAAAATCTCGAAGCTTTATTTAGCTTTTCAATAAATTATTAAGAAAAAAATACCCTTTTAATTACATCTATTTGAATTTCACATGGGTTTTCTTTATTGAATGAATGAATACCGCGGGGTCTTGGAAGTGGAAATTAACCCACTTCCCGACATGCGATCGAGCTGAAACTCGGCAGATAGGTTCGTTGTCATCGGCAATGCTTTCTTTCATGTGATGGCAATCACTTACGTACACACGAATATTTACGCATTTTTATGAAATTAAATTAAGTTAAAACACAGTATCGAAATAAATATCGGTTTTAAAAATCTGATTTTGGCAAGGTTGATAGCGCGGTTGATTCTGACCACGGGGGAGGAAGTTCCAAACTCAGTCAAACCATTTTTTTTTTTTATTAAGTTTTAAAAAATACATTTTAAAATTGATGTATTTTAGTACAATAACTTTGTTTTTAGATATTGATTTTTTCACTAATTACGTGTATTTGAATTTCACTTGTGTATTCTTGATTTAATGAACGAAAGCAAAGATTGGAAGTGGCCCACTTCCACTTTCACACAAACCCGATATTCGCACGAGCTGAAACTAGGCAGATAGACTCTTTGTAGACGACATTGCATTTTGTCAACGTTTGGTGGAAATTACAAACACACGGACAGATATTAAAATAAATTAATACGGTATTCAGCAAAATAGGTAGCGCAGTTGATTGCAATCGCTGAGAAGAAAGGTTCAAATCTCAATCTAACCGAAAACATTTTTGAAAGACATTTGTAAACAAACGTATTATTGTAAAAAAACTTTTTCGTGATGATTTTTTTCTAATTATAAATTATCATAGAGAACTCTAATTTACCTCTAATTGTACAATGTTAGTATTCACATGAGAATATTATGTTAATATCTTTAAAAATATCTGGTCCGTGGTGGAAGTCAAATGTTTGAATGTGGGTCAAAGGATTTAAATATTAGATACTCGTTTGGTGAAGGGAAAGAATGGATATTCTAATAAAAGAAAATCTCTTAATTATAAATAACGTGTTCCAGAGAATTAACCAAAACCTCCACGATGTACGTATTATTCCTCATACTAATAAACGAACGTTATATTTAACACATCTAAAAAACATTCGTTCATGTAAACGGTTTTTATCAATTGTGAAAATTTTAAACCACGTTTATTAACAAAGCCAATAATGACATACTAATTGCATTTAATAATAGTACATTGATATGGGATACTTATTTGAGGGGCCGGTATAGGTGCCACCACCCCGAAAACCATTAATTGAATAACCAACACGTCTGCCATAGGTCGCCCTTAAGTAATTCACTACGTTTGGTGATTTAGCAGAGGTGCCCGGTTTCTTGGGGAAAGGTTTGTGCAGGTATTGGTGATGAACGCGTCTGTTCACCAGTGGATCGGGATAGGCCAGTTGAGAGAGACCCTTTGACCACTCCAGCCAGACCAGGCACCGCACTCAGAGGGATGATGCATATGTCCGTCACTCCTGGACATACTGACCCCCAGATTCATATCCACCCCTGTAACCCTTTTCCTTCCCAAAAATTTTCCTCCTTCTTTTCATTAAAAATACCCTTCACACAGCATTCCAAAAGATGACGTAGGTCCTAGAGAAAATATATTTATCGGGGCCTCCTTTGTGGAGTTAGTGCAAATAAAAGATGACTCTAAAGATGTTTGTTTCATTTACGGGTACAAATGTACCGAATTAAAAGCTGTTAAAATAGCAATTTTAGTTAAGTTTAGTTAATTATAGATATATTGTATGGGAGAAAGTTGAAATGACATCTTACCTAAGTCAAGAAAGGAAACAACTATTTACACCTAAATCATAATAAAATAATGGATTCAAATGAACATGAAAATCGCACTGTGAATAGACGACACGTACACAAATGTCAGGTCCTTACTCACCTATCACACCACGCGTAATAAATTATATTCGTATGACTGCCCAGGTAATTTTCAAACGAAGTTGAATGATTTTCTCATCATTTGGTATAGCAATGTAAAATGAAAAATGTGATTTTAATGTCCGAAAAAATCTGACATATTTACGTTGCAATATTAAAGAAGGTACATTAAGTGCAATGGTCGGGTGCACAAGTTTGCGTGCTTTGGTAAATTTGGAAGCGAAAACCAACGAAAAGTACCAAATCCACATAGCAACATGCGACTTCAACATGAACTCCGAAATGCCCAAAATATTTTTTAATGTCTTCAAACGATCAGTTACTCAAATCCTTGATATCAAATTGAAGCTTCACGTAAAAAGATTCTTATTAAAAATACATAGCTCACATTACCATGATGTAATAAGATACGCTTTTTAGAGTCTCGAATCTTATTTTACCAATCTGAAGAACTACTTGGAGTAGGTACCTGGGTTAATATTGTTGATTTTTTCATGCAAGATATATTTTGATGCATTTTTATTTGACGTATAAATTGTATGTAAGTCGGTACTAAATTACGGAGGCGTTTTTTTAAGTGCATGAAATTACAAAGATCTAATTAACACAATCATAAACGTAAATTTTATTAGCTTTAAGGACCTGTGTTCACGCACTTGGATTCCTTGAATGCGTTGAAGACAAAGAGGCAAACACCACACAAAATGTTAATACCAAAGCAAAGCAAATATACCAGCTAAATATACCTAAGTGTAATAGTAACTTTGGACAAAGCTCTGAATTTCTTGCTGCAAAGGCGTTTAAGAAACTCCCATCCAGTATCTCACAAAAATACAAAAAAATTACGACATTAAGAGGCTAGACTTTGAACGACACGCGGAACGCCCGCGACTGTCATTCTGTCCCGCTCACAATAACTCACGCACACTTACAATACATGCGAATGCGAAATGTGCGAATGAGACAACGCTCAAATTTACCTACAGAAATCGCTCGAAAAGGGGTTTATGGAGAATACACTTTTCTACACCGAAACTTTCACGAAATTGAAATTTAAAAAAATATATATTGTTTAGAAAGAAGAAGCTACGTCGGTAGCTTTTTATAATTTTATAATTCTTTATGAGAGTTGAGTTAGCAGCACTTTTTCCTTAAATAATATTTTTTGATAAATCGTACATGTTTGACAGTGAATGTTTACGTTAATACGACACGCATCGAAAATTCGAAAACATACCGACATAGTTTTCACCCTCTAGAAGGCAGTATAAAAAATATATTCATTTTGTGCAATTTTCGATGTAGAAAAAAGTTTTTTCCCGGGCGTCCTTTTTGTATGGGCCGAAAAGCGAAATCTATCGTCTTAAGTATATCAAAAGACTTAAGAATTTTTTTGAAAAACAACTGACTAATATTTTTAAAAACATTGTCAGTGTATAACCGAAAAAAACCTACCCCTTAGCATTGAATCTCCTAGGAAGGAGGAATAAGACAATGATCTACATCTGTTTATCCATTGGAGCGATTTGTACAAATTTGGACAGCTTTTATTTTTCTACGATTGATATCGGTCCATATTTGGACCACATTTAACAAACCTACAAATATGGTATAAACGGTGAAATCTAGGTGGATTCATTAGCTTCAAACCGCAGTAAATATGTTTATATGTTTCTGTATTAATATTTTGAGGAATGAAATAATTTTAATCGAATGGTCAAATTAAAAACTGAACACCAATAGCTCGAGGGATTATATTATATTTAAATCTTCTTAACAAACCCGGTCCGTTTGATATATTCTCCTATCTTAACTAACGGAATGCAATCTTTAGAGTAGAGGCGTGTTGGGTGGGAATGCTGTCATTGTCCCACCGGTATTTCAATGGAGGATGTGCTGAGGAACTAGCTTCATGGCATCGGTGAAAACGGGTCGTATATACGACTCATTCTTAAGTTCAACAGCTTGGCTGGAGAACGATTTGCCGATCTCAATGTTTCCTCCCTTCTAGATTATGTTCTAGGTTCGCTCCATCCTTTCCTTAAAATACCCTTCACACAGAACAAGGGGCTCCTGCGTGAATGTAAAAAAAAAACTAAAAATTGAACATAATAATTAAGTAGATATTTGTAGTCGTAATTCATATTAGTGTTTATAAGTTGGCCTTACTTACACTTGACACGGCCGGACTCAAATATCTGATTTACTCGATCATGCCATGTCTTCCTAGAAAGTTCCCGACTTTTTTTGCCATTTACATTTTCGACATATATTCTCCTTTCAGTCATCTCTTCGTTCATTAGCTCTACACGTTCAAACCATTTGAGCGTCCCCTTCTTAATATTACACATTACGCTTACCTCAGCATACTTACTACACTTACCGACATCAGAATGATAATGTATTTTATCATAAATGCGTGCACAGTATAAAATTCCTTTAAACATCAAATTTTCGTTGCTAACGACTGCAAAAAATTAGCTGGAGAAACTTTATTGAAAGTTTAATAAAATCGTAAATCATATTTTTAACTAAAAGATCACGAAGTCGCCAACAGCGAAATTCTTCAACTTTCTCAAGAAGCGTCTTATTATTAAAAAGAGTTGAAAAAATACTAAGATCTCTTATTAATTCAGTCCTCACGGTTTAAAAATCTGTAATTTTATGAAACTTTATTCTGAAATCGTCTGCTGAAAATTATTATAGCTCCGCTGAATAATAATGTAGCCGTTCAACAATTGTTATAATAATTGGGATGTTATTCCAAGCGAATAAACAATTAATGAGAGGAATCAAAATATTAATCATAAAATGTTATTTGTTCTCAATGTAAGGGCCCAATAATATATAAATTCACCTTTTTTTAGTACATTTAAGTAGAGTATTAGACTGCCTTGCCGAAACTATGGTGTGTGGTGAAACTTGGTCGGTAATGAGTATAAAAAATATTAGTGGAGTTGTATCAAATTAAAACATCTTACTCCGATTCCTATTGATCACATCAAATAAATCGATCGACTGGCGCACATCTCTACGCCAGTTTGATGTGTGGCCAAGATGCTCCTTTTTTGCTTGAGTTGAAACTAAAGGGGTCGTAATTACCTGTCAAAATAAAAAATTTATAATAACGCAACATTTAATAATTTAACCTACGAAGTCTCTTCGAGCTTCATAGTTCATACACGCCCTGATAATGATTTAAACAAAACAGTCTTTGACCAGTCTTTCGTCAAATTACATTTGTTCGCTTGTCCACTGGAGCGATTTTTGGCTTATATATATATATATATTAATTGCTTTCCGTACAAAAAAAAACAATAATCTCCTTTTCGGCAATTTAAAAAATATATATTTGTAGCTCCCACGTTGGTTATTTTGGTCATAAAACGAAGCTATTGAAATGCTTTATCTATAATAACAAATATATATCGTTTATTAACGATGTCTTAAATGTGGTCTCGAAAAGAAAGCTTGCAATTATTGCCTTAATGCCTTTTTCGTAGTGACACCTCCAGCTGCGTCTGGCTTGCACAACTCGCTGCACAAACACTGTAATACCGATAGCATTATACGAGTAACGTTTAACATCACTTTGTGAATTACATATATATTTTTTAATAGACCAGTACAATCAACCACTTATGATAATATACAATTGAATACAGGAAACTACGATCTAGCCAATTACAAGTCCGTTCTGTACGTTTTTTTAACGTTTAAAACAGTAAATAAAAATGTATTTTATAACAAGTATTTATTTCGCCCCTTACCCGGTCTCTATAAAGGTAATGTTGATTGCCCCCGGTAAAAAGGGTTTTACAGCTGTTATACGTAATACTGACATAATTGGCATAGGTACATTTATACAAAAAGTGATTACCGCACTAGAGTCTCAACTTCTACCAACCGCCTGGAGCCAGTGAGATTATGGCATCCCTGATTGGGGTATGTTATGAGGCTGATCGTAGTGGGGAGGGGAATGACGGCCGGCGTAGTCCAGAGGCAAGGCTTTTGACTAGGGATGCTACGAACATTCGCATTCGCATTCGCAAATGCGAATAATTCGCATCATTTTAAACATTCGCATCGACATTCGCATTCGCAACAATCGATGCGAATGTTTAGCGAATGCGAATGTGTGCAGATCATGTCGTGTCTCGCCCACTGTCCACGTGCCCTATATACGAGCCCCTTAGAAATCGCCTCATGGGAGAAAAGGCTGCAAAATTGCTTTTTCCGAAATATAATATGCCTCTTTTGAACTTCGATTATTAAATTGCTTAATTACGATTATATCTTACTGTATAAGAATTGATTTATTTTTTTATTAAAACGATGATTAATGTTGACTAAAGTTCTTTATGTGATTCCTTAACATTCGCATTCGCATTCGCACATTCGCATTCTGAACATTCGCATTCGCATTCGCGAATGTGAAAAATATCACATTCGTAACATCCCTACTTTTGACTCCCATTTCAAAGGTCGCGGGTTCGAACCCGCGACCTTCGAAAATAAATAAATTTTATTTGATTAATTTGTGTTATTTTACAAATAATTAAAAAATAATACATACTATATTTGCGGCACGTTCCAGAGTGGAAGATACTCTCAGTTTCGCCCTGGTGTAAGACCACCATTCAGAATTGAAACGTTACTTGAAATGACTTTAGTCGTATTTAGTGACTAGATCTGAATAGCCAGGTACTTCCCCACCTCCCTCTTCCCCATTTCCTTCCCTTCCCCGCTTACCTTCAGCCTCACAACATACCCCAATTGGGGGTGCCATAGTCTTACTGGCCCCAGACGGGAGCAGTTGGAACTCTTGTGACGTGTTCACTATAAAAAAATATTAAAAAATGCCATATGTAAGAGGAAAATGGAGAATTATATGGTTATTTAGATCTAGTCACTAAACACGGCTAAAGCTATTTCAAGCAATGTTTCAATTCTGAATGGTAGTCTTTACATCATGGCGATACTGAGAGTATACGAGTATTTCACTGAGGAACGTGCCGGAAATAGATCTAATTTTATTTTTAAATTATTAAATTGCAAATTTATTAATCAAATAAAGTTTACTTCCGCACGCCGGGATTTGAACCCGCGACATCCGGCTTGCAAATCGAGAGAAAAAAATGCACCTATTCAATAAAAAAAATGTGTTAAATGTAGAACATAGTATCCACCTATATGCAGATGGTCGTAATCGTTCAAAATTATTTCCACAAATTGTGTAAATAATAACATATTTTCAAGCATTTTTAATATCTGTGCCATAGTTATATCACATCCTCAATTGAATATCTAAAAAATTCTTCTGCTTATTTAACTTGCTCCTTAGTGAAATTAATTAATAAATCAATATTTTATTGAAGCTATTCAAAACACTAGATCAAATTTATACTATATAATTTATATTATATCTGTAGATTTCATATATGATCGTAATTTGACTGCCCTAAAACGGTATTACTCCTAGTTGGGCAGTCAAAACACTTAAATACTGTATAATGTAATATGTAGATATAATCTTTTACTAAAAAAAAGACATAAAAAACGTGCCATGTAATAAAACCACATTTGGACAAAAAAAATACATTTACATTGCAACAAAACACCACGACATTAAAGTACTAAAAAAATAATGAGTACAAATCAAGAATAAAAACTTGGCTAAAAGAGTTAAAGGAAAACAACATAAAAGACAAACTACACCTAATTTAATAACTTTAGTCCCCCTCGGCATAGGACCCCCTAGTGAGGAGGATTAAGAAATACAATATCTTTACTTAAATTCACCATTATATTTTGTATGTACAATTATTTTACAAAGTCACTAAAATGAAAAATAATTCTAAAAAGGTTGCCGATTAGTTTATCAAGTTAATACAGCGATGAAAATAATCGACTTATCTGTCTTCAACGCGAGAATATTTCGATTCGGATCATTGATCAAAATTTTTAAATTGAATAAGTTTTAATCGTGGGTGAGTCAATTAATTTTTTCTTCATTATACTCATCACTACATTAAACCTAAGTGCAAATAAATCAAATTATTAGATCCACATTATACAGCGAGCGTAAGAAGTTTCTGAATAACACGAAACGATTTCTACAAAATTTAGGGCCATAGTTTGAAGTTGAACATTAACGGTTTTACTACATCAACTAAATACATAATATTATTTGGTCGGAAAACCTCTTAATTTATTAACATAGTGAGTGTTCTCGGCTTGGGGCGGTCTCAGCTCAGACATTTGCTCGGAGTCTGTTCTGTTAGAAAGTTTGTAGAGGAAATTATTTCAATGTACACATTAATTTACTGCCAATTATACAACTTCTCGGTGATTCAATGCCGCCGGTTCGCGGTGGCCTATAAAGTACGCAGTTATTAAAATACTACGTAATTTAAAACAGGTTGGTATAATAATTTCAGATGTATGAATAAAGACTTGCTACTTAGGATTTTGTAACAAGATGTATGGATCCTTTTAGAGGTATTTTTTGTCTATGATTTCTGTGTGTGGCACTTACCTCACTGAAAAATTTACCATTGTGTATAAGCAATATTGCTCACCCTGGATTATTGGGTCGCTGCAGTTACCAAACCTGCGAACTCGGAGTTAGAATCTGAAGGGTAATTCTGTACCTTTTGCTACTTTTGCTTGTTAAATCGGCCGTATACGATACAAGTTGTCTTAAATTTAGTATACCGTATTGCGTTAACGAGCTCAATACCGCGCTTGTATTAAGACGCCAACTCTTAAAAGAAGTCGTTTTACCACGTAATCCTCGTTAAGAGATGTCAGTTGGTGGAAAATTTGCGAATGGAATGTTACCTCGTAAAAACATCAAAATATTACGACAAGAAGGTAGCCATTTATGAACGCCTATCAGGCTAACATATAAGTAGTTTTAACTAATAAATAGCAATTCGTGTTTTTAAGTAGGCCCATAACACGACAGGCCTAGACAAGCTTTAAAAAATCAAATCAGATATATATTCGGGGGATTAAGCCAGTTTCTCTTAATTGTCTCGTAACGCTGTCTTAACGCAAAAGATGACATAAAAGATTCATTCCTTGTACGACAGTCCAGAGCTTGGGACCATCCCTGGATTAACGGGATGATGAATCCGCCATCATTACTTGATATTGGAGACTGGATACGATTAGTAATCGGATAGGATTTCGTAATCGAACGTCATCTACCGAAATTGCACACATGGGATTTTTGTCGTGAAGTCTCATAGTTGATAAAGTCACACTTTCCCTGGACGTAAGGTTATTTTTTTAGATCCAGCCGAGATGATATTCCTGTCTACCACGATGTTCTAACTCTCTCTGTTCTAGCTCTGTAACTTCGCTTCAAGATCAAAATTTGATTACCATTTTATGGTATCACACAATATTTCAGTTTTGTGCGGTGTTTATTGAAATATATATGTATGCTTTAAATGACCTATCCTACCTCACAAGGTGTAACCTGTTCTGAGGTAGGTGACAGAAATGTACAACGAAAATATTTCATTAAAATGTTATTGACAGATTAGTTAGTGTATAATGTTGACGGTTTCCGTGGTTGAGTGGTAAGGCTCTCTTAATTTGTGTTATTTCACAATTTACTAATTGAAATTTTTTTCACATTAACTCCACACAGAATGCTGTGAGGAAAATAATTTCCCTCAGGGCCTATGTCATGTATGAATATGCTGTGTGAGGGCTTTTTTTAGGAGAGGAAGGAGAGAACGTGGACCTTGAAGAGACCCATATTGTAGGAGGGAGGAAACACAGAGGCCGGCAAATCATTCCACAGCCGAGCTGTTGAACTAAAAAAACGAGTCGTAAAAATGACTCGTTCTCGTGTGACAAATGTCAACCGTGTACATACGTTAGGCGCGCGTTTGGCGTTTTTCCTGACTATGCACTGGTGCCGAGGGAATCAATGATGCTAATTCCTCGGAACATCTTCCATTGAAATATCGGTAGAACAAGGGCAGCATTACCCGACGCTTGTACTCTAAAAAATGCAATCTGTTTGTTAAGATGGGAGAATCTATCAAACGGACCGCCCATTTCTTCACAGAGTTTGGTTTTGTTTTTCAAGAATTGTGGGGCTCCAGGCTGCCAAATTCAACCGTGGGCCCACTTGCGATTTGTACAGGGTTAGCAGTTGTATAATATTATTAAAGTATCTGCATATATATTGCATATTTGCGGCACGAAACGTCTTTGGCTGCGTTTGATGACCAGATTAGAACAGCCAGGCAATTTCTTACCTTCCTCTACATCATCTCCGTCATCCCCAACTTCCTTCAGCCTCAGAACATACTCCACAACATACCCCAATAGAGGATGCTACAGTCTCACTGGCTCTTCATTAATTATGCGAATGGTTTTATGTTATCTAAAAATCTCATTGGTTTTGGATGAAGGTATAAAATAAGCCAATTCGTACCGACGCAACGCATCAAACAGTCTGCAATGTTAAAATCATATTGAAGTCGAAATTGACATGCAAATTTAAAATGATCTGCTCTCACCCCGGGACCCGCCGCATAACGCCACATAAATAATCGAGTGTTCGCTACTCCAATAACAGTCACTAAGTGCATTAAAAACAAGCACGAACATGCATCATAAAACAGTACTTAGAGTAATGCAATGACATCACTTGGAAACGCGGGGAAAAGAAGAATGTAGAATTTGCATTTCAGTGAAAAATATTCTCACCCTCTCGTACTAGGAGGTAGCCAGAGGGTGGAAGATACTCCCGCCTACCCCCGCGCCTTGGGAGAGAGATCGCCTGGGTTCAGTCGTGTAAAACATTCACGCCTTTGTTTGAACAACTTAGCCAGAGTATGATTTCTCAGCTAGTGTTTTTAAGCGTTGACTGCAAGTTTTCCTCTGACAAAAGCAAATACTTCAGGCCAGGAGCGGAGCGATTCGTTATTGGACTTTTGCGCGGTGCACGTGGATAATTTCTAAAAGAGGAATATTTTACTTATATTGTGCCCTCGGCACCGCGCCTTGTGAATTGAATATCTTTTTTTTTATTATGTCAGCTTTGTAATTATCATTAGCGCCCTTGAGGTGATTTCTCACAAAAACGGCCGCTCTACAAATTGTCCAATTATTATTATTATTATTATTAGATAGGAGATGACTGTGTACAGTGTCTGTCTCATGCACTATAAAATCCAGCAGGCAAGTTTATACCATTCGGCTTACAACAAAATTATAAAAAGGAAATGTTAACAATGAAGACATGCTAACAATATACTCGCAGTGTATGACATAACATTACATTTAAAATAAAATACAATCAATCTCGTAACATCGGTTGTACATGTACATGAAACATCGATGTTTGTTCCGTCCTGGGGTGCTAGCATGGTCGATCGATATGAAGTTACCGACCGATACAGTGTCCATCATCAGGGCAGATCTTCCTAATGATGGACACTGTAACGTTGTCTGAAACGTTGGCTAAAGAAGGAGATAGCGTAACACGGCATAGCACCCCAAAAATAAATAACAAAAAACCCTGTAGATTATTTAACGTTACCATTTTACAAACATACGCACATCGGTGCACTAGAAAATAATCATTTTAAGCGAATATTTCTTAAATACCCATATTATTCATTCATGTTCGCCCTTATCACCTAGTTTGAAGAAGAAATGAACAACCTTCTTTGCTAAAACAAAGGAAGAAAGCCGTAATCTAGGTCTACCGATCAACAAGGCCAAAACAAAACACTGTGTGATCAACATGGCAAGCACCTTTATAAGAAAAACTAATGCTCTCATAGACTCAAAAAATTACTTTATATGCCCAGAGGCCCTAGCACAATCACTCGATAACGATCGATAAGATAACTATTCTTCATTCCCTAGGACAACTGCACAACAGTTGATGACGAATATATGTTAAGGACACTAATTAGTCATTGTGAACTGTCACTTATTCGTTGTCAATCTGTACAGTCGTGTTAGGGAATGATGACAAGTTACCGATAGTTATCCTATCGATCGTTATCGAGCGAGTTTTTCATCGACTTATCGTCGATAAGTGACGAAGGAGGTTGTGAAACAGAAATGAAAAGAAGAATTTGTGTGACAAAAGAAACTGTAATTAAAAAGCAAAAGATATGGAGTGATGGAGGCACAACGGAAACCACAATGACGAAACTCAATCTGACTTTGATTTTCCCCATATTTCTGTACGTTGTGTGAACACTTAGAGCAAGCGAAAGAAAGTGGATAGACGCTCTCGAAATGTGGTGCTGGAGAAAAAAGTTAAGAAATCCATGGACGGCCAGACGCACAAATGTGTCAATTCTGGAAGAGCTAGGAATTCATAAGTTACTTCGGACACGTTAAACACGCCAAACTGAGGACTCCAACACGGATAAACTCATATTCACTGGCAAAGTGGAAGGCACAATTAGCGGATGAAGAGGAAGTTCTTTTGTTAGAGGAAGTTCACTAATGTGCAAGATTGGTCAAGTATCACTGGCGTCGAATATATCAGTGTCCGCAGCTACCAGCGAGAGTTACCAGATCCGAAAATGAGTTTCCTGACAAAATCCCTGACTAGCACAAAAATTCTTATAAACTTAACGGATCCAGAAACCATCCATCCCGGGGGGGGGGGGTGGCTAGATAATTTCAGGAATCATAAACTTACCACATTAACGGTCAGAAAGTCACCCAGTGTAAATGTAAACCACTGTCCATCCTGGCTAGAGAATTTCAGGTAGTGAATTTTTCGGATTTTTTCGGATATTTTCGCCTATATAGAATCATGTTTTTGTCATTTTATTCGATTCTGCCAGGAAATCCGTCATGCTGTAAATTCCGTTGCATGCAACATTCTAGTATATTTATTTTTTCTTATATTTTTAAAAATTTCTGACATTTTCCAATTTTCTCTGTTTTTCTGACCGAGAGCTAAAATTCCGGACATGTCAGCAAAATTCCTATCATCTGGTAACTCAGAACTGCAGAAACCTTATCCGCTATCAAAATTGGAATAGGGGTCAAGATCATCAGCAATGACAAACAGATGACTAAGTTCATGCTCATTTTGTTTTAGGGCCAAATTTTGTAAAAATGTTTATTAACCAAAAAGTGTTTGAAGTATCCCTCTCTCTTCTAGTACTCAACCGTCTAAGTGTAACATGTTACGCAATACTAAAGAAAAACTCACTGCTGCGGCCCTGGTCGCGTCTCTGTAAGACAATAAGATTTTCCGCGCTTCTTCCACGGCGAGTCATTTTATTGAAAGGGAAAATATTGCTCGGAGCAAGATTAAACTTCGCCCACGCCACGTATTGCAGAAGCATTCCTGCTCCGTCCTCAGCCCTCATTCCTTACTGTACCAATTGTTATTATTTCTCAAAAGACCAGACGGTATTCGAGAAAATTAATTATTCTAAATTTATTTAAGATAAAACTTTGTAAAGCGCATATTTTCCACTTTGGTTTCATATTCTTAATAATAATTGTCTTTTGTTGTTGAATAATGTTATAGTAAGTTTGTTATTGCTTTCTACATATAACAATACTTTACATGAAGCACAGCTTTACTTGAAGTTGATATTTTTAGATTTTATTGTAATACAATACGCCGTGCGCAAATAAATTTTATTTGATTAATTTGTATTTTACAATAATCAATAATTTAAAAATATTATACAGTACATTTGCGACACGTTCCGTTGGAAGATAATCTCAGAATCGCCCTGGTGAAAGACCACCATTCAGAATTGAAACGTCGCTTGAAACGGCTTTAGCCGTGTTTGGTGACTTGATCTAAATAGTTAGGTAGGTACTTCCCCACCTTTCTCCTTTCCATCTCCTTCCCCTCCCCATTATCTTCAGCCTCACAACATACCCCAGTTGGAGATGCTATAGTCTCACTGGCTCCAGACGGCAGCAGTTGCGACTCTTGTGCGGTATTCATATAAAACAAAATATATATCAAGTTGTTAACTAGCCTACTTTAACTAGTAATTCCTGACAATAATTTGAGTAAAAAATGTAAATAAATTTTTGGTCTCCCGTGACTTTTTTTTTTTCAAATTTTTTTGAAAATTTAACACCATGTTTTAGAAAGAGGTTGGATATGGGTTAGCTTTTACCCAACTGAAATATATACATTTTGAATGAAGATATGTGTATTGTGTTAAATAGGAGTGAGGGTCAAGATCCTCAGCAATGAGACACCGACTTACAAATAAGCGTACTGTGTAAAAATCGAAATGTTTTAAAGAACAATAATATGGTTCACTATTTGAATTATGAAATTATACAAAACAATACAAATAGTGGGCATATTTTTATATCGTTGTTTTCATCATAAAAAAATGTTGTATAATTTTAAATAACAGGTAAAAAAAATTAAATAACTAATAATAAATTAAATTAAAACAAATAACTTTGTATTAAACCACTATTATATAATCACAATTACCAAATTTAATATAATTACCTAATTGGTAATTGTGATTATATAATAGTGGTTTAATACAAAGTTATTTGTTTTAATTTAATTCAAAATGACGCCACAAAGTGATTTTGCGAAGTTTGAAGAAATAACTAATAATAAATTTATGAATTATTTCTTCAATCTTTGCACAATTACTTTGTGGCATTATTTTAATTAAATGAAACAAATCACTTTTTGTAAACCACTGTAATCACATTTTATACACGGAGAAAAATGTTATTCTAAAATACGATAATTTTATTCGTGAAACGGTTATTATTATTAATTATTAGAAGAAATTTCGTACGTACACTAACAAATTATTCTTACATTTTCCCGTCAATAAACATTGAAACCCTGTTAATTTGTTCGTAAGAACTTCAGTCCCGTTTTTAACCGTTTTATAACCGGAATAACATTTTTCTCCGTGTAATATCTACATATTTCAAACCCGGCGATTTCATCGTCAGGATAATAACTTGACAAAGACACCATCGGTTTTGAAACATATAAATTTTATAACATGTGATTACAGTGGTTTACACATAGTAATTAGTTTAATCTAGTTTGACACCCAATCAAAATGTTTCGTTGACGATGTCCACTTTTTCACGAAAGCTTTACATAGATTAATTAGATAAATAATAATGCCATCATAAAGTGAAAACCATTTAAAGAATTCCCTTTGAAAAATTAATTACCTATGACTTAGACCAGATTTCTATTAAAAGGGTTTCTCACCATCCTCCCATTAGCTTATCTACACTAATAACGAATATTATTAAAAATAAAATACTCGCAGTGGTTAGAAAACTCGACCAACTTATCCAATATATAGCCACTATTCATAGGTTCTATAACCGAATTATAAACTCCAACTTAATAAATAAATAAACCGTAAATCGTTAATCCAAAATATTCGTTATTAGTGTAGAAAAGGTGTTGGGAGTATGGTGAGAAACCCCCTAAGTCTAAGTAAATCTTCTATGACGCCAAAAACTGTGTGTTGAAGCCAAAAATAACGCTCTGGTGTCATGAAGTGCAGCTTGATTAGATATATTCTTAATGATTTGACAAGGTTCAAATTTTACAAGAAATTAAATATATTGTATATCTTTCTAAATGTATTTATGAAATATTCAACTAACTGTATCAAGTGTGCCTAGTCTGTTTTAATATATATATTTTTTTTTGAATTTTTTTTTGAACTGCCCTTTAAATTCGTGTTCTTGTGTAAAAATAATTTTCATAATTGTATAATGTTGTCCTTACCGATATGAGTTTTATTAAACTCAATGGTAAACAGTATTATAAATATTACGTTTAATTTTGTAATATATTATCACAAATAAAAAAATGTTGGTTTCCTTCGCGTAATGCACTACGTATTACGTAGTTCGCATAAGTTTTCCTTAACTTTATTACACCAATAGATACATTTTCAATATTATATACCAGATGTGCAGAACGCATTTTTTAAAATGTTGTTTAAAAAATATTCTGTGTTCAGGTACGAGTAGGTACCTACAAAAGTTAAATAATTAGTCGACCATCCCCAGTCCCCTGTGTATGTATTTACCTAGGAAGTCATGGTGCCCGAGCATCTCTGTCACTTCTTCACTCCCCTGCCTTTCGATTCAGGCATCTAGAACTATAGTAAAGCAACTCTCATCCGGTAAGGGCATCCAACACGCAGGCATTTAACCTAAATGCCATGTTAATCGGTAACCGCATTTCCTTTCCCTGGGATATCCGATTTCTTCACACAAAAAACACCTTTTGGAATCAAACTCCCCAACACCGTAAAATGCATTCAAATTACAACCACTTCACAAAAATGGGAAAATTGGCAACACAACTTAAAATTACCAATATCAAATAGAAACACGTTTTTAGTTCTGTGCCAAATTTTTTTTTCACATGTATTTGGATGCGATCAAAGAGAAAATATTCCAACAGTAAAATGAAGACACTTGTTAAAAAGCGTGTTAAAATTTGCATTGCAGCATTTTAAAGACAAGGATTTGGTCGAGAGCTTTTCTAAAAGCTCTGTGGTTGGACAGGTTTAAATTAATCGAATTTTCCGGGGTTGTAGATCTTGATAGGATAGAGGTCATGTGACTAGCTACCGGGAGACACTGTTGTTTCTGACCACAGTTTTGGCAAATCTTCAAGGAATGCCCCCCAATTTCACATGGTCCACAGGCCAAGCGGATACAAGAACGCTAAATAATAAAGTGTCGTGCATTGTCATTGGATAAGAAGCATCGAATTTATTTGAAATCTATGATTCTAAACAGAAAAATAACTTGTTTTACTAGCCTACTTGTTTTAGAATTTTGACCTTTTTAAATTTAATTCCCAATTTTATTGCTTAAAGAATTATATCTTTATCACTTAAATGGGTATGTTTAAATACTTTGTTAATATAGGACAATATTGTAAATTATCAGATGGATAACTCTGATATATTAATGATGATTCACTTTAATGTATCTTACTTTAGATCATGATTCTCTAGTATGTATTTTTGTGACAATTACACTACGGTCTCAGGCTACAAAAATTATCTTGTAAATAGATTACACACCATTGATAACTCTTATGCTAATGTCGCCGATTTTCTTAATATGCCTTTACTGAAGTATAAAGCTGTACTAATTAAACATTTTAAAATTACATATTTTAACGAGATCACTGCACATTTGTTTTTTGTTTTTGATTCTGTTTCTTCATTACTGCTGCCATTAACTTGTCACTAATGTATATTCTTTCTACACTGTACTATGACTGTTAAAAGACGCAAGTGAAATGGTGTAAATGGCACGTGTGCCGTAAAGTCTGTATAAATAAATATGTAAATTTCATTTAGGTTCTGGATTTCATTTTTCTAACTAAGTTTATATTAATGAAGCAAACATTTCCAACATTTTATGAATAGCAGCAATCTCTTATAACTTTCACAAAATTACAATTACAAAACATAAAAATACTCTAACAAAAAATGGTTCTATAATAAGAAATCGAAACTGCGAAAAAGAATCATGACTTTGTATTTAATTCTCTTTTCTCACACCTTTTCTTGTTACAAAAATATGAACCTTCTTACAAAAATTTATAAAAAAAACGATTAAGAATTAGTAGCGCGGGATTTCAAATTGAATTTGTTTTCTCAAAATCTTTGAAAATATTCTGGACATGTGGGCCCCTAAATTATGGCATGATTGATGATATTATATTATCCGTCTAAGCGCAGACAATGCGAATGATAGTTTTATTCAGAACTAAATCTTTCACCAACCGTTGAAATTTTTTGAGGTCCTGTTTATTCAAACCTTTTTGTAATGTTTTTCGCACTTCCGTTTAATGTAAAAATTATTGTGCAGATTTAAAAAAAGATTAACAGTGTGGTTGGAAAATTCATGAACAATAAAAACTCTGATTTATTATGTCTTTGAATCTTCAATAATGTCGGTTCATTATTGACATTTAAGGGTATCAATTAATTTTAGTTAGGGTTTTTGTTTTTGTTTTTTGAATTGAATAACCTGAACTACAGCTATATTTCCGAGTGCCATTTTGCACCATTCTTACAGTGAGTTGAATTACTCACTCACACGTGATTTAAAAGATAGACATCTGTATACATGCTTACACCATGGTTAACCCAGGGTCTCGAGACTTCTAACCACATTTTTAACACATCCACCAATCTGAGAACTTATTTCCTTACCTTTTTTATTGTTTATATAGAACAAGTCACTAAAAGTTAACCACAGCCTTGTATGTATCAGTCAAATTGGTCGGTTTTAAATTCATTTGGTCAAAATTGGTATCTAGTTACATCTTACATATTAGGTGCATAGCATGAGGTTAGGGTAGGAACAGGATCGTCCTGGTGATAGCAGGATTCATATCTATTTCGTAATGGATATCGCGATAATGAAGTGGATAATAATAAGAAGTGGACGAATTAAATGGATTACAAATTACTTATCGTAGTTCGATTTATTCGCTTGGATAAGGCGTTAAAGACTTCAACACAAAAAGTAGGATTTTTTTTATCTGAGAAGAAAATAATTCTAAACACCATTTTAATAATAATAATCGTTGGGAGGTGACAAAGGCTACTTCGAGAGTTCCAACGTTTGGATCTAAGTTTTATTTTTTATACCAATAGCGTATTTTAAATACCGAAAAAAATTGAGTATTCCACTGTCCCAGTGTAACATTAAAAATATGTCTTATATTCTAACTTAATGTGGTACATACGGCTGAAACACACCGTATAGAAATTACTAACTTTTCTTGTAATGTGAATGCGAATTTCTTGGGAAGCAGTGGCGTGTCTTGGTTTTTATTTTATTTCTCATTTTACAGAAGAGCACAATTTATTACAGTTGGTGTTCTGGAACCCTGCTTTTTTAAAAACATTTTAAGTAAGGCTTTTAATAAAATTACTAACTTAATCCTAAACATGCGAACACCTCAGCGCAGGTTCTCCCAGTGAGATGTTCACAAAATGCTACTATTAATCTTCTTACACACCTTTTTACATCCTGTTACTGAATATGAACTTCTTTTTTGTACTACTATGTAAATCATTGTAATTATTTGTTAAATGTATGTACAAGTAAAGAAATAAATAAAAGTATATGAAGAGGTCTGACTAATCAGATGTATGTTTCAAAAAATATTATTATTCGGCGGTTATGAGTACCGCCGCCGCATGAACCGTTTATCGGTTAGCCAACACCCAAGTGGCTCTTGACGTTTGGTGACTTAGCAGGAGTGCCTGGGTTCATGGGGTGAGGTTTGTCTAGGTCTTGGTGGCGAATGCGTTTGCCTGGAGTGGCCCATCGTCTTTCACGGCAGTGGGAGGGTTGGATTCACGTCCGTCACTCCTGGACACATTGACCACCCTTCATACCTCCTCGGAACTTCTTCTCCCTCCTTTCCTTAAAAAGACCATCCACGCAGCATCACCAAAGATGGAAATGGGCCCTGTTTTTACTCAAGACCTCCTTTGTACAACTAATGTAAAAAAAAACTTTATTTTTTAAATTGTGGAATAAATCACGAGACGCCCATAATTGTAACACCTCTCTGCTGAGCGGCGATACGCTGCTCGCTCTAATGTCATTAAAGTTAACTATATTGTTACGATTTGAATGGCGTCTGGTTGACATGAGGACAAACAAGCAAAGGTGTGATGAATCACAACCATTTGTCATCCTTAAGGTGACGCAGGAGCTGTGAGCTGTGTCCCTGTGTCGTCTCGCGTCCTGAGCGCTGGCATCTTTTATAAAGACATCCTTGCCAATCTTGTGCGAAAATCTCTGCTATGTATGTCTGTTTGGAAGGACGTTAGAAGGATATGAACGCCTTCAGTTTTTTTGTAAAGGTTCATTCATCGTTGTGTTCAAATTATTACCAACCATAGGTTTATAGTATTAACATTTTATGGGTTTCTTACGTTTTTTTTTTACTTTTACTAAATTCTCGCTATGTTCAAATTATTACCAACCATAGGTTTATAGTATTAACATTTTATGGGTTTCTTACGGTTTTTTTTTTACTTTTACTAAATTCTCGCTATGTTCAAATTATTACCAACCATAGGTTTATAGTATTAACATTTTATGGGTTTCTTACGGTTTTTTTTTACTTTTACTAAATTCTCGCTATGTTCAAATTATTACCAACCATAGGTTTATATTATTAACATTTTATGGGTTTCTTACGGTTTTTTTTTACTTTTACTAAATTCTCGCTATGTTCAAATTATTACCAACCATAGGTTTATAGTATTAACATTTTATGGGTTTCTTACGGTTTTTTTTTACTTTTACTAAATTCTCGCTATGTTCAAATTATTACCAACCATAGGTTTATATTATTAACATTTTATGGGTTTCTTACGGTTTTTTTTTACTTTTACTAAATTCTCGCTATGTTCAAATTATTACCAACCATAGGTTTATAGTATTAACATTTTATGGGTTTCTTACGGTTTTTTTTTACTTTTACTAAATTCTCGCTATGTTCAAATTATTACCAACCATAGGTTTATAGTATTAACATTTTATGGGTTTCTTACGGTTTTTTTTTTACTTTTACTAAATTCTCGCTATGTTCAAATTATTACCAACCATAGGTTTATAGTATTAACATTTTATGGGTTTCTTACGTTTTTTTTTTACTTTTACTAAATTCTCGCTATGTGTATGTATGGCGCGGAAGACCACAACGGTTTTTAACGCCAATACAAGTGCAATGCGACTTCTATGATTTTTTTTTTTAAATTTGATCATAGTTGAATACCCTAGTAACTTTTGAGTCAGTGAGACTATGTCATCCTCAATTAGGGTATATTGTGAAGCTGAAGGTCAGTAGAGAGGGGAAGGAGATGGGGAAGAGGAAGGTGGGGAACTACCTGGATATTCAGGTCTAGTCACTAAGCACGGCTAAAGCCATTTCAAACAAAGTGTCAATTCTGAATGGTGGTATTACACCAGGGCGATACTGAGAGTATGTTCCTCTCAGAAATGTGCCGTAAATATTCCTTGAATTATTTAAAATAATTATTTTATGAAAACACAAATCAATCAAATAAAATGTATCTGGGCACTCTGGGCCTTGAACCTCCGGATTTCTAGTCGGGAGCCTTGCCCCTCGAGAACAATAATATCTAAGTTACATTAAATGTACCATTAAAAGATCTCTTCCTGGGTTTTATAAAGTGATTTGGATGATGATAATTTTAAAAAAGTACATAACCAATTGCTTAAATGGGAAGTATGCTGGAACTTATTCAAACCTTACTCACTATCAATATCTTAACATTTTTTAAATCAAGATATGACACTATTACTTTGAGATGACGATAATCCAGAAAGTTAATTCAGACAAAATACAATCTTAACCAATTTCAAACTAGTATTATAATATAAATGGATGAATATCTCGTATTATTTGTATTACTAAATACATACATCTTATCTTTATAGATCTACGAATATAACATTCATTATAATAACAGATATGTAAACTAATCCAAATAAATCTAATCTATTTCATTAAATAATGGTACCAAATCGTCGTTGCAGAATATGAACCATGTGAGACTGATTACATTCTGAGAGAATCGATAAAAAACTGTTTAAAAAAATAACGAAACGGAAAATAACAATTCTATTTATGGACAACATTAATTAATTGAATTTAACGTGTTTTTTCACATGCCTCATATTCTATGCACAGTTTTTCTCACATGGTTCATATTCTACATACAGTTTTGGTCATAACTAGGCATCACAAAATGATGTTAATGTTATGTACATACCAAGGCAATTGAATTGTGTAGTGGTATGCAGAGAACATGACTTTTTTATTTCTTTTATTATGTACTATTTTGATGGTCCTCACGTTTTTTTTTATTTTCTATCGCATTAAATATTTGATATTATTACATGGCTCATACTGTAGAAGATGGAGAAAAAAAGCAAAATAACTGAATATTTAACTCATTATTGTCAAAATCATCACATTATTCATTTTAAATATGCAACGACGATATATTTTTAATCTGTTATCCCTTTTCTAATTTACACTCTTCTTCCTCCACAAGTAATTACTTCTAATGGAAGAGCAGTATAAATTATAAAATATAAAATTGTAAGACATACCAAATAATTGAATAAAATAAAACTCCAAGTAATTTCAGAAAACCTGAGTAGTCAGTATGTTCAACCTTTCTAAGTTTTACTTACAAATTATGTATTATTTTTTAAGCTTTGCTGATATTTTTAAACATATCTTAAAAATTGTAAAGGTTAACTTATTTAAATGCCGGGATTTGTCCACTGTGTGGAAGGAGATTTAAAAAAAAATGTATTCTTACTCTTGAAAAAGAATCATCCATGGTATTCCAACTCCACGGTTGAATGTTAGGGTGACCGTGCGGATTATGGGACAGGATGAAAAAGAAGTCTCTCGTGAAGGGGCAAAAGTCATTTATCAGTACTCAAGTAGGGACACGATAATGGTCAATGCGCATTGTAGCCGCGTTTTCTTTGATTGCAAAAATTATCATTTTTCACACATAAAAATAAACGACTCACAATGAAATGCAATATTCGAAAGAATCTCCAATTAGGTAGTATATATGATGAACAAACCAGATTTTACAATATTACATAAAAAATATTTATAATAATAGGTCGAGGTCGAGGGGAAAGTTGTTGTGCGATGCAGAGATTGGGTTATTTTTTAATGGTAGGTACTTTCCTTACAACATCTTAAGAAATTTTAAAAAATAAATGGTTTTGATTATGACGCAGAAATAAATACACTCAAGAAAGTCAATGTTCATCATTTTAAATCACGGCATGCGAAAGTAAATTTTTCATGCCTACTTTAAATTTCTCACTTTGTACATTTTTTAAATTATGAATTTAATTTTTTTTTTGATAATTTGTTTTAAAAATAAAGTGTTTTTATAAATTAAATAATAATATTATTGAATTTATAATTTTTAAAATAAAAATGGAGTTTTCAAATTAAACTTGATAACAATAAATAAACAAATATATAATGTAGATTTAGGTAGTACATTTGCAGCACGTACTACATACTTTCAGTATCACCCTGGTGAAAGACAATTCAAAATATTGCTTGAATGGGCTTTAACCATATTTGGTAATTAGATCTGAATTGCCAGGTACTTCCCAACGTTCATCATCCTCATATCCTTCTCCTCCCCAATATACTCAGCACCATAACATACACCAATATTGGGGATGCAAAATCTACTTGTGCGATACTCATAAAAAAATATGTAAAATCAATTGTCTAAGCACGATGGATAATTTATTCAAATGAACTAATTTTTTTTGCAAAACATGACACAATGTAACATCGTTGGACCAACGTTACCACCTAAGTTTTCCACAAAACAAAGGAAAAATCAGAAATAAAGTAATTATTGTTTCAGCGCCTTGAAAAATCCAGATAAAATCACAGACACATTATAGATCAAACTCATACTATCGCAGGAAAAATGTCAAGACAGGTGTTCTCCACTATTACCTACCCAACAACAAAACAAAAAAAAATACTGTTGACGAGCTTACAAAACATCATCAGCAGAAGAACTACGGAAGTAAGACATAAACAAGAGATGAAAAAATAAGGAACACAAAGAAAAATACAACCAAAATTAATTTCAACAGATAATAGAAGTGTAAACCTGGATTAAATGATTAAGAAATAAACAAGAAAACACAAAGAAATAGTTAAATATACTTAATTTAATTAGATAACACAAGTGTAAACCTGCAAAAGCGTATTTGCCAGTGGCGGTTCTCTTAAATGTGTTTGTGCGATGAAATCTCGTAGAAAATATTAAGAAATAAGACAAATTTGTAATAATATAATTATACCAATCTTTAAATAGTTGAATCCCATGTTAAAAAAATCCAACCGTCCAAATGATGCTCGTACCTCGTACCTACCGTCCAAGAGCAAATCCGAAATGTATCCCAAATCTCATATGTGCGTTGTGAATTTCATTACCTATAGGAACTTCCATTATGTATTTTAGGTTCTTACGAAACGTATTAGAGGTAGACCATGCATAACTATGGAATCTACTAGGTTAGCAGTCCCTATGTACTATATATATATATATATATATTTTTTTCCCTCACAAGAGTCCCAACTGCTCCCGTCTGGAGCCAGTGAGACTATGGCATCCCCAATTGGGGTATGTTATGAGGCTGAAGGTAAGTGGGGAAGGGAAGGAGACGAGGAAGAGGAAGGTGGGGAAGTACCTGGCTATTCAGATCTAGTCACTAAACACGGCTAAAGCCATTTCAAGCAACGTTTCAATTCTGAATGGTGGTCTTACACCAGGGCGATACTGAGAGTATCTTCCACTCTGGAACGTGCCGCAAATATACTATGTATTATTTTAAATAATTAATTGTGAAATAACACAAATCAATTAAATAAAATTTATTTGCGCACGCCGGGTTTGAACCCGCGGCCTTCGGATTGGGATATATAAAACACGATAATCACTATATCTGTGATTATCGTGTTTTAAGTCGTTAAAAATTGAGTTATTTACTAAAGATATAATTTTTCTATGTAAAAAACAACCAGTAGTGATTTTAATAATAATTTTTTTTTGGTAACCTAAGTCGTTTGAATCGATGTGATGAAATTCTTTGAGATGTACTTAAGGAAAAAAATATACCTATACTATGGAAAAGACCAACATAGGATTTTTGCAAAAACGGTAATTTTTTCTCCCTTTTTAAACTCCGATTTGTTATGTATCCGTTATATTGGCAGTGGTCAATACGCAAGCTGTCACATGCTGTTTTATTGATAGTTCATTCGAATTACCTGACGCATAACCTTGAACCTGTATAGAGTCTCAATAAACAAGTAAATCGTCTTTCTTTATTATCAATATCCGCAGACATATAACGATTGAGCTCCCAGTGAAATATGCCACGAACCGCCACTGGTGTTAGCTGTCAGGCAGAATTGGATAAATAATACCCACATCCTCCGTTTGTGCTAATTACGCCGATAGTAAGTTAGCAGTTATATTATTAGTGGGACAATGCCGTATCAAAGCCACGGAGACATCAAAAGCATTTGCGATTGTTACTCCATCAGGTAATACCTCCACTCCGCCGGGGCAAACAATGGGCTGCGAAGATTAATGAACACACGCCACTGCTGCTAATGGAACAATCCAGAATTGGCTTCATTATCAGTTCGGTTATATTCCAGAAGATGCCGCCTTTGGCACTGAATAAATTAATGGACTGCGGAGAATTGAGAACTATCAACTACCGGTAATTTCGCTGTGGTTTATGTACCATTATTATGCTACCGATTTGTTATTCTGTCGGCGGTATAATCACAAGCTTACAACAAGCAATGATTTTTTTTTTATAATATGAAACGAAAATAAAGTTTTTAAAGTCAAGTAAGTTTTATTAAGTTTTTGTCTCATTGAAAGCGTTGTGTCTTCTTTACTATCAAGGTGAGAAATATGATCTAAGCGGTATTAAAAAGAGTAAACACTTTTTATATAAAAAGCTAAACACAAAGTAATTAAAAAGTATAATTTTATGAAACCAAAGTTTCCGACAGCAATTTGAAAAATGTTAAGAAACTTTGGGATTTTTTTTAATTGATCATTTTTAGAATACATTTGTCTAATGAAGTATGTGTGTTTGTTTTATTATGTTTTGTTATCAGTAATTTTACAAGATTAACAAGGCCAACATATATAAAATATTGTGCCAAAATAAGAAAACATATATAAAAATAAATTCTACGTAGGAATCACATGGAAGAAACATTCTTTCACTTCACGGTCTTAATAAATTGTAATGTGGAATGAAAAATTATTTTGTATACTCTACTTAGATCCTAGATTTTCTAGTGGTACCCTCTTAGCTCAGATTGGCGACAACCATTTTAAAAGTGTGACAGTTTTCTGCAGTACTAATGGGAGAAAGGACATTCATCCTGGACCGTTTCCGGGAGATCCCGTTTGCCGTCTCTAGATTTCGCATTTTCTCTAAATCGTCCCTTTCAAGCTCAGGAATACAACATTTCTCATTTCTAAGGATGTGACCAAGATAATATGCAGTTTTCTCTTCGAGAGGAAGACTCCTTTCATATTGCAGAGGATGCAATAATATTTCTTCATTTGTCAGTTTTTGGTCTTCATTTTTATGTGGATATCGCACAAGAGTTACAACTGCTCCCAACTTCCTCGAGCCAGTAATTATCCCCAATTGTTGTATGTTGTATGACAGAAGGTAAGTGAGGAGGGGAAGAATATGGGTAAAAGGAAAGTGGGGAAGTATCTGGCTAATCAGATGTAGTCACCAAACACAGCTAAAGCCATTTTTAAGCAACGTTTCTATTCTGAATGTTGGTTTTTAAACACTAGGGCGATACTGAGAGTGTGTTACTCTGGAAAGTGTCGCAAAAATATGTTATACATTTTTAAATAATTGAATTGTTTACAAATGTTGCACAAATCAGTTAACCGCTTGGACACATAAGCTTGTTTTCACGATAATTTAACGTAGGTAGACATAGGAATGACGTATGGCCCCTACCTGAGTTATTAAATAAATTTCAGATGGCTAGTTGAGAGCCTTGCCCCTCGACCACGGAGGTCATCACTTTTGATGACATTTGAACGTTCGTTGTTATATGCCACTTCTCGGGCAGATTCAGATTTTATTTAACATCAATCAGTTGTCAAGCATGACCGTCATGCTCTTATTCTTAGTTGATCAAAATTTAATCAAAATCCTTAACGGACCGAGAAAAATAAAAATTCAATCTAACCCAAAAGCATGGGTCTGTATTTCTAAGGGAAATCTTAACAACTTCGTGTAGTTGAGTATCTATCAAAATATTTCATCATAAGATATACCAAAAACATTGGTGATTTCAAGATGCTAAGATAAACATCCCGAATGCCGCATGGATAAACGTGTTTTTTTCATTGCCTTTATATATATCCTTCGTGATAATAGTTTATTTTGATTGGTTTATTCCGTGGCAATAGTTTCCGTATTGGATGATGCTTGTTTATTGAAAAACTTCACGAACTCCAAATCATGATAACAAGGACCTATAACATCAGGGATGTCGCCTACGTAAAACTAATTTATTATGTTCAAACGATATGTATAGAATTTTTAAAAAAATATGTTAAGTCTCAAACTTGAAACGAAAATGGATTGCCACAAGACTCACTTCATTTTTACGTGCACTTCAATTTATCGACATTCATAAGTATTCTGTTTTTCCGAATTTTATCATGCGCTTTTGGATAACAAAGTTCCATCTGTGGCCGTAACGTCATGCGATATTGAACTCTAAAATAGTTAACTAGAGATCCCATTATCGCATGACGTTACCGCGACAGATGAAACCTTATTATTCCAAAGGGTAGATAACCAAGTAAGGTCCTTTTTCCACAGAAATACGCAAGTATCAGATAGTCAAATTGTATTCTCACGTCGCATACAACTTATGTACAACTCGCACAACTTACTTTTCGCAACGAAAAGTCCTTCGTCGCCACCAATCATTGTTGAATTCTCGAAACGCGTAAGAGTATTTCTCAACATAAATCTACATTTTTGAAAAATAAAGTGAGCCTAGAAATAGTTAAAAAATTACACATGTTTTAAATTATTCCTACAAAAAAAATTTGCACAATTTTGTAGAATAAATATTAGGCTTTAAAGTAACGAAGAATAAAAATTACAATCACATTAATTGGCAATTTTTTTTTTAAATAACGTTTTTTACCTTGCAGACAAAATAAAATTGCCACCTTACGTAACTAATGTGTTTATTCTTAATAAAATACGATAGTAACGTATTATTATCTGAATTTTTGAAGGTTTTATTTAAATGTAGTTTCTGTAAAAAGTAATTTTCTTTAAGGGGTTTCACAATAAATTAATAATTTATGCCCAAAAATCAAAATGAGACGTATTTATTTACTTTCTAGTTACTACTCTAAGAATCCTTAATCCTAGAGCAACTGCAGATCGCTAACGTAAAAACAACAGTTGATATCGAATATATTAAGGACACTTAGTCATTGTAACCTGTCACTCATTCGTTGGCAGTCAGCATTCATGCTAGGGAACGATGAGAAGTTACCGAAAGTTATCCCATCAATTCTCATCGATCGATTGTGCTAAGGGGCCAGATCTATTAACATTTTTTTTCATTTTCACTAATCTGAATCCACTATTATTCTTACATTCAGCTTTAAAAGGTTGACAACATAAACACATTGATTAGTTTACGCCAAGTTGTCTCATAACAAAATCCCCTTTTGTCTTTTGATCTGACGACTTGTTTATCTGGGCATAAATATTTTATTAAGTTTTATGGATGTATAAATAAATTCTAATTAGTCATGCGTCGACAAATAAACAGAACTTTAAATTATGTCCAACCGATTCCCCCCAGAATTTATAATTATATATTTCCATCAATTTTTGACACATTTCAATGCAGTTATTGTTCATCTTCAGTCATTGTTATATTTTTCTTCAGCGCTGAAATATCAAATGTGAGGATCGGTCAGCTCTGGGCGGCAATGTTTAAAAAGATTTGGAAATAGTTTAGTGCATGCATATATTTTAAATTATGCAATTTTCCTTTGTTTCTTCTGACTTTGATAGTATTTCAAATACATCCGTTTTTGGTTTGACGAACATTGTTTCCAAACTATCACATCATACAATGAAGACAAACATTCGGCTGCCTTTGTTCGTAGTACTGTCCTTAGAATTCTGCATCACCGCACCTCGAGGGATATCTCATTTTCTTTCTGCAGACTCTCTATTTTTCCGTGAATTACAGAAACGTGAATGGATCCGTGCGGAAATGGATTTAACTTTGGTATTCCCAGTCATGTCTGTCATTCGATATCTTCTCAATGTAACTCATGGCATCTTTTGTCATGCAAATTCTTCCGTTCGCACCTGTTTCAAGGCCTCCTTCGTCACGTATAAGCCTCTAAGAATATAAAGTTGCTTGTAGGACATGTTTACGTACATTAGCAGTCTCCGATCACTGGAACCGCAGTGATAACCAATTTCAGGAATCAACAATTTTTAGGAGAGTGTCCTTTGTGGTAAATGGTGCATCCTAAGAGTATGGATATTAGAGAGACGGCATGTGAAGTGTGCCCGCGCGCTCCAAGTGTGCCTTTTCGAGAATTTTACCCATACGGCTGACATTGGCTGTCACCATGGAAGATGGCTACTATCGTAAAAATGTCGGAACGTAAAAACGACCAAAAAACAGCAGCCAATGTCAGCCCTTTAAGTAAAATTCTCGAAAAGGCACACTTGGAGCGCGCGGGCACACTTCACATGCCGTCTCTCTAATATCCATACTCTTAGGGTGCATCTATGTAAAAATGTTAAATATATTTAACCATTGGAGCGGTTTTTATTTTTCTGCGATTGATATCGGTCCATAATTGGACCACATTTAACGAGCCTACAAATACGGAATAAACGGCGAAATTTAGGTGGCATCATTGGCTTTAAACCGCAGTAAACAGTAAACATATGTTTCCATATTAATATTTTGAGGAATGATATTAATTAAATCAAGTGGCAAAATCAAAAACTGAACACAAATTGCTCGAGTGGGTAAGATCTTATGTATCTAGAGTAAGAATGGTAATTGATTTTAAAGTTTACGTTTAATCAATTTCAAATCAAAAACTTTCAGCTCTTTACAAAAAACTTTAAAATTAAGCAAAAACAAAACAAACAACTGCACTGCACAAACAGACGTTCTAATTTAAAAAACTATTTAATTAAGATTGAGAATTAACAAACTACCCCGATACTACACAATGTATACGAGTTATTTTTGACCATATAGATTTTGAAGTAAATAGGTTCGTTATGTAGGTGCTGGGTACTGGTGTTATATTTTTTACAGCAAACGTGACGGACCTTACGCTGGCGCTGGTACTCGCGTTGGTAATGTGGGTACTGCACGCCAACAGCGGTTTATTCGTCCCATTTCAATGTGTAATGCCGACCTCTTTTCGGGAGTACAAAAGTGTGAAAAAAATAACACGCAGGCTGTAACCAAACAATGCATCGCCCCCCGGGATAACAATACAGCGGTACGTAGCGCTCCGTCGCGTTATTTCTGTTGCGTGAGTTAAAAAAATCACAGCTAAGTTGAAAAATACGGAATTCATATTAACTGTTGTAACTTATAACTTATAACTAATGCATTTACTGGTGCAAACCATTTTTAGAGTTACCGATTTTTTTTTATTTGTCGACTAAAGCAAGTTGTTTAATTTTTACGCTTTTGTGTTTTGATATTCACATTGTTTTTTTTTGTGTTTTTACATTAGCTCCATACAGAAGGCCCTGAGGAAAAAAAATAACACCCCAAAAATAAATAACGAAAATACATTGGGCTGTGAAAATCTAAAATTATATCATATCATATTATAGTGTCCATTCGTGAAGCCTTCAGGGAACCAAGAAGGAGTGGAAGGAAGAGATGAGTCCCCTTCCCTCATGGAGCCTTCAGGGAACCAAGGAGGAGTGGACTTTTCCCTTGTGAGGCCTTCGAGGAATCAAAGGGGAGTGGACTCTCCGTTGTGGATCCTTAAGGAAACTAAAGAGTGGAGAGGATAGTTGAAGCCCTCTTCCCTCGTGGGTCGTCAGGGTACCAGGGTAAGAGAAGTGGAGAGGAGAGATTTGTCCCTCGTCTCTTGTGGGGCCTTCAGGGAACCAAGTGAGAGTAGAGAGAAGAGATGAAACCTGGGAAAACACACTATGGAACCAAAAAATTTTGTCTCATATTCAACGACAACTCTGATGAACTTTATAAAAAGGACTGGGTTACTATTAAAGGAATGAGGTAAAATAGGGTAATATAGGTAAAATAAGGTAATATAGGTAAAATAGGTTAAAATAAACACTATTACCCTACGGATTAAGTGCTCAGGGGAACTCGAACCGTCTCCGCTATTAAAAGAAATATATATTATATTATTATAGTCAAAAGAAAGACATGTACCACCTTAATAAAACAAGGTTTTGTGTGTGGGGATGTGTCAGTATATGATACGATCAATAAATTAACGAACGGTAAACTTGTGCATTGTACAAACACAGATGGGATCTTAATTTATCTGACTTATATTTATCATGGACGCATTAATTTATAGTTTTCCAAGTAATAAAAAAAATATTATGGCGGTGGGACAATACTGGGTGATTAGCCTAATGGCTCGGCTGCATTTGCTTTTAATATAATACAATATTTTATAGCCTCGTCCGTTAGGTCAGCAGTAAATTAATTTATAAAACACATTTATGGAGAGACAGCATTCTTTGATATCGTCATTTATCTTATGTATAAGTAATAAGTAAGTAATTTTAATTTCTAATTACGACTACAATCTCCAAGCTAGAGTGGAATTACATTGGACGCCTGGCAAAACGTATAAATAAATTAATGATGAAATATGAATAAGAAATTAGAATCATTTTCAAAATCTTCACTCTTTTATCCATTGTAATTTTCCATCATATGTTTCAAGTAAAATATGTACTAGGTCCATTATAAGAATAATCCTACTCCAATGTATCCCCTTTTTTAAAATCAATTGTCTAATCAAAAATTCCATATCATCATAAATATAATAAAGATTATAATTAATAATAGAATTGACAACAATAAAATTAGGTGCCAATAATCACATTACTTGTAAGGTATTTCCCAAACAATACTAAAGTATGTAAGCTACCAACCCTTTGTAATTAGACTACTGGGAATAACCAAAAAAAAATGATAGTTGGACACTCAAGACCACTTAACAAAAAATGTAATAAAAACCACAATTGAATAAAATCCCTGTAGAGTACCCCCCTCCCCCTCCCCCCTAACTAATATGTTTTGTGTAAAGTCCCTAAGTTAAGAATATTTTTTACCAGTCTGAAGATGGCTTAGACAAGTTGAAACCGGTTACGGTCAATAAATTTAAAGTTCAAAAAGTTTTAAATTGGTTTTATTATATCTACTATTATAATGATGAAATAATTTATTTTTTTAATATTTTATCTTTGGGGATTCTTTGTGGTTGTCTTTTCAGGGAAAGGAAGAAGAGTTCTGGGAAGGAAAAATGTAAATATAAGAGGGGTAGGTAGGAATCTGGAGGTTAATGAGTCGATGAGTGACGGAAGTATGAATATATATTCATCCCAGTGTGTTGCAAAGCGAAAGGTCAAAAGGGCTCCCTCAACTAGTCTCTCCCGATCCACCTGGATAAACAACACCCCTGATACCCATTTCCCAAATTGAAAAGATTGAAAATATTATTTTGACGGAAATGTGAATAGTGGTAAAAAAACGTGTTTTTACACCATTAACTTTGTATTAACTACTTTGCAATTATTTTGAGCTCAGCGAATGCGCAACAAACGAAAAGATTAATTGTCTTGTTTTTTCGAGAAAAAAGTAATGATTTTGGAAAGAGTGATACGACAGCTAAAGCATTATGTTAACTGGCCGTTGAAGAGATTTGTAGTTGGATTCCGCCGTGACCCGTCCACACCCGAAATTTTTTCCGCACCACAGCCCACGCGTCCACCGTGTCACCTTACTCGGGGCCCGACCAGGGGAAGTCAACCGTTGGTATTTGTTTGGTTTTGAAATGAGAACATGCTTAGTTCCTACCGAGAAGTCAATTATCCAGATCCTTTCTCTAAATAACCATCAGCAAGATGGAAAATATATTTTGAAATTTGGAACAAGTGAAGAAAATAGTTCAAATTCGAATGCGTTTATTTTAAAAACAGAAGAAGGATTGGGACTACCTTGGAAGCAAGTTGTTATTGATGTTTTTCGTGTTTTAGCAAAAATGAGGAATTTTACCATCTTGGACATATATAATTCCGTTTTGAACTCATTTGTTTTGTTGTGGCGATAATTACCTCGAGTTATCGCGGTGGAACTGTATATAACTTTATCGTGATTTTTTTGTGTGCTCCTTCGCAGAGATACAGTGGTAAGTGATTGGTAATCCTTTTTTTTCCTTTCATATCGTGTTCTTTCCTACACATGCTGTCATCCAATTTCAGCAAACACCATTTCATTGCATTTCGTTTAAAGTATTTACAATCCACATCTGTAAAAAGTAAGCAGTTTCGGATGCAACGTTAGTAGTAACCGAAACGTAAAATATCAATCAATTCATGGCTTTTAAAGTAATCTTGTTAGAGTTCAGATGTTCGGTTTAAAGATCGGAATATCTGGATTGGATATTAATTTCAATTCGGGATGCAGGTATACCACAGCCGGGGAACCATTCAGTGGATAACCAACACCTCTGCCATTAACCGATTAAACCGAGTGGTCCGCTGCGTTTGGTGAATTAACAGGGGCGCCCGGGTTAATGAGGTGAGTTGTGTCTATCCGTTTATGCAGCCATGTCAAACCTTTGATACAACCCTTTAGGTGCGGCATGCCTGTGTATCCGCATGACACTTTATGCTTAGTTTTTACAAGTGCGGCCGGCAAGGTGCTGATACATAAAAAACAATTGGCAATAGAAAACGTCTTGAAAAATTGGTCACAGCATGGAGCATGAGTTTCAGAGTCCCTGCTTATTCTTGGAAATATTATCAATTACTTTTATTATATAACAAATAAAAAAAGGAATCAGAAAGAAAAAGAAATTTCAACAAATAATAGATATTATTAAATACCTACATTATTCTCCATGGATTATTGGCACTTATTGAAAAACTATGAAATAACAATAAACGCAACTAAAAGGTAACAGTGACTTTTTTATATGTATGCAATAGTTTTATTTTATAATTTATGAAAAGTTTAAAAGGCATTATAACTATTCAAACATTTTATGTAGTTTAATAAAATTGAATATATAAAAATAAATAATTTAAATAAATCTACAAATTAAACTTGATAACAATTAATTAAAGTTATTTGACAAAGAGTGACTAAACAGTTACTCGGGATGGTGAAATACCCCTTTAGCCAATTATTATAAGATAAAATTAAACCTTCAAAGAAAGGCCGAAGATTGTCGACAACTGTCTGAGATAACCTCCTGGGTGTCAGTTGACACCGCTACGAGCAGACGTGAACATGCACAGTGCACAGTGCATGCCGGAAAGGTGATACAAGAATACACTAACACACGCACACACACACACCCACACACACACACACACACACACACACACACATACACACACACATACACACACAGACACAGACACACTCACCTGAGAACTTGGAACACGTACCCGGTTCTGCAGTATACACGTGGATGTGCCTGTATATGGATGGGGGAAGACGATACCGAATCTAGGGCCAACAGGTTGGGCAGACTGAAAGAAATATTGGTCAACACTAAAATAAGGCATTTATCAAATACGTTTGTTTGGTCGCATAGCATTACATATTAATATATTTTTTGTAATACTTAAATAAAATCTGATGGCGTTTTATGTAAAGAGGCAAATACTAAGTGAATAGGACAACTGCAACTCAGGTTGATAATACCTAATTAAAATCGTCAAAATCGAGGTTTTGTGTTCCGTATTTTTCACCACCAAAACTGACCGATTTTAAGGTTACTTTTGATAACAATATTAGAAGTAAATATTCTATCTATGTACGTTTGCCATTGTTGTAAATACATTGTTTAATTTGTGTATTGAACGTCTGTTGATGACGTTCAAATGAACTGATTTCCATGAATTTTTGAGGCTCATAACTCCTAATAGAAGTAATACTTTACTATTCAATTTCTATATATTGTTAAAAAATATATTTGCTGTCGAGTCGATTTCCGTAGAAGAAATTGGGGAATACTTTTTTATGGACAAAACGCTGCCCGACTTCCTCTTAATGGATGTTTGGTGATTTTTTAGACAACCATACAAAAGGAGTGTGCACGGGAAGGAAATGTGAAGAAGAAGGTTGAGAATTATCTGGTTAATATGTTTTTATTCTTAACTATCTCCACTTAAAAAATTTAAAATGTTTTTAATCAAAAATTTGTATTATTATGAAATTCAATAGTGATTGATATATGTATAACTGTTTTAAAATTAGAAATGCAAAAAAATGCGTTTTACCCAGCCTGATCTATCTGATTGACTAGGGCGAAACTGCCAATAATATACGTAGAGTATCTACCAATCGGCAAATATATTAGGAACTTAACAATTGTAAGTAATAACAATAATTTCAGTTGAATAATATAAGCCCGTTTACCTATTTAAAAATCAATATGGACTTGTAAAACATAATATGGACTTAATTATATTTATATTATCAAACGCCTATACGGACTTTTACAAACGTGTGATATATATATCTTGAGGTGATTTTTCACAAAAACGGCGCTATACAAGTCATCCAAATATTATTATTATTATTATATATATATATATATATTAATTTTGTGGAACCATAATCACGAAGAAAAAAATTGCTGTTTAAATTATATAGAACCCATGCAGAATAGTAGTATTAGGCTAACATTGATTATTGATATGTTTGATGTAACCCTCAAGTGAGCAGCTCAGGTACGGGGGTTCGAAGCTAGGGTTAAGAAACCGGGCGTAATGGACAGAGGGCCCGCAGATACTTTAATTGTACACAACTGCTGACTCAGTACAAATCGAAAGTACACACACTTTGTGGTTGAATGTGGCAGCGACCTCTGGCATGCAGCCTTAAAATACCTGAAAAAACCCTCGACTCCCTGTGCAAAAATGGACTGTCCATTTTACAGATTGCAATCTTTAGAGCACCGGCTTCAGGTCAGAATGTTGTCCAAGTTGTACCAGTATTTTAATGGAAGATGTTCCGAGTAACTAGTCATTTATTCTTTCAAAAACTTTAAACATGCAAGACGCTCACATGAGAATGTTTCGCTTCTAAAACTCGATCGTGAGTTCAACAGCTCAGCTGTGGAATTGTTTGCCAGCCTCTGTGTTTTCTCTCTCCTTCAACATGGGTCTCTTCAAGACCTATGTTCACTCCTTCCTCTCCTTAAAAAGACCCTCCACACAACGCCCTCAAAGTTGCCATACGCCCTGAGGGAAGTTATTTTCCTCTGGGCCTCCAGTGTGGAATTGTGTAAAAAAAATAGCCTCCTTTGAAAGAATGTATTTTTCTTCCGAAAAAGTATTGCCAACTGCATGCAATCATTGTATATTCTAATGCTATCCTAATGACCCAGTCCTGAAAAAGTCATTGCAATTAAAAATAATTTTTAATGAGTATTTCTTGTTGGTAAAAGGAAGTAATTAGGCTTAATAAATCAGGGCTGTTTATAATATTAACACATTCACAAATAAGTCACGTCGGAAATAAGTCTTCCAGTTTTAATAATTTTATTTCTTTCGCAAAGTAATTATAATGTATATTGTTTATTTAGGTAGATCGAGTTTATATTTAAACTTAATTTGATCGTCGTATTGAATCACTGAAAGTGTCAGTTGCAGGTATTCGAAAGTATAAAAACTATGTACCTATAGGGGACATTACAATTCAGCCCTTTACATTCAAATATAAGAAATTTTAAACTTAATAGGTGACTACGTTAAGGGATGGGCTTCTTTGAAGCATAAAATTAGCCCTTTCCTGTACCTCGAATACACAATGTTTATAAAACAGTGTTCTACATGCCTCGATTTCATAGTACAGTAACGCTGCTACGAGCTTGCTGTCAATAAACAGAATTTACGATCAACGAAAAGCATTTATGTAGGCGACTGAATAAAAATAAGTGTAATCGTTTTGCTTCACCGCGTGTTAAATGAATTATATCTTATATAACAATAGCTGATCCTTAATTCATTACAAAAATATGTTCATTTCAATTGGGAGTGCATTTTAGATCTAATTACTTTGATATATATTGCCATAAGAACTTTTTTTAAATGTTTGCTTACTTACTTTAAAAACATTTGCCTACTTTTTATTTTATTTATATACCTAAGTACGAAACAGCAACGTTGGGTGAAGTGTTTTTAGCCATGTTTGGTGATTATATCTGAAAAGCCAGATACTATTAAAACAATAAGAAGAAAGAATAAATCTCTATAATTGGAAATAAAACATGTGTAAATAAAGGATGAGGAATTATCGATTAGGAAGAGATTAGCATTAACTTGTCAATAAAGGATGAGGAATTATCGACTAGTGAATGCTAATCTCTCCTTTCTCATCCTTTATTTACATATGTTTTACTTCCAATTATAGAGATTTATTCTTTCTTCTTATTGATTTATTATTCTTGCAACTTGTTTTTCATGTTTATTTTCTGACTATTTTCTTGTTTTTATCTTTTTTAATGTTCTAATTATTACCTTTTTTCTGTTTATTTTCTGACTATTTTCCTGTACACCTTTTATCTTTTTTAATGTTTTAATTATTACCCGTCTCAGAACAGACAACGTCTAGTGAGGCGGGTAACTTACTAGTTATAAAATAATGTATTACCTCAATAAACGCCCGGGTAGCCGGCAATTAAATTTAATTGAATTTTGATTTATTTATTTATTTGATTATCTCAATATTACACATAAATAAAGTAATGACGTATTGCCCATCTCACTAGGGGTGAAACCCCTGTGTTGATATGGCAATTTACAGAACGGTGGTTAACTATAGTATTATGAAAATAACATAAAAATAATATGAAATCTTTTTTTTATTTTTTATTATACAATTTAAGTATGATAAGAAAAAGGCAAGTGAAACCCATACATATATATGTACATAGTTGGCATAAATGTAATATGTTAAAAAAAACTCCTGATGGATATGTTTATTGTAGGTAATCAATGATTTTACTTTTAAATTGACTTTTGGTTTGCGTGTTTCTAATGTAAGTCGGTAGAGATTTTTTTTCCCTTTATTCGTAATATATTTTTTAGACAGTTTTTTTACATGCTTTTCGACTACCACACTAGACACACGTCCGTATGAGTAGCTTAGTAGCATTGTATTGAAACTTCTTTGCCCATAAGAGGTTAGACAAACTGGGATGTTAAAATTTTTTACTTGTGACTGTCTGGCTCTAGCGTTCTTCAAACATATGTGTATTTTTAAATTGATGAAGCAGGATATTTTTTCATATAATTTTTTCAATTTAGTAACATTTAGTACATTAAAATGCATAAGTTTAGTACATACTACCACTATCGGTTTCTACCACCCTCGGCCTCATAACTTACCCTAATTAAGGATGCCATAGTCGCGCTAGCTCCATATGATTGAGAGCAGATGGTACTCTTATTTATTGAGGTATTATTGGGCCAACAAACCTAGCTATAAAAGCTCAAGCGTTATTTGGTTTGGCGTATTTCGGTATATCGGTTGCCGTACATATCCAATGGGAATGTATGACGAGCGAAAAGCTGAAGTGGGTCAAGCCAAATAACGCTTGAGCTTTTATAGCTAGGTCTGTTGGCACCATTAGTATTTTTAAAATTGTTAAGGAGTTCTATTTGACGATCTATAACAAAGGTAAAAAATAAAAATAATGTGTTAACTTTCATACTAGCTAACACAGACATTATAATTTAATATTCATTATTTTATTTATATTTATTTCTTAATATTCTCCGTGGAACGGTTATACATTGTAATATTACTGAGATGATTACAGATGTAGTATTTACATAAAACAAAAAGGTCATGGGGGCAGTTTTACTATTTTGTGGAGTGAAAAAGTCGCTTTGCTGCGTTCTTATAGCAGAAGCCCTCGCTTTCGTAGCATAAAAACGTACACGGGATCTCCCACGAGTGTACTTGTTAATTTCAAACGATTAATAAAAATGAAAAAAGTTTAAAGAGTTATTAAAAAGTTGTAACAAACTTAATAAAAACTCCACGGTAAAAACCTTTGGCATTTGTTTTAATGTGATGGACTGACAAAGGGCTGTGATATCTCATTTACCAGGCGGTTGGAATAATCTGGACCCCGACCTTCAGGTGCCACCTTATTTATCATATACTTGGTCTCTGACGGCTAAACGCCGTCAATGGAAAATCTAATACCTAAACCTTCTAGTGCCATCAATGGATGATCTCTTACACTAATGTCAAGAATGTTGCAGTTACATACAAGCTAATCTTCTTCAAAATAGGTGGAGTAAGTATAGATATAAGACAGGTATAAATAAACTAACGAAAACTTCACTGGTTGATGCAACCGAGTAAGCAACCAACACATCAAAATGTGAACCCATTCAACTGTATGTTTTCCTAAATAATTTTATGACTTCAGAAAAAAAGAAAACTACTACAATATTTTGAGTTGTTGTTTTTATTTGATCATTCTCAAACAAGTTAGGCAAACAAGTTCCCATTAATAATTATCAATCACCAAGAATGTGTTTGTCGGATCTGAAGATTAGTCGATGTGAAGAATTATCTGGTTTTTCATTTGTGCTACCTTTCCATTATTCAGCTCTGGGGGAAGTAATAGATATTTTATGGCTCGAAAAGATTTACCGGCGTAAATATTATTTAAAGAAATTGAATTTAAGAGCTATAGTGTCAATAAGGAAGTTGAGTCCTTTTTTTATTTTTTTTTATCAATGTTCACAGGCAAACTTAAATACTAGTATTTTTATTATTTTTTTTTAAAGTTCGTTAAAAATTTTTTTTTTTCATATTAATAATAATAATAATAATAATAGTTCTTTATTCCAGAATGTGGGGAGGTGAGTGCAATCCCACACATCCCATAGATAAGCGTGTCCCAGTTTTGTAAATATTTTCCCTTATATTTCACACAATGTACGCAACTCTGCCGCACGGTATTATACGGCGTTTTCGCGGGCTTTAATAAAATTCAAACTAGTAGAATTAATTTAATTATGAAAATATGACTAAGATATATTTTTATAGGCAATACAAGAATAATATTCTCACATAGATATTTTTTTTTTGTTATAAGAAAAAATTTTACATTACAAGTGATTACATTATGATACTAGGAGCTCGTGTTTATGGGAGGATTATTTACCTGCAAAAAATAATGTTCTTATTAAATATGTAAACAATAATCAAAGACTTATGAAATAAATACAAACATTATTTAACGTAGGAAAAAATATGTTATTGAAAGACAATACCAATATACGAGTATATTTATACTTTCATTGATAGTACAGATTACAGTAAGGGTAGACTAAGGGTAAATTAAGGGTACAATATATCATTATCCAACTTCAGGGATTTGATTTTTGAATTGTTCATATTTCAAAGTTTACTAATTTTGTTTTTGGACGATAATATATTATACAATCTAACAAAAAAATAAAAGAAGTGATATATTTAATTTAAGGGTATAAGAGCTAAATCGGAAGGTTTTTAGGTTTGTTTTTAATGTGTTCTATCAGAAATCATAAATCAAAAAAGGAGTTCACGATTTTATATAAGTAAATTCATTTGTAAAAATGTCGTAAACCTGTAAGTATTTTATTTTATTTCTCATTGTGTTTGTATGGGTACAAGGGACTGTTTTCAAGATTCGTTTTATTTCTTGACCGGGCGAGAACCCTTTCGTAAATTATAAATTTCACCACCTCTGAGTAAATTATTACGTGACGAAATACTTATCAAGTAACATTAACATAACAGCGAAAAAGGTACTCAGCGGTGGTACTCAGAGAAAACGTGCATATTCGCTAATCGATGGGAAGCGCTAATCTGCAGTTTACTCAAAGGTGGTGAAATACTCCGCTTTTTAAATTATATCTTACATTCCAGACTAATTAACACCACTAGCTTACCTTTACTTTACTACCGACACTTCATGTAGGACCTATTAAGAAATGCCCATACTTTGAACTGGAACAAAGACAAGCGAAAAAATATAATATTTTAACAGCTCTTTTATATCGTGTAAAATGCACACTATCTTCTAAAACCAGTTATATTTTATATCCACTGTTACATTTACATGTTAATATTCCATTGTTTTATATATTTTAAAGAATTCCAAAACCATTCAATATCAATGACTGTTAAACTTTATTGGTTAAGAGTTTAAGCACACCAGGGTAATTAAAACCCTGTAAGTATCTAGGTACAAAAATACATACAAAATTGGTGTGTTTTAAAAATAATCTATATGTTTTACCTATGTAATAACCTATTTGATATGTATATTTATAGGCACCTAAGCACATTCCTAAAGTATACTACAGCTAATACAAAATATTACAGGTAGAGAGTATAGAAAAGTAATACAGAATATAATTTCAGAATGTTAACGAAACCTAATATATATGTTTTGTTCTAAATTCTGTTTCATCCTGCATATAGATCGTCCGGTTGATTAGTCAGATATCTCATATACTAATAGTTTTGAGATAATACTATTAACCGAACCTAACCGTTAATTTACACAGGATAGATCAGGATTTTAACTATGCAATTTGATAAATTATTCAAATTCTGTGCCAAAATCCAGCCCTTAAGCGGCTGAGAATAAAAGTGTAAAAGTGCTTGCAACTGTACAGGGAGGTTCCAATTAGAAAGATCGGTTATTTCCCGTAAATTTTTTTTTAATTAAAAATGTTATATCGATTTATTTCATTAAAAACTTGCTTTAATATATACCTACATTCAAGTAAGCAATAAAAATATTAAATATCGTGTACTTCTTGTTAGTATATTTTGATCATAAGTATTTATGATTTTTTAATAACGTCTAAACAAAATAAGCGTGTAAAAAAATTGAAATATTTGATTTTTGAAGACCTCGATAAATAGAAAAATGAGGTATTTTTGTCACAAAAAACTTTCTTGGATTTATTTTTAAATGATTTAAATTTAACCAAAATTAAAAATCTGAAAAGTGTGTTTACTAGATTATGTATTGATTTATTTTTTTGTATGATTATATGATTTGAAATTTGTGTTGTTTAATAGAATCTATCGTTTGAAAATTGAACAAATCTGCCAACGACCAACGGTATAACCTTAGTTTATTAAAAACAAACTTAGTTTTAAAATTTTAAAACTGCGTGTACCAGATAAAATAAAAAACTTTCAAAATCAATTTATGTTTTTTTTGTAAAAAAGAGTCAATACGTCTAGAATTTGAATCTGGTAAATACACTTTTAACGTAATTTTACTCTTTTTTTTTGTAGAAAGCAATCACTTTGTTTATTTCAGTTTTGTTTTGTTTTTTGTTTATTTATTGAATCTATATCATAAGGTTTACATTTTTTTTTTTGCCTTGCCTGTCTCACTAGGAACTCCTGTGTCGAGACAGACTAGTTTACAAATATTTTCTAATTATAATATCAAGTACATTTTTCAATAAAGCAAAAATATTTGACAAAATTTTCAGGTTGGTAGGTAGTGGTAACAATAATGAGATATACGATTATATTTGGGTGAGGTGACTAATTATTGCACGACCTTTTTCGATGATCCATTGTTTGATCAGGATTTTGTATTTTTTAATATTATTCGATTGTCTTGTTTTGTCAGGTAGGTTATTGTATATTTTAGACGCAATGTATTTGAAATTTCTTTGACCAAATGTTGTGTTTGTTTTAGGTATTTGTATGAGTTCTTTGGTTTTGTGCCGCGTGTTTACAATATTTTGGGTATTTTAATAAAATGTATGTGTTTTATTTTTAAACAGATGAGTTAAGATAGTTTTTGTGTAAATTTGTCGAATATCTAATACATTGAATTTGTTGAATATATCTACAGTACTTGTTATTATGGGAACTTTAAGAATAACTTTCATAATTTCATAGTTAAAAGTAATATCACAATTTAGAAAGATTGAGTAGTTGGGAAAGAAAAAAAAATGAACAAAATATTTCGTAAAACCGATTTGTACAAACTACCTACAGTAACTTTATTTACACTTATCTGTGTTTTACTTATTAAATATTACATTAACACCGGAAGGAATAACGGTCCGGAACTTTATTTAGTGGTGTTTTTGTAATATGAGTAATGTAGCTGATAGAGGATACACTTTATGTATAACTGCATACTTAATTCAAATTTTGATATTTCAAAGATGTCTGACCAATCAAATAGACGATCAGTAGTATAAAGTTACTGTAGATAGTTAGTCCAAATCGGTCTTACGTGATATTTTGTTCATTTTTTTTTTCTTTCGCAACTACTCAACCTTTCTTTTTCTCATCTCATTTTATTTCCAACTCCCTTCAGCCTCACAACATACCCTGTAATTAGTGGCACTGTTACCGGAATGTTGAATTGTGTGGTATAAAAAAAAACGTTTAATGATATAATAATTCAAAATTAAAAATTACATTGATAATAAAATATTATCTTGTTTATAACCACGAAATCACCAAAATAATTGTGTTATTGCTTTTAATTGAAATAAACAATGTAGCTGCTTACTACAAAAAAAGAGTAAAGTTAAGTTATAAGGGCTATTAAGGGCTGGATTTTGGCACAGAATTTGAACAATTCATCAAATTGGATAGTTAAAATTCTGTGAAAGTCTGATCTATCCCGTGCACATTTTTTTTAAGTTGCAGATATCATTTATGTGTATAAAAAATAATAAAGGTCCTAAGACACTTCCTTGCGGTACACCGTATTTGATTGGGAGAGGTTTACTTTTACGCTTTTCAATTTTAACACACTGTGAAGGTTCTGACGTATAACTTATTAGCAGATTTAAAGTTGTGTTTGGCATCTCAATTGTTTTAATTTTTTTTAAATTATTACGTTAAAGGTTAGGTTCGATTAATTAAAGTTGAATATTTACAATGTCTGTAATTTCACTGTTTAACCAATTCGTAGGTATTTGTATATATTCATGAAAGAAGACTTTTAAATAACAAAACATATTCAAAATATAACAGCTATTAATAAAAAACTTATATGATAATGAAATGCCCATAAACCGCGTTAATTGAAGCAGTGAATCAAAAAAAGGATTAACTCATTCTAATCTGAATCGTTTAGTTTTAACGAATGAGTTGTGTTGAGTATTTCTACCGATCAACTACCTAAGAACCTAATTGCTTTATCCGAAAATTTTTCATCGTCTTAATAAACCATATGCAAAGCATAAAACGTTTAACTTAATCTAGCATGAATGTGCAACAAATAAAACAATACTATCTCCATAACGAATTATGACCGTATTACTAATGTTGGTAGGTGCTTAATTACATTTAAATGATTCATCGTTACTATAAAGGCGTTAAGTATACGCATGATAGGAATAGATATGCAGTTAAAAGATAAAATATTACCATACTAATTTCATTGGTAGATGTGAATTTAGGGATATTATGTCCCAGGGCTGTGTTCATCGCTCAGTCAGTCCGTCCCCTTTCGCATAGTACATTATATTATGATTAAATTAACGTCGTATATGCAAATGAAATAGTTCGTTTTGCCCAACGTTCCGTGCGATGTGCCAGCCCTGACCGCATCCGCTTCCTGGGACCAATGTCACCCAGGACAGACAGGGGTTGCCAATGGCGGCTCCCGGGGCTTAATTATATATTCGTATTTAATTTTAAATAAATATGGTTGGTACTACGCATAATTTATTATAAATTATGGAGTAATGCAGACTTGGGGCGCTCGAACAAAACTCAATTATCAATGTTTTGAAAAAGTTTTTTAATTTTCTCAAAAAATTATTAAACTTAATCGACGATTGCATTTTTCATGACTTAGGCACAAGTCGCTTTTCTGTTCATTCGTTATTATGTTTGTGATCGAAAGATTATATCTTATGCACGATCAATGAGAAAGCTAACAAATAAATAAACAGCATAACAATAAAAAAAGGTTTGAATCTCTAAGGATCTCTGTTGTTTAATAAAGCGTTAGCAAGGAAAATTAATATAAATTAATAAATTCGGTACCTATTTAAATTTCAAATTATTACAACGACTTTGTACTAATCTGGTGTACTAAAGTGTTTTGAAACTGTAACGTAGGTTCAAAGTTAAACATCATAAAATGATTGAAAAAACAAATAAACAATTGTGATATTTGCATTTGAGATAAACAAAAAATATACTAAAAATTGTAATTGGATAATTTGCGCCTTTTTTGTGAAAAATTACCTCAAGGCCGCTGTAAAATTTACTATGAATTCTTAGGCTCCATCTAAATGTATTATTTACAACTAGATACAGAAAACATACTCACCTGGCAGGTCACTTCCGATAAACACAATACATATTTCATATTACGAGAAAATATAGGTTCTACAGTAATGTATGATTTATTAAAATATATTTTTCTAATATGACAACGATTACAAAATCTTAAATAAAGGTATATATTTAAAAAATCAATATAAAATACCTTATCTATACAGTCCATAAAACGTACGAAAAGATCTAAAAATGAGTAGTTTTGTGAACCGCGATAAAATATATGCGCTTGAATGTGTCAGCACTTTATTCTTCAACTTAAGTGTATTTGAAAAATGTTACGGTATGCAACAGTTACCTACACAGGTAATTAAAAAACGTCTAAAAGAAATTAAAATTTTATTAACTACTTGTTTTTTTTGTTAACTTCGATCGCTCGTCGATCCAGACCACTTAACGAAGGCATTCGGTCGAAGATTAATGCTAGGTATATCACTTTTTTCGATTAATCTTTATTACGAACTGGTTTACATTATAAATACAAAAATTGTGATTTGGATAAATTAAAGCATTTCGTGCCGTTTCCATGGAGAAGAACTTAAATAAAATTGTTATTTACTTTATAAAAAAATGTTATCATTAACTACTAAAAATTTTTCATTAGATTCGTAAGAACGCAAATAAGAAACGATTTTTTTTTAAATATAAATTTCATGTAATATATCATTGAAGAAGAAGATAACAATATTAATCAATTTTTATTAAACATGAAAATAAACAAGACACAGAAAAATAATAAATTATAATGGCTGCAACTGGGCCTCAAACCCAGAATTATTATTGTTATCTTCTTCTTCAATGATATATTACATTGATGGGAATAACCTTCAAAAGTTAAAAAGAGAGTTTTTCTTATAAAAAAATAAATAAAGACTTAAATTATCCGTGTTACTGTTTCCATTGAAAACTTTTTCTTTCATGTAAATATATTAATAAAATAAATAAAATCCAGTTTTGTGTTTACGAAATCTTGCCCCGTAGACATAGTTTGCCAAACGATTTTTATGATTATTACCTACATTTGTGCCGATATAAGGCACACTAAGAAAACATACATTTTTGGCTTCTCTTAATGGATTATGTAGCAATTCTTAATAAGAATGTACCTACGCCGTTTTGAAGGATTATAAATCATTTTTTATATTCCTGGAATAATTATGAAAATAATATTATTTGGTAGTTAGATAATGAATAACCGAGCTGCTAATGAATTCACATAATTCACGGAGGTATTAAATTTTTTTAATTCATTACCAGAAAAATTAGAAAGATGAATACTAACATAAAAGAATTTAAAACTCCCCTTAAAAATTATTCTGAAATTTTAAATTGTACTGAATTATGTCAAATAAAACCAATGTAATAACACCCCCCCCCTCATACACACAAGCCCTGCTTATTTATGGAGGTACCTCAAATATATGTATTATGTAATTAATCACTGTAAAAAATATATATTTGTTATTTGTGTATCCCTTTGTACACAATATTTTTTTTTTAAATATATATAAATATATATCCAAAGCAGAGAACACTTCTCAGATATAACTCTCGTTGCCTCTGTTCTTACAGAGTAGTTTGGTAAGCCTATATAATATATATGACTTTATTTGTCATAAGGAACATTGATGAATAAGAAACGAAAAAATCTTTAAAAAATTAAATAATACACGCATATTAGAGAACTTTCATAATATGATATAAGAAAATAAGATAACATAGCCTTATTGTTCATTTACAACCCATATTATAACGATAAGAAAAAAAGTTAGAATTTAACGTGTATCATTAAAAGTTTTTACAGGACTACAATATCAGCAACATCGTAACTGGAGCTATACGAAAATTTAATTACCTTCTAGGACCCCCTCAAAATTGAAAGAGAAATTTTGCGTGCCCTGAAAAATCGGCCCTAATTTGTAGTCAATGCCCCGGGCTTCATTTCATTTGGCTGCACAGTGTGAAGCCCACCATTGAGATGAGCAGATAAAGTGCGTTGTGGGCGTGTCCATATACCCGAAGTTAGCTCAAAATATCCTTAGTTTTGATGAAATTGACATTTTCAAACACCGAAATTTTTTTCTCAACAAATAATCAATTTTATTGGCCTGTCAGATGTTTAGGAGTCGAAAGTACTCTGAGTAATTTTGCGATATCTATTTTTATAATCGATATTTGATTATTTGCATATCGACACTTCTAGGAATTATCAGTTCAGTGGCGCAGGCTTTAACATCTGAACTCATTTTTCTCTGCTACTTCACATTTGAGTTTAACTTTTAACTTTAAACTTTCTCGGAGTATTTTATTCTCATTGCGATGTTAGTGGGGAAGTGAGGATAAAATATTAGCAGTGGGAATTCTAAAAGATAGAGATCAATTCCAATTTTATTTTCAATACTCTGAAGGAAGCACGCATTAGGAATAGCTTGTAGAGCTTTTCGTTAACTTGTTTTTTTTTGGTTCTTTATGATCGGATTAATCTTTTTATGTAAGTACACAAAATATTTTTTTTTCACTTCAAGTTGATATTGGACTTCAGTCCTAAACGACAAACCAAGTAAGCGAAAAACTGTATTAATCACGTAGCACGCTAAAGCCATGTTGCTTTCCAGAAATCAAATGAAACTTTGTCACCAAATAGCCATTCAGCGTCATTTTGTTTTTTTGACAGTTGAAAGGTCCTCGCCAAAATCCGATTCTAGGTGTATTTCAGTTTTCTGACAAGTTGTAAGTTGCTGACAAGCTTGACAGCATGATAGTTGTCCCCCTCTGCTGATCAAAATTTGTTCAAAAGCTGAAACGGGCTGTGAATCGATATTTAATGGGAACCTTTCAACTGACGGAAAAATGGCGCTGAATGGCCACTTCATGTTTTACATTTAAAATTGTCTTCGATTCTCGCTCGATTATATTTCTGTTTTTATTTCAAACGTTATAATTTAGTTGCCAACAAAAAGCATTGTACTTCAGTCCTAAATGACAAACCAAGTAAGCGAAAAACTGTACTAATCACGTAGCACGCTAAAGCCCTGTTGTTTCCCAGAAATCAAATGAAACTTTGTGTTTGTGTATTTTTGTACTTATATTTATAATTTAGTTGCCAACAAAAAGCTGTTCACAGAAGTGAAGCTAGCAGTCCACAATGGAGTGCTGTTACCTTCCCTGATGTATGGCATTGAGGCATGGAGCTGGTAAAGAAAGAATGAAAGTAGACTGGATGCTATAGAAATGAGAAACCTGAAGCGTATGTGTGCTAACATCATCATATGAGAAATGTGGAAGTGGGAAAAAAATGCAAGGCTGATGTGAGCGTAATAAGTAAGATTATAGGAAAGAGAAGCTTAGATGGTTTGGGCATATTGAGCGAATAAATGCAGAAAGGGGTGTAAAGAGAATTTATGACGCGAATGTGAATGTTAGAAAAAATCGAGGACGCCCAAGGAAGACGTGGCACGATCAAGTGAATCAAATACGTGAGTCGGGCCATGTCAAGAGTCAGAATAATAGAAAATGATGTATGAGATGATGTATGAATGTGAATGAGGCAAGGAGTGTGTGCCAAGACCGAGTTGTTTGGCGGTTCGTTGTCTCTGCCTACCCCTTCGGTGAAACGTCGTAATGGTTGGTTAGTTAGTTAGTTAGTTTAATTTCGTTTAGAATTTTGTTACAAGAAAAAAATGACTAATTTCAGTGATCAGCCTACCACTGAGTAGTCCAAAATGCAACTTTAAAAAATACTGATTATAATAAACGTACAAATACATTATTTAGATATATAAAATTAGACAAAATAAGAAAAAAGTTCTTTAATATCTTACAACCTCTCCCTCTCATCACATTTTTAGGCGAGCTAAATCAGAAGAAATACTCACCTGGAAAAATGCCTTTTTAATGTGAATACCTCAAAAGATTCCCAACTGCTTCAGTCTGGAGCCAGTGAGACTATGACATCCCCAAGTGGGGTACATTATGAGTTGAAGCCATTTCAAGCAACGCAACGTTTCAATTCTGAATTGTGGTCTTACACCAGAGGCCCTAGCACACTCGCTCGATAACGATCGATAGGATAACTATCGATAACTTCTCATCGTTCCCTAGGACAACTGCACATCGCTAACGTACAAACAACAGTTGATGTCGAATATGTTAAGGACACTTAGTCATTGTGAACTGTCACTTATTCGTTAGCGATCTGTAGTCATGGTAGGGAACGATGAGAAGTTTTTTTAATTATTTTTTATTAGGTCCACACAAAAGGCCCTAAGGAAAATAATTTCCCTCAGAGCCTATGTCATCTTTGGGGATGCTGTTTGGGGGATATTAAGGAAAGGAAGGAGATGAAGTTATGGGAAGGAAAAAGGTATGAGGGTTGGGTAGGAATCTGGGGTTCAGTGTGTCTAGATCATCCGCCGCCAAGACCTAGATAAACCTTACCCCATTAACCCGGACACCCCTGCTAAGTCACCAAACGTAGCGAACCACTTGGGGTGACCTATGGCAGAGGTGTTGGTTATCCAATAAATGGTTCCCGGGGCGGCGGTACACATTCCCGCCTCCCAAATTGATTACTGATAGTTATCGTATCGTTCTTTATCAAGCGAGTGTGCTGGAGCCTTAGGGCTATAATAGTATCTTCCACTCTAGAACGTGCCGCAAACATGCTATGTACTATGTATTATTTTAAATTATTAAAATTGTGAAATAACTTAAATTATTCAAATAAAATTTATTTGGGCTCGCAGTAATTTAAACCCGTGTCCTCCGAATTTCTGGTCGAGAGCAGTACCCCTCGACCACTACAGTAGGCCTAGTCTTGCACTAGATTAACGATTTACGAATGCTTTATTCCAATTTGCTCCGAGCGGCATCCAATTTGCTCCTTTGTGCGGTAACAGATTAAAAATCTCATTATTATTAATTATGGGAAAAGGGACTCTTCGTAACCGTCACTAATTTACAGATTTACTGAATTTCTATAGAGTAATCCACCATTTTTTCGGCTTTTCAGTTGAATTCTTATAAAAATCTCAAAGTAACATTTTTGAGAAAAACAAGTTAGTAAATCTGTATGAAAGCGTTGAAGCAAGTTTCCATTGAATCTACGATCTACGACTGAGAAATGTGAAGGCATCGGGCATTGGGGATATTAGGATCAACTTAGGTGGTACTGCTCCATACAAGAATCGGAGCATTTGTCATTTTAAATGAAGCGTAGTCTCATTGTAATTTGAATTTTATATTCAGAGGTCGTATAGCCCGAACCTCCTCATGCGGACCGCCCATAAACCTTTTCACTTTTTTGACTCGAGTAAGAATTTAAATATTATAACAGGAATTTTTGAATTAGATCCTTTTTGGTCACAGAGGAACTCGTAATTCGTCGAGGGACCTAATATAGGATCAGGTACATAACCCTCACGTAAAGTTTTACAATTTGAACATGGTTCTTGCCCCTTTTGCCTATTTAGGTTGGTACTACACGGAGAAAAATGTTATTCTAAATTACGATCATTTTATTCGTAAAAACGTTTAAAAACGGGACTGAGGTTCTTACGAACAAATTAACAGTGTTTCAAGATTTATTGGCGGGAAAAATTAAGAATAATTTTTTGGTACACGTACGAAATTACGTATACCAACAAATTATTCTTACATGTTCCCGCCAATAAACATTGAAACCATGTTAATTTGTTCGTAAGAACTTCAGTCCCGTTTTAACCGTTTTTACGAATAAAATGATCGTAATTTAGAATAAAGTTTTTCTCCGTGTAGATATGTACTTTTAGTACCTACCTACCTATGCAGTTTCATAACCATATATTTTTGATGTTTTAAAAATTATTCACAGTATCATACGTTGATATGAACCAGAATGTTATATTTCAATATAATTAATTTCATATAAAATTAATAAATACTTCTTTTTAACCACTTAATTAAATCAAATATTTAATAAAATGGATAGAGACTTCAAAATAAAAATAAATCGGGAGTGTATAACTTAAATAGAAAAGATTGTTTTTTTTTTTATATGTTAAATGTTTTATATATTAAACATCGTATAAAATCCAACACGGAGGCTTAACGGTTCATTAGTATGACATGTTGTAATATCTTACTAATAAACCAGATAGCATCAAAATTTTGTTTAATTTTTATTAAAGTTTTTCTGCTTTATAATTGTTTTGGTGGTGTTTATGAGTAATCTGAGTATTGTACCAGATAGAGGATACAATTTTATATGCACCTAACAATTGATATGTAGTTGTAGGGCACGTAATAAAAAAAGAAAAAAATGAAACCTTTAAATAAAGCAAAGAAACAATGATATTTAAATAATATTATAACTGATTTGCATAGTTAGATTTGTTCAGATGTGGATTGTGAAAGATAAGTTGTTTCTTTGTGACAGATTCTGTCAACATGTCAACTCCATGCGGGAAAAGGGTACGCCAAATAGTGCAAAAAGGAAAAAATAATTTATGACTTTCTCACATCGCGGCTATTGTGCCACAATAAAGGAGTCATGTCCCAGACCCTAACTTGCCTCCGACAGTTTAATATCGCCTTCAAAATCACTTTGAATAGGTGAACCATTGAATAGCTCAAACGCCAGATGAAAAAACGTGGAGTTAGATAGTAACTTACATAACTGATGAAATTGGAGGAACTGCAAACTCAAAGCGAAATGCTAAATTACTATTTTAGATTAATCTTTAGAACAAATCGGTTAACAATATAAATACAAAACATTGTACTTTCAATAAATGTAATGTCTTCCTACCGTCCTCACTGAGTATAACTAAATAAAAATTGTTAATTACTTTAAAAAAAATGTAAGCGAAAACTACTAAAATCTATTTTTTTGATTAGAAATGTTTGAACACATATGAGAAAAAAACTTTTAAAAAAATGTAGTATTAATAAAATTATATATAACAGTTTTCATTGATTTTTCTTTTCTTTATCATAAAATTATTAAAAAAAATTAATAAAAACCAATTTTGGGCGTGAAGTCGTGACCTCTAGACTCTAGACTGCGTTTGTCAAGGGATATTTTTTTTTTTATTTATTTATTTTATTTTCATTTAAACGCCCATAGGGCTTTTACATACATAAAGCAATAAATGTTTTGATTAATTACTGTGAAGAGTTAGAAGTGAATAAAATACAGGTAAGTAACAGAAAATATATAGACACATAATATATGTTAGATAAAATATGAGTTGACAAAATGTAGGTAATACAGAATAGTAAAAATAGATAGCCTGCCAAATCAACAATAATACGTATTAATAAAAATGTATAAAATTGGTATTTACAATAGTTTATGAATTAAGTAAAAATATTTCGCAAATACGGCGTTTAAAGTTTGCCAAATTCAAATTATTGTCAAATACATCAATATTATTTAAACATTAACAGTTACCAAGACTATGTAATCGTTGTGTTAGGGGATACAATTTATAGTTAGAATGAGATGTGTGTATATAAAATGTTAATGTTTTTTGTCTAGTAATTCGTGTAGGTACATGTAGATTTATTAAATGCAAGAGTTCACAGCAATCAAATTTAGAGTTTAATAATTTTAATAAAAAGGTCAAGTCGGTTATTAATCGTCTGTTTTCTAAAGTTGGAATATTTAAATGCTCTAAAGGGATGTTAAGTTTAAAATTCACAAATATTGTTTACCTATAACCTATACACGTATCGGTATTAGGCACACTAAGAATAGATACGTCTTTTGCTTATGACTTTCTCTTAAAGAAATTGATAATCATAATGATTTAACGATGTTAAGTAATTTCAAGGTCATGGTAATATCAAAAGAAAGGACACGACAAGTTTGTGACTCGAGAATCCTTGAACAAGTGGATAAGTTGTTCTGGGTACCGACTGTTGAGAAATCTTTTCCAAATGTGTAAAGCTTGGTTTGAATTTTGACTGATTGGTTAGTTTATTTAACTACATTTTCCTAGTTTTTTAGTTACTGTATCAACATTCAATTTCGCATGGGAGCGATTTCATACACGCTATAAAAGAATTTGAGCTTCAAAAGTAACTAAAGTTGTCCCAAAGAGAGCCATTGTATATATGCCATCGTCATCTTCCTTCTCAGGCTTCCTTTTCTTGTGTGAAAACGAAAAAAAAACAGAATATATTAGAACGGTGACGTCACCGTACGCCAATGTACCAGTATACCCAAAGACCTTACATTAATTTATTATCATCACCGAACATTTTTATACAATGCATCAATCTATTTCGTACATTCAATAAACGCAACACTTGAATATTGTGATATTTCTGTGGCCGGTCGCAGCAAAAGGAAAAGAAAGAGGGAACCCATTGGATATAAGAATAGGACTGCGGGAAGCATTTATCATTGTTTCAATCTATAGGGGGCTGCCTTTCCTCTAAAGGGGGAATTAAATGTTCCACAATAATAAGATTAATCTTATGTAAACAATATTTTTGAGAACTGTGAAGTAACATCTCAAACAGAAATAATGAATTTTAAAGAGAGAATAATATACCTACATTATTGGTATAGGTTATTATTGGTAATTATGCTTAGATGAAATTAAAAGTTAGTCTCGTTTATTTTGATAAATTCAAGACTGTATCATTTTTACCTGTATGAAATGCTTTTAAAATAGGCCATCAGAAGTAGTTCTTTTGGGATAGCCATATATTTTGCTTTAATATTTACTACTCATTTTTCAAGAAAAGACAAGAAGGGTTAAGGAAGAAACAAGAAGAGCCAATGCGAGTCAAGAATAACCATGAAGATCGAAAAAGAGCCAAAAAGAGGCTATGAGAAGGAAGAAATAAATAAGAGAAAAAGTAATAAAAAAAAATAAAACGCGCAATCAATTTCTTTATTCCTGCCCATCCAAAATTCCAGTTTAGGCTAATTAGGTTGCATGTATGATGACCGGGACCGAAGTACTCTTTGCTGGGGTGGTACATACGATTTCGTATGCTGACGTTAATTTTTGACCTAATAATACATTCAAATTATCTATAAATCAAACGTGACTACGATATTTTAAGAAGTGCCTGTAAATTCCTTCAATTTTTTGTGAAGTTGATTGTTGAATGTTGAATGTTGATTGTTATATTATAATCATTAATTAATACATTGTCGTTGTTTGTTTTTGGGGTGTTATGCCGTGTTGTGCTACCTCCTTCTTTAGCCGACGTTTCGGACAGCGTTGCAGTGTCCATCATCAGGGCAGATCCGGCAGACCACATCGACGGATCTGCCGGATCTGCCCTGATGATGGACACTGCAACGCTATCCGAAACGTCGGCTAAAGAAGGAGGTAGCACAACACGGCATAACACCCCAAAAACAAACAACGAAAATGCTTTTGGCCGTGAAAATCTAAAAACATAATTAATTAATACAATTTAAAAAACTATAACAATCAGATCTGAAAGACCTGGAATAGGTATTGCGGTATATACCCATCTTAAGAGGCCCATTAAATGGACCTTAAAAATTAAAACTAAAAAAGACAACAATTTATTGAAAAAATTATTTTAATTAAAAGATTAAAATTCGAATTGGTTACTAAAATAAGATAGAAATCAAAAGTTCCACCCTAGCATTATTTTAAGATATTTTTCCCTTTTTTAAATTGGACATAAAATGCATGGTTAAATTCTCCCTCGAAAGCTTTTAGACGCCGCTATTATTCGGATGCATTTGTCAAACTGCAAATTACAACAACTGTTGAATACAGAACTGCATTGAATGCCCCGCGAGGGATACTTTAAAATGGAAACAACTAGTTTTCACCCGTCCTCTTTAGAAATGTAAAGCCGAAAGGGTTGAATTATACATTCAATCAAGCTGCAGGGGAGGGTACGGGGTGGTTACTGCTACTCTCTCAACTCTCTTCCCTGGGTGCACAGCGGGCTGCGGGATACTCGTAAAGTCCCCCTTACCCAACCTACCTTCTATCCACTTTCATGGAAACAACTAACTAATGTTACGAAATAATACATAAATACAGATAGAGGAAAGACCTTTCGGCATTTGCAGTAAAGCGTTCTTGATAATTTATTTTGGGGCGATCTCTGCAATAATAGTTAATATGTCAGTGCTCAGACTAGGAATAACGCAGATACGAGTACATTCATTATTTTGTTTTATATTGGTATCTTTTAAGGTTTTTTTTTTAGAAACTTGCTTTTGAAGACTTTTATTTTAACATGTAATCTTTTATTAAATTAAACAAATAACTCTGTATCAACCACTACTATATAATCACAATTAACTACATGTTTCGAAACCGATGGTTTCTTCGTCAGGGTAGTAATGACATTAAATAACAAAAGAAACAAACAAGTATAGACTAAAAAGAACAGACTAAAAAGAACAGACTAAAAAGAACCATGGACAAAAATATTATAGAGAGATACGATACGATACGATACGATTGTACCACCCCAGCCAGGAGCAATCCTGTCCCGGTGAGACCGGTACACCAGGGGGCACTGATTTGTTAGGACTAGGAACAAGTGCTCTGAGGATAGAAAGGATGTTGGAGTTTAATCGACCGGTATACATGGCAACCTAATAAGCCAATATTGGAATTTAGGATGGGCAGGAATAAAGGAATGGATTGAGCGTTATGATTTTGTATTTCGTTTCTTTATGCCTTCCTTCTTCTTGCCTCTTCTCGGCTTTTCTTGGATCTTCTCGTTTCTTCTTAATTCTTCTTGTATCTTCTTGTATCTTCTTGCATCTTATTGGCTCTTCTTGCTTCTTCTTGCTACTTCTTGGATGTTTTTGCCTCTTCCTGTCTTTCCTTGATTCTTCTTGGCTCTTATTGGCTCTTCTTGCTTCTTCCTGTTACTTCTTGGATGTTTTTGCCCCTTCCTGTCTCTCCTTGATTCTTCTTAGCTCTTTTTTTCTCTGTTTATCTCTTCTTGGATCTTTTTGACTCTTCTTTCATCTTCTTGAATGTTCTTGTCTCTTCTTGTTTATTCTTCTCTCTTCTTGCCCATTCTTCGCTTTTCTTAACTTACCTTTGTTATTATTGCACCTTCTTTCAAATTCTCAGATATTGTTGGTTCGTCTTAGTTCATCCCTTTTCTTTTAACTAATTGTTCCTTCTTATTTCTTCTAGTCTTGTTTTGGTCTCTTCTTGTCCCTTCTTATCTCTTCCCGCTTCTTCTCGGATCTTCTTGGCGTTCCATGCAACCAACTTCTTCTCGGCTCTTCTCGGTGTTTCTTGCAAGTTCTTGCGAGGTTTAATCGACCGGTAAACATGGCACCATGGGCATTTGTCATTTCTTGCCTCCTAAATTTTTTTTTCTTGCCAAATTTAGCTTCGTGTTGACTCTTCTTGGCTCTTTTTCGACTATTTTAGTATATCCTAGTATCTGCTTACATCATCTTGCTTCTACTAGCCTCTTCTCGATTCTTCTGGCTTCAACTTGGTTCTTTTGCTTCTTTTCGTTTCTTCTTCTTGGTTTTTCTTGGCACTCTTTGCTTGCATCTCGTTGGTTCTCCTGGTCTCTGCAGGCGTCTTTTTGTATCATCTTGACTTTTCTTGCTTCTTCTAGCCTCTTCCTGATTTTCCTTGGTTCTTCTTACTCTCCTTGCCTATTTTGCATTGTATTGGTTCTTCTTGGCTCTTCGTGTTTCTTCTTGCGTCTTCTTGAATAGTTGTATCAGATACGATACGATTGTACCACCCCAGCTAGGAGTACTCCTGTCCCGGTGAGACCGGTACACCAGGGAGCACTGAACACGTGCTCTGAGGATGGGAAGGAGGTTGGAGTTCAATCGACCAGTGTACATGGCAACCAAATAAGCCAATATTGGAATTTCGGATGGGCAGGAATAAAGAAATGGATTGAGCATTATTATTTTTTCCTTTCTTTATTCTCGTCTCTTCTCAGCTCTCCTTGGCTCTTCTTGCTATTTATTGTGCTTATTGCTCTTATTGCTTCTTCTTGGTTGTTCTCGCCTCTTCTTGTTTCTTCTTGGCTCTTCTTATATCTTCTTTTCTCTTCATGTCTCTGATTATCTCTTCTTGTACCTTATCGTCTCTTCTTGCTTCTTCTTTTTGACTCGTCTTAGTTCTTTTTGTCTCTTCTTAGCTCTTCTTGTTTCTTCTTGATCTCTTGTTGAATTGAACCGATAAAAACCGCCCCGAATCGTGTAAACCATTAAAATAAATCTTTGGTTGTGCACGTCAGTGGGGGGAAGGAATTTCGAGAAGCGTAATCCTTGAAACGCACTGGGCGCCATTCCATTCCCACGTCGACGGAACGTCCCCAGCACCAAGAAAAAAAAAAAAAAACTTCTCATCACAATACTGCTGCACTTCCCTCTTACACACCAAACAGTAGTGACAACAACAATTACTGTATTTCTACTTCCCCCAAATGAAACAAGAAAATCACTCTCTAGCATCTTCCTTACTCGTTTTAAAAAAGCAATGTCGAGTGCTGTTGCCGTCGCCGCGCCGTCGCCGTGGGAATTATAACAGCAGCCATAGATACGAGCATAGAAAAAGGTTGAGTTTTACTGTTAATTTGTGACTCAAAACCATTAATCACTTCAAATGTACCCTTTACGCATATAACTACGAATCAGGTACATCAACGAAGTAATATTTTGAGTCTCAACAGGGTTAGTTATACAATCGAGATTGTATTATTTACTTGTAAATAAACAAAATACGATAATCTGAAAGTAATAAATATTTATAAATTGTGTTATTTAAAAATGAAAAAAGACTTATCCTCTGCTTTGATGGCACCTCGGGATACACTTTTTGTTTAGTCTGTCACCCTAAATCAATTGACACTAGAACTCTTATGAAGTAATGACTCGCTTCAACCCAAACACGTGAAGCTTTGTGTGGTTTTGTAACCTTTTAACAAATTTTAAATGTGTTTTGAAAAATATTTTTAAAAAATCAAACATAACTTAAGAATGGAAAGAGGTAAAATTGAATAGCAAATTAAAACAAATTGCACTAATTGTAACGCGAGTGTGTATCACTTTTCGAGGAAATCGGTTCAAGGAAACGCCGGATAATTTAAAAAGAAATTAGGACCGGTGATTAATTAATTAAAAAAATATATTACTACCCTGACGAAGAAACCATCGGTTTCGAAACATGTAGGTAATTGTGATTATATAATAGTGTTTGATACGAAGTTATTTGTTCAATTTTTTGGTGCTGTGACCAAATTACTAATATATTCTTTTTAAATGTGAACATTACTTTTACCTCAGAAAGTATCTATATCTATCTACGTACACTTATATATATATACACAAGTAATATGTGGAATAAAAAAAATAAAAAAACAAAAAAAAATAAAAAAACATATTTATTTCTTTGTTAATTTTGATGACTAATTTCGAGTTTGACGATGGTATGGTTGGTAAATTAGCAGGTAGGCATACTACCCTTGTTGATATTTTGAGCATTACTGTGTGGTCCCAAGTGCGTTTATACAAAAGGCATCATCCGACATCTGAACCAGTTGTGGCTACCGTGTAGCAGTATTGTAGGTACTATGTGCTAGGGTAGCTACTAGAGTAGGTACTAGGATAGGTACTAAGGTAGGTATTAAGGGTAGGTACTAGGGTAGGTATTAAGGGTAGGTGCGGGGTGCGGTGTAGGGTGTGCGTTACGCACAGTAGCGAGGTAAGGCGCCCATTGTTGTTCGAGTTGCGGGCATAATGCGCATTAGCGATGCGCAATTGACACACCACAATTGACACGCAGGAGGCGATGAGAAGGGGAAGGGGAAGGATCACGTTACCCTGGACACTGAGCACTGAGCAGCTGCTTGTACCTTACTTTTATGTTAAGTGATTTATAAAATAATTAAAATAACAAATTATTCGATTTTCACTAACTACTTAATGCTACTCGGTTTCGCCAGAGATTTCAGTAATCCATATCACTATTTTAATTAATCACTGAAACAGTTAGTCTAAACGAGTATATTATGGGCGTGACCGTGTGCCTGAATTAATATTATTTCCCTACTTATGGTGAAATTATGTATTTACATTTTCAATAAATAAATAAATAAATAAATAAATAAATTATCTAAATCTTTCATCAACAGATTTAATTTAATTTGGGAGGCGGGTATGGGTACCGCCGCCATGGGACCCATTTATTGGATAACCAGTATCTCATCACCAGATTCATGGCATGACGTTTATCTTGGAGGTGGATGCATCTACCTACCAGCTGCGTGACAGCCGGATCGGAAGAGACTTAAGGGAGATCTTTTGACCTCTCCAGGAAGACTCTCTCGGAAAATCGTCTTGCACCGCAATGCGAGGGCTAGATTCATACCTCCGTAACACCTGGAGACAGGTGTTACGGAGGTATGAATCTGTGGGCAAGTACCCACAGATTCCTACCCACATCTCACACCTTATTCCTTCCAAGAACTTCCTCTCCTTCTTTCCTCAAAATAACCTCCTCACAGCGTCTCCGTGGGTAATATAAAAAAAATCATCATCATCATCTTCTTCTCCTTGTCCTTCGGGTCGGGGACCCACTGCATCGACAAGACTCCTCCTTGTCTTTGACTGATTGTTCGGCCTTCGTCCATCCTCTCCTCACACAGTTTCTGGAGTTGGCTCGACGTCGCCCCTCTCGGAATTCGATCATCGGACATTATTCATCGTGTACTAAAAATATTAAAAAAAATAAAATCAATAGTTTTGTTGGCCTATCAGTGACTCAGGGTCCCTAGCACACTCGATCGATAAGGATCGATATGATAATTTTCGGTAATTTATCATCGTTCCCTAGGATAACTGCAGATCGTTAACGTACAAATAACAGTTGATGTCGAATATATTAAGGACACCTAGTCATTGTGAACTGTCACTTATTCGTTTGCGATCTGCAGTCATGCTAGGGAACGATGAGAATTTACCGATAGTCAGCCTATCAATCCTTATCGATCAAGTGTGCTAGCGAACCAGAAGTCGATATATTTATTAAATATTACATCCTATTTCATTTATTCTTATGCCGTTCTTTGCTCTGGTACATCGGTTTTTAACCTGTGGTAAGGGTACATACATGTAAATAACCATAAAGATAAGGTATGTTGAAAATAGTTAATGATAGGTACATAATAAGATAGATATATATCAAACCAGAAAATTTTTACACATCACAAGAAATAAAACTAATTTCCAATGAAACTATAAATTTTAATATACATGTAAAACAAAGCAAGAATAGCCCCTTTTGTGGGTTGGCACCATCACAGATATGGAATAAATTACGTAAATAAAAAGGTTTAATAATAAAATAAAAAATTCCATTGTATTAAGTCCTTTGCGTACAAAATAAATAAAACGTAGGCATTGATATCGAACAAAAGATTGCAAGACCGGCAATAATAAAATACACTGCATTGTGAAAACTGCATAATAATAATATTTGTGTAAATTGTAAAATTGAAACACATTGTAAAATTTGCAATTCGATCATAATGCGGGCACTTTTGTGCGGAAGCTATTAAACATAAACTGCGCGTTTTTTATTCAATAGTTGAAGCCAACTTTGCATTTCAAAGTGGCCTTTGGCGCGCCACAATTAGAGGAAAACAGCGCACTCTGTGCGACCATAAACAGGGAAAATAAAATAATGTTTCCTAGGAAAATGTGCTCATTTTTATACTTTATAACATCGCTAGGTAATAATATTATTATGTGTTGCATTCTTTGTGAAAGAGAAATCTTACTAATATTATAAACGCGAAAGTTTGTCTGGATGTATGTATGTTTGTCACTCTTTAAATCGAAATTTAATGAATAAATTTCAATGAAACTTTACAATAATATAGCTCGTACATCAGAATAACACATAGGCTATAATTTATAAAGCTAGCTATTTATTCTTAATATATTGAAAATAATAATTATTGTCTAACAGAAAACGTCAAAATTTGAGAATGACATTTTGCAAAACAATCAAAATTCTATTTTGGAAAATATTTGAATTGGTGAATTTATTTGAAGTTCTCGCCTAATACTTTGAATCGAAACAAGAATTTTATACATATTTTAAATAAATAGGTTAAGAATTTTGGTATAATAAACATAGATGGGGACCTAGGAAAAGAAAATAGATTGCTCGAAGTACTAATCCTACGCAGACGAAGTCGCGGGCAGAAGCTTGTATTAAATAAACGTTTTCATTTGTTTTTAATTTTAAAAACCTACCTTAATAAACTTAATATCATTTTAATTTCGCTGAAGATAGAAAATAGCATTTAAAGTGTGGAGCTATTTATTGGAACTAAAGAGTGACCAAATAAGCCTTATTTAATGTTTTAACGAACGAGAAGTACAAGATTACTCAAATGATATTGATGTAATAAAATGGTTCCCTATTTAATTATTGGTAAATCATAATTTGAAAATCATGTTATGTTTTTGTCGGCACTGAAAAAATATCAGTCAAACAAATGTGCACTCCATTAATGCACACAGTTTTGCACAACATTACTACACTTACACTGGAGTGATATGGTTCAACCAACTAGCGGCAGAGCTTAGTTTAGAACTTGATCACAATAAATTTAAAAATAAAATACACTATTCTATCATAAATAATTTAGCTAATTGGAATCAATCGACATCTTATTATTTTCCTATTCTATTATTTTTTAGTATATCTAGTACTTTTTTATATTTATTTTAAATAATTTGTTTTGAATATTTAACTTTTTATTATTTTACACAAAAAATTCTTTTTACTTTTATATGTACAAAACTGAGTGTTAAGTTATACACTCTGAATGTTAAGTCATACTTTTTAGTTTTTTTTTTCCCCCCCTTTATACACGAGTTTTTAACTCCCGTAAAGGTAAATATGTTTAGTTTATAAATTGAAAATATAGTATCATATTAATACCTACCTTTATGATTGTAATAAATAAATTATAAAAAAAAATAAAAATATATTTCAAAAAATTTCCTCTCTGAATTTTTACACTACTGCAAATACGTTTTAATGTTATGTAGATATCTTCACCTAGCTTGTCGGTATGTTTTGCTTTTTTTGTTTAGTTACTTCTTGTAAGAGATATATAAGATCAAAATTAAATTAAAACAAATGACTTTGTTTAAACCACTAATATAATCACAATTACCTACATGTTTCAAAACCGATGGTTTCTTCGTCAGGGTAGTAATGACATTAATAACAAAATAAACAAACAAGTATAGACTAAAAAGAACTATGGACAAAAATATTTTAGAGAGAGGTGATTAATTAATAAAAAATATCGTAAAAAACAATTATTTAAAATTAAATATAAAAATTATTTAAAAAATATGAAAAATTACATTATATAAATTATCAAAACATAATAAAGATGTTTAAACAACAAAAATAAATTATTTTAAATATAATTATTAATAAGAAAATAAATTTAAGAGATGGCTATTATTAAAAAATATTTGGTTATTAATAATATTTAATTTACTATTAATTTAATTATTTATTGTTTTAATTTAATTCAAAATGATGCCACAAAGTGATTTTGCGAAGTTTGAAGAAATATATAAGATCCTTTAAAAAATTGGTTGGTTTGAACGCTATAAATAGATGTTCAGTAAACATCCTAGACAATGTATTTTAAAAAAAAAGAAAAAGTTACATATGTAGACTATTTTTTCTGATACAGTTAGTTAAAAAATATTTATAATCGGTCAAGTTTTGGGAGAGAAAAATAGGGAATACAAAACCTCAATTTTGATGATTTTATTTATGTATTATCAGCATGAAGCGCAGTTGTCCCTTTCGCTCAGTATTCAGCGGAGTAAGAGTGTAACTGCAACAGTTTGGTAAAATACATATTGTTTAAATTATACATGGTTAAATTATGTAAGGTTTGGTTAGGTCAGGGGTTGACATTATTTGCTGATCAAATTTGTTCTACTTGCTGACAATAAGAAGCTGCTTAGCAGAATATTTGGGACAGAAAATATATATTAGAGAGGAATTAAACCTCAATATTATACAGATTATTCAAATGATGGCCGATGATTTTTTTGTGACACTAATTCTACCTTCATTCAGCAGGATCTAACGAAAATAATTTCCTATTTAATCAGGGCCTGTGTAATCTGCGGATGATGTGTGATGGCTCTTTTTCAGGAGAGGAAGGAGCGATAAGGGTCTTGAAGAGACCCTTATCGCTCCTTCCTCTCAGGGAGAAAACACTAAGGCCGACGAATCGTTCACAGCCGTGCTTTCGAAATCAAGAATAAACCGTTGATCATTGAATTTTGTTTATCTTGATTTCTTGATTTCTTGAAATACTTACAAACTTGTGGTACAATACTTATTCATTCGTGTTTACTGCAAACACAACAATATAAGTACTAGGTATAGTATGATCATCTACTCAAACTATACAGCTCTACCAATACGAAATTTTTTTATTATTAATTTTTTGTTGTTGTTTGTTTTTGGGGTGTTATGCCGTGTTGCGCTACCTCCTTCTTTAGACGACGTTTCGGACAGCGTTGCAGTGTCCATTATCAGGGCAGATCCGGCAGATCCGATGATGTTTATTTATTTAATTTCAACGGTATAAACATACCACAAAACAATATTGAAAAAACAACACATGTCACATTAAAAACCAAAAGAAAATATTAGGATAATTAAAAAAAGGAGAATAACAATTGATTGTGGCATTTGATTGTGAAATGACATCTGAGATATGAGCAAGAAATAAGAGTATATACAAATTTTATAGTACAAATAAGGTAAACTTGGATTAAATAAATATTGATTGAAAATATATGATAACATAGCTCTCTTGTACCTACTTTCCGTGCAGTTAAATATATCCGCCACATCTGCGTATCTATTATACTAACTGCATGCAACCTAGGTACAAGCGAGTAATTTATTAAATCCTATAATTTTCCTGTCCATTATATGAAATTTTATCTTAAAAATAAAAAGCATTCGTATTATTATACCAGTTTTTCATATCTTGTGGTTATTATTTTAAAGACTTTTAATGACAATTACTATTATATACAATAAAAGATTTAAAGAATAATTCCTAAAAAGTCCTCTTCACTAGTGATTCCAGTTCCGAGGAGTACTCTAGATTGTTGTCTTAGTGTTAAATCATAATTTTGAAGACTTCGTCATCTCTACGTTTGTAGAGCTCATCTTCATGTATGTTGACTATAGGGTAATGGGCTGGTTTTACTTCATAATCCTCATCTCCTTGTTTTGCCACATTTTGATTTCGTTTTTAAATTTGTTTATCCCCAAGTAATTTAATAGTATTGTTTATCACTAATTATTTAGCTAACGTAGCCACGGAATGAGTTAAGCATTTAAATTTTAACAAAACTAATACTTAAAATTTAATGATAGTTTGTAAAAAAAAGTGAAAGTTATTTATTTGCAAGGGGAGAGTCGCCATTCGTTTTTCAATATCGCGACCAACCGCTTAGAACCTGATAGTTTTATTTTTAACCCAGGCCACATTTTCTGCTTATAATGATGGAAGTTTAGGGATTTTTTAATATTCTGTGATTATTCGTAACCCGAGAACATTGTATTTCTAAATTGAACGGTATATTTAGAAATTTCTTGCAAACGAGTTATTTAATTCCTCTGACCCCCATTTTGCCTTCGAGGCCACCTCCGCCCCCCTGGATTTCACTAATGCCCCCCGAGGTTTGCACCGCCCCTGTTAAAAATCACTGATTAATGGAATGGTAGGTATAAGTTACCAATATTAATTCAAAATTGCAAACACTAAACATGTAATTATATTAAAATGTTTACTATCTGATTCCAATCACAGCACGTCCATAATGACTAGCCACGACCTTTATAAGTCACACAAATATGTTTGTAATATTCCGTACCTTGGCATAGCCAATAGTCGATGTTAAAAAGTTAACCATGAGTAGGTAATGTTTGAGCATGCTCCTCTATAAAAATCTACAAAGTAAATTAACAACATGCACTCATTTTGCAATTTTATTAAATGCAAGTAATCAAATTGACTTCTTTGGCTGCTTTCAATGGAATTTCAACCGTTCGGGAAATTTATAAAATATACGCTGTATGGGTTGTAGGTTGCTAGGTAAATCATGTTCTTTCAAGGTAATTAGTGTTCATATTCGTAGTGGTTTAAAGTATAGGAAAGTTTTATTGTTTACGTACCTACTATATAATTATATAAATAATTCATTATGGGGTCAAGTTTATTTTGCCAGCTTTTTTCCTCCCAGCATTAATAATATGGTTACTCGGGGCCTACTTCGTCTTTGGTGATGCTGTGTGGAGGGTATTTTAATGGAAAAGAAGGGGTGGGAGTTCTGGGAAGGAAAGGGGAACGAAGGGGGGTAGGAATTTGGTGGTCAGAACTTCATTAAAAATGAAGTTCTGAAAGTTTATTTTCTAAAAAGAAGTAAATACTTTGGAGTGTGACATTAATTATTTTATGAAAAATCACACTTTGTAATATACCACTTTAACAAATGTCATAAGTAAATATGAAACCCTATTGGCTGACAAAGTGGGAAGACTAAGACTGAGATGGGAAGACGAGATAAGGGGAAATGCAGCACAGCTTCTCCAGATAACAAACTGGAAGTCAGCCGCTGAGGACAGGAGGAGTTGGAGGCTAAAGTTGCAGTTGCAGGAGGCCAAAGCTCGATGTGGGCTGTAGCGCCATCGGAGAGAGAGAGAGAGTTGGCTGACATTTGTTATTTCAAAATAAACAGTGCTGTTTTACAAAGTGTATTTTTTTAAATTTAAGTTTATTTTATTAAAGTCTACAGAATTTTTTCTTACAATAACGACGTGGACATCATTGGGTGCTATCTGCCATCACCCATTCTGAGAAATCATTTAACAATTTTATCTGGTTATATTTTTGTAGAAAAGGTAAAGGTTAGTTATCATGAAAAATATTCAACGACATATAAATCTCAGAAATTGAGTTACACACAAAATACAAATCAGCAAGATATTTTTCAAAGGTGTTCATCTTTTTATGTTTATACTTTATAATAAGGTTTACTTTAATCTCACACCTGGATAACCCACACGGTACAAAATATGACCCCTTTCACTACTCAGCATCGATGGGGCAAATAATAACGTCATGAATATAATCCGGCTGTTTGCTGATATCGGCGGTGGCTTGCCGTATGTATTGTATAGGCACTTAGTTGTTATATGTGCTTGGTAGATTGGACAGGGTAGGACTGCAATATAATTATATTTAAGCCCGGGGGCGCGTAATTATTTATAGTTACTGCTGTTTATTATTAATGGTTTTGTTGTGATTGCTTTTTTATTTTTACATTTTTCAAGTTTCAGTGCCGGCAACCCGGGCGTTTATTTAATATAAATTGGATTATTTACAATTTTCTGTTCTTTTACCTGCCTCACTAGACAAAGTCTGTTCCGAGGCGGGTAAATAACATAATAAGTATATATATTTAAAAAGGATATGAATCATAAAAGAAATGCATTAAAAATATGTATTAATATAGATATGCATTAAAAGAGATATGTGTTAAAAAGATATGTGTAAAAAAGCAAAAAGTAAATATATATAATAAATATTTACATACCTTCTTATTTTGATTTTATTATTTGTTACACTACCATCAAAAGCTTACATACATTATAAAAATAAAACCAAGAATAAAAATAAGAAAATAAAAAACTTTAATTTCCAGTTAAGAGAATATAAATAAAGCAGGAACATGTTATTTAAATTGCAAACCTGCAGAACCCTATATATTTGTTAATTGTTTAGAATATTTCGAATGTCTGTTCTTTCCTTTACATTAGCTTTACACAGGAGGTCCTGAGGACATCATCTCCCTATGTCATCTTGGTTCCATGATAACTCAACAAGGATGGCGTTTTAACACCCCTTTCAAAGTTATTAAATTGATAAAAAAAGCCCATAATCTAACCTAACTTAACCGATGTAAGCAATTTTTTTCCATCGCTTTTTATGACTTTCGATGAAGTGATGAAGTTGCATGTTGTTGAGGTGTCCAGTCACCGTCATCTTGGGGATGCTATGTGGAGGATTTTTTTAGGGAAAGGAAGCAGAGGAAGTTTTGGGAGGAAAAAGGAATGAGGGGTGGGTAGGAATCTGGGGATCAATGTTTCCAGTATCAAACCATCCCTTCCACTGCGGTTCAAGGCAGTGCGATGGATCGAGAGTCTGGCTGGTGAGGTTTAGGTTAGACCCTCGACCAATCTCTCCCATATGACGTGACCTGTGGCAGGAGAGTTGGTTATTCGGTAAATGGTTTCCGGAGCGGCATTAACAAACACCCCTCCCAAAATGATTCTAAAACAAATGTAGAAAATGCTAACACTATATCAAAGAAACATCTCTCAAGTAATGATGAGTGGGTTAGGGTGACTAAAGAGGTAAAGCAGTCAAATAAAACCAATGTACATAGCTGTTTAATAATCAATATGCTTGAAAACAAATACCATGCCCTCTGTGGAGTAAAATCTCAAAACCATTAGGTTCGGAGCTAGACTAAAACCTACTTTTTTTATATTAGCTCAACACAGCAGTCCCTGAAGAAAAAAATTCCCTCAGAGCCTATGTCATCTTTGAAGATGCTGTATCTAGGGTCTTTTAAGGGAAAGGAAGGAGAGGAATTCCTGGGAAGGAAAAATGTTTAAGAGGTGGGTAGGAATCTGGGGATCAATATGCCCAGGAGTGACGGAAGTGTGAAGCCATCCCTCCCACTGCGGTGCAAGCTGATGGGTCGAGAGGGTCCGGATGGAGAGATCAAAAGGTCTTCCTCAACCAGTCTCTTCTGATCCGGCCTGTGACGTAGTTGGTGGCAAACCTAACCCCATTAACTCGGGCACCCCTGCTAAGTCACCACACGTAGCGAACCACTTGGGGTGACCTGTGGCAGAGGTGTTGGTTGTCCAATAAATGGTTCCAAGGGCGGCGGTGCCCATTCCCGCCTCCCAAATTACTGTCATTATCTTAATTACTTAATATTATGAGAAACAGAAATACGCTGGACTATGGGTCTAGTGGTTATCCAAAAAAATAATTACCCCCCTGGTATAAGTAACAGATGGTTACTCCTTCAAGGCTCTCGAAAGGACTCAATTTTTTTTTAATCAACTAAGCTACATTTAAGTTTAAACGAATCTTGACCAAGAGGGTCCCTGTATACGGTATTAGGAACACAGCGAAAGTGGGTCTCTCGTATTGTTAGTTTTTTATACCCGTTATTTATAAATACAATAGGATAACTTGTATCCTTATTCCTTATTATTGTAAGCCGTTTCTTCAAAACCAAAGTACTGGAACTCGGCCGGTCTCCAGGTAGGTAAAAATATATATATATTTTTTTGTGGAAAACATATATTGTACATTATTTATAAAATGTTTTGACTGCCCAACTAGGAGGAATCCCGTTTTAGGACAGTCAAATTAGGATGATACATGGAGCATATTTTGTACAAACAAAAAGAAATGGAGGAAATAAAAAGAATAAAAACAACAAAAAACAGATAAAAAATAAGATAAAGAAAAAATATACTTTTAAAGCATAATAACTGTTGTTTGTTTAGCACAGATATTAAAATAATAATAATATGTTCCCTCACCAAACACAAGAGCCTCGTCTCTTTATGGTGAGGTGAGAAAAAAACGATTAGTATTTGCATTGCATATTATAGTCGTACATATACATATTTTGTATAAATAAGAACTGGAAAGAGAAAAAAAAAGGATAAATTAAGATAACCCATTATGCACGCATTTGACTGTTGTTTGTTTAGCAAAATCATCATTCACTTGTCTAAACGGGGTGTTTTTTTTTTTTTACTGAATGTGACTTAACGGGCTGAAACGGGCCGCGCAGCCGTTCCTCTGAAAACACTCTTAAAATCTTAATCCACCCCTGTCTCTGACTGACGTGTAGCGTGTAATCTGTAACGCGGTCCGTCCGTCCCGCTGTGAAGGCGACATAAATGTGTCATTGTGCCACCTGGACAAAGCAGAATTATTTACTATTTAAGTTTGTAGCGCGTAACCCGTTATGTAGGTAACACACATAATATACGTACTGCATACTTCACTGCTTCGGACTCACCTCTTCTCTCCTCTGCGCTCCGGGAAGATTACTCTGCTCGTTGGACTAAATTACTTTATAGGAATTATGCATGCACCACTGAAATGTTGTTTGATAATGCAAAGTACTTTTACGTTCACAATAATAAACTTAATACTATGTGATTTGTTAAATAAATTATGGAAAATTTAAATTAAATAACTTAAAAATTTTGGTGATGGGACTACGTGACCAATCTGAAGATTCTATTTGTTACTCAAATGTTGCAACAAATATTTAGTACGGATATGTAGGTACTACTTTATTTATATTTGCCGAGTCCACAAGCTTGCCAAGCCTCGGCAAGCTTTCACTAGAGTTGGGCATTTTTGTTCTTTTTATAAAACAAAAACGAACTGTTTCTCTTCATAACTGTTTTCCCAAACTTTGGGAAAAAACGGCTGTTTTAGGGCAATTTGTGTGATATAGAAGTGGGTTAGTACCGTATACTGTATAGAGTAGAGTCCACAATGTTTTTTCTCACAAATTTACTCAATTCAAATTCAAATTTTAAAATGTGTCAAGTTTTCATGAATTTGGAGCCCACTTCGGCAATTATTGTGGGTTGATACTAATTATAAAAAATATTTTTCTTAACTTCTATGTTAATATAATGAAATATGAAAAATTTAAAAATACGAAACATCTGAAGGGTTTAAATTTTGCTAACAAATCAGCAATTTTAGTTGGAACCCAAATTTGTATTATTTTTTTTAAATTTCCCAAAAACGTCCTCTTAGCGATGTTTTAATTTTTTAATCTTATATTTTATTATATATTCATAGTATTTTAGGTACGATTTATTTTTAATAATTATCATAAAAAATTCCAAAGACGCCATTAAAATCATGAAAATTTGAATTCTTTAATGGCCAATGTATCATAATTTAAACTAAAAATAAATAAATCTTTTCCACACTAGAAATTTGCTAGTTCTTTAGAGTAAAAAAAAATTGTTCATATTGGTTGGGTATTTTTGTTATTATCTTTTATTTTTACAGTGAATACCTCACGAGAGTCCCAACTGCTCCCGTCTGGAGCCAGTGAGACCATGGCATCCCCAATCGGGGTGTGTTATGAGGCTGAAGGTAAGTGGGGAAGGAAATAAGACGAGGAAAAGGAAGGCGGGGAAGTACCTGGCTATTCAGATCTAGTCACTAAACACGGCTACAGCCATTTCAAGCAACGTTTCAATTCTGAATGGTGGTCTTACACCAGGGCGATACTAAGAGTATCTTCGACTCTGGAACGTGCCGCAAATATACACCATATAATATTTTAAATAATTGATTGTGAAATAACTCAAATCAATTAAATAAAATTTATTTGGTTTCGAACCCGCGACCTTCGGAATGGAAGTCCAACGCCCTACCGCTGGACTACGCCGGCCGTCTATTTGCAAAACTCGAAATTTTAGATTAATGTTTTGATAAGATCACAAATACCCCCCTTATTTTATAATTCTGTCATAAAGACAAATTTTTCCGTTTGATTTTGACTAAATTATAAAAGAAATGGGTATTATTATAAACTTTGCAGTTTTACGGATTATTTTCAAAAAATTCTAAAAGTCGACTATATAATAACATGTCACCCTTTCGAAAATCTTTTATTCAAAAATGTCAGCGCATTCATTGTGTTCTGATATCAATACATATTGTCCTTAAATGTGGAATAATACAATAGCCAATGGTCAAAAATATCACCCCTGTTTACAATATGTAAATAATTCCATGAGAATTTTCGAAAACTAGAAGGGTTCAACCGTTTTACACGTTCGCTTTAATTACAATGCATGTTCTATTAATTCGGTCTTATAAATGCATACAACTTTACCCCCGCTGTTAAAAACTTGGGCCGTTCTACACATTTAAAGTAATACGCTGTAAAAAATTCCACTGGGGTCCTCAGAATGTCGGTCACTTGAAAACGTCTATGTCGGACCATTCTATACAAATAAATGAATGAACTTACGAACATTGAAAGCTTACGAAGGTGCATGCTTACAAATGTGATGAAGTGGTTTCAAATATATTATATAATACTTATATAAAAAAATGTATAAATCAAGAATATTTTCTTTTCGTATTTTATTATTAAATTTCTTATTTTGTCAACTTATCTCAATTCGGGACTCGGGTATGGATGGGTACCGCCATCCTGGGAATTATTTATTGGATAACCAACACTTCTGTCATAGGTCACGCCAAGGTTTGCTGAGTTTAATTTCCCGGGTTCAAGGTGTGAGGTTGGTCTAGGTCTAGGCGGCGGATACGTTTGCCGATGTACTGCGTGGCGGGCCGGATCGGGAGATACTGGTTGAAAGAGACCTCCAGTTAGTCTCTACCGACCCAACGCCATGAGCCGCAATGGGAAGGATGGATTCATACGTCCGTCACTCCTGGACCCACTGATCCCAGATTCCTAACTTTTCTTTAATAGACCCCCCACACAGCATCCCCAAAGATAACGTAGGCCCTGAGAGAAATTATTTTCGTCAGGGCTTCCTGTGTGGAGCTTTTGTGGCGTGGCAGCGTTGATTTGATTTGTATACGAATCTATAGTTTTATTCAGAGATAGGTGAAAATTTGAGAAAGGACACTGTTTGCATTAGATTTCAAAAAACGCTTGAAAATCCAAGGAGTTTAGCTAGTATTTTATACGTGTATGAACGGCGTTGGGTAAAAGAAGACAAGCAAAAAAGAAAAAAAAAGAAAAAAAAAAGAGAACTTTATCCTATGTTTCAGGAATAAAAAAAAATCCAATAATAGTTATATTTCCAAACATATTTATTAATCTTCTAAGCTCACATTTATGGCGTGATGATATTTTTGCTGAAAATAATAAATACAATTTAAAATAAATAACAATAATGCGTCTTGTAAACATGTCCAAGTTTAAAGTTAAACATAATCTGGACAGAGGTTACCAATAAGCATTACGGAATCGTTATTTTAGAACTTACAAAACGCACAGATTTATTTATTTTTATGGTTTGTAATTACAGTCGATCTTTATTTTATGTCGTGAACCTATCAGGGATGCCACAACATGGATTACAAAAAACAATATTGCTTATTGATGAATTCCACTCGCCCCAATGTTGAGTTTAGCAAACATCTCTAGTCTGGAGTATCATAAGTTGTTATAGTGTTTTGTCTAGTCTCTAGTTGGAAGTAAGGTTGCAGAAAAAAAAATGTACAGCGTCCTTCGGGTCATTTTTCTTACAAATCGTTTAATTATTATTATTAATGTTGACGTCTGCGAATTATAATACCAAGATGTTTTCTTTAATCATTATTATTTCCCCTTTCACATTGTACAATATAATAAAAATAACGCTATTTCCGTTTCAACATTTCCTCTGTGAGATACATACAGAATTAAAACTTTATTTTGAATGACTTGCTGTAAATATATTGACCAGATTGGTATAGCAGAGTTATCCCAAAATTATTTCCGAATTAGAAACTATCGTAATGATTAGGGTATCCTAGTTTGATTGGTTAAGTTATTTGGGACGTATCATTAATTAATATGAGATTAGTCTCCTTTTAAAATAAATATAAAGCAAAAAATTAAATAATTTTTTTTATTTGTGTAAGGGGTTTCTCAATAATAATAATAATAATAATATTTGGCTAATTTATATAGCGCCGTTTTCGTGAAAAATCACCTCAAGGGCGCTGTACAAATAAACTAAGATTTATAATTATAACTAGGACTTGCATCTAAGACTTATAGCTAGTGACTTACGACTAAGACTTATAACTACTGACATAACTAGTGACTTACATTATTACATATTTACACCTGTGACTTAAAGTTAGAGATTTACAACTAACATAGGTACTTATATTTAAAATTACGTGTTTTGGTTTTTGCCAGGATTGTCACTGATAACAGTGATAACATTAAAAACCACATAACAAACAAAACTCTGTAAGTATAGGCACAAACAGGTAACGTAGAAGTATTTTACACATACATATTAAATTATACATTCTACACATTATATACATATTATATATTACATACACTTTTTAATATTTTTTAGCGCCAGAAGAAGAAGGAAGTTCTTATATAATACACCATTTTTGACACGGTTGTAAAAATTAACTTAATAGGTTAGCTAGATTTATAGGCAAGTTTGAATTCGTGGACATCGGCAATTATTAGAATATAATTAAACAATAAAAAAAAAATAAAAAAAATAGGAATGTTTCAATAGAATGACGAATTTATGGAAATGAGTGCCTGAAGAGATGAGTTTTTAGTTTTGATCTGAATTCTGTTGGGCTTGTTATGCATCTCAATTCCATAGGAAGTTTGTTCCAAGCTTCAGGGCCCGATACTCCGAATGCACGATCACCAAACTTAGTGTTCGGATTTCGCTTAGGTTCTTTTAACCTTCCAATTGCAGATGTTGTCGCTGATCTAACAGTTGACTGCCTTAGACCAATATTTTCTGGAATGCAAAGTTCAGAGATATAGGTTGGAGCCATTTCATTGACAGCTTTAAACACCATCCAGCAAAGCTTGTACTGGATCCTTTCAGGACACTTCAGCCAGTGAAGATTTCGGAGGTGTTCCGAAATGTGCGAAAACTTGGGTACCCCAGTGATAAGCCGTGCTGCGGCGTTGAACACTGATTGCAGTTTATCAGTTTGACATTTAGGAAGACTTGCGTAGATGCCATTGCAGTAATCAAGACGTGATATTACATATGAGTTCACAAGAAGCTTGGTTGCCTCTGTTGAAAGGTTCCTACGAACTGACTTAAGTTGTCTTAGGTAGAAGAACCCCGTGCTAACGGTCCTATTCACCTGACTTTTTAACGAAAGGTCTGAATCCAGGTAAACTCCTAGAAGTTTGACGGTTGTTTTCGCAATTACGTCGCTGCCGGAAATGGCAATTGGTGAGTTATCTATTAAATTTTGACGTCTATTCGTGGCTGCCCACAGAAACTCGGTCTTTGAAGGATTAAGCTTCAGTTTGTTTGAGGACATCCAGAGACTGATTGCTTCTAGACACTCAGTTATGCGAATTTTAAGGCCTGTGATCTCACTCGGTGAGCAGTAAAAGTAGACTTGCTGATCGTCAGCATAACAGTGAGATAGGAGACCAAATGACTCGATAATTTTTGCGACATCATTTGTGAAGAGAATGAAAAGAAGTGGACCCAAAACGGATCCCTGAGGTACCCCTGATGAGAGTTTTGTGAAGTTAGACTGTTTATTTCCAACCTTCACTGCTTGTGAGCGATTAGATAGATAGGATAGTAGCCATTTTTTAACGATCGAATGTAAACCAAATGTTTCATCGAGTCTCTTAATGAGAAAGTCGTGATCAATGGTGTCAAATGCGGCACTCATATCTAAAAGTGAAATAAGTGCTAACTTACCTGACTCTATGGCAAGGGTTATGTCTGATAGGACACGAAGTAATCCGGTTTCTGTGGAATGGAACCTCCTATATGCCGATTGATAATTGGAAAATAAATTGTTCTGGTTTAAGTGGGAGGTTATTTGAGAAGCAGCAATCTTTTCAAGTAGTTTTGCTATGAAAGGCAGATTTGACACAGGTCGATAATTACTCAAGTTATCGGCATCAAGCTGTGGTTTTTTTATAATTGGGGTAACTACTGCAGACTTAAGTGGTTCCGGGAAGTCACCTGTGCCTAGAGACTTATTAAACACGTAAACCAGGAAGGGGGCTAACACGTTGCAACATTTCTTGAGAAGCCACGTTGGGATAGGGTCAAGAACACATTGTTTATTTGGCGAACTTAGAATTAACTTTCCTACTTCTTCTAGCGTTGTTATATTAAAAGATGACAGTGTCCCTTTGGAATTAGCTGTAAATATTGGCGGGGGGGCAGAAGATGTAGAGGCGCGTATAGATTCTATTTTATCAGAGAAAAACTTAGAGAAGGCCTGCGGAGTAATGTCTGTAGTACTTTGCACGGCGTTATCAGCGATGATACTTTTAACTGAATTCCAGAGACATCGTGGATTTTTTCGCTCAGAGTCAATTTTATTTATCCAGTATTCAGATCTTTTGTCACGGATTATCCTTCTATATTCTATTTGAGCATTAATCCAATCGACTCGTGGAGTAACGTCAACATTATATTATATTATATTATATATTATATTAATATCTTATCCATACTATAACGATTATTATTAAAAATAAAAATAAAATACTCGCAGTGTAGTTAGAAAACTCGGCCAACTTATCCAATATAAAGCCACTATTCATAGGTTCGAGTACCGAATAAAAAACTGGGCAACTATCGCAACTGGGTCACGAACCCAAGATCTCTCGTCTTAGAGGGACGAACCCCTTCACCAATTCGGCCACCGAGACCTCATATTTTTAAGTAATTTTTGTCACTCTCGTACTTTAAATTTTCCCATATTATTGGGACAACTTTTTAAAATGGAAACAAATGTTCAAAGAACTGGATTGTAACCTAGACAGTGTTTCGGATAATATCCGTTTTAATTTATATGTTACACACCTATTGTTTATATTATTTTTTATATTAAATGAACTCTTCTTTGAAATAACCTTTAGAATGATTTTCCAGTAATGTAATATGTATCATTGAAGAAAGCTAAGCGTCAGCTTTTTATTTTTCTATGTCTTCATATTTTCAGTTAGATTTATTAGTATTTTTTTTATTATTTTTTTTTACTAATAATTTTTTTGTTACATACAAGTAACAATAAAAGTTTTATTTTATTTTTATAAACAGTAAAAAAAGAGAGCAATGTAGTTGTGCAATCAAAATATTAAAAATGGAAAATAAATAGAATGTTATTAAAACAGTAAAATATTTGTACATATATATGCTTGTATATGTATATGTTTATATATATGTTTATATATATATATATATATATATATATATATATATATATATATATGGATATGTTTATATATATAAATATCTATACATAGTGCATATACCTACGCTATATAACGACATACACACACACAAACATATGTACATATATTTAATATAAACATAATATAATAGTATGCATAAATGTATGATACCAAAAAAATCTCACATAGGCATCGCCAGTTCGTGGGTATACTTGTGTTTCTTTAAAGCAATTTAGTATTATCTTAATTAATGATATATTACATTGATAGGAATAAACTCCAAAAGTTATTATAAAAGAGAGGGCTCCTCATAAAAAAATTCAAATTATATTATTCTTTTGGCACACTTTTCTCAGGTCTTTTCGCTTTACATGACCAAACTATCTAAGCGTCCCTTTCTTGTATGCTTGTTCATTACGCGTTTAGTTTTATTAGTACTATCTTTTTATTCAATGAAATAAATATCTATGTTACTCATTCGCGAATACTTTTTAAATTCAAACTAAAATAAGGACTGCTCAATTTTGTCGTGTGTTTTTAAAATTTCGACAGTTGTTGACAGCCCTGTTCGGAGTGTTTGGAGTTGGAAGTCGGGGTCGGAGCAGCGCGGAATGTAGAGGCCATCCGTCTTGCGTCGGTTTATGAGGATTCTTCAAGTCAAAACAGCCGTTTTGCTTTGGTTTCGGAAACGTAATGGCGTCGAACTGCCTGATTGATATCCCGGCGATGGAACGGCGGTGATTTGTTGTGGAAATGTCCACCGATAAGTCACCGATGAAAGGGGAGAGCGTCCAATAATTCCACAAACGAAATTAGGGTATTTTTCTCAATATAACGTTTGGTAGACATCGTTCGTCAGCTATGTAGGTACCAGATAAAGGATTCATTTCTATGATAAATAAAATTGATCGTAGTTAATTTTACAAAAATAAGATACTGTCACTTCATCGAACAAAGCAAACTTACTTTGTGGTACCATTTTATTTCAAAATGTATAAAATACTAAGTTTTAACCACCCTCCACACAGCAACCCCAAAGATGAAATAGGCCCCGAAAGAAATTATTTTCCATAGGGCCTGCTGTTTGGAGCGATTGTAAAATAATACAATTGTAAGTGTAGTGTATTGACAAGTAGGCTCAGTGGTTTAGCGATAGATGGCAGTAGACATAAAGCTTTCACTAGTTTCCGTCAGATGGCCGGAGGTTATAGATGTTCCTAGGAGTCAGTATAGTCGGCAGTGTAGCGCTCTGCGAGCTCAGATAGCTACCTGTCGGTTTATATTCTATTATTGCAGGTCTATTATTATTGTAATTCATAAATAAACATTCTAGTCAGCAACGTACTTCATTAGGGTTTAATTTTATTTATTTAACATAATAAAAGGTTTACTAACTTTTCTGACTCATTGAAATGAAACTGGAAACTGAAAATAGTAGTTTTGACTTCTTAATCAGATTCTAGAAAAGGTGTGGTATTTTCATAACGTCAGAGCTCATCTTCGTGAGTTTTGTTGTTGAGAAAAAAAGAAATACATTTTGGTCCAAAATTGTTTTTGCTTTATAGTTATGTTTTTTTTACTGTAAATACAAGAGTCCCAACTGTTCCCAGTCGCTGGAGCCACTGAGACTATGGCATCACCAATTGGGGTACGTTGTGAGGCTGATGGTAAGGGGGTAGGGGAAGGCGATGGGTAAAAGGAAGATGGAAAAGCACCTGGCTTTTCAGATCTAGTCACCAAACACGGTTAAAGCCATTTCAATCAAAGTTTCAATTCAAAATACTGGTCTTACACCAGGACGATTCTTAGAGTATATTCCACTCTGAAACGTGCCGCAAATATACCTTATATATTTTTTAAATTAATAAATATGAAAAAACAAAATAATTAAATAATTTACTTGCGCACGCCAGGATTTGAACCCGTGACATCCAGATCCCTAGTCGAGAGCCTTGCCCTCGACCACTAGGCCATCAATACTGAAATTTATAGTAGTATCTAGCTAATATTCATCGATATATCAATGGTTTTCTATTTTACGAACCAATAAATGTCAACATTCCTTGTTAAATCATTTTTTAAAACTATAACAATATTCAATAGGTATTGTATAACCTAAATCATAACAGAAAAGAAAACAAATTTTAATAAAAAGGTCATTAGTCATTGAATTATTTTGATTCGATAGCTATTTGCTCAAAATATAAACTCATAACTCTAGAGAGGATAAACAAAAATCTAAAATATATTTTTTCAACACCGTGATCAGGTATCTACAACAGAAAAATAAATCTCAATAAAAATAACTACGTTCCTTAATGGATCGTTTAGTGCTTGATTTAGTTTTATTGATAATACTTTGAAAATTGCGTGTTCATTAGACGAGATTAATACGACACGGGGTTCTTTGATGTCTTAGAAAATCCTATAATGTCATAGTAATCGATTTAGGAATTCAATAATTTGCAGAAGTAGGCTTGTAAAAAATCAAATTATTACCTACGTCACGTTTAGGTTATCAATGTTAGCTTTATTTTGATACTATTTATTTCAACATGTAAATTGATTACATTCATAAAAAACCTACTAGAATTATTTGCTTTTTTATATTATAGAAACAAACAGTACATTGGTTACAGTGATTAAACAATTTATAGAAATTAAATAATATTTCATATAACATACATATATAATATTTCATATATATATGTTTTTTTTTGTAATGTCTTGTTTGCGGTTAGTATTTGGTTTGGGTAAGTATTTGTTTATTTAAATTTGAGAGGCGGGAATGAGTTACGCCGCCCCAGGAACCATTTATTTGATAACCAACACCTCTGCCATAGGTCACCCCAAGTAGTTCGCTACGTTTGGAGACTTAGCAGGGTTGCCGGGTTTCTTGGGTGAGGTATGTCTAGGTATTGGTGGTGGATGATCTGGACCCACTGAACCCTAGATTCCTATTCATCCCTCATACCTTTCTTTCCCAGAACTTTCTCTCCTGCTTTTTGTTTAAAAATACCCTCCACACAGCATCCCCAAAGAGGACTTAGGCCCTGGGGGATATTATTATTCTCCTCGGACCCTCCCGTATGGAGCTAATGTAAAAAAAAAACAAAAAAAGTATATTTAGTAATTACTGGGAGATGTGCGTAATGGGGCCGACGGACACAGCTATAAAAGCTCAAGCGTTATTAAGTTTGGCGTATTTCGGTTGCCGTTCATTCCCAATGGGAATGTATGACGAGCGATACGCTGAAGTAGGCCAAGCCAAATAACGCTTGAGCGTTTATAGCTGTGTCTGTTGGATCCCTCATCTATGGGTGTGGGTGTGTGAAGGTATGTTTAAAGGTGTGAGAAGCGGTGATCTGTGAAGGAATATGTATGTGTATTGTACGTAGAGTTTACATCATTGACAAGATGCGCCTTTTATATTTGGGCAGTGAATCCAAGAAAATGTCGATGTCAGAGGCAAATATTATTGAATGCATGAATAGCACTGTTAATTGGCGAAGGAGTTGCTGCATTTGTTTTTTAATTAAACGTGTGGAACAGTGCTGGATGTCGTGTACGTCTTAAAGATATATTGAAATTAATTAAGGTTAGTAGTTCGGAACAATCTTAATTGAATATGTTCTTTGTTATCTAAGAATACTTGTTCTGCGGAAACCATATTGGCGAGGCACATTCCAGTGTACTTCTGACTAATGCAAAGAATAGCATCACAAACAATTGACCGTGGGTTACCGAAAACTTTACTTATACGAAGAATAAAACCAAGCATTTTTTACGATCTATGAACCGATATTGGGTCGATGTAAATATAAGTTTGCTGTCAAGGTCTATCTATCTATCTGTCAATATCTTTAGAATCCGTTTTAGAGATGTCAGGTTTATTGTGGAGTGAATAAGAGTATTTAATTATATCCTTATTCTTGCGAATGTCATATTGCAAAAATTTCGAAACATTTATATCTAAACTGTTAACTTTGCAATACTTGCCAAGCCTATCTAAGTCACTTTGTAACGCTTTGCAGTCAGAGAGAGAATGCATAACTTTGAATATTCAGCGTAGAGCTTATATTTGGAATTTTTAAAGCATTTTTTTTACTATATTTTTATATGAATCCAGCCTGAAGCCAATGAGACTACGGCATCCTTAATTGGGGTATTCAGTGAGGCTGAAGAAAGAGGGGTTAGGAAGTAAATGGCGAAGAGGAACGTGGGGAAGTTCTTGCGTATTCAGATTTGGTAACCAAACACTGCTAAAGGCATTTTAAACCATGTTTCAATTCTGAATGGTAGTCTTACACCAGGGTTGAGAGTATCTTCTACTCTGGAACGTGCCATAAGAATACTAGGTATATATTAATTTTTAATTAATTAATTGTGAAATAACAGGGTAAACAATAACATATTAAGGCTAAACGATGGTTTTAAGGGGTGGTTTGACATCATAAAAGGTGTTAAGCAAGGTTGCGTAATGTCACCGTGGTTATTCAATCTATACATGGACAATTGTATGCAAGAATTGAAAGAGGCGGGATTGGGCGCGAAATTGAATAATCTGATAGTATGTTGCCTGTTGTATGCTGATGATGCGGTGCTGATTGCTAACAGTATAGAAGATCTGCAGTCTCTCGTGTCTAGGATGAACGAAGTATGTATGAAGAATGAATTAATGATGAATGTAAGTAAGTCTAAAGTCATGGTGTTTGAAAGAGAGAGTCAGAAAACGGTGTGCAATATAGTTGTGAATGATGAATACTTGGAGCAGGTGGATGAGTTTGTATATTTGGGTAGTATGTTTACGAGAGATGGGAAGGCTGATAGGGATATCGAAAGAAGGGTGAATGCAGGTAACTCCATTAATGGAGGATTGAACGCCGTTGGAGCCAACAAAAAGTTGTCCACAGAAGCGAAGCTAGCAGTCCACAAAGCGGTTCCCAAGGAAGACGTGGCAGGATCAAGTAAATCAGATACTTGAGTCGGGCCATGTCAAGAGTCAGAATAATAGAAGAGTATGTATGAGAAGATGTATGAATGTGAATGAGGCAAGGAGCGTGTTCCAAGACCGAGTTGTTTGGCGGTCCGTCCTCTCTGCCTACCCCTGCGGGGAAACGGCGTGATGGTTAGTTAGTTAGTTAGTTACTGAAATAACAGAAATTAATCAAATAAAATTTATTTGCCCACGCCTGGATTCGACACCGCGACTTTCGGATTGCGAGTATAGAGCCTTATCCCTTATCCCTCGACCATACTCGTATCTGTGACTAATGAAAGCTGCTAATTACAGTGCAATTATTCAATATTTTATTTCTTTTACGGGTAATGAAGTATTGTAGTCAATGTAGGTTCCCTAGTCATATACTTATGCAAAATGATACGTGAGATAACATGATTCTTCAAAATTTGCATTTTATATTCCACCTGCATCTCTTTTACAATCGTGAAATTGTACGCTTTGCCAATTTTAAGTACGTAATTATCGTTGCATTTATATTATGAGGTATATGCATTCACTGAAATATTTTTTTTAAATGATAAGAAGTTTATTCATTAGCGTAAAAATAAAATGTTACCTATTAAAACATCTTTTGATGGATAAACACTTTGATAATATATATTAAAATAGTAAAAAAAAAAAATCAAATTCAGATTGTAACATTTAGCCCATTCCGAAAAGGCACTATTCACAATCGTGATGCTATTGTTTTTTGTTGAAGCATTTAAAAAAATTTTGTTAAATTTTTCATATATCTACAATATGTATATTTAATATCTTAGATATACATTCAAAATACGTTTTTTTTAAAGTTAGCTTTTGGGAAGAATAAAGTAAAATAGAAATATGTGTATTGTGTCTAAATAAATAATATATACCCATATATATTGTTACGTGGAACAATTTGCCGGCTTCCGTGTTTTCTCCCTCCTATTTCATGGGTCTCTTCAAGAACCATCTACACTACTTCCTTTACTCAAAAATACCCTGAAGATAACATAGGCATTGAGAGAATTTTTTTCTCTGTAGTAGGACCAGCATTTAGAAATGAAAAGTTTCATTGATTTAGATCTGAATAACCAGGTTTCCACTTTCCTCTTCCCCATCTCCTTCCCCTCCCCTCTACCTTCAGCCTTACAAAATATCTCAGTTTGGGATGCCGAGATCTGCCAAGATCCGGATAAACCTTACCCAGTGAACCCGGGCACCCCTGCTACGCCACCAAACGTAGCGAACTACTTGTGGTGACCTGTGGCAGAGGTGTTGGTTGTCCAATAAATGGTTCCCGGGGCGGCGGTACCCATACATTGTAAAGGATATCTGTAATGTTTCTTATGTTCTCTCAAGAGATTCATCATTTAGTACCTAAGTACTGGGACATGTATTCTTCAGTACCTACCTACTATAGGATGCCTATTGAAAAGACTTAGGTGTTTGTAACGCAGTGATTGTTTATTAACGTATTTATAATTATTCTTCTTAGGACCAATGTCTTTCCAGACTGAAAGCTTGTTTAGATCTACGGAGCTGCTGAACTCTAATGATTCCGTACATTTACCTTCGGTCATCTTCGGCACAACTATGAAATGAGACCACTAGACCCGAAAAACCCGTAGACAACCATAGTAATGTAGGAACTAAATCACATACCAATATGATACCTCGTAATATCCAAACAGCGGCAATGCTGACCAAAAATATAAGATACGGAGGCTTAAATAGTTTGGACATTTAGAGCGGATAGACATGAGAAAAGTGTGCCATGAAAATAAATATCATATGTGTTGTTATCACAGTTGCGAGTTTGAACAAAAAATGTATGTTTAGTAAGTTACATCGATAATTTGTATTGGGAAGAGTTTTGAACCATATCAGAAAGAAGGTTACCTTTCTCGTTCACGTTGAGAGTTTACGATTGAGAGTAAAAAAAATCGATTAATGATGAATATTATATTATTCAGAAACTTCAATCTAGATTTCTTGCAATTTATTATTATTCTAAAGGAGTGAGGTCTTTTCAAGACGGTTTCTAAAGGGGTAGCGAAAACGATAGTATACGGGGACCCGCATAAATGGACTAACAGCTGTTCCGTGTCTGTCATGAGGCCTGCTGGACTTCAAAAATAACATAAAGCCTTTGCAAATTTTAAAGCAACTGTTGGAGCCCTGACAGTTAAATTGCTATTAAGAATTGAATATAGAATTCAAGGTGGTCTTGTACGATGGTAAAGGCCACAAATATAATAAATGTATTTAGAAGCGTGAGTAATCTTCTTTATATATAAAAATGTCGCATCACGATGTTCGTCCAATATAAACTCCGAAACTACTGAAACCGATTTCGATAAAATTTGGCTTACTGTGTGTAATTTGGTCCAACTTCAAAGATATGATAGTTTTTATCTCAATTATTGACCTCAATATTTATTATTGCGAATTAAATGTTTGTTATGGATCAACGAAATTAATTGTAAGTTCCAAAAGTTTCTGACAGATGGCGATGTAAGTTAATTTACTGACCAACTGTAACCATCCAGTAGATGGCGTTGTGTTACGTGAGTCACAGCAACGCGTGGGCGGGTGTCCGGGGGTAAAGGTAAAAGCTAACTTCGGCAGGTGATTCTACATGACAGTGTAAGTAAAAAACGAAAATACCTTTTTTCGAAATTCCAATTTTATGGGGTACTTTTTTGGTAAAAAGATAAAATTAGTGCAGCGTGTGCGGCCTGCACTATTAGGTATTTTCCGCTGTTACAATATGCGCCAATCAAAACCAACGTGGCCACAACCCGCTCGGCTGACTCACAGCAAATTTATCGGGTAAGTTTGTACCTTACACTAAGGATTTTTAATGAGTACGTCTTTTTGTACGGGAAAATAAAATTTGGAATTTTGAAAAAAGTAGTTAATCTTTTTTACTCCTACCATCATGTAGAATCATGATCCAGTAATGCACTTTACCCCGGACACCCTGTGTATATATTTTGAAATTAAGCTGGTTAAGGTTTCAGGTCACATCAGTTAAAACCACATTCCGTTTAGACAAGTATTCTAAGTTTATTTTACAATCAGGTTTAGATGATGATTGCACTTTTTATTCTATCTAGCTGGAGACCGGCCGGGTCTCAAGTTCTTTGGTTTAGAAAGAACTTGCTTGTTCCGCTTGCGCATTAGATAGGACAAGGATTCAAGGAATCCATCTAGGATATAAACAAAGGGTTTTAGAACTAACACAAAACACAAACAAAAAATCAACTATCAGCGTATACAAAAATATCTTGACAACACTCTTCATTACCGAGTGAGAAAGAGAGCTGTTGGATCAGATAGTAATTAATTAACCTAAATAGCAGTAGGTTTTAGTTAAGTTCCGAACCTAATTCGTTTGAGTTTTTACTCCACAGAGTTTACAAGAATATTGCTTTTTCAAAAAAATTTTTTAGCTTAAATTAAATATTCCTCAAAAATCTACCGTTTATAATTTTCAAGTCTCGAAATATTCTTCAAATCTTGTTTAGTGAAGTAATTTTGTATTTTCTACGTTCACACAAAAGAGTATTCAAGTGTTCAAATGCATCGGTTCCTCACCCAGGTGTTGCGAATTCAATCCCTTGCCTAGCTAAGTTCTCCATCATTGCAAAAGCAATCCGCTAACATAATTGATTGAAGTCCAAACAGTGTCGGGTTACCTATTTATAATCCGTAATTGTTTGTCTTTTTTAATTTAAAATTACCTTCTTGCCACAAGGCTCTCGAGTTGCAATCCGAAGATCACGGATTCAAATCCTGGCGTGTGTTAGTAAAATTTATTTGATTGAATTGTGTTGTATCACAATTTAATAATTTAAAAAAAATATAAGGTATAATTGCGGCACGTTCCGAGTAGAAGATACTCTCAGAATGGCTCTTGCGAAATACCACCATTCAGAATTAAAATGTTACTTGAAGTGAATTTTGCCATGTCTGGTGACAAGATCTGAATAGCCAGGAACTTTCCCATCTTCCTCTTCCTCACTACCTTCCTTTCCCTTTCTATACTATCTTCAGCCTCAAAGCATACTCCGATTGGGGATGCCGCAGTCTCATTAGCTCCAGACGGTTGGTAGGAGTTGAAACTTTTGTGCTATATTCACAAAAAATGAAGATACTCTCAGTATGGCCCTGGTATAATTCCAGCATTCAGAACGGAAAAGTTGCTTGAAGTGACTTTAACCATGTCTGGTGACCAGATCTGAATAGCCAGAAACCTCCCCACCTTCCCTTCGCCACCCTCCCCACTCCCTTCAACCTCACAACCACACAACGTACTTCAATTGGGATGCCAAAGTCTCACTGGCTTCAGTCTTTTTCATCGCTTATCATTATTGGTAACGTTATTTAAACGTGTTGCATCCACACAATTATGAGATCTGTGGGTTTAGCGATATAAATGGGTAGCCTAGCCGACAGATGTTGAATATTGAGACAGTCGGCGGCTTCTGCCGGTTGCTAGTTGCTGGTTGCCGTAATCGAGCCAATGGCCAATGACTTGGAGAAACAGATGATTGAATAACTTACATTTTTGCCAAGTGATATTTTGATGAAAAAATTGAAAAATGATATTGGAAAGTTGATGTAAATGGGTTTATTTTTATTTAAAAATTATTTTATATTTATATTTTACTTTAACTGGCAGAGAAGTTTGTTTAGCTGAGTGGTTCTTCTCTGTCGACGGATTTCTCAGACGAAGTATGATACAATTAAATATGACTAAATCGGAAAGGGATACATGACCTCAGTGGTGAGAGCATCTGCCTTGAAAGCCGAAGGTCCTGGGTTCGAGTCCCAGATATATTCGTATCATTTTCTGATTTTTCTTTTTCAGATTTTCGATCAATTAAAATTTTATAATTTAAGGTTTAACTCATGTAATGTACATTTGTAATACGCAGTGTGGAGTCGGTAGTAGTACGCAATTAAGAGCGAGTAAGTATTATGTACAGGTATTTATTCAGGAGCTGCTTGTAACAAAAGAGACATACTTCAAGCACGCATCGCCTTATATAGATTCTCGCAAGCATACTGTCTCGCTTGCTCTCATACATATTCACACAGATATCACAACTCATTAATGCGTATTAACCAGCGGCCGAGAATTCTAATTTCAACTTGCGATCGCGGCAATTGTACATGGCAGAAAGACTGATTATTCTCCGTACCCAAAAGTTGAACTAATAACTCAATATTAATTTATTTCATTCAAAATTTGCATTAATATACTTACATATAAGTAGGTAAGCAATAAAAATGCTCAGACTTCTTGTAAGTATTTTTTTGATCATAAAGAAGGCGGTAGCGCAACACGGCATAACACCCCAAAAATAAATAATAACAAAAACTCTTCATTACCGACTAAGAGAGAGATCTGTTGGATCATATGGTAAGTAATTCACATAAATGACGGTAGGTTTTAGTTAAGTTCCGAAACTATTGTTTTTTAGTTTTTACTTCATAGAGGACAATGTTTGTTTGCAAGCATAAATTGATTTTAAACACTTTGTTACCTTTTTTCTGCTTATTTATTTGCTACTTGTTTGTCTAAATCAGTGGAGTATCTGGGATAGATTTGCGCTATATGTGTACATTAAATATATACCCTGCGTAGGTATACTCCCTTTTACCCTTTAAAAATATAATAATTGGTCCCAGAGAGAAAACAGCACGACTGACTTTTAATTCTTTATTTATGTTGTTACACCTTCACAAGGATGTGAGAATGGTCTTATAAAAATAAATGTATTGACATCATACAATTTATTGTGTGGTTAGGAAATACATGTACCTACCAATAAAAAAAACACATTGACAGCAGCTGTTTCTCGCACTAACTGCAAACCGCGCTGTAGAGTCTACAGACGGCAAAACCGCCGGCCTTTTGCAACACAAATTGGGATCATAAAGTGTGTGGCACAATATAGTGTTATACCTACACCGCTATTAATGAGCTAAATAAATAATGCAAGATAAAGCTCCCAAGGACATCAGATGTGGCAAGGAGTAGAGGAACAGAACAGCTGCCAGGTAATAAGTTTAGTAATAACCGACGAACTAAATATTCACTCTTTATTCAGTGCAGCTCTGACGTGATGAAAAGGCCCTTTCAAAAAAGTGGGGCGATAGATAGGTCGTCCATTGAAACAGGAAATTATTTATATAGAGAATGAATAAAGGACACTAAACAATGTCCATTGATCCTTTCATGAACAGGGTCGAGTAGTTACTTGATTCTGTACCCCGTACCAGACCTACGCTTTAGAACTGTAGACCTAGCTACCAGGAACCATTGATGCATTCTCCGTGTTATTATTATTTCATCGTGGAGCAATCAGCTGATCTGAGTTTGGCAGCGTTTTACAAATTGCAGCGTATTTATTTTCATTCAAAAGCTGCCCACAGCTGTTGGCGTGTAATCTGTTAGACAGAAGTTCTACGTACGTACTAGACGTACTTTAGACGTACCTACATAGTGTTTTTGTTACCTCTTAACTGTTGTATTGGGCAATTATTAAGTGGCTCTATTCAAAAGAGCTTTGGAATTATTACAAGTTTTTAAATGTACCTACTGAATTGAATACCATGAAAATTGTTGTTTTTATTCGCAACTCTGGATCATACATATTATCTACATACCACCAATACTGTATGAAGCGGGCAGTCAGTTATTGGTTAGGTAAATAGTAATAATATTTGGATGATTTGTATATGACCTACGACGCAGTACATTGTTCTTGGGAATCATATATTATGTGGTCACGACAAATTATCCAAATATTGAATAATTTCACAAATTTTCAGCATTTTTTTTAACATATTCGCTGGAAATGATTACGAATGTTATTAAAATACATATAACATATTTAAATATATAAACTTCATATATAAAAATGAAGTTGACAAATACGACAGTTTTATAATAGATCGCAATGGCTGAATTGGTATAGCGCCGTTCTAGTTAGACGTGAGATCTGAGTTCGAGTTCCAGTTGCGACCATTATGTTTTTTTTTCTGTCTTGTTAATTATCATATTTTAATTTAAATTATTATTGTTGTCTTCTTCTTCAATGATATTAAAATATAACGTTTGCAACTTTTTTTAAAAATAATAAATGTTCTTAAAATTTTGAAAAAAAATCACATGTGTCTTTATAAAAATTAATCCGCTCAGTCGGTACTTGTAACATTATCAGAATCTATGTAGAAAGCACATTAATTTCTAACTAGAAAGTAGGCTTCCGTACGAACTCCAAATATTCTACTAAATAAAAATTAAATAATAAAAATATTTTTTTCCTAAAAAACATCAATACTCGTTACATATGATTTAAAAAAATGAATAAAGTTTTCATTACTAAAAAACATTATTAATCGTTACGTATGATTTAAAAGAATGAAAAAAGGTTAATTTATTTTTGTATTTTATTACTGTATTTTAAGCCCTTATGCTACTGAGCCCCATCCATTTATTATATATTCCAAATGGGAATGGCACAAAGCGTAATATATTCTCTTTAGACCCCAAGTTAACAAGATATTTCGTAATTTAAATATCAAGTTATTAATGATAATATATTGGAAATTGGAATAGAATGTTTTTTCAAATTCTTAATTATTTAACCGCTCAGATAATATTTATCTGAATAATTTAATTATTATTCCTACATAGTTAAAGAGAATTATTGTAATGAATGATTAATATATTCGGATAGAAAACCTTCCTATAATGTTTCAATATATTTTTGATAAAAATCACAAAATTTAATAACGTCTTACGGCGAAACATATATTATTTTTAAGAGTAGAAGAAGTAGTAGAAGAAGTAGAGTTTAACATTCTTGCTGCAATATCATACATACACCGATGATAAAATAATTGAAAATACTAACAAATGTTAACTTTTTAAAGCACCCTTGAGGTGCATACTTCACAAAAGTAAGTGAAGTGAAGTTTTATTTGAAAACCGCACAAAGTCCCGACTGTCAACGTCTGGAACCTGTGAGGCTATGTCATCTCCAATTGGGATACGTCGTGAGGCTGAAAGTAATGGGGAGGGGAAGGAGACGGAGAAGAAGAAAGTGGGGAAGTTCTTGACCATTCAGATCTGGTCACCAAATACGGCTAAAGCAATTTCAAACAATCTTTCAATTCTGAATGGTGGTCTTACATCAGGGCGATGCTGAGAGTATCTTCCACTCTGGAACTTAATGCAAATACACTACAAATTATTTTAATTAACTAATTATATTATTAATAAAAATTGTACAAAAATGAAAATATAAGCAAATTTTTATTTGTATGCTTTTGTAAAGGTCACTTCATGAAATTTCCCCAGTCCTAAAGAGTTCTAAATTTTTGAGGATTTCAAAATCAATATTAACTCAACTTTGGCATTAATCTTCTTATGAATGTAATACCAACAGTGATGGGCATAGCAAATGTAAAATCATGCAATATCCAGTGTTGTGAATATAGGAGTGTCCACTGCGTGCAAAGACGTATTTTCTACAAGCATTAACTTTCTCATTAAAGTGTGTATATCGAAAGTGACCTGCCCAGTAATGTTATTATATCTATTTGTAAATAATTAACTTGGATAGAGCCTAAGAATTCATAATAAATTGTACAACGCCCTTAGTTTATTTCTCACAAAAACGGCGATCTACAAATTATCCATTACTATTATTATTATTTTACGTACAGTGGTTAGTGCTCTAAAAATTATTTTATAGAGATTTGAAGTAGGGACAAGTGTAACCGAATATTCAACAATCCACAGAAAATCATGTTTGTATCGGAGCGATCAGAATTCATAATACGTAAACCCATGTTGGTATATTGTATGCTCACCAACACTGATTGATGCACCATGCATCTCATACAAGATAATAAAAAAACCACAAAGCAATTGGGATCTTTGTGATGAGAAAACATAAGGGCTGAATTCCTTTGACAGCGTGGTCGTTACCTGATCAGACGATAAAAAATACGGGACAAAAAAAGAGGAAGGACATTGAAGCACTAGCAAAACAGCTGTTTCCAGCTAAGGAAAGGATGCGGGTAGGTTGCACAAGAGAGTTCTTATTGCATGGAATTCCTGCTTGTCTGAGCTACGTGCATACCTACATCTATACACTACCCAGTACCTATCCAAGTGCAGAAGGGACGTAGTATAGTGGCTTGCGGCAGTAGATGACTGAACTGCATTCGGTGTTCGACGTTTGGCTACCGTATTATTTTAAAAACCTGGGAGATTAATTAATTTGCATGCGCGAACTCTTTTACCTGCATGTGGTAAAAGGTGATGGCTAAGTATTAGTTGCCAGGATGTTTAAATATGCGCACATCAAGATGATACCCGGTGTTGCAGAAATAGATTTTACTAAAATATTGCTGTCACTGTTGCTCTTACTCCACCGGATATTGAGCGAAAGGGACAATGCACTGACACCTAACTAAAATGGAGGTTTTGTATTCCCCACTTTTCTCCTCCAAAAGTGGACTGATTTTCAATTTTTTTTTTACCAACTACATAAGAAAAAACTATTCTATGTCTGTACGTTTTGCTTTTTTTAAAAAAACATTGTCTGGTTTGTATACTGAACATCTTTTGACGGCGTTTAACCAGTCAATTTTATTGATTTTTGGAACTTATCAGAAAAAAACAAAAAGTACCGACACGCTAGTAGTTGATATCTATTTTATGCAAAAACAATATTTTCTCTAGGGTTAAAATCCAGAGAGATAAATAGGGAATACGTTTTTATGGAAAAATCACCGCCGGGTATCCTCTTAAGGTATCACTTTGATGCGTAACGACATTATTCTTATATAAATATCATTAAAATTACTGTTCTCCAGAATAAAGTGACAATAAAATTTTGATTCACTCATTTGTCCGTTAATAATAATAATAATAATTGGTTAATTTGTATAGTGCCGTTTTTGTGAGAAATCACCTCAAGGGCGCTGTAAAATTTATAATATAATTCTTAGGCTATATTTAAGTTTATTATTTACAAACGTATACAGAAACATACTTACCTGGTCGGTCACTTCCGATAAACACACTTTAATAAAAAGTTAATGCTTGGAGAAGATACCAATTTGCACGCGGAGAACATTATATTGAAAACACTGGACATTGCATGATTTTACATTTACTGCCCCCCATCACTTTTGGTATTCACTTATAAGAAGTATAATGCCAAAGGTGAGTTAATATTTATTTTGAAAGACTTGAGAATTTAAAATGATTCTTTAAGACTGGAGAATTTCATCAATTGACCGTTATAAAAGCTTACAAATAAGAATTAGCTCATATTTTCACAATTAGTTATTTACAAGGTCGCGGGGGGCTGTGAATGTGAAAAGGTTTTGACTTTATGTATAAGACAGTCTGAACAGATGAGTTTTAAGTTTAGCTCTAAATTCCGCCGAGTCCGTTATGTTATAACTTAGTATATTATTATGCACGCTCACACACTTATTCTAATGTATCATAATATCAGTCTATGATAATTTCTAACAATATTTTCCATTTTCTATGCTATATTCTGGTCACATGGTGTCGGTTACGACGTGTGTAGGTAGCTGAACACAGGCAGGCAGTCATTATTTTGCGAGAGCTCTCCAGACAAACAAAACTAGGTTCCGACTTCCGAGTCACAAGGACGTATGTCCTCTAAAACCGTATTTGTATTGTATTATAACGATAAACAGTCACTGTGAACTTAAAGAACTATAGAGTCTTTCAATCAATACAAAATAGTACTGAGATACTGGCCAGTAGGTAAGTACTAATAAAATACAATATATCTGTAAAAGAATGCAGAGAGACTTAACATTTATACATATTCATGAATGAATTCATGGTTCGTCTCCAAGTCACATAATGTAGTGACGAACATAACGAAACTACTATGAAACACTGAAAAAAAATATATTCAGAGTGATTCTACATGATAGTAGGAGTAAAAAAGATAAATAACTGTTTCCTAAGTTTAAACATTTTTTTTCCCTTACAAAAAGACGTATTAAAAATCCTTAGTGTACGGCATAAACTTGCCCGATAAATTTGCTGTGAGTCAGCCGGGCGCGACTGTGGCAGTTGTGATTGTTACGTATCATAACAGCGGAAAATAATAGTGTTGGCTGTACACACTGGAGTAGTTTTATCTTTTTACCAAAAAAGCACCCTTAAAATTTGGAAATTCTAAAAAAGTAATTTATCTTTTTTACTTACACTATCACGTAGAATCACCTCCCGAAGTTAATGCACTTTACCCCCGAACATCCTGTATATGCATGCTCCTTGCGTCAACCGTGTTGTTTTTTAAGATATGGTTAGTGTTTTACTTAGATTCGGAGAAAAGTATATTTTTTATTATAATTATTAAAAATATGACTTTAAAATCAAACTTCAAAGTAATTATTCAAGTTCTATTATCGTAGTATTGTAAAACAGCCCTTGATGAAAATAACAGATCTTAAATTTCCACTTGTTGAATTGTTCAAATTTAAATTTGATGAATAATTGTTCAAATATATGAGTATATCAAACAACCACTTAGCATAATGTTATACAATTCCCATGCGCTCTGTGCGTTCTTGTTATGCAATATTATATTTGTTGCCACATTAGACACAACACAAATTCGTAACATAAAACATAAACTTTTTTAAATACATCAAAGACATTAATTAGCACACAGAGTGATTGAATTATACGAAAGAACCCATCAGCTACAGCTGTATGCAATATTCATACGCATACGTTGCAACTATAATTACAACTTGTAGATAATAATATGTTTGTTGGATGTAAATACATATGCTAAAGTTTCTACTTTTTGTACGCAGTGCACGTCGGTGCATCCTGAATGCATTACCCGTGAAATTTATCACTCATCCTTCAAAATGCGGCGAAATATAAATATTTACACATTGCCGAGTGTATTTTCTGCCGGGCTATTTGTAGAGCGCCAGACATCCACGGGGTATCCACACATAACATAAACATTATAGAATTATAATACTGGCATTTATAAGTCTTAATATATGGTTTGTCTATATTGATTAGTCTACGTGCTATAATTTGCGTTTATACATGAGTGATAGTCAGTGGTGGTTCGAGGCCTGTCTCATTGTGAGTTCAATCGGGGATTAAAAGAGAGAGAAAAAAATCAGAAAGAGAGAGAAAAAAATCAGTTCGCAATCGTCCAGTTAATAAATCAGAAATCTCCAAATACTAAGTTTTGAAAAAATGCGGTAAGCAATATTCCAATGCTTACTATAAACAATATGAGAAGTATTCTGCTAGTGACCCAGAAAACATCAATATTTTAATAAAATTCACTAAAAGTTTTTCTGCATTATAATTGGTTTGGTGGTATTTATAGGCGGTATATTTGGGTAATGTACTAGATAGAGGGTACTATTGTAAGTATAACTGCATACTCAACTCAAATTTTTACCACGATATTTTTTTTTTTTTTTTATTATTTGTTTTTTTTTATTATTTATATTGTGTATGTTGATTTTGAGATTTGGTTCGATTATTATTATGTAATTTAATTAATTTGTATTTATTTTCTGTCTTTTATTGTGGAGGCACTGCTGAAAACCAGCTGCATTCCAGGAGAAATCCTGAATTGCAGCTGAGCAGTGACATTTTCATCAACAGAACCAATATTTAATCAAAAATGTATATATATGTAAAAAAAAATCTATTGATGAATAAACGATTTTATTATTATTTTATATTATTATATAAAATAATCGTATTTTGGTATTTTCGAGGTTATTTATAATTTTCTCTAGGTCTAAAGTAATGTCATAATTTCAATGTATCACCGCACATATTAGCGACGCGACGTAGCACAAAATATAAATATCTGATTCATAGTTATTATTGGTAAAGTGTGGTAAAATTACAATTTTTCTAATTTTCTTGTCTTTATTACGGGATTTTACTACACACACGCAACTTAGAGAAAACCGTCGCTGGTGTTGATTATGTTTATTAATAACTCTATGTCATATCACATGCCAGAATGACGGGCATTGGCAGATACGATGGGATTCCACACTTTTCTGTTCTGACACAGTTTCTTTCACACTCAAATTCATTTTGGAAAATTATTCACTTCCAAGATTTACTCTGTGGATGGTAGAATACCCAAATATCATGTCACGAAAAATATTATGTGAGTCGACTATGTAAAGTATTCTAGGATAAGGAAATTCCATCAGAAAGAAATGCTTTTTGTCTTGCTACTAGTAGATATAATTCATACGCACCTCTAATTCCTTCCGAAGCGTACAATGATATTCAACATCTTATCTTAGACAAAAGGTTATTAACCTTTGTAAAACTAAAACTAAAACTAAAAATAAAACTTACAAGAAGATAGTAAAAAATATTATGCACTAATTTATTTATTTAATATATTTAATTTATATATTTTAAGATGTATGTTATTGTATCGCAGAACTAAAAAAAAGCCACAATAGTGGTTAATAGATCAAGATTTTTTATATTGATATTATTGGGGTTTCTCAATTGCTTATCGATTCGATTAATTTATTTTCGATTTACGGTTTATTTATTTATTAATTTGGAGTTTATAATTCGGTACTCGAACCTGTGAATAGTGGCTATATACTGAATAAGTTGGCCTTGTTGGATTGGTTATCGATAGAACAGAGAGATAATACCATTGATTGCTTCATGTTGTCGAATAGACATCTAATAAGAATTTGTACTGTTCTCACCTCTGATTAGTTTAGCCTGAACATCTAATAAGAAATTATCTACTCCGCACTTTTTCTAAGGTCGTAAGAACTTTTTTATTCTTCGAGAAATAATAACATTAAAATCACAACACGTTACCTTTAGGATCCTATTTAAGGAGAATGAATGACCTTTAAGTTAGAGATTCTCGTTGGGGAACTCCTCGGGGAAATACATGTAAAATTCTTGGAATTGCGAACAATATTTTCTAATGTATGAATTGTGTTCACGAATGGCATGTTTTAGTAGAGTATTTTTGCTGTGAATCCTAAAACAGGGAAAGTGGACATAAAGCAACTTAGTTGATGTTTTTTATCGTTGATTATAAAAATATAATCACTGAAAAAAAAATTATACTTTGAGTTCGAGGATATCTACGTATTAATCCTGCAAGGTATTTCAAGTTTTCAAGGGTTTATAATCAGCTGTAATACCGGGATAAACCATTTTTAAATTAAAACATTAATAAATTTTATGTATTTAATAATTACAGCGTTTATTCTTCATTCAATACTTAGGTTTTTGATATTACGTATTATGTACGAGTGAGCTCAACCAACTTAAATTCTGAACGTTACCGCCATCTATGTGAGAGCGATGAAAGATAATATCTTGAAAGCATTGCGGAAAAACAAAAATCATGATTTAGGAATTACTATTTATACGAAGAAAATATTCAAATTATTTAAATTTGGAAAATAATTAATAAATTAATCATATTTAGAAAATTGATAATAATATTTCTGCATCTGAAACGAAAAACATCAACGAAAATTCGCTCTATTTGAATGTTTGCAATAGATAATTATATTTTTTGCACGTGCGTCTTTTATCGATATATTAACTTACCTATGTTCTGTAAACTTCCAAATCGGCCGTAATAATCTTCTTCTTTCGTATGGTGGGGGGGTCAGAGGGGGACATCTAGGTCTGCGAGCCAGTACAGGGCCTCAGGCGTCGCCCTGTGGACCTCATCAATCCCGCCGGGGAATGAATGGAGCGGGCATTCGTTGACCACATGTACGGTGGTCTGCACCGCACCGCATTCGCACATCGCTGACTCTTTAAGGCCCCATCTATGCATCATATGGGCACAACGGCCGTAATAATGGTTGCTACTTATAAACATGAAAACAAACTGATCAAGTTTATTTTTATAATAATAACAACAAACTCGCTAAGGGGGTTTTTCACCATCCTCCCAATAGCTAATGGAGGGTGAAATACGTAGATAAATCATGTATTAAATATGTAATAGTTTCGAGTACCGAATTATAAACTCCAACTTAATAAATAAATAAACAGTAAATCGAAATTATTCTTCATTATTATAGATAAGCTATTGGGAGGATGGTGAGAAACCCCCTAACTACAATAAAAAATAAAAAAATAAGTCTACTTATACCTACATATTATGTTTTCTATGCACTTGTATCTCTTACTTGAATCTATTACTTTTAAATTTCCTTAGAGCAGGGGTGAGAAACCTTTTTTCCGTCGGAGGCCATTGGGTGATTGTAGACCCGCGGGCCGCTCATGGATTTGGATTGGGGGGGAGAAATCCTATTTTTTCTGTTATATCTCGGTACCTGGATACCTATTTTTTTATATCACATGTGATATCTAATATCTGCTCTCAGGAACAAAAAAATGGTATTTGGTAGAGAATTTCGCATCTTCTATTTTTACATTGTGTTTATATCACAAGGCAGGGCGGAAAAGAGATCGCAAGCATAAATAATAGTTACCCACGGAACAGTCAATTCTCAAAATTTTTGCAGCTTTTGATATGCAACTCAAATGTAAAGCACTCGGTACATGAGTACGGTTAGTTAATTTATCGTTACATTCTGAACACCAAACTTTTTTAATTATATCTGTATGCGGGGAATTAAAACTACACTAAAAACATTAAAATGATTTTTTTATTTGATTCTGGCAGCACATACATAGTATGCAAGTAGAATTTTATAATTACGCTTCAAATAAGATAATGGTATCCTTCGAATTGTGTCAGCAGATTAATCCGCAACTGGAATTTTGACAGATCATTCGGAAAATAAAACTGGTTTTAAATTAATAGTGACTCTGCAAGCGAGTCCCCAGCTTTAAGAGCCGGTTCACACGAGGCGATTTTTGTCTGTCAACTCGACAGTTGAAAGCTAATTGACACGTGTGAACACTTTGTCAACAAAGTTATCAACTTTTTTTGTTGCTAGCGAAAGTTGATAGCCCGTCTACTTTTGTCGTTCAAGTATGACTATCGCCATTTTGGTTTTACTAATCGTTCGAGTTTTACACCGAATCGTCGCGTCTGAACATATGTTTCAAGTCGCTTATCATTTTTAGTTACTCGCGGGAAAAAGTAAACGTCAGGCGTTTCATTTATTCGGTACTAGTTCCTACCGTCATGGAATCCGTTTCAACCAAAAAATATCTGAAATGGTCGGACGATTTAATGTTCAGATTTATGGATCTGTACCAAAGCCATCCCTGTCTTTCGGATCAAAAACAAGAAGTATACAAAAATAGAACATTATTTTTGAAATGTAAATAATATTATTTTGAAAAAAATTGTGTTGGATGTGCCCAATTCACTCCTTCTCATGATCCATTTTCTCACCCAAGTACGACGTTTTTTTTATGTTTTTTCATAATCTCCAGCTCCTCTCACAGAACATCAGAAATTAGATAGACGCACGCACTAACAATTTCAGTTGACGCCATTTTGAATGTCAAAATCGGTTCAACTTAAATTGAAACGTGTGAACAAAATCTTGTTCAACTTTTTTCGTAAAATAAAAGTTGGTCAACAAAAATCGAAGCGTCAGAACGCGCCATATCTGACAGTACACAAAAAATATGAAAATGGTTTACCTGAGACTTTTACACTAGGAACACATGGGTTGGTTTCCTTTCAAATGTGTCAGCAATTAAATCCGCAACTGGAATATTCCTTATGAACAAAATATTGGTTTTAACTGAGGAATGGGCATGCAAAGGAGTCCACCAGTCCACCAGATTAAATTATATTGTACTTGGAACTCGTGAATGTTTTTCCAGCTTTTTGCAGCAAGTTGACTGCAATACAAAATTTACGATAATTTACATCTTTTTCTTTGACATTTTTTTCCAACATACCTATGTGCTTTCTTTGTGGGTATTTTTTTTTTACTTTCTGAATAAAGTTGTCATCAATACTCAGATATTTATTTCAACGTTAATTTCATTATCAAATAAGAAATCAAAACAAAACTAAAAAAATATCTTGGATAATGCATTTTTTTATGTTTACTGATTTCTAGTAAAATGAATGCATACGTAAGCACATACCAATCAGCTAAGTTAGAACTTTCTCTGGGTTTTGTAATAATATATTGAAAATGTATCTAAAATCTTTTTTTTGGTGCTTTCGTCAAATTGCACCAAGAGTGCTTGCGGGCCGCAACAAATAGCTTCGCTTCTCCAGAAATGCAGGTTTCCCACCCCTGCCGTAGAGCGTGGATTCATTTGATACTGTCTGATGTCATTTTACGATCGAATGCCACTCTTTGTTGTATTTTTTTTAAATATTTGCTAGTATTATCTTATGCTTGTATTTAACATTGACTTGCAATTATTGTTTATGGTATAAATAAATGAATTAGCTATTAAGAATAATTCATATATTTTAGAAGATAAAATTGTTGTCATCAGATAATATTACAAATGAAATTGTGGAATGGCTGAAGGAGGCTGATCCTTCCGAACGATTTGTTTTGACTATTTGTCTTACGAGTCTTACCGGGTGATGGTAAATGAGAAGAGCGCACCTCGGTACCCGGCAAAGTAAATCGATATAGGATTTATCAATAATGTCGGTAACTTGTTATCGTTTCCGAGCTCGTCTGCAGATCACTAATGAACCAACAACAGTTAACGTCATATAAATTAAGAATACTTAGTCATTGTGCGAAATGATGTTTGTTTGTTAGATGTCTGCAGCCATGCTCGAGAAGGATGAGAAGTTACCCACTTTATCGATAAAACCTGTATCGATTGACCGTGCTAGATACCCTAAGCCTAACACCCCAAAAAGCACCCAACATAAAGAATTGTAAGAAGGGGTACCTTGTACCTTTAGGATTAAGCATTAAGTTACCTATCGTATTATATTTTCGACTCGGGCCATTGTTGGCCTTTTGGAAAGGTATTGTAAGCATTTGGGGGTCGTGTATTGGAGTTAGAGGGTTTTGCAATATCCCCGCTACGTGCTGGCTGCCTATAGTCGCTATTTAGTAAACACTCTCCGGGGTTTGGCGGTAATAATGTACCACTTCTTGCCTTCTGGCGCTCGCAACCATATTTTTGATGTTTTATGAACAATGGGTGAAAGGAGAAAAATAAGTACTGGAAAAAATAGGCGGACACCGGGTTAAGTACCGTAACAGCTGTGGAACGAACAGAACTGCGGAGTATACTAACCTATAGATACAAGCTTTTTATTGTGTATACGGGGTGTGAAACACACTTTGTGGACTATTATTACACATATATCTGTTCAATAATACCAACTCGCTGGTGCCTAAGAGCAGGGGTGTGCCGTACATAAAGGCACATAAGCATAAATCTACATTTGCGTAAAAACATCTTACTAATATTATAAACGCGAAAGTTTGTATGGATGTATGTATGTTTGTCACTCTTTCACGCAAAAACCACTGAATGGATTTTAATGAAACTTTACAATAGTATAGCTCACACATCAGAATAACATAAAGGCTATAATTTATAAAGATAGCTATTTATTTTCAATATATTGAAAATAATAATTATTGTGTAATAGAAAATGTCAAAATTTGAGAATTTCATTTTGCAAAACAATGATATCGCACAAAATTCTATTTTAGAAAATATTTAAATTGGTGAATTTATTTGAAGTACTGGCCTAATACTTTAAATCGAATCAGGAATTATAGATATTTTAAATAAATAGGTTAATAATTTTGGTACAAACGTAGATGCGACCTAGGAAAAGAAAACAGATTACTCGAAGTACTAATTCTACGCAGACGAAATCGCGGGCAGAAGCTTGTAAGTAATATAAACGTATCAAATTATGAATAATTATTTAAAATTTAATAATTTTTCAAATTAAGAAAACTTTTCTAAATTGGAACTGATCAAATGAATATTTGAAAAAATAAGTTTGAACCGCGACCTCTGAATTTGGAGACGAGGAACTTATCCATGTCTGGTTTTTAGTTCATATCGGGCCGGCGTAGTCCAGCGGTAGGGCGTTCGAAGGTCGCGGGTTCGAACTTGGTGTGTTCAAATAAATTTTATTACATTGATTTGTGTTATTTCACAATTAATTATTTAAAATAATATATAGTACATTTACGGCACGTTCCAGAGTGGAAGATACTCTTAGTATCGCCCCGGTGTAAGACCACCATTCAGAATTAAAACGTTGCTTGAAATGGCTTTAGCCGTGTTCGGTAACTAGATCTGAATAGCCAGGTACTTCCCCACCTTCCTCTTCCTCGTCTCCTTCCCTTTCCCACTTACCTTCAGCCTCATAACATACTCCAATTGGGGATGCCATAGTCTCACTGACTCCAGACGGGAGCAGTTGGGACTCTTGTAGGGTATTAAATATAAAAAAATTTATATATTTCCATAATTGTGCATTATTTTTCCTCGTAATACAATATACCATTACCATATAATGTATGCAAAAGTGAAAATACTACATACTAATTTCATTTACAGAATAATCCAAATTTCTTGTAATTTTATTATAAACTAACTGACCGGCAAACTTCGTACCGCCTCAGAATCAATAAATGTTGTGTTTAATTTATTAGCTGAAATAAATTAAGTTTTTATTAAGTTAAAATAAATAGGTACTCTAAGGTCAAAAAATGAAAACTAAGCACGAAATGTTCGGCACACAGCACCATTGACAGTTCGAATTGATTCAAATTATTATCAAATTCATAATTATTTTTTCCGTGATTTTTTCCGATGTTTTAATATTTATTCTGTTAATCGGGACGGAGACAAATCCAACAAATCAAAGATCATAAAAATCGATTCAGCCGTTCTTGAGTTATAAATTGTTAGTGTAACTAACTTGACTGTGTTTTATACATTAAGATTGGACTAAGTCCGTTAATAAGTAAATAAATACGAAATACCTACTTACTCAGCAAACCAGGCAAGTTTAGGTACCAGGTAAACATCGCGTTTGATGAAACAAATCCGGTATGAGATTTTAACTCGAGAATAATTTAAAAGAATTCCGCAGAAATTAAATTCTCGTGAAATGTTCTCTCTACCTATAAATTAAATTCTCGTGAAGTGTTGGAGAAAATATGTGAGTCGAGTTTTCGCATGCATAACTCAATGGAGTTCCGAACAAGGAACAAGGGAATGTACTCCTGCAATTTTTGCGGAAACTATCGTAATTTATTCGTATAAAATAAACTCCGCTTGGTTTGAACTTTCACGGGTACCTATTGTATACTCCAAAGTTAATGCTCAAAATTGAATTTTAAAACCACCGAATGATTTAAGAGAATCGCTCGCGGAAATAAAATCTGAATAGTACGTGTTGTCAATAGTACGTATGAATCTGCACGTAAAAATGTTATTTAATAGTAACATATATTGCAATTATGAATTCACTCTGTAAATCTCACCCGCCATAACTCGGGGACATGTACGGCAGGTGAAATATTAATAAAAAATGTATATAGTGTACTTTTTTTGCATGAAATAAAAAAATATGTTTTTTTTTGTTTTGCTGTATAAAATACGAACTGAGAGATCTGCATAATATAAAACTCATTATTAACTCCACACAGGAGAGTCGCCAATGTCACCCCATGTATGCTTTAAATGTTCTTTATAAAATTAAAAATACAACAGTTTTCCGGTGTTTAAAATGATTTTAGCCATATTGAAACAACTGCGTAGGCTCAAAAATGTTTTGATCCAAGAATTGCCGTGTCGTCGGGATAAGAAACATTTTTTTCAGGGATTACAAAATTATTTAAATCACTTATACATATTAAAAATAAAATCGGGCCAAGGACAGTTCCCTGCGGAACTCCATTTTTTATCGGTGCATCTGAACTATAAATATTCCCAAATTAGTTTTTTTGTGTTGTGTCTTTTAGCTAATTGGTCAGTATTTTTAGTGTCTTTTGTTAAACCTAGTTTCCAAATCTAAGAATATAGCTAGACATTGTTTTTTTTTTATCGATAAATGTGTAATTTTTTGTCATATTATATATTTAACATCTTCGGTATTTAGGTCTTTATGAAAACCATTGGTTTTTTGTGATAGAATTTGTTGCAGAGGAATTGAAATATATTTTATTAGTGTTTCTATAAGATAGTTCATCAGTGCCCTTAGAATTGGATGATGTTAGGCTATCAATATATTTTCAATTTCATTTATTTGTGATAGATAAAAAATTAATACAACCTTCGTGCTTCTTAGGCTTGATCAATTTTCATCTGGTAGAAAAGAGATGCGTTTCAGTTTCATGATTATATAATATTTAGATAAAAAAATTAACTAATGTTCATTTGTTCAAATTTTGGTGTAATACAATATGCATTATCGATAGACATGTTGTTTATTAAGGATATTCACAAACGAACTAATATATATATATATATATATATATATATATATTTATGTGAATACCGCAAAAGAGTCCCAACTGCTCCCGTCTGGAGCCAGTGAGACTAAAGCATCCCCAATTGGGGTATGTTGTGAGGCTGAAGATAGTGGGAAGGAAGAGGAAGGCAGGGAAGTACCTACTGGCTACTCAGATCTGGTTACCAAACACGGCTAAAGCCATTCCAAGCAACATTTCAATTTCGAATGGTGGTCGTACACCAGGGCGATACTGAGAGTATCTTCCACTCTGAGGTGTCTAACCCGCGTAACCTGATTCAATGAAGTCATGTTTGCTTCGAATTCATGCATTATTTTCAAATTTTAATCTTGAGAAGGATACAGACAAGCCATAATGTAGGTACACGGAGAAAAACGTTATTCGAAAAAACGATCATTTTAATAGTAAAAACAGTTAAAAATGGGACTGAAGTTCTTACGAACAAATTAACAGTGTTTCAGTGTTTATTGGCGGGAAAATATATAAATAATTTGTTGGTATACGTACAACATTACGTATACCAACAAATTATTCTTACATGTTCCCGCCAATAAACACTGAAACCCTGTTAATTTGTTCGTAAGAACTTCAGTCCCGTTTTTACTAATAAAATGATCGTTTTTTCGAATAATATTTTTCTACCGATAATATAATATTTTAAGAGAAAATAAGGTTTATTTTCACATTAAAAATAGGAAATATAATATCCTGTAATTCACACCCGTCTGCGCTATCGTTATTATAAAATTGATTATTGTTATTAAGCCAATGTATGAAGTTATTAACAAAGCATGAACATAATAATTGATTCCTACGATGTTAAACGTCTGAATTCCGCCTTGTACGTTAAGTTTGTTGCTTAACGCAATCATAAATCACTTTCCGGATAATGTGATGAACGCTACAGTAAGTAACAAGTAGCCGTAACAGTTTCTGAATAATTTACAATATACAAGTTCACCTCGGAGCCCGGTGCCCGGTGCCCGGAGACCGGTGCTAGGAGCCCGACGCCCGGTGCCCGAAGCCCGGAGCCCGGTGCACCGAGGGGAATGCATGCAAAAATGCATTAAACTATGAAGAGTAATGTTCTTCCGACCTCTGCTCCGTGTAATTAAAAACGCATTACGCAAACTTAAAGGCGGCTAAATTGTTATAAACCTTTGGCTTATTCTTTCTCCTCGCGCTGTTTAAAAACTATTCCATGAAACAGTTTATTATGAAATTATGTAAAGTAGGTATTGCGGCTGCATAGTACTATCTACACAGCAGTGGCGGTCCGTGAGTTTTCAGTGAGCTAGAGAGCCAACCAAGATTTAAAAAAAAAAAACGACTTCACTGATGTTATTGTAGTTGAAAATGAATTTTATATTTTTTCAAAATTTCAATTTTTTGTATGAAATTCTTTTAGTTTATGGATGCGGGGCATCCCCAAACTGAAAGAATCCTGAAAATCTTCATTCAAAAATTTGAAATTTAAAAAAAAAAAAAAAATTTAAGCCACAACAATGTCGTTTTTTTCAATCTTAGCACTCTAGCTCACTGAAAACTCACGGATCGCCACTGCTACACAATCTACACGCTGAACAATGAACAGCGATCAGAAAAGGCAGAATGCATTCTAAAGTTAATTCTTAAATAATGTGCAGTATGGGGGCATACATTAATTATGTGAAAAAAAAATAGGGGGGGGGGGGGGTTCAGTAAAATCTCACCAATTCTCATTAACAGAGGGGGGGGGGGGGTCAATGAAAATCTCACGTGAACTTTATAAGAGTATAAATTATAATAGAGTTAATAAATATATTTTTTTAAATTCACTTCTTTTGATGTGTCCCATTTTGCCCTCTGAAAAAATGTCCATAATGAAAAACATTTATTTCAAGAGTGAGAAAAAAATCTCACTTGAGGGGGGGGGGGGGGGTGGTTCCCACTAAATATCACTAGATCTAAATCATAATAGGGGGAATATTTTTTTTTAAACTGCTAATGAAATTCATGAATGACCCCTATGCTGTTATTTAGCTATAGGCGATGCACTACTCAGCGATGCAACGTTTTTAGTTTGAAGTTTAGATGGCTTGAGATTTTTTCGAGTATTTTTTTTTAGTCCTGGATAAAAATAAAGCATCAGGCCTATAAAAAACTGCTTCATAGTTAAAACTTACAAACTTACTTACAAACCCTTTTTCGGTTACGGTTTTATAGTGTACTAATAAGTGCCTTAAAAGGTAATCGTAAAACATTTATGCCGGACACACACGTCCCAAAAAAAATTATGACTGGACACCCAGGTGGAAATAGAAATGTGGAAAGACCCAGACTGAGGTGGGAAGACGAGGTAAGAGGGGATGCAGCACAGCTTCTCCAGGTAACAAACTGGAAGTCAGCTGCTGAGGACAGTAGGAGTTGGAGGCGAATGTTGCGGGAGGCCAAAGCTCGATATGGGCTGTAGCGCCATCGAAGAAGAAGAAGATATATAAAGTAAGTTTTAACATTGTTAATACCCCAGGTAATGAAAAGAAAACGGTTGTTCCTAACATAAAAATAATCTTCAAAAATGCCTCTAGGGTTTTAATGAACTAATATGACACTTAACACAGTTGGCTAGATTTTGATTTAAATGCTTATCACGAAACAGTTAAAATAGTTCTGTTTCTAATACACTTCTAAATATTATAATATACCCTTTCGTAATGTATTTTAATAGAACATTCCTGAGTTTGTTTACTATTTGTTCAAAACCCTGACACTTAAAACAACAAACAAATGTCCTAGAAAATAAGCTGAAAGTTATGAAAGCCTACAATATAATTGGGGTCGGTGGGCGCAATTAAGCCGCTCTTCACGTCCGGAGAGAAATTTCTAAATTTCCCCGGAAGGAATGTTGGCAAAAGATTATTTTGCATTCCTGCGCGTCCAATAAAATCAAGTTGTCCCTTTGGGTATTATATACCTAATGATTAAATAATGCTTCGGGATACGTTACATTATTTCACACTTCGGTAATTTTAAAAACAATTGTCATGCAATTACAACATGCAATAAAAAAAATACTAATTTCGGTATCTATGGTTCAATGAAATCTATAAGTTTGCATTGAATTTAAGTACCATTTTTTCTTTCTTTTTTTTTTCTTCTTTTTTACTTTGTCATCCTTGGGGATGCTGTGTGGAGGGTATTTTTAGGAAAGGAAGGAGAAGAAGTTCTGGAAGGAAAAAGCAAGAGGGTTGGACAGGAATCTGGGGGTCAGTGTGTCCAGGAGCGACGGACATGTGAATCCATCCATCTCATTCCGGTGCAAAGATGTGAGATCAAAATGTATCCTTCAACCAATCTCTCCCGATTCAATTTAATCTCAACCAATGCCACGCAGTTAAAGGGCAGGTGTATCCGCCATTAAGACTCTAAGATAAACCAAACCTCATGATCCCGGGCACCCCTACTAAGTCAACAAACGTAGCCAACTAATTTGGGTGACCTATGGCAGGGGTATTGGTTATCCAAAAGTATTTATAGGAAATATGTTTGTCACAGGTCTATTTATTACCTTTCAAAAGACGATCAGATATTACCTAGATGTACTCGTATATACGTGTATATCTGTGAATATAAAAGCCAAATGGACTTTTAAATAAATAAATACAACCGTTACTGGTTCCAGGCTTTGGGTCACATAAAAATCACATTCTCTTTGTGGTAACTCAAATCCCACAGTTGCATGATCTTCCTTGCATAGTGCATGCGTTCACTGGTGCACGTTTATAGCCCGGGACCTCAGGTCTAAGAATTAGTGTGGTTCTCCTGGGGGTTGGCGGAGAGACGGGGTAGAAATTCACCGCTCGCAGTGCCCAGCTCACCCCTTTGCAGAATAACACAAGCACTAAAGAGGGCACTATGGAGAAAGAGCCACCTAGAGACACTGACATTGGTAAATATAATGGTTCTTTCAACCTACAGTCCTAACACAATCCTTATATATAATAATAATAATAACGTAACAATTGTAAAGCGCAGTTTTGTGAGATTTTACTTCAAGTGCACTTAACTATAATAAACTTTAAAATAATCCGATACTGTAGTGCTCCTTACGAGTCCATTACAAAATATTGATCGAGTAATATGAAATAAATAATATATGGAATATACAAAAGAAAAACAAAAGCCGAAGCAAATTTTAACAATAACAGTTTTGTTGTAGCACAGGACAATAATAATAGACAATAACGGTGCTTTTTGTAGCATAGGACAAAACAAGAACTTTTAAATAAAATATTATACAAACCACAAGACAGTTTATGTTCAGAAATAAGACACAATCTGTGTGGACATTAAACATAAAAGTACAATAAGGAGGAAACTGAAACCAAATCAATTACTGGAAACTTGAGAACCTCGCTTATTACAGTTTATTGAAAAAATGTATACAGATATAGATCGCAGTGAGATGACGTGATTATCAAATTAAATATTAAATTAGCACAGATCAAAGAAATATAATTATTTTATATACTACGGCAAAGACGGCCTTCGCAGTCAAGGGGTAAGAGTAGCCATGTAGAGGTCGCGGGTGGTAAATTTGTACAATTTAATAATTTATTATTTACACAGTTTTCGGTTGCAAGTCAAAGTAACGACTTATAAAAGGTAACGTTGCTTAAAATACTGAATGGTAAGACCACCATTCAGAATTGAAACGTTGCTTGAAATGGCTTTAACCGCGTGCCAGGTACTTCTCCGCCTTCCTCTTATCCACATCCTTCCCCTCTCCACTACATTCAACCTCACAACATACCCCAATTGAGAATGCCATAATCTCACTGGCTCCGGGTGGTTGGGAGCAGTTGGGACTCTTGGTGGTAATCATGTAAACATTTAAAAAAAAATTCTATAGATATTTTTTAAACATTTAATACGTGTACCTCGATTACATAAATTAATGCACAGCCTAATAACAGCAAACAAATTGAGAAACCCACCTAATCTATATCTTGTATTGTAACTATAAATTGAATTTCTCCAATATGTTATGTACCCCGATTAAATTGTTCCTTAATTATGCGTATTATATTCCATGTACCTTGATAACATACATCATGTATTTTCATAAAAATTCAGACTAATATTCGGGTGTACAAATAAATCTAAGAAAGTTTTTATTTTTCTGTTGTACAAGTGTAAAATTCCTTTTTTATATATTGTTTTTAATTTACATATTTTTTTAACTTGGTACTCTCAGTACTTTTATATTATTTCTCAAAACTTGTATTATATCTATATATAAATGTAATTCATAATAACAGCGTCTACAACTGTGAACTAAACCGGGCAATTTGACTGACCTAAAACGGGAAACTTTCCTAATTGGACAGTCATAGCTTCCTTACTATATGTATGTAAAAAAATTGTATCCAACAAAAAAAAAAAATAATAATGATAAATCGGTTCACACTGCTCAGCTGTACATTCAGGATTTCTCCCGAAATGCAGCTGGGTTTTTAGTAGTACCTCTATCTAATTTATTAAAATAAAATTAAAATAATATAATAAATAATTCAAATTCAAATTGAGGTATATAATATTAATATTCAGAACAAATTATATAATCACAAACACAAGTACGTATTCCTTTCATATCTAATTTCAATCAATTATGATGTCGTGCGGTTGACTGCAGTCAGCAGCCATTCGCCGCCGAGTTTCTTCAAGCACTGCAATGATATCGATATTCGAATAGATAGTGGTATTTCATTTCAAAGTTTTGACGATGAATAGCTGAAACTATCCTCAAATAAGCATTATTTCTGGGAAGAACTACTAAATGGTCTCTTTGGCGTGTACTGTTTGTATTAGAGTCACGGGACCACTACAGTCTTTGAAACAGATAGGCAAGAACCTTCGAATTCCTCAAATTGTACATTTAATGTAACTTCCTTCTAGGATATTACGGGATATTGTATTCTAATTATTAATTACTTTAATATTTTTATGTTTACTGTAGCCAACGATGGATTAATGACACAAATGACAATATTACAAAACAGGGCTATAAGAATTTTGTATACAAAAAAAAAAAATTATATACGAAGATCTAGAAAATTTTGGAGTTACATATCTTGTCATTTAAACAAAATAAACACTTTATTTTTAATCGACAAAATAATTATATGGTCATACATCAATTGAATTTTTAAGAAAAAGCAAAATCCTACAGCGCAAACACGCACATGAAAAAAGGAAAAGAAATGAAAAAAAAATTTCCCTTCAGAAAAAAGTCGAATGTCATTGATGTAAATCAAGGTCACCTAAAGTGGTTATCTACGTTTGGTGACTTAGCAGGGGTGCCCGGATTCATGGGGTTAGGTTTGTCCGGGACTTGAGGGCGGATGTGTCTGCCGACCATCTGCATGGCAGGCCGGGTCGGAAGAGACTGGTCGAGGGAGACCTTTTGATCTCTCCAGCCGGACCCTCTCGACCCATCCCCTTGCACCGCAGTGGGAGGGATCGCTTCACACGTCCATCACTTCTGGACATATTTATACCCAGATTCCTACCCACCCCTCAAACCTTTTTCCTTCCCAGGACTTCCTTTCCCGGCCCTGAGGGAATTTTTTCCTTAGGGCCTCCTGTGTGGAGCTAATGTAAATACAAAAAAGTGACCCAGAATACATCAACATTATGTTTAATTCGTGTAAATCACTTGGTGGTGTTTATGAGTAATGAGCATTGTACCAAATTTCGATTTTTGTCTAACTAATCGACTGGACTACATAAATAGGTATACGTATTTAAAATACGAACAAAGACTTAAACCCCCTTTGAGAAGAAACAAGCATTCTCAAATAATTTGCTAACTCTGATTTTGGCTTTGTTGAAATTGAACATAATTGGACATTTTTCTTTGTTGTTTAACTGCAGTAACATTAAATGCATGCATACATTAACAATCACCACGTATTCCGTAGCACAAAGCAATACGTTTTGTGCAAGGATTTAAGATACGCACATAAAGATAAACCGCAGCCATTAAGCATTTTGCCCCAAAATTGATTGCTCGCAAAGATACACATCTCAATTATATCTCCCTTGGCTCCGCGGGATGTGAACGTTATCGCGATAGTTTAAAAGTTAATTACATCGAGCATTTACACAAGTTTAATAGGTGTGGTACGAGCGCCAGTTGAAACAATGCATTTTGGCGTATAGCGAATATCCGGATGGTAGTACGTGTGCCCAACTATGTAATCTTCAATTGCGTCTAAGTTTAAATGTGTATCTACTGCCGACTGTCGTAAAGTTTATTTATCCATGGCATATTAAGCTGAATTATTTAATCTTTGGATAAAGCGCAAGGATAAATATATCGTAATATTATGTTATTGTGGCTCTATCTCATTTTTTGCAAGTATCATCAGTAACTATAATGTATTGGTTTGTGATGTACTTTAATCCCAGTGATTGAGATTATTTGAAATTAGTTCGGGGAAATTTAAAAAATGATTGATGCTCGTCGAGATTACAAGTTGCTTTATTTACGTTATTGTAAGGTTTACAATGAATATTTAAATGAACCAGACGTCCGTACCTACTACATGAGGCTCTACGTTATTCTGGTGCTGTACGCGCAAACACAACCGGAGCCGGGCGGTCTATCAAAAGTCATCGGTTGTTTCCGTAACCGTTTGATATTAGACACGAACGGCGATAGATTGTACTCTGTAACTGACATCTGTACAAACTACATATAACTATCTATACTAACGACATATTATGTTGATGAATGTAGAAGCTACACGTCTTATCCTGTATAGGTACTACAGATTGTATTAACATTAACGACGTTAGATGATGTAGGCATAACAATGTACATTTTGAATTTTAGACTATTCCCCTGTCAACATAACTGACGGCCTCTGTCGTTAAGACTCTCGACACGCAATCCAAAAGTAGCGGTTTCGAACACGCGCCACCTTTCAGAGTGGAAAATACTCTCAGTATCGCCCAGGTGTAAGAACACCATGCAGAATTGAAACTTGAAATGGCTTTATATTATAAAAGTATTCATACAAAAAAAAGGCGCTTTTGGGAAGAAAATATGAGTTCATCAAAACCTTCTAATTAATATTTTAATTTCGCATAAAAAATCAGGTTTTCAATCAAATCGATTTTCTCTATTTACTAAAATATTCATACTAAATAATATCATACGTTCATGAGGATAGATGTTGTTTATCTTCCTGTTTCCAAAATAAATTAAAGTAATTACCTATGGCTATATCTAAGTCAGCCGAAATTATCATATTTTTAGTTCCGTTCTAAGACTAATTTACTTGGTTGGTGCAGAAAATAAACTACAAAATGTTATTCTAATTATTGATACGAATAACAAGGACTTTACGTTTTTACGAACTGGATATCGACAATTGTGTTAACGAATTTCCGAGAAAAATACAAATTACTTGCCATTGGGCCAGGCTGAGAATAAAAGTTTAAAATGCTTGCATCTGTACAAGGTGGTTCTGACGAGAAAGACCAATTATTTCCCGTATCAATTTTTTTTAATTAAAAATTTTATATCGATTTACTTTATTCAAAACTTGCTTTGATATATACCTACATTCAAGTAAACAATAAAAATGCTCAAAACGCACGAGGATAAATTATTAAATATCGTGTACTTCTTGTATGTATTTTTATCATAAGTATTTATGATTTTTAAATAATGTCTAAACAAAATAAGTGTGTAAAAAAAATTAAAAAGTTAATTAAATAGAAAAAACTGAGGTATTTTCGTCACAAAACACGTTCTCGCATTTATTTTTTAATGATTTTAATGGAACTAAAATTAAAATTGTGAATTTTCTTTTACTAGATTATGTATTGATTTATGTTGCTGTTTGCTTATACGATTTAAAATTTGTGTTGTATAATACTTTCAACAATTTTTTAGTTTGAAAATTGAACAAATCTGCAAACGACCAACGGTATAACCTTAGTATAGCGAATCTTAGTTAAGTAAGATGACTCTTCGCAGAAAAATATACGCTCTTCAGTGGAACTTTTTTGAAAAAAATCTGTAAAACACAAAGTTTTTTATTACCATACATCTATTTTCAATTTTTGACCTACTTGCGCCATCCATATGTCGCTCGAACACCGGTGTGCGGGAGACAAGTGGGAGGTTAAAAAATAAAATGCGATTTTATTCCTTATTTATAAAGAAACTGTAAAAGGACAAGGTCAGAACCGCTTGCGCCAATATCATTCCAGATTTTGCTTTTAATTTTAGAATTGAGCTCCTCGGAATTCTTTGAAAAATAATTTTCTAAGTAGGCAAATGGCATCCGACACTCAAGAGGTTAAACGGAGTTTTAGTTTAAAAGGAGTTTTGTTTTCTGTTAATGCCTTCTGTTAATTCAATTTCTCGTTTTATTACAGGTACCTAACGATTTTTTTTTTCAAAATGGTTGAAAAAAATTGCTTATAAAGTTGGTGAATTTTGTAATATTATCATTTTTGGTATTAATTCTTTGTTTGAAGAATCTTGTAGTAATATTGTGTTTCTCGTCACGTGTAGTAAAACAGATTGAAGGTCAAGGTTAATCGCAATAAAAACAGAGCAGAGAGAACACAACTACAATAAAACAAATCATTTATCCAATTCCGTGCAAGGTTTCATAACATAAACAAAGTCAAACAATGGGGAAACGAGAAACAGAAATGAAAAAAGCATCGTGAATAAATTTGCATGTTTAAGATATTCGCCAGCACGGACTTAAATAAAGACAGACATAAAAGCTCACTGAAAGTGCAAGGACAATAAAATCGGAGTACACTTTGCAGAAGTTGCACCGCGAAAACGCAAATTATAGTTCCTTAAAACGTATGCACTGTTACTTACTGTAGAACTGTAGACTATGAAAGGTTGACTCATTGAGAGCCTCGTCAGATTTTATAGCTTTAGTGAAATGATATTTAATAATACCCGGGATATTGTGAAGCTAATTTAAAAAATATTTATTTGCTTCATAATCATTGCCTTTCAAAAGAAACAAATTTCCTTTCCAATGTTAGTAAACTTGAAAAATTAAGACATCTATCCAAGACATTAAAGAAATACAAGACAATTAGGCGAAATTATATCATTTAAAATAGACGGTCTAGTTAATTATGACTTAAAATTTACTGTGTAAATAAGTATGTGTAAATAAGTAACTATTATATGGAGTGAGTGGGATTTCACTATCTTCCCCAAATTCTGGAATAAAAACATTATTATTATTTTGGTCATACTAATCGAACGAAAAATATAGCACCATGAAAATGATAGCCTTTCAAAGAATATGAATCTGAAAGGGCCGCTAAAATCATGCGCGTTGTCTTTATAAAGTATCTTCTCCGTATTAATTTATCTAAGCATCTGTCAAGCATTTTAACCAAAAAAACACACTTCGATAATTTTTATTTATTGATAAAATAACTTTGGTACCTACATTATTTCTTGTCGGATATGAAAAGAAGATCCAATAATTTTGGAAATTATAATATTACTGATGTTGAATAATGTTACGCATTACGCATTACTTTACTAAAAAAAATCACATTACTAAATTACCCATGCACCAAAAATCTAAATTAGTACGTTGAACGTTTATATTGTCATGGAAATTATTTTCGCGAGCATGATATTTTAAGGGCAACGATCATCAATGACTTTTAGGTCTCCTACACACGAGGAACTTTTTTCACAGTAACCTGGCACAGGAGGCACTGCGAAAAATAATTTAGGTATAGATTTGGGTAGGTAAGCAATGTGGAAAGTCTTTTATGGAGAGAATGGAGTGGATCTTAAAGAGACACGTGTTTTAGGAGAAAGGAAACACAGAGACCAAATTTGAACCACAAAATATTGAATTCTGACGTCATTTATTTGATTGACAATAAATTGAGAAATGTGTAGGGAAAATAAATTACAGTGAACGGAACGAAATTAATTCACTAATGTAGGTATCTACTGTTCTACCTCATTTAAATCAAAAACAATATTATAGTGGTTGTATTCAAGAAAGTAAGCAATCAAAAAATGGAACACTGTATGCAAAGTAAGCAATGAAAGATTCATATTTTCAAATAACATTTATTTCCTTATAGTACGTAATTTATATTTACGTTGATATAAACAAAGTTATGATCTGCAGCTCTAGAGGCTTCAGTTTTACACACTTGAGTCAGATACACTCGCGAATATTATTCATATTGACGCCTATAAAAAATATATTGTTTCTTATCTGTAACTTTGTCAGCAGGTGACAAACGGAGATAAGCCATAAATTCAAATGAACCAATAAAACCACGCTCGGAGGTATCTATGGCGAATGGCAACACGAACCACCATCTTCCGTAATCACAATGGAAAAGAATTGTATGTTCGCACTGAAAAAAACGAATAAAAAAGCCCCCACATATAAGTTTTTTATATCTTTTATGCAACGTGCTATATCATTTTTCTTCGACGTGATATAATTTCGAAATATTGTGCTGGTACCCTTATGGCCTTAGAGGATCCGCGTTCTTGCGTTAGACGCTTAGACTAAGTAGGTACCAATGTAGATTGTAGAACTGGGCCAACTCGAACGTTTCTTTGACATAGGAACACCACATACCGCAGACATAAGGACTACACTTGATGCACTAGATATTATAAATAAAAATGTCTCTTGATTATTAGTACGTACTTTAAGTTCTGCAAAAATTACATCAGTTAAGCCACTCAAGCTTTTGAGGATGTAGATGGACATAACGTCCCCTGTCGTTACTTATTTCCTTAGGGGAAAAATTTATCTGGTGGTCAAGCACATAAAAATCAATGACTTTTTAACTAACTTCTGACGATTTTTTTTTTACAATAGCTACACACAGATGGCCCTAAAGAAAATAATTCTCCTCAGGGCCTATGTCATCTTTTAGGATGCTGTGTGGAGGGTTCTTTTTAGGAAAGGAAAGACAGGCTTTTCTGGGAAGGAAAAATTTTCGAGGGGTGGGTAGGAATCTGGGGGTCAGGAGTGTCCAGGAGTAATGTTCCGAGAGTGCCCTGCAGAAACATTAAGAAAGCCTCCATCAACCAGTCTCTCCCGATCTGGCCTGCCAAGCAATTGGTGGGAGACGCATCCACCGCCAAGACCCGGAAAGACCTCACCCCGTGAACCCGGACACCCCTGCTAAGTCACCAAATGTAGCAAACCACTTGGGGTGACCTAAGACAGAGGTGTTGGTTATCCCATAAATGGTTCCCGAGGCAGCGTTACCCATTCGGGCCAAATTTTATACCAATATCCCGAGCACGGTTTCACTGTTGATAGGCGCTCCGATATTGACAGGGATTATATTGGAAATCGGTATACGGTGGCAACACTGGAAGTGTTTTCTATGAATTGACGCTAAGAAACGACAAACGCCTAACAATCACGTAAAAATATTGATAAATTGGTAATGTACAATTGAAATACTAACCTAAATATGCATTGGCAGTCCGCAATAGGGTATTTCCACGGTTTTTTTTATTGCTTAAAAAAAATAAGCAAAAAATTACGGTGATTATGACATTTTTATTTTATTCTTATGTTGACGAATATAGTTTCTAGAGCGAATCTAAGTTTGCCATTTTTGAATTACCGCCAAAACGATATAGAAGTAAGTATTGCAATTTTCAGAAATGAAAAATAATATAATATTAATCACTATTTTCCTCGATTTAACAAACCCGAAAACTCATTGCTCGCGATATTTGATCTGTGCAACCGCCATGCTTTTGCAAATAGCCATTGCCAACAGTGCCATCCTTAGAGAACAGTAGTAATCTAACCAGTGACTAGAAACGATATTTAGACAATAATATTATTATTTTATACACATATTTTTCAGTTTTTTGTGTGGTTAGGTTAGGTTAGGTTAGGTTGGGGTAGTGTCGGGGCCCCCCTCCCGCGGGGAAATGGAAGGGTAGATTAGGTTACGTTAGTTACGTCAGGTTAGGTTAGGTTAGGTCAGGTCAGGTTAGGTTATGGTAGTGGGGGGGGGGGGGGGGGGGGGAATGGAAGGGTAAGTTAGGTTAGTTTTTTGGAATATAATTTTTTTAAATATTATATTTAAAACTTGCATAAAAACCTAAAGGTTTTCTAATGTATATAAGTATACATTATACTTATTAACCTAACCTAATATAACCTATCCTAACCTACCCTTCCATTCCACCCCCCCCCCCTCCCCCCACTACCCTAACCTAACCTAACCTGACCTAAACTAACCTAACCTACCCTTCCATTTTCCCGCCTCCACACCCCAATAGTCTAACCTAACCTATCCTAACCATACAAGAAACTCAAAAATATGTGTATAAGATAATAATATTATTATATAAATATCGTTTCTAGTCACTGGTTACATGAATACTACTGTTCTTTTAGGATGGCACTGTTGGCAATGGCCATTTGCAAAAGCATGGCGGTCGCACAGATCAAATATTGCGCTCAATGAGTTTTCGTGTTGAATCGAGCAAAATAAAGATTAATATACATTATTTTTCATTTCTGAAAATTGCAATACTTACTTCTTATTATCTTACTGATACGAAGTCTTTTTTCATTTAAAAAATCATATTTACCGTCGTAATTCGTAACATGGCGGTCGGTGAAAAATGACAGTTTTTATTTGAAGTTAAAAAATAACTATTAAAATGCATTATTTTACAATTCTGGTTGCTGAATCTATAACTATTATATATCGAAAACATTTTTTTTTATATTAAAGTGCATATTAAGCGTGTCCCGATTTCGTGAATATTTACCACAAAACCGCCGTCAGTCATAATAATGGTGTAAAATACATGACAAAATTAACAAAATATCACAATTATCTTCGAAAATAAGAAAAAAACGGTAAAAATCACGAGCTTTATACGGACACAAACGTCAGTTGTCAATTCGTAAAGGAATGTTTGGTTAAGCTGGGAGCTAGCCAGAGCAGGGCCACCATTGTGACGTCACAATCCGATCAGCCACTCACGGGCCGTTTAGATTTCGTCAGTTTTTGATCGTTTTTAAAATCAATAAATTTGAATGAAAACATAACAACAAACATTTTTAATACGATGAGTAAAATCAGAAAAATAATCTTTAAATATTCCATACATTTTCAACAGAATCCCCCGTTTGTGGAAATACCCTATTACTTTTTGACACTAAAAGAGGAGTTAATAAGTTGATGTGAATATATTTCTGTTCTCCAACACAGACTCAATGTAGTGGTATTGGCCCGAACTGATTTAACTCACTGCGTGTACGACTTATTTCAATTCTAAGAGCTGTTAGATCAACTCCGTTCATTAATAAGTCAGTAATTTTGGATAACAAACTATATTATTCAAAAACATTTGTGTACTGACAGTTATCCGAAAATTATCTGAAACTGTAGAGGCTGCGCTAAAATTTATCAATCGTCGAATATCTTTTCAATATCTATCAATTGTTGATCGTGCACGCAAATATTGATAACTGACCATATACGACGATTTTAATCAATGTCGTATTGATATAGGGTTTTATCGATCATCCTTGCTAGACCTCCAGGGATCATAAAGCAATGTGGGTAGGTACCTATTTTTTTTAATTCCTAGTAGTTTTTATTAAAAAGTACAATATTAAAAAAAAAATTAGAGATAGGTAGATACATTGTTTTCTGAACTATTATTTAATTTCATTATTACCATAACATTATATTACCCACACAACGACAATAATATGAAATACGATATTATCGTTGAACATGAAACGGAACTTCTACTTCTGATTCTATCCAAATCGACTCAAAATGAAACAAAGTAAATTAAAAAATAAACTATTATTTAAACAAAGTTAATTATTAGCCTTCAACAATGATGCTATAAAGTGAATTAAAATAATTAAATACACTTGGTTTATACAAATAACATCGGCTGGATATGACAGTAGAGGAATTCAAAAAGCAATTTAACAACGAGTACCTATGGATTCACTTACAGAGTAAAGAATATAAATCAATATCTTGGCAGTCCACTTTAAGTCGAATCTGGGTCGAAATTTGTATATTGATTAAGGGTACAAGATATCTGACAGGTTTATAAATCATATTGACGCATTACTAAATTAATTACATACAATAAATTATTTAATAAATCATTTTATTGCAGATCTTTTCAGTAAGTTTACAACTTCCTTTCGAAATAACATACGTACATGCACTATTAGATTACTGCGCAGTACAATATATTGCCATGTGTATGTATTTCAAATGATAAAAGTAATTGTGTTTTATCCCGTAGCGTTAACCCCTCAGGCCTCCAGTATTTTTTGTTAAAAAGTAAATAAATATTATCTAAATAATTCCAAATAAATGGAATATTTCTGAACAAATTTAAAAAATAAAACTGGTTTTGAAAGGTGATAAAATACACTTAAAAAATTTGTAAATGGCTCACCTTCCCTTTTTCTAGCTAAAATTACTGATAATGAAAAAAAAACATATATTTTTCTAGGCAAATATATTATAAACGATATTGTAAACTTAATTTTTTGTTGTAAAATATAAATTACAAATTCCCTAAATTTCATAATTATTTTTCAAATTGCGACCTGATGCTTTGATTTTAAAAAGTTGAACATTTGATTTATTTTTAGGTTTAATAATAGATTTTAATATAAAGCGTAGTTTTTTTCTTTCTAACACCGTTTAGATCATATTTCGTAGTAAGGGAGACACTACGATTTTTGTGTGCTGTGGGGTTAAATTATATTTATGGTCAGTAAATCAGTGTGGCATTGGAACTAATGTTAAATGAAAATATTCAATTAATTTTTGTTTTCTGGCAACTTTATTTCTCCATGACTATACGGAGGATATCAACAAAAGCGCAGCAAGATTGCATTTTCTAATAAAGAGTTTTGTTTTATTTTTGAAATAAAACAAATTGCGAATCCCGCAGATTAATTTCTGAATATGGGGACATTTGTGTGGTGAACTACGTTCCAGAGGCTTGCCTGGACACTTTTTCTAAATTGCGGTTTTGGTTGATATTTATGGGTATAACTTATGTATTATACCACTGCAAAACCGTAAAAAATCATGCCATGTTATAAATTACTGTAGAATTTGTGAGGTTGAAATATATTGTTATTATAAAATATATTATTGCGTTTGGGCCAATGCTATTAAAAAACAAATTTATTATTTTTCTTTATATAATTATGTTTTTTGTTGAAAACTTTGAGGTAAACAGTATAAAATCATGAAATGTTATAAATTACTGTAGAATTTGTGAGGTTGAAATATATGTATTGTTAATATAAAACATATTATTGCATTTGGGCCAACGTCATTCAAAAACAAATATTGTTATTTTTCTTTATGATATAACCTTTTTTTTTGTTGAAAACTTTGAGGTATATTCCGAATGAACATCGCTACATTATTATATAATCACGAAATCTTTCAAAAATTTAAACAAATGAAATGCATATTCCAAATATAGAAATATTATTTAATTAGTTTTTTTTTTTAAATAATCTGATTAAAGGGAGGAAGTCTCTATCTAGATACCTACCTAATCCCTTGTCTAAGTCTTCACAATTAGTTTCAATTTTTAAATTTTCATAGCATATTAAATTATCGATATGTTCATTGAACGTGAATAACTTCACATCACGCACTGACAACCGAATTGGGAACCGGTTGGGAAGCCGGTATGGGCACCGCCGCCCCGAGGACCATTTATTGGATTGCCAACATCTCTGCCACATGTCACCTGACGGCCGGCGTGCTCGAGGAGTAAGACTTTCGACTCCCAGTCCTAAGGTCGCGGGTTCGAACTCGGCGTTCGCAAATATTTTTTTTATTATTAATACGTGGTATTTCTCAATTAATTTATTAAAAATAGCAAAAAAATGTTTTCGGCATGTTCCCGATTGGAAAATAATCTCTATATCGTTTATACCTGGTGTAAGACCACCATTCAGAATTGAAACGTTGCTTGAAATGGCTTTACTAATGTATGAGGAAAGTTCAACAGGTTATTGTTATGTTTTATTGATTCTTTTAAGATTAAACTAAACATTTTAGATGAACATATTGGCTTGTCTTATTTATCTTTCTGATTCTTGTAAATTCCAGCTATTGAAGTAAAAAGTGGCAATAGTGTGATCAAAATTGTGTTTTTTATAATTCAAATGGCTGAATGGCAGGAAAAATTTACAAATTCGTCTACAAATAAATAAATAAAAATAAACGAAAAATAAACAACCTAATCATGTCCTTCCGGCGCCGCTTAGAAAATATAAGTTTTATTTTAGCTTTTAATCAAAGAAATTTTACAAGCACTTAATTTTTTTTTAATTAAAATCAAATTTCCAAATGTTTTTTATTTATTTTATTTTTATTATCGAAAATACAGTTTAGTAATAAATATTTAATGAAGAGTGTGGAATACAGTCGTAACGCAGCGATTTAATCGCTAGTAAAACCGAGCGAGTGCAGTGAGCACTTCTAGATCGCTCCAGTCCCGGAGAGGTAGTGAGCCTGGGAACGGATGCAGTTATAGCAGGGGCTGGTAACAAGCGCAGGAACTAATGCAGCTTCCCAATGCTTAAGTGCAGCTAATTTCCTCAGGAGTTATGATAGTAACACAACATTTCGGAACTATTTCAAGTTATTACCCATTCGCGAAACGGGCGGGTGCATCGGTTTCAGACATTATAATAGCTGCGATGTTAATAGAATAGTTCTTCGTTATAGTTGGTAAATTTATACAGCGCTATTTATGTTAAATTTAAATGTGTTTAATAAACAATAAATTATGTTGCTTTTACTGTACAGCTTTAGCTTCAGGTATAATGACAAAATGGACGGTAATTTTATCAATAATTATTTGGAGATTTCTTGAAAATATCCGAATTTAAAAACTCGATAAAACTGTGGCGTTTTTTTTGCAGCTTCACACAGGAGGCTCTGAGAAAAATATTTTCCCTTAGTGCCTATGTCGTCTTAGGGGGTTGCTTGTGGAAGACATTCTTAGAGAAAGGAGGAAGTTCTGAGAAGGAAAAATATAAGAGGGGTAGGTTGGAATCTGGGGATCAGTGAGTCCAGGAGTGACGTCGAGAGAATCCGGCTGGAGGGGACCAAAAGGTCTCCCTTATCTGATCTCTTCTAGTAAGTGGCAGATGTATCCGCCACCAAGACCTAACCTAACCCCTTAATCCCGGACACCCCTGCTAAGTCACCAAATGTAGTGAACCACTTGGGGCGACCTATGGCAGGGGTTTTGATTATCCAATAAATGGTTCCCGGAGCAGCAAAAGCCGTCCCACCTCAAATTGAAATGGAGATATGAATATATTTTGTGTTAAGACCCATTGACCAGCGGCTGAAAATTAAAGTTCCAAAATGCTTGCAACTGCACAGGGAGGTTCCAATGCGAAAGATCGATTGTTCTCCGTATCAAATTTTTTAAACTAAAAATTTTGTATCGATTTATTTCATTCAAAACTTGCTTCAATATATAACTACATTCAAGTAAGCAATAAAAATGCTCAAAACGCATGATGATAAAATATTAAATAACGTGTACTTTTTGTAAGTATTTTTTGATCATAAGTATTAATGATTTTTCATAATGTCTAACAAAATAAGTGTTAAAGTGAAAAATCTGGAATATTTTAGTTTATAAGACCTTAAATAAATGGAAAAACTGAGGTATTTGCGTCACAAAACACGTTCTCGGATTTATGTTTTAATAATTTTAAATGAAGAAAATTAAAATTGTTAAAAGTGTCTTTACTAAATTATTCATTGATATATTTGGCTATATGATTATATGATTTGAAATTTGTGTTGTATAATACAATATTTCGTTTGAAATTTAACAAATCTACCAACGACCAATGGTATAACCTTAGTATATTAAAAACTAGCTGACCCGGCAAACTTCGTACTGCCTCAGAATCAATAAATGTTGTGTTTAATTTATGAGCTGTTCGAATTGATTCAAATTATGTCGATTATTTGAAAAGCACATTATTTGAAAAGCCGTTCCATACAATATATGAAGAAAAAAAATCTTCATAATTATTTTTCCCGTTATTTTTTCCGATGTTTTAATAGTTATCCTGTTAATCGGGACGGAGACAAATCCAACAAATCAAAGATTATAAAAATCGTTCCAGCTATTCTTGAGTTATAAATGGTGTAACTAACCCGACTTTGTTTTATATATTAAGATAAACTTAGTTTTTCATAATTTAAAAATTGTTTGTTTATCAGATAAAATAACAATTTTTCAAAATCAATTTATATTTTTTTGTAAAAAAGATTCAATACGTCTAGAATTTGATTTAAAAAAGACAAATTTCCTGTATTGTCTGGTTAAACCCTTTTAAGACATCTGATTAGGGGGTGCACGAATGTCTTGAAAATTAAAAAAAAAATCGGTCCCGACCGTCGAAAAAGTACTCAAGCCGCCACTGCCTTCACAAATGCATAAATAACAAATTATCCAATTAACTATTAAGACACATTTATCAACCATCATAAAGAAACAAAGGTCAGTAGCAGTAAGGAGCAAGGAGCAAGGAGCAAGGAGCAAGAAGCGAGTAGTGAGAGAATATAAAACTAATTATAATTTTAGAGTCGAGCTTAAGTGCCCTAAACGAGAGAAGTGCCCTATCTATCTGCAGCCCGCTAAGAAGATTCGGATAAAGGTTCCACTCGGTGCTAACTCGGGATTAACTTGGGCCAGAGGTTCCACCAACTTTATGGACTACCACTGCACTAAAGCGAAGTCTAATAAAGTAAAATTATAACGGTAAATTGTTAACTCCGTGAGAGCATTCGAAATGAATGTCTGAATTTTAATTGAATTGTTAGGGGAACGAGGAATTTTATAAATGTGTGAATGAAAATTATTTGAAGTCTTTCAATATTCAGTTGATATTGTCATTATTTTTCCTTGCTAAATTTAAAACAATAAATATTATACATTCTGTAACTATTTATGATTTTTACCATACACCTTGCAACAAAGACCCCGCGTTCCGAATTTCAACCGAGTTATAATATATTTCAAATTTTTTTTATATTTTATTTCAGTAGTTTGTACATTTAAGTTAAAAATTACGAATTAATTATAATCGGACACATTCCATTCTGTACTGAATTTTCTCTAGTTTAATGTAGCTTTTACAATACATTTTAAACTTTCTAATTGGTGCAGACTTTAAAGTTTCTGTTAGCGTGTTATAAAGCTTCATCCCTTTTGTACAGTAGACTATTCTAGACTAGTTTTTAAGTTCTTAAACAAATAATATATATATAAATATATATATATATATATATATATATATATATATATATATCTGTGTTATTTTTAAGATATTTGCCGACCCAAAAAAAAGTATTGAATTAAATTATTAAAAAAACATCTTGTTTGGTTATTTATCATTAACATTATCAATTTTCAGTGTTTATTTAAATGCTACTTTAGACTTTGTCGAGAAATTTTGCTCTATTTTTAATTTCTGCGGGCGCACCAAAAAAAATATTTGATTGATTTGTGCTTTCTTAATTTAATCATTAAAAATTAAAAATAATATTAGGTATATTTGCGGCACTTTTCAGAATGGAAGATACTCTCAGTATCGTCTTTTTGTAAGACAACCATTCAGAATTAAAACGTTGCTTGAAGTGGCTTCATTTATGTTTGGTGACTAGATATGAATAGTCGAATACTTCTCCACTTACATATTCCCCATCTTACTTTCAGCCTTACAACATCCCCAACTGTCTTAAATGATGGGAAGGAGATGGGAAAGACGTAGGTCGGGAAGTACCTGGCTATTAAGATCTGGTCACCAAACTTGTGAACAATTCTTGTGATCGTACAACAGGGTGACACTGTGGGTATCTTCCACTCTAGAATGTTCTGCAAATATAACACAAACCAATTAAATAAAATTATTTTTTGCACACCAGGATCCAAACGCACGACTGACACTATTGCTAGCCGGGAGCAATACCTCTCAACTATGGATGCCATCAAACTGTAGATACTCAGTAAAAAAAAAATGGTTTAATGAAATTTACTTGGATGGAAGATCTTTTGAAGATGGAAGATGGAAGATGGAAGATGGAAGATGGAAGATGGAAGATGGAAGATGGAAGATGGAAGATGGAAGATGGAAGATGGAAGATGGAAGATGGAAGATGGAAGATGGAAGATGGAAGATGGAAGATGGAAGATGGAAGATGGAAGATGGAAGATGGAAGATGGAAGATGGAAGATGGAAGATGGAAATGGAAGATGGAAGATGGAAGATGGAAGATGGAAGATGGAAGATGGAAGATGGAAGATGGAAGATGGAAGATGGAAGATGGAAGATGGAAGATGGAAGATGGAAGATGGAAGATGGAAGATGGAAGATGGAAGATGGAAGATGGAAGATGGAAGATGGAAGATGGAAGATGGAAGATGGAAGATGGAAGATGGAAGATGGAAGATGGAAGATGGACGATGGAAGATGGAAGATGGAAGATGGAAGATGGAAGATGGAAGATGGAAGATGGAAGATGGAAGATGGAAGATGGAAGATGGAAGATGGAAGATGGAAGATGGAAGATGGAAGATGGAAGATGGAAGATGGAAGATGGAAGATGGAAGATGGAAGATGGAAGATGGAAGATGGAAGATGGAAGATGGAAGATGGAAGATGGAAGATGGAAGATGGAAGATGGAAGATGGAAGATGGAAGATGGAAGATGGAAGATGGAAGATGGAAGATGGAAGATGGAAGATGGAAGATGGAAGATGGAAGATGGAAGATGGAAGATGGAAGATGGAAGATGGAAGATGGAAGATGGAAGATGGAAGATGGAAGATGGAAGATGGAAGATGGAAGATGGAAGATGGAAGATGGAAGATGGAAGATGGAAGATGGAAGATGGAAGATGGAAGATGGAAGATGGAAGATGGAAGATGGAAGATGGAAGATGGAAGATGGAAGATGGAAGATGGAAGATGGAAGATGGAAGATGGAAGATGGAAGATGGAAGATGGAAGATGGAAGATGGAAGATGGAAGATGGAAGATGGAAGATGGAAGAGACCTTTCTGAAGTAGTAATTTATAGCTTTTCCATTTAAAATTTAATATTATATTTAAAATTTAATATTATACTTTTGATTGCGAATTTCTTCAACAACAATACGAAGGTGTATATATAGTAAGATTTTACCCAAAAGTCTTAAATTACTGGTCATCTTAACACATTTAAAAAATCAATGAAAAATCCTGTACAGACTAATAGTATACTTCTATTAAAGGTAAGTTTTCGCCAAAAATGTATACGGATTATTCTGGTAATATCGAATGAAAAAATACGTACAAACTCAAAAGGTTGTTGCCGTGAAAACTTTGTTCATTATTCTAACTTATAATCTTGAAATCCACCTTTATTTAGCCACAAAGTTCATTACAAAAGTTTTCAAATTTCCTTAAACATTTAAAAACTTAAAGTCAGCAGAACGCCACGTTAAGTAAACATGACAACCTTTGCAGCAGTTTCAAAATCAACCCCTAAAACTGATTACAAGCGGAATTTGCACCCCTACGATAACGGGGTCGTTTTAATGCTAATGAAATTTCACTGAATCTAAGTATTTTCTTGGGAGTTTTGAGGAGTTCCCCTTCTGCTGATGAAGGTGAAACTAGATGGGTGTATTAGAAGCAGGTCTTAGGTTTAATTCAAAAGCTACGTCAGCTTATTAAAACCGCATTTCCTTACATTTGCAAGTGGAACTTACCTGAAAATGATACTCAACCAAGTTTCAAATTTAAATATTTACAAAGGGAGCAAGTATGGACGAAGGAGTTGCGTCTGGCCTGAGAAAATGTGGCATTACTAAGCCAAGCAAATCAAACAATTTTGGGAATATGCAAGTGTAAGAGGTGAAAAATGAATAAAAGATTTTTTTATTTATTTATAAGAAAAAGATTTTACATTACAAGTGATTACATTATGCAAAGTTATACAATTATACATTATTATTCTACTACTCCATAAGTTGAGCTCTAAGAGCTCGTGATTATAGGAGGAGTATTTACATGCGAAAAATAATGTTCTAATTTAATTTGTAAACAATAAGTCAAAGACAACAAACATTATTTAACATGGGTTTACAATTTGGAAAAAAATTGTTATTGAATGACAACAATATATATTTTACAGTTTAAGTAAGCGTAAACTAAGTGTAAATTAAGGTTACAATTATCATTATCCAATTTCGGGGACTTAATTTGTTTTTTGAATTGTTCATATTTCAAAGTTTCGGTTATACTAATTTTGTTTTTGGACAATAATATATTGTACCATTTCACACCTAAATACAGGTAGTGATGCTGAGCCGTAGTGGATCTAAGCATAGGGATGGTTATGAAGCCTTTAGTTTTGAATCTATTGCTTATGTTATCTGAGGGGTGAATTTTTTGGATAAAATATTCTTTATAAATTTGATATAAGGCGTTTCTTTTATACAATTCTGTGAAAGATGGTACATTAAATTCCCGAAATATCTCTAAAGTAGGGAGGTCGTATGGTTTTCTCAGGATGATTTTTATAATTGTAATTATCTAAACGGTTTTTGTTATTAGTTTTTTATTGTCAACGCAAAATTGTTATTTGTTTTAATGTTTCACTGTAATATATATAGTCATGAGGTTGTAATTCACATAATAGTGATAATTTAGGATAATAGCTGATTGATAATGAAGATCCACCGGAGAATCAAACATACTCTATAAATGAGCACGGAAATAGGTCGTATGTAACCGTAGTCATGTTTCAAGAAAAAATGGAAAAGACGGAACTAGTTATGTTTCATAATATTTAATATTTAAAATACAATACACGTGTAATTCTTAAGATTTTAAATGAAGTCGTGAAGAAAGGTAATGAAATTAGAATTTAAAGCAAGAATTTATGGTGATTTCGTGGAAATGTCACACACAACGTTATTCCACAAAATGTTTTGTTTACTCTTAGTACCTTACAGAAAGCCCCATGCTCTTTTAATATAAATCTACACATTTCATTGATATAAATCAATCCATTCACGTTCGAGATATTATCATGAGACCAACATTATTCCACAAACTGCCTAAAAGGCAGGCTAAATAATATTTTTTTCTGGACAAATATTACTTTTTTTATCCTTCAGATTATTGTCTTTAAAGTCTTTCTAGTTGTAGCCTTAAGCTCTTTGTTTTCTCCCTTTATTCTCATGAATAAATTAAACATTTTCATAAACAACATTATACAACGTTCTTCCACAAGCCAGCATTTAAAATGCTGCCACTGGCCTTAATTTTTTTTCGTTACTATAATCCCCACCTTAAAAGATGCGTAATAATATGCACAAATTATTCCACCAAACTCAACATTGATGGTTTTGTTGTGTACAACATTATTCCACCACACTCAATATTATAAGTTTTGTTGGGTACAACATTTTTCCACCACACTCAACATTAATAGGTTTAACAATAATAGTTTTGTTGGGTACAACATTATTCCACCCCACTCAACATAAATAGTTTTGTTGGGAACAACATTATTCCACCACACTCAACATTGATAATTGTCTTGGGTAGTGCATTATTCCACCACACTCAATATTAATAGTTTGGTTGGGTACAACATTATTCCACCACACTCAACATTAATAGTTTTGATGGGAACAACATTTTTCCACCACACTCAACATTATTAGTTTTGTTGGGTACAACATTATTCCACCACACTCAACATCAATAGTTTTGTTGGGAACAACATTATTCCACCACACTCAACATTGATAATTGTGTTGGGTAGAGCATTATTCCACCACACTCAATATTAATAGTTTGGTTGGGTACAACATTATTCCACCACGCTCAACATTGATAATTGGTTGGGTACAACATTATTCCATCTCACTCAATATTGTAAGTTTTGTTGGTTACAACATTTTTCCACCACACTCAACATTAATCGGTTGGTTGGGAACAACATTATTCCACCACACTCAAAATTAATAGTTTTGTTGGGTACAACATTATTCCACCGCACTCAACATTAATAGTTTTTTGGAACAACATTATTACACCACACTCAACATTGATAATTGTGTTGGGTAGAGCATTATTCCACCATACTCAATATTAATAGTTTGGTTGGGTACAACATTATTCCACCACACTCAACATTGATAATTTTGTTGGGTACAACATTATTCTACCACAAATATACACCTGCACATCAAACTCTCTTTCACACCTCCTCTCTCTTGATACAATATGACAAACATCTACATTCAATGTCTACATTCAATGCAATCAATATGACAAACATTATAATATATATATATATATATATATATATATATATATATATATATATATATATATATATATATATATCTTAAATGACAACACCTATCCAAACAATAACAAGTTTGCACACATGTTGTTCGGATATAGACATTTAAAAAGTAACACACATAAGTAAATGAAAAGTTTATTAAATGGATATTTGCCAGTCAATTACTTTATCCAACAGCAAAAACGAATACAGGCCTCGTTATCTGAAGTAACAGATTGCACGCGACTGTCCGGTACCCCCAATCAGAATCAATTTTTAATGGGGAAAAAACAGATAGGTTTATTACACATACATAATATATTTTTTTAATATTGCGGTGCACGCTCATTTTAAATGGAAAACACCTACAAAACTACACGTGTGGGGGAATTGTGAAACAATACATGAGGCCAACCATTTGGTATGATTTTAGAACATTTTTGTACTCAATTAAAATCAATCTCTCTCTGGTTTCAATCCTGGGATTGGCTTGCAGCAATTTCCTATATTCTTCTCTCCCATTCTTTCCTGTCTTGTGCGGCTCTTTTGAAGTCTGCATATGATGAGCAGCGCATGTCCACCAGCAGGTCCTTCAGGTACTCTCGGCGTGGGCGTCCCCTAGAGTTTGTCCTATACCCATACCCTCCATTATGGCTTGCAAAAGGCCTTCTTATCGTATTGTATGGCCGATCCATCTTGCACGTCTTTGGAGAACCTCCTCATTTGTAATGTCGTCGGTATACTGGTAAAACCAGCTAAATGACAAAACTTGCCGAAATGAGTTAAAAATGCAGTTTTGTTCAGTTTTTTGAGCTCTATCGACTGTTAAAACCCACAACATCCTTCGATGGTTCGTTTTGAAGTTAGAATTTTCTAAAAACCTCTAACCCCCTTGTTACCTAAAAATGTATTCCGTTGAAAACAACTAAATCCCTTTAGTGGAAACTTTTTTTAAATATCTTCTATGAAAACAATTTATAACACTTTAATTTTTTTTATTGGTATGTTTCACTTTGGCGAACGAATAATATTATATCACGTAAAACCATTTAAATGACTTTAGCGTTATTTATTTATTCATTATATGCACGTTCACAGGAAATAATTTCAATTAAAAAACCCTAAATTACTATAACCGGTATGATTTGTTAACACGGATGAACGAAATGATTTTTTGTTAACAGTTGAAACCAGTTAAAGTCTTATAGGTGTTTTGAACGGGCCATGTTGGTGATAAAATGTGGGTTTTAAAATGAAGAGTGCTGACAGTTAAAATACGTTAAATGCAAATAAGTGATTTCAACAGACTGTTATAGCGACGTTTAGATAGTTAAGCATTAACTATTGACCCAAAAAACAAAGATCGTATGCAAAAAAATGTTTTTTTCCCAAAGGAAATGACAAGATAGCAGTTTGCCAAAATTTCATGACCAAAACTCTCTGCATATCACCAGACGTTATAAAACTTGCAATCAAGAATAAAAATGCACAGGGATTTTACAGTCAAGATGACAAGAGAGGTCAAAAAGAGCCTCCACATAAAACGAAGGTGGACATCTTTTCAATCATGTGAAATGACACATTGAATCATTTCCAAGCATGGAGTCACAACTACGTGAGAAAATCGTCAAATCGTAAGTATTTGGACAGCTCTCTGTCCATAAGAAAAATGCATGTTTTATACGTGGAACATTGCAAAGAAACGGATATTACCTGTTACAAAAATAACATACCGATGAATATTTTCAAAGAATTACAATCTAAGTTTCTTCGTACCAAAGAAGGATCAATGCCTAATTTGTTGAAACTATTATCAAAGGCTAGTGATAAAAGCAAATTAGAAGAAAACTACAAAGAACACATGGAAAGAAAAGATATTTGCAATACGGAGAAGGAAAAAGATAAAGACAGGTCTAACAATGAAAACAACTTCATGTCGCTAACATTCGATCTACAGGCAGTTCCCAAGAGGAAAAGCCGGCCTTCTCTACTATGTAAGAAAATTATATGTGTATAATCTTACATTATATGAGGCACCTGCCCCCAACAATGCGTAGTGTTTTCCATGGTCCGAAATAAATGGAAAGCTTGGGAGTTGCGAAAGAGGCTCTATCCTGTACCTCAACCTCAAAAATTACTTACCGGATAATATTAATGAAATAAGTTGTTCTCTGACACGTGCGGAGGGCAGAATCGAAACCAATATGTAGCAGTAATACTACTTTACTTACTTACTATTGAGCACATCAACATAATTGAGCAGAAATTTCTAGAATCTGGTCACACACATATGGAAGCAGATTCAATGCATAGTAGCATAGAACATGTTAAGAAAAACTCTTCTGTGTATACTATGCATGATTGGGTTAATATCTTTGAACGAGCTAGATCACAAAAAAGCGCAAAATTGACCAAAAAATAGTTACCGTCAAGCCATACAAAGTTAAATAGTTCAAACATGATGAATTCATCGACTTGAACGACCTCGCTGACAAGGTTATGATAAACAGAACGAATGATCAAGGCAACCATATTAGATGGTTAAAAATAAAAAGATTGAGGTATGTGAAAGGAGAAACAGAAAAAAATCTTTCCAAAGTTATTCTCTGAGACTCCGACTCTATGATGAACCAGTGGCGATTAGTCAGGCCAAGAAAAATGACCTACTGAAACTGTGTCAAAAGGGAATTATCCCTGAAGAATTACATGGATGGTACAATGGACTCCGCACTAATATCGATCTGAAGGATCGAGTTCCTAATGATGAATGTGAGCTTGAAGATAATGGTACTCAAGAATAATTCATTCTTGCCTTAATTAATGTTACCTTTAAATATCGAAATAGTTTCATTATTTTATTTTTTCTTTGAACGCTTTTTATGATTTACATAATTAAAAATGCCATTTTGTATTTATTTTAACATTTTGTTTTAATAGACAATAAAATTCTCTGAATAATGGTTTAATTCCTCTACAAATTAAATCCTCTGAAGCTATTTAACGTTTTCTTGAGCATTAAATTCAAAGTACTGGCGTATATCGTGTACTGATAAAACCAGTTAAAATCCCACCATTTTATCTTTAGAAATTTTTTTTGGGCTTAAACAATTTATTAAGTTGAAATGATTTATGAAAATTATAAGTTAATTAAACTATAAATATAACAGCATTTTACAGAATTGAAAATTTAGAATGCGAACATGACTTTTACACAGTCAAACTTTCAAATTGATTTTTCTCAAAATCGTCAGTTATGCACTTAGTGGGTTTTATCAGTATACCGACGATGTGGTCTCTCCAGGAAATTCCTTGTAGTCTTCTATTGGACCAAATCTCTAAAGCCTCTGGTCTCCGTTTAACTCTTTCGGATAGGCACCATGCATAGGTCTTGATGAGGAGTATAAATAAATTAATTAATAAAATCAATAAATTCACGTAATAGTTACCCCAACTCTATCTCGTCGTAAGGTTAAAATGATCGTTTTTGAGAAAAATGTATTCAATGTTTGAAATCGATTTTCCACTTAAACGTCAAGTAGTATAAGTACAATATTGATATGTCTCTTAACTTAAAATAGTAAAAGATACGTTGGGTATCTTCCATATAATTTAAAGGTTCGAATGATTACTAGTTGAACGCTAGGCGTTAGAAAGTTTTTGTCTTATTTGAGAAAATGCCGACAGCTGAAATGTTGGGAAACAGGGATATATAACTGCTTGTCTCGACGAATGTTGGATGAAATGGTTCTGGTCGTGATTAGTGAACAGATCTGACTATACATAGCCCCAATACACAATCTTCCTCTTCCCCATCTCCTTCTCCTCCTAACTGCCTTCAGCCTTACAACATACACCAATAGGTCCATATAAAGACGTGAAAACGATAAATATTTAAACAGTTTGATGTTCCAAGGATCCAAAAAAATTATTCCAAAACTATTCTGTTTCATCACCTTGAAAAAGACAAATAATCGAATTAATTGTAATACTACCTTTGGACAAAGAAGATCTGAATTTATAGCAGTAAACTTTTACAACAAACTACCACGGTATCAAACAAATTAAAACAAAAATTACTACATTAAGGTCATCAAATCTTGGCTCGAGGAACAATCGGAAATAGAACTTACTTGTATAGTAATAACATCGTCACAGAAGTTTCTGAAAAAAACCTTACCAAACCATGAATTTTTCCCAGAAGTCGCTGAAAACTTATCCTAAACATAGTCCCCCTCAGTATAGGTTCTCCTAGAGAGGAGGACTACAAAAATAATCTAAATCTATTTTGCATTTAAGATGTATCTTCTATAATTGTATAAAAAAAACGAGTAAAGAAATTAATAAATAAATCAAATAAAAATATTAAAAAAGGAGATGCCATAGTTACACTTACTCCAGACGTGAGTAGTTGGGACGTTTATGGGGAATTCACATAAATAAAACAAAAAAATCATTTTGGCCTTCCAACCTACCCCAATTGGGAGTGTGAGTCGCACTTACGAAAAAATAAATCAGAAATACGAACAAGCTTTTAATACTTTTCTTGGCTGTTTCGTCTGGCTACTAAGAAGAGTCTAGTCCTTGTTCTACCGGTATTTCAACGGAAGATGTTTCAAGACTCAGGTTTACTCTCTCCCTTCCATAAAAAAACTCTATATACTGCATCCCCAACGATGACATAGGCCCTGAGGGAGATTATTTTCCTCAGGAACTCATGTGCGGAGTTAAAATTTAAAAAAAAAATACTACTTTTTGTTAAGTAAAAAAAATGTGGAGAAAATATTATTTTCATACGATACATCGGTATTCTTCCCTGTGACTATGTGTACAGTATAATTATATAGGTACCCAGTGGTGTGACAGCGTACGGGTTTCCGCAGCTAATATCGATTAATACACCACAAAACAAATACTATCAAAATAAACTGTAGTACTGTAAACCTATAATTTGAACTATCTGATGTATTAGCGTTTGTGAAATCCAATTCGAGCACTCTTGTCGCATACGACTATCGGTCGATGTAAAATAGTCATTAGATAAGTACTTCTTTATGGTGGTTTTTACCGTGATATGTTTGGGTGTGGTGAACTACGAGATTCTAGTGTATTAAGTGCGAGTTATTTAGTGTATTAAATCCAAAAGTATATTTGAGAGATATCAGGTTGTCATGTTAAGAACGGTTAGTTTAAGAACTTGGTACGAGTTTAATATTTAGTAAATGAAATAAAACAAAATACACTAAAGCACCAAAAACATACTTTTTTTAATATGTTTATTCAGTTTTAATTTTACAATATTTTATTTTACAAATCTTACGAAACTGATCAATCAGTTTGATTGAACATCCCATTGATGTATTTCAATAGTCACAATAACATAGTAAAGCAGTTAATTCTTAAAATATTTTGAAAAAACTTTAAGGAAATAACTTAAGGAAATAACTTAATTGAAATGCCTTTCAAATGTTCAGTTACTTTTATTAGTATCAAAAAACGATAATTTTTTACTTAATACGCTAAAATATACTCATATAAATAAACTCGTAGAATAAAACAGATGAAAGGGGTATCTACTGTTTGCTGTCCAAGAATGAATTAGCAAAAATAATGATTTTTTATTTTTTATGTTGTCGAATAAATTTTCTTTAACAACGCCTATGTTTGCAGAGGTAGTCCCTGATCCCAGCTGTCTTATAGTAGTCCCAGAGAGAGGTCGTTTTTAATTTCCATACAAGACATGTGAGAAGAAGGGGACGATCATTTATGATGTGCTTACGACACCTCTCTATGATCAGTACCTAACATTTTTTTGTTCGGTAAATATAAGACATATGATTTTATATTAATAAATTGTAAAATAACACAAGTTAATCAATAAAATCTGATTGGGCACCCCGAGGTTTGAACCCGCCACCTTAGAACTGCGTGTCGAAAGCGCCACTTCTCTGTCACGGATAACTTTATGATAATCAATGCATAATTAATTAATTTAGTTCATAAAATAATGTATTGTTTATTATTTATTACCGGACACGAAATTTATACCAGGAGAAATGATACAATATTGGAAAAATACAGCTCTGACAAAAGTATGGCAATATTATTAATAATAATTAAAAAAATATTTAATAATGACTAACTGGAAAATTAAAACTTTTAGTTCAACTATCAACTATTCCATACATTTCAACAGTACCTGCCTTCATTTACAAAAAATGCTCCCTTGTATGTATATGTGAAATTTCTCGGACGTACTAATAGCTAATCTGACTTCAAGTAATATGCCTTATACGTTCTTCAGACCATGAAGACGATGGGGTACATGCCTAGTCCCTTTGCAGCCGCAGAATCGGAGTCATCCCTGAGGAACCAATCACTGATGGAATCGGAAATACGAAATAGGAAACACACTCCCTCCCTCCCTTCCATGCCCAACCTCTCTGCATGGCCAATAAATGGATAACGAGAGGGAGAGAACTATTGCCCTTAAATATTGTTAAGAAATGTGCTTGATTGGACTTTACGGTATGGTAAGAGAATCTATATACAATCTGTATTTCGTACGTATACAAACAAATTATTCTTACATTTTCCCGCCAATAAACATTGAAACACTGTTAATTTTGTCGTACGAACTTCAGTCCCGTTTTTACGAATAAGTTATCGTATTTTAGAATAACATTTTTCTCCTTGCAGGTAATTAATAAATCACTGAAAAGATCATCCTAAAAATTGTGATTTATACCGATTTTCAAGAAAACTGTTATCGGCAAAGTGTGTATATAACGGGTGTAACAGCACGTAAGGTGCACGCCAAAGTTTAAAACCGACCTACCATCGAGAAATCGTCTAAAATATATATCATCGAACAGCAAAATGGCATTTACGTTTTTTCCTCAAAAAACATTTTTTCCTCACGAAACGCTGTTTAAAATCCTTCGGGTACGTTCTGTTACTTCCTGTATACATAGGTACATCTAATAAAATTGTAAAACTCTTCCGAAGAATTCATTGTCCAGAGGTGCATCTTTCTGATTTCATTCACCTACAAGTATGACTAGAGATAGAATTGACAAGAAAGTCAAGATTTATGTTCTTCTAATGTATCATTTTATATGTTTAAATTATGTTTATATGTTTTTTTTATCTAGCATTTCGTACAGCTTTCTAGCTTAGGCTGTTTACGGAAACTAATAATTATTTAGTGTAACATAATCCTAATATCCTATATAATTATATTATTATTGCAATAAAAAAAGAAAATTCATTCCAGACTTGCAGAAAAACGTTATTTGGTTGCCCATAGTTTTCCATAAAAAACAAATCGGTTAGGTTCATATCCGAGACACTTTGTATGTAGGTTATACTTATAATTCGGTTAGAATTTGTAGATAAATAAAAAAAAATATCTTTTGTAGAATCAATTCTTAACCATAACAAGGATGATTATTCTTAAATTGAAGATATAAGATCGACAAATGTGACGAAAAAAAATCATAAATCAATAACTTTGTGGTTAGGTCATGTCCCGGTAACACAGAAATCCAGGTTCAATCCCCGATCGTTACCTTTTAAATTGCTGTGCCTTGCTCATGATTTTCATGTCTCGTTTATATTTTTTTTAAACCTTAAAAATTTAATCCAATATTAATTGAAAATTCTCTAATTTTTTCTAAATTAATTGATTTATAAATGACTTCTCGTCTGAGGCGAACAACGTAAAGTATATTCTAGTCGGGTAAGAAGGTTGTTACCTCTGAAATAGGTTTTGCGGCAGGAGTGAACACGTCAAATAAAGTTTGTTCAAAGTCTAAAGTTAGCTTTGATAGTTGTGTATTATGTAGGCATATAGGGTGATGATAGTGCAAGCTCGCCTTGCCCGCAGTTCCTACCTTAACCCACCTTTGATGTAAGAAGTCAAACATTTGTTCGGGTAATAACTTGAGCCAGGTTCATGTATCTAGCGTCTGGGTAAATGGGTTTTGCATACGTGATGATTCGACTTAAATACATAGAGTCAATGTAATTATTTAATCTTCCAAGATTTTGATGTTATATTAAAAGTTAAGTTAGTTTATTCGTAAAGAAAATATACTCCTTTATCTTTGAGAATCAGTCGGAATATTTAGGTTGAATAGAATGTACAGGTGAATTAATGCTCAGTAACAACTTAAAAATAACCAGTTTCGGTAATTATCAGTTTTTTTTCCGTAGGAAACTGTCAGATTTTAAACTTTGCAAGTTAAACATTAACTTAATCCCAGTAAGAACGAGCACTGACGAAATCTTCTTAAAATCTTGCCAATTAAAAAACTCCATTATGTAGCTACTTCACATTCACGCATTCAAAATTCAATAAATATGTAACAACCAACACTTATATTATAAACACCAGATAACAGATTTTTAATTTTTATTTTAGCAACTCTATAAAATAATTGTACACACAAAATATTATTATGAATTTGATATAGATATTGTTTTTCTTAGTCCTCTTCACTAGGGGGTCCTACGCCAAGGCGGACTAAAGTTATTTAATTATAGTATATAGGTATATGTCTTCTTTGTAGTTTTTAGTGTCTTTTTTAGGGTTTTTTCTTTGAACTCTTTCAGCCATATTTTTTATTTTTGATTTGTATTCATAATTTTTTTTTTATTAGTTTTATGTATTTTGGAAGAATGTTGTGGAGTTTTGTTCCAATGTAATTCCAGATCAATTGTCAATCCAGAGACATTCTATAATCTTCTTAGCATATTGTATTTTCCGTAAGCCGACTGCATCTTGTATAATTATAAGTATGCCGGGGAGAAAACTGTCATGGAATTAAAGATAATAATATAAAAAGTCGATCGCGGAGTTAACCGAAAATCGGGGGGCATACGACCAACATTAAAATAAAATAAAGAAATCAAATAATTTGGGAGGCGGGAATGGGTACCGCCGCCCCGGGAACCAATTATTGGATAACCAACACCTCTGCCATAAGTCAACCCAAGTAGTTTGCTACGTTTGGTGACTTAGCAGGGGTGCCCGAAGTTTGTCTAGGTCTTGGCGGTGGTTGATCTAGACACACTGAACCCTAGATTCCTACCCAACCCTCATACCGTTTTCCTTCCCAGAACTTCTTCTCCTTCGTCTAAAAAATAACCTCCACACAGCATCCCCAAAGGTGACATAGGCCCTGAGGGAAATTATTTTCCTCAGGGCCTCCTGAGGTGTAAAGCTAATGTAAAAAAAAAAACTTTAAAAAAAACATTTTCTTTAAAAAATATTCTCTCTCTGAGCTCCAAGAATTGAGATAAATTGAAATAAAATAGAAATACCTGGATTAGGAGCGAATTTACGACAATTATTCCCTTCTGTCAGAGAAAGTTTAGTTATTTGAAACAGTTCACAGAATAAATTAACAATATGATAAGGTTTGTTTACCTTCATACAGGGTGTTAAGCATCGTACTTGAGTTACTTTAACCAGTGATTCCTGACATTATTTGAAGTAAAAAATGTAAATAAAATTTTGGTCTCCGGTTTTATTCATTGATTTTAAAGAAAAAAAAATTGAAAAAATGCATTTAAATAGTCACTGGAGACCAAAATTTCTTTAACATTTTTTACTCCAAATAATTTCACCAAATAATGGTTAAAGTAAATCAAGTACGATGCTTAACACCCTGTATGTAAGTAGGTAATAAACAGGCAGGAGCATGTAAAACAGTAAAATGTAGTAAAAAGTTGTAAATTCGTTGTGGGAAATCACGAATTTGTGGAACTACCTCAACTGAAAATATAGTTTAAATGTTTTTTTTTGACATCGTAGCAAAATGATAGTAATGTTAGGTTAGGTTGAATAGTAGAGTTATGTATGTTTTATCGGACATCCTAAATACGTTATTTGTATTTCGTCGATATAAATTGTTTTAGAAAAACTGTTACGCATAATGTAACTTAAAAACTCTTGGTTTTGTTCGCAAATATGTTAGTATAATATTGTTGTAGACTAGTATAACGTGCCAAAATTGATTGGTTTTAAGTCCACGGGATATCAATATTTTGAAAACTTAAATACAAAACAAGAATTTGCAATAAATTAGTTTTTATTTCTTGTTAAAGAGGAAAAATAATTAATACACGTCATATTTAATAACTCATTTTGTTACCATTCTAGCAATTTCTATCCAAGCTTACTCGGTAATACATTCATGAAAATAATTTAAACGGTATTTATATAGCTTGGATGACAACGAACAGCTTCGCTAAAATTGTAACTCCAAATTGATTGAACGAAAATTAAATCGCAATTATGTACGTTCCTTCCAAATATCTGTTCTGTGTTATTTTAAAACTGCTCGAATATAGCTTGTTACTTAAAATAACACATAGTTAACTATTAAAAAATAGTAAAAGCTTTCTAGTTAGTTATATTATATTAATAAAAACGAAAGGTTTAATTTAACGAAGGTGAAACAGCTGTTTCGCCTTCATCAATAATTACTGTGGGATAGTTTTTTTAGTGGCTATCTTGTCCTCCGCAGTATTAGAAAGAGAGGGGACATAAGCGAGACTGCAAGGCATATAAAAACGTCTTTAGTAGGTAGGTAGATCACTCTCTCTGCTCGTAGATCTCAGATATACAATACACTCTTGTATCTTACTACTTATTACAATAGGGGGTTTCTCACCATCCTCCCAATAGCTTATCTATACTAATAACGAATATTTTCGATTTACAATTTACGGTTTATTTATTTATTAAGTTGGAGTTTATAATTCGGTACTCGAACCTATGAATATAATAGTGGCTATATATTGGATAAGTTGGCAGAGTTTTCTAACCACTGCGAGTATTTTATTTTTATTTTTAATAATATTCGTTATTAGGGTAGATAAGCTATTGGGAGAATGGTGAGAAACCCCCTAAAAGTAATACTGTACATTTGCGTATATTTACTATCCAAGACATTCTGATAATCACCAGATTAACAATTACATAGCAAAATTTGTTTAAAAATAAACTGTTTCTATAAATTAAAAAATATTTTATTTTTTTTTGTTTTCTAAGAAAATTTTTTCGCTAAGATTTTTACTTTGTGATGTCATTATTTATTTTAATTAAAAGACAAAATAACTTTGTTTACATTTAAATAAAAGTGATGTAAACAAAATTATTTTGTCTTTTAATTAAAAAATATATATATATTTTTTTATTGTAAACAGGAAACTATTCATGTTTATGTTTATAATAATATCAATAAAGTTACCAAACATTGCTCCGTATCTACTTTCATACCTTAATTACTTCTTTTTTATTATTATTATACTAACACTGTGCGATACTTATTACATTGAACTCCTTTACACAACTTTACGTAATAAAACTACCTATATCTTTCATATTCATTTTATTATGTTATTTAACATACACTAATTATACTCCCGAACAACTTAAATGTTAAATAACACTTGTAAAAGCCTTCAAGACGTTAATAAATATATTATAGCAAGTCTAAATAAAAGTACAATAAATAGCATGATTTTAATGAAAACGATAATATTTACCAGGATTAAACTCATCTATAAACTATCCCCTAAGCGAGGAAACTATTTTTTTGTTTTTTACGAGTAAGGCTCGGCTTATCTGTTTATTCATTTAGGGAATAGCGTTTTTTTAGTCTGAATGTAATGGTTTAACTGCCGCGACTGAAGCCAGCGAGGGTGGGAAGGGGAGAGAGAGCACGCTACATTGCTGAAACGACAAATTAAATTTCATAGCGTTTTAAGCGTGGACTTGTGCCAAGTAATAGCAGTTAACAGTTCAAAATAATAATTAGAGAATTGTCCCAGAAAAAAGGGCGATGTTTCTGTATTTATTAGATCGGGGCGGATTCCTAGAAAAATGCCTCGGTTTATTACCAGTTACATTTGCGTAAGCGCTTCCGGCCAATAAATAATATACAAACATTACAACAGACAGATACGTTCACACAGTGGTGGTAGAGCCTTTATTATACCAATTACATAACGTAATGCGCCATAACTCACAAACACTACCCCCTATTTGAAGTCTCATTTTTAGATTATTCACTGGAGCGGTCAAATGAAAAATCATAAGATAGCATAAACTTTTGACTTCAAATTTGACTCTCAATCAAAAATTTGAAACAGAAAAATAAAAAATAAAAAAAGATACGCTGGGGCGCTGCTCTTATACTAAGCTAATGGATCCCTATACCTTCGGTCATGTTTAAGTGTATCATATTTCGACTAAGAACGACTAACATTTTCTTAATAAGTATTTTAATTCGGTGCTAGCTTTACGTGTGGTTGCAAGATTCATCTCAAACTAAATAATTGCTGACTAGATAGTGTCTTGGATAAATTTATCCATTTTTATTTAATGTGGGACATCTATTTACTTTTCTGCATGTCAAGGATTAATATATATATATTTATTTTCATACAAAATAACTATTATATTTGTATGTAAATTTATCATTGTCTTCAGTGATTAAATATTACAGTATTACTCATTAAAATTTTAAAAATTAAAAATATTTAAAAATATTATATCATGGGTATGTACTTACAACATTCCCAATTGGGGATTGTCTGATTTTTCTGAATTAATTCAAACAATCAAATCCAATTTTAAAATTACTTAAATTCAAAATAAATTTCAGTTAAATTAACCAGATTTCACACGAACTAACTCATGGGAAACCGAAATTAGTATGTTTGATCTTATCCAACACTGTATTCACAACTAAAGAAATAATACTAAGAATTTTGATTTTTTCTCAAAACAAATGATTTCAGAGAGAACTGATGTTGCCAATTTAAATAAGACCTTTCGACTCACGGGTGAAAAAAATATAATTTTGCTCAATGAAGAATTTCAAAACTGTTTACAAAATTTACGTTACATGTGGAAAAATGTCTTCCATCGAAATGCAATTTATTTTTTATTTTTAAAAAGTATGCAATTTATTTTTTATTTTTAAGTATCCGTAAGGTTATTCAAAAATTTTAACATCGAGTTTTACAATGGGGACCGGCGCGGCGGAGCCTAATCAAGATGTCTACGTCAAAGTAATGAATGCAGTTTTATGACGTCACGTATCATTAATTTTTTTCTTCTATTCTTTGCCCTGGACCTTCACTCCTTTATTGTTGGTTTCATGTAAACGTAATGGAATATAGAACAACTTTGCTTTTTGGATCTTTTTTTGGCTTTTCATTATGTCCATCGTTTACTGAGGGTTTAAGGCAAGATTTATTTCTTACAATAACTTAAATAATTACATATGGCAGCACAGTGATTTCACGATCTGTTTTTTTACATTAGCTCCATACAGGAGGCCCTGACGAAAAAAGTCATCTTTAAAGGGTGCTGTATGGAGGTTTTTTTAGGGAAACGAAGGAGAGGAAGTTCTGGGAAGGAAAAAGCTACCCGGGAAGACCCACATTCCCGGTTTACGAATAAACTGACAATATTTAAATATATCTCCTACTACTACCACCATAGGCGGAAAATATTGCTGTTTAAAAATGTTTAAAAATCTAAAATGTTTCATGATGGAGGACTTACTTATGCCGAGGAATAGGACACACGACGCCTGGGAGGGACCCAAAATTCCAACTCGGCCACTAAATCCAGCCCTCCCATTACACTGCAAGGCGGTGAGTTGAGAGAGTCCGGCTGGAGAGTTCAAAAGGCCTCCTCCTTCCGATCCAGCCCAAGCAAGCACATGGCAAGGCAAGCGCATTCGCCGCCAAGACCTCGACAAACCTCACCCCATGAATCAAATGTAGCGAACCACTTGGGGTGAACTATGGCAGGGGTGTTGGTTTTCCAATATGCGGTTCCAACTTGGAACCAAGATTTTTTTTTAATCCAAAATATTTTTTTTTATGAATAATAACGAATTACCAGTGAGTGTAGTGTAGCGCGGGATAATTTAGGTACCTACTAATTAAAAATTATATTTCGTTTAGAAACACACTATTGTGAACCAACATATACATAGTTTGGTTGCTTCAGCCTCGAAAGCTACATTCACCAGAATACCTGCTTTACAAAAGCCAACCCCCTACTTTTATTTTTACATTGAGAGTAATATAGAGAGGAAAATACCGTAGCATTGTATTCATTTCAGAAATTCAAAGGGTTTTTTTAGGCTTGGCAACATATTTTATCATTCGTACTCGTTGTCCGCGGTGATTCCGAAATGGAAGGCTTTTATCCAGATACCGAGGATGTATATTGTATGGCGTGTGAGGGTTGATGCGGTGGGGTGGCGGGGAAGGGTGGACCTATGAAATTTAAGTTACCGCTGCACCCGACACGTAGAGACATTTATGTTCCACTATTTTCAGTTATAGCTGGAGACGCCTTTTGATGTGCTTGGAGCCTCGGAGGTATCTCGGGTACTTACTTTTGTGATTCTGGGCCATGAAGTCACTTCCCACCACGTATACGTACAGTGAATAGGATGCAGCCACTGAACAGGTAATCCATAGAAGTATGATGAATGCAAATCTTAAAGCAAAATTATTATTTAATTATTATTTATTTATTTTACTTATTTATAGTACTTATTTATTTTACTTATTTATTTTGCTTATTTATTTTACTTATTTATTTTACTTATTTATTTTACTTATTTATTTTACTTATTTATTTTACTTATTTATTTTATTTACTTAAAGCAAACGTTTGTGGCTAATTTAAATAAGATTTGTTAATACCTAGGCCTCAGAAAATATGAACCTATAATGAGGTCCGATAACTCTTTTGTCTGGAGGCCCAAAATCCTTGAAAATAACCCATGACTCGGTACAGAATACAGGGTCCGTTTGATGGATTCCCCTATCTTAACAAAGGGTTTGAAATCTTTCCTTGTTCTTGCAGTATTTGAATAAAAGATGCTCCGAAAAACTAGATTCATTCATCCCTTCTGTACCGGGAAATACCAAATGCGCGCCCATCTTTTCTACACCATATATTCACACGAGAAAAGGTCATTTCTACTACTCGTTCAACGAAATTGTTTTTGAACCGGTCTCTTCAAGACACAAGGTCCCTCCATCCTCTCGTCAAAATACCCTCCTGTACAGCATCAGCAAAGATGACGTAGGCCTTAAGAGAATTTATTTTATAACACTTCCAGTGTGAAGTTTATTGTGAAAAAAATGCTCTTATTGTGAAATATCACAAAACTGCACACAACAAAAAATGTTAAATTCAGCAATAAGATTCATTATCATACAAATAAAATGTATGTATTATTATTATACATTGCTTTTGCTCTTACAATGTTTTTTCGCAAAAAAATGACAATTCAGAAATAGCTGACTTGTTCGCAGTTCTCGTAGGTATCTGTGGTAATTTTTTCTTTCATAAAACTCGCCTGACTTCCAGAAAGCGAACATAAACCAAAGTACTATGCAAACACGTCGTATAAACCAGTTCGCTTCTAATTAGAACTACGCGAGAGCCATAAAACCCACAGTAAAAAGTTGCACATTCAAAGTACAACTTTTTTACCGTCATATAAAATGACATCTGGCGGAAATTTAAATCGACAGGGAGTATGACGAGCAAAAAAAATATAAAAAATCGGCAAAAAACCATCTCAAAGCTAATTACGTCCGTCTGTCGCGGTCATTCCCAGGGGGTGGTTAGTCGAAATATTTACATTGGCACATCCGAGTTCTGGTATGAATCCAATGAAATAAAACTTTAACCACATGCACCTACGTGGAAGTGAAATGTGTATTTGCCTATTCGGTGTTCGCTCCAACACAGTTCTACCAATTCGGCAGTACTGTAACGGGTTATTTCCAATTTATATTCCAAGGTAATTTTAAACAAATCTGATATATTAGTAATCATCGTGAATCTTCTATCCATGCATCTTACTAATATTATAAACGCAGAAGTTTGTATGGATGTATGTATGTTTGTTACTCTTTAAAACAAAATTTAATTAATGGATTTTAATGAAACTTTACAATAATATAGTTCATACATCAGAATAACATATAGGCTATAATTTATAAAGCTAGCCATTTATTTTAAATTTATTGAAAATAATAATTATTGTTTAATAGAAAACGTCAAAATTTGAGAATGACATTTTGCAAAACAATGATTGTTAAATCAAAATTCTATTTTGGAAAATATTTAAATTAGTGAATTTATTTGAAGTACTCGCCTAATACTTTGAATCGAATCAAGAATTATACATATTTTAAATAAATAGGTTATGAATTTTGGTATAAACATAGATGGGACCTAGGAAAAGAAAATATATTACTCGAAGTACTAATCCTACGCAGACGAAGTCGCGGGTAGAAGCTTGTTAAAAATATTGTTAAAACTTAGTAACAGTACAAAATATCCCTTTTTGTTCCTTCAGTTTACAATAGTACCGTATTTATTACTGTAAATTATAACGAACCAAATTCCACCATCGATTAAAAAAATTTAAAAAATGGATAATATACCAAGATTTTTTTATATTGATCTTGTTTGTAATTTTATGTATAAAACTAACTAGAGGTATTTTGCCTGTGTTAAATCTGTCTGTCTAAGTACTTTATGCCTTTATTTTATAATTACTTGAAATATTACTCGTCTTTAAGCGTGTTATATATTTTGGTTTTTTGTTATGTGTATGCTTTAAAGTTATATTCATATTGTTAAATTTACCTGCTGACAAATTGCTTTGGCAGTTTAGCGAGTGCTTAAAATGAAGAATAAAAAAATAAATTTAAATAATCGAATATTTGTTATGCAAATTTAATACACATCAAACATTTTACATAATTTGTATTCTAACAAAATATTATTCTAAAATACGATCATTTTATTCGTAAAAACGGGACTGAAGTTCTTACGAACAAATAAACAGGGTTTCAATGTTTATTGGCGGGAAATGTAAGAATAATTTGTTCGTATACGTAATTTCGTGTACGTATACCAACAAATTATTCTTACATTTTCCCGCCAATAAACATTGAAACCCTGTTAATTTGTTCTTAAGAACTTCAGTCCCGTTTTTAACCGTTTTTACTATTAAAATTATCGTTTTTTCTAATAACACTTTTCTTCGTGTGCCTGTAGATACCTTCTAATTGTATATAATCAGGATTAACCATATGAAAAAGTAACATTTTTCTCCGTGCAGTAATTTCGATCTGATTACTAATGAATTATAAGAGTAATAATAATAAAAATTATGAAAATGTTGGAGAGATTTTTAATTCAGATTGGAGAGCATCGTTTTAATTCTGAATGCTTACACCAGGGCGATTCTGCGAGTATTTTCCACTCTGGAACGTTAAATTATTTAATTATGAAATTAAACAATTATATTGATTTTAACCCGCGACTTTCGCGTTGCTAGTCGAGCCCCTCGACCAAGTAGTTTTAAAATAATGTGTATCACGCCTAAAAAATTTTAATCAGATTATATGAATAACATATAATTTCTCAAAGTGGGTACAATTTCAGATTGCGCCAGTAATTAGTGAAATATTTCCTGCATTCTTATGAAGATTTATCTATCTATATATCTCTTCCGTGTGCCTGGTTTGAAACACTTAAACCAATGACGGATTGAAAATAGGGACTACCTTTTTTATTATTTAATCGGTTATGTACCTACAAACAAATTTATTGTAAAATCAGTGTGCTTTTTTAACGTACCTGTCTCCTACTGAAACGGCCACGGAATGTAAGAAATAGTCAATAATTACAAAATATTCCCCATCCTGGTAACATAATGTATATAAGGACATTGCGGATATGTTTGACACATCATTTATTAAGTATGAACACCTCATAGTAAGATTTTTATCGGAAAAAGATCAATAATATTTAATTGAATATACCACATAGTTCTCCTTGACTCAATCTACGAATTGTACTTATCCCATTCTGTTGTTTCTCTACCTTGCATGGTATCCTGCTTTTATCTAACTCGTATTTGATTTTGTTTTTGATTATGTTGTTGATTTTGTTTTTGATTTTGATTTTGTTTATGATTTTGTTTTGGATTTTTTTTAAGGTTCAGTTTTATAATTTTATTTTTTGCTTTTGTGTGAATTGTATGTAATGCTAATTTAGATGTACTTTGTAAATAAATAAAAATAACACGTAAAAGCCCAGCAGGGCGTGAAATATAAATAAATAGATAAATAAATAATTTAAAGGAAAATTCTTATAAAAACGGCCATCCAAAGTTAGGCAGTGGTTTCGTAAAGAACAAATTGAAATATAAAGGCACACGAAAAGACAAAAGAAGACTAAAATACACCAACGGTAGACACAATCAGTTGGAACCGAGAAGAAGTGTAAGAAGAACATAGGAACAATAGCACAGTCTTATCCCTTAAATCCTAACGAACCATTCATCCCTAGTGTCGTTAATTGCGCTATTTCTTTTTAATTCAAAGGAAATACACAGAACAAGACGAAGCGAGGCGAGGGGGTGGACGGTTCATAGGAACCCGTGGATGGAATGCTTTAAAAGGGATTTCTATGGCCGTCCAATTAGTCAGCAATTGGGCCGGCCTTGTAATTACTGCCGGGATTGATAGACTAGCGAAATGTTGACAAAATTTGATTCAGTATTTTAATGTTCAAATAATTGCCGAGTTTGAGAGGAAATAAATTTATTTCGTGAATACATTCCACGTAAATTGGAGAGATTAAATTAATGAACGTCGTGTTTTTTTGTGCAAAAATATGATACATAATATCGACGATTTTTTAAATTTAAATTTAATTAATAATTAAACAGAAGTTTCAAGACAACGTAGGTATATAAATTAGGCAAATATTTGTTTCTATATCGATATTTAATCTCTCCTATTCTTATCAACCTTCGAAATTCTCCAATTCTAGGTTACCTAGGTTATTTGACCAGTTAAAAAATAATATTTCAGGATATTTAATCTTACAGCATTTAAAATATTTTTACCTACAAATTCCTAAGATAAAGTGAAATTACATAGATCTTTGGAATGCTTCCGAAGCATTAATTGTGCTATATATATATATATATATATGTCTTATTTTTGAAGTTTTCGTAAAAAACCAGATACATTTGACATTTTAAAATGATAAAATTTTAGTATCAATCAATGTAAATAATTTAATGAAAATGGTAATATGAAATATTTTGACTCAAAACGTCCACAATTTTGAAAAAGTCCCATATTCAAAAAACAAATTCCTTTTATGTAGGGAATTAGTAAGAAAACTGTCACTTCCCTTTTTATGCCATTCATAGAATAAAAATACTAATATTGTTTTTTTTTTTTTTTTCGATTCAATCAAGTATACATAATTTAAAACGAACTGCGAAGAATCATTATTTCACCTTCGAGCGACGAACAAACCACGTCTCTCCACATTATAGAAAAAGAAGATAAAATACTTTTAAATTATACGGATGCCCTGGTCAGTTCTGCCCTTGCGAGGTTTAGATGGAATTTGATGTTTGTGAATAGGAATGTCCTTTTTTTATAGTGAATACCTCACAAGTGTCCCAACTTCTCCCGTCTGGAGGCAGTGAGACTATCGCATCCCCAACTGGGGTATGTTATGAGGCTGAAGGTAAGTGGGGAAGGGAAGGAGACGAGGAAGAGGAAGGTGGGGAAGTACCTGGCTATTCCGATCTTGTCACTTTACACGGCTAAAACCATTTCAAGCAACGTTTCCATTCTGAATAGTGGTCTTAAACCACGGTGATACTAAGAGTATCTTCCACTCTGGAACTATACATTATTTTAAATAATTAATTGTGAAATAACGCAAATCAATTAAATAAAATTTATTTGCGCACGCCGGGTTCGAACCCGCGGCCTTCGGAATGGGAGTCAAACGCCCTACTAGATTATTAAAGAACGGCTATTAAAATCCATAGAGTTGGTGTCTAAATAAAACCCATATCTCTTTTGGAATAATGTGCATACCAAACATTATTTGCATAGTAGCAAAGAGGGAGAAGGGCGGGGTTAAAAGTCAAATAGGGAATCGCGAGATTAGATAACGAGAGACTTTAATGTCTGCTGTAAAAGCCAAGGTATTTCCCTTTATATGTGAAACGCGACGTACAAAGACTTCCGTATAAAATGCAGTTTGGGATGCTCGAAATAATGGATAGTAAAATATTAACTAGACGATATTATTTTCCTGTGCTCATACGAGAACATAGGCACACAAAGTTAAAAGGAAGTGCTTCCTAACAAGCGATTACTATACATAATATACAACCTAATGTACCTATACATGTCGGTTCGTACTGTTTTAGTCCTTGGGTACATTTACAGGATGCTAGTAGGAACGCGAAAACTACAAGGAGATCAAACAACCTTTAAATTTTGAATAATTTAAAAGGCTGCTAAATAACCGGTTTACGAATTTTCTTTGTGTTCGTAAAACAATTGTGACTACATTGTAGAAACTCGACATTACTCGTACAATAAAAAGCATTAACATCAACACAGCTTGTCTGACTGGAATTTTTTAGCAAGCAACAGTTTCAGTTGTTTAAGATGGGAAAATGGAGAATATTATTTTTAATATTCGGTACCTGTCACTTCATATACGTACGGAAATATATTAAAGTTATTGTAAGTTGATGTAAGACTCGATTAGTTATTTTAAACTAATTTTATTTGAATTGTCTTTAAACATTTGTCTTGTCATTGATTCTCAAAAACTGCATTTAAAGTGTGTTTTTTTATCTTGTGGCTGTTACAGGATATTTTCCATTTGACAAATGTGCACATTTTTAATAACGCATTTAGTAAAATTCCAAGATACTGCTTACCTTGTTTCGGTGAAATTCAAATCGAATTTTTACAAACCCATATATATTATGAACACGGAATTAATACAAGTAAAATTAATTTCTTACTTGACATTGTAATCCCTATTCTAATAATCTTCACCCACTCTTACTTTTACCCCTTTCTCTCCTTAGGTGATCTTTACGAATTTTTTTAACTTAAGTGTATATTTACTGATGACGAAACATATAGATTGTGTATATATCAATAAAGTGATGTAAACCAAGTTAGTTGTTTTTTTAATAAAAAAAAATAGAAATTGTAAATAATTAAAAGAGTGAAGAGTAAAGGACATGCCTCGATAGCCATAATAATAAAAAAAATAAGTTTTTAAAATTGTCAAAATAAAGCAATTCTGAGATTGGGGTCGACCTACAAAAGAATATATTAATTAAAAGCGATTGACCAGTGGCTGAGAATAACAATTTTAAAATACTTGCAACTGTACAGAGAGGTTCCAATGAGAAAGATCGATTATTCCCCGTATCAATTTTTTTAAATTAAAAATTTAATATCGATTTATGTCATTCAAAACTTGCTTTAATATATATCTACATTCAAGTAAGTAATAAAAATGCTCAAAACGCACGATGACAAATTATTAAATATCGTGTATTTCTTGTAACTATTTTTTGATTTTAGTATTCATGATTTTTTTTAAATGTCTAAACAAAATAAGTGTGTAATTTTTTTTTTTAATATTTAAGTTTGTAAGACCATAAATAAATAGAAAAACTGGGGTATTTTTGTCACAAAACACGTTCTCGGATTTATTTTTTAATGATTTTAATTCAACTAAAATTAAAATTCTGAAAAAAGTGTTTATTAGATTATGTATTGATTTATTTTGTTGTATAATTATATGATTTTAAATTTGAGTTGTTTAATAGAACCTATCGTTTGAAAATTTAACAAATCTGCCAACGAACAACGATATAACCTTAGTATATTAAAAATAAACTTACTTTTTCAAAATTTTAAAACTGCGATAAAATAACAATCTCTCATAATCAATTTATGTTTTTTTGTAAAAAAGAGTCAATATGTCTAGAAATTGATTTAAAATGGACCAATTTCCGGTAATATCTGGTAATACCCTCTTAAGTGCATTTGATGCATTTAATTAGAATTTTTGGCATAGTCCAATTTATAAAACATTTTTAATCCATAACAACTGGTACGTGTTTAGTATCACAAAAGAAAATAAATTCAGATTTTTGCATAATAATTTTTCAGTTATGCATAATATTTTTTAAATGCTCTTTATTCGCTTTCACATAAAAATGAACATTATTCAAAACTCCAGATTTTATTCGTCCATTAAAAAACACAGTAAATAAATAGAGATTAAAATGAGCCATTGAAAACGTTTTCATTATTATCTTTCATTTCGTATAATATAAAATACCGTATTACTTTATGAAATTAACGCAACGGCACTGATTTTAATTTCCATAAAACAGATGTTTTATTATACCATTAATGTAACAAAACTCTTAAATGTGTTTACACTTTCTTGAATACCTATGGGATTGGTCCTTTATAGTTGATATTCCATGGACTGGTGTTATTTTCTCATTTCCGAGTTGTTATGCCGCTGAAAGACGTAAAATAAAATAAAGACGGTTTAATAACCAGAAGAAAATAAATAATCAATTGTTATTGGAATATCCACTTTTCATAATAAATTTTGAAGGCTATATTTTTGGGTACAATAATTAACATTTTACAATATATTTTGATAATGTTGGGCTCATTGAGTGGCTTACTGGCCACTCTAGAATGTGCCGCAAATATACCTAAATATGAGATCGACAATAATTACTTAAAAATAAACAGACCCAAAGGCCGAGTTGATTAAATCTTACTATCTTACTAATATTATAAACGCGAAAGTTTGTATGGATGTATGTATGTTTGTTACTCTTTCAAGCAAAATTTACTGGATGGATTTTAATGAAACTTTACAATAATATAGCTCACATATCAGAATAACTTATAGGCTATAATTTATAAAGGTAGCTACTTTTTTTCAATATATTGAAAATAATAATTATTGTTCAATAGAAAATGTCAAAATTTGAGAAGGACATTTTGCAAAACAATGATTGTTAAATGAAAATTCTATTTTAGAAAATATTTAAATTAGTAAATTTATTTGAAGTACTCGCCTAATGCTTTGAATCGAGTCTAGAATTATACATAAGTTGCCCTATTTTACTGTATCTTGTTATTTTTAAAAATGTATTTTAGATTTATTAGCATTATCGTCTTCAATGATACAAAATAATAATATTAGTTACCTTCATTGCATATTAGTTAAATAAATATGTTTTTGACTATCTATTAGGATAGACGACTTATTTTTCAGCAGATCAGCTTTCCGTTAAATTTCAAAATTGCTTCTGAAATAATAAACCGGTTTATGCAAACGACTAATATTATAATTTAATGGCCCTACGTTCCCTTGCACGGGGATAGCAGTAAACATTTTACGGGACGAAATATGCTTGAAGTCGGCAACTCTCTTTATGTAACAATGCCAGTTCGTGCAATCTAGTTTGGAATCAAATAAACTACAATTTTTATAAGCGAACTGTAGCAGAAACAACAAACCATAAAAAAATATAGTCTTATTACCTGCATTCCGAATATCTCATAATTTTACTTTTATCAAAATTACTTTTCTAAATGCTTTCAAAGAACTACAGTCTAGTTTATACAACAAATATCTAATAATCTTGATTTCAAATATCTTGATCTTATCTTACTAATATTATTAACGCGAAAGTTTGTATGGATGTATGTATGTTTGTTACTCTTTCACGCAAAAACAACTGAATGGACTTTAATGAAACTTTACAATAATAAAGCTCATACATCAGAATAACATATAGGCTATAATTTATACCCGAAGCTTGCTATTTTCCATGTAGGTATTACAAATAATAATTATTGTTTAATAGAAAATGTCAAAATTTGAGAATGACATTTTGAAAAACAATGATTTTAGAACCAAAATTCTATTTTAGAAAATAGTTAAATTAGTGAATTTATTTGAAGTACTCACCCTCGAATCGAATCAAGAATTATAGATTTAATTAAATAAGTAGGTTAAGAATTTTAGTATAAACATAGATGGGACCTACGAAAAGAAAATAGGCTAATCGAAGTACTAATCCTGCGTAGACAAAGTCGCGGACAGAAGCTAGTTCTTTTATATACAAAAAATTACAAATTTATATTAGTTGGTGGAAGCGGTACTATACGTAAATAGAAAGCAAAGACTGCCGTAGCTAAACATCATCGTTTCGATTTCCCCGATAACCAGTCCGGTATAATTTTAAAAAAGCTTGCTTGCGAATTGAGTGAGGTTTCGTTACAAGTTTAGTAAAATATAGGCATTCATGCAAAATTTTTGGTAACGTTTGAAAAAAAATAATTGTATTGTAGTAGCGTATTTAACGTTTAAGAATAGTCAGAGAAAAAATCTAAACGTGTCAGCATTTTCGTGCCTTTGCCTGACAAACAAACTCGTATAACTTCAAATTAAATTTGATTCGAACATTTGAAAACTTCCCAAGCACGCGTGCAGATATAAACGAAAATATGAAAAGAATATTCTTGTAATAGGCATTGGGAAACATCAAAGAAAGCGGCGTTTTCAGTTGTAGGGTGGAAAGCTCCCAATGGAACTTTGTATGTGTGTCAAAGCTCTGCTCCCGAGCAGCGCAACAATCACAAAGTTTACAGTGAGAGCTTTCTTCCCCCTAAGACCAGTCAACTGCCAACTTGTGACTTGTGACTTGTACTCGCGATGCCTATTCTATTCGGTTCTCTCTCTCTTCGGTTCTCTCGCTGTTCTCAACTCGAGTTAGCGTCGCGCATCGCGCGTCGGGTTCGTGGTGATATTATTATGCTAATATCCACGGTTTTAGACATTGTGTATCTTGACTGTTTTCCGTCTTGTGCCTTGTGCCCTATGTATGCCCTGTGCCTGGATCCCTCTGCTCCGACTGCCGTGCAACCTGTACAAATATTCTATACGACACGTGACAAAAAGAAAATCTGACGTTTAGAATAACAAAAATACCTTTATTTAACGTAATATACATTTTGAAAAAAACGTTACCCCTACCAATAATAATGAATAATACATTGGCTTCATTAGAAGTCAACTTGAATACAATTATCCTTCTGGAGCCCACTTTTATAATATTCGTGAAAAGGCTATTAAAAGAACACAAGACCAATTCTTCCCTTTTCTAAATTTAATAATAAAAAATTATTTATTTTTTTATTATAGAGATAATAACAAAATTCACTACTTTTGACGTGTTTCATTTTGCCCTTTGAAAATATGGTTATTATAAAAAACATTAATTTCTAGAGTAAGAAAAAAATTCCACCAAATCTCACTTAATCTCACCAAGGGAAGGGGGAGGGGTCTAAAATAAAAAAAAAACAGCTCACGTAATTAATGTACATATGTCCCCTTATTACGAGCGACAGTTGTTTCGCCTTCAGAAGGCATTATCAAACTGTGGGTAGCCCACTTACAGACCACACGTTTAAAAAAGTATCGTCTATGTCTGTACATCTGGATTTTTCTCAAAAAAACGGCGCTATACAAGTCATCCAAATATTATTGTTATTATAATAATAAACACGATATTGTAGTACGTTTCATGTTCTGTCGTGTCTACTATTGGGGTACAACATGCTCATTGAGTATTCCAGCAGTTATATTGAACCACAAAACTAAATGATATGAATGTGCTTAAATTGTCAGACAAAAGGATTTTCACTGACTTGGTATTTCTTTATAAAATATTTAATGATTTAGTTACTACCACATGTATTCCTCTTTGCCCAGAATACTAAATTATTTGTAATAATTAATTGTACCAATTCAGTACTAATTTTATTTTAATTTTATTTAAACGTCCATAGGGCTTTTACATATATAAAGCAATACATGTTTGATTAATTACTGGGAAAATAAGAGTTGATAAAATGCAGGTAAGTAACAGAAAATATAAGGAACATAATATAGGTTACATTAAATATATGAGTTGACAAAATGTAGGTATTATAGAATATAATTTAATTAAAAATAGATAGTCCGCCAATATCCTCAAAATCAACAATAATATTAATAAAAATGTATAAAATTTGTGTTCACAATAGTTTATGAACTAAGTAGACATAGTTCGCACTTACGGCGTTTAAAGTTTGTTTAAATATTGGTTACCAAGACTATGTAATCGGACTATGTAGTTGTTTTGGGGAATGCAATTTATCGTTAGAATGAGAAGTGTGTATATAAAATGTTAATGTTTGTCTAGAAGTTCGTGAGGGTACTTATAGATATATTAAATGCAGGAGTTCACAGCACTCGAATTTAGAGTTTAATAATTTTAATAAAAAGATTAGGTCATTTATTTTTCGTCTGTTTTCTAAAGTTGGAATATTTAGAATATTCATTAATGACAGGTAATATATTATACGTTCTAAATGGATGTTTAGTTTAAATTAACAAATGGTAGATATTTTATTTGAATTCGTTCAACATTATGAATATGAATTTATGTTTGTTTCGGCTTCTAACAAGGGATATGTACAACAATTTAACGATTCGTAAAGATTCAAAGTTCTTAACTGTTCTTAATCTAAATCCTAACATTTGTATATCCTTATTTACAGTTTGTTAAATGTGGACCGTCGAATCAAGTTTCTCATCCATTATCACGCCAAGATCTCGCATTTCCGTTACTCGTTCTAAATTTATTTCTTTTATAGAATAGTCGAACAATAGTGATGTTTTTTTCTGAAAAAGGTCAAAGTTTTGCATTTATCTACATTTAAATTCATTTAATTTATTTAGTCATTATTAATTTGTTCCCAAACAAATAAAAAATGTTGTTCTGAAGCAGTTGACTTACAAACAATAAACACTGTATAATTTTTACTATCCATATAAATGACCCCTAAAAAGGTGGTTAATAAATAAATCTTATGTCTTATATTCAAACAACATAATATAAATGAAAAATAATATTTTGTTTTTATCAAATAAACATCCGCCTAAAACATTTATTTTATATTGTGTTTAATAAATTGTGTTGTGTTTAATACACTGTGTTAAAAATTAATATTTTTTTAACAAAAATAAATAAACTACTTATACTTACAATACAAAATACTGAAATTTTTCATGTTCATTTGATTATTATTAAGTTAAATATATGTAGATCATTACGCACTAACTCATCAATTAACTAAAAATCAATCAGTTTCCCCACAGGGGTAGGGAGAGAGTAAACACTAACACAAACTCTGTATTGACGCACACAACTTGCTTCATTCAGTTTCATACACAGTGAATAAGGCAAAGGTGTGCGAAATATAATTAACAAATTATACATAAAACAACCAAATATAAACTTCTAAAATAGTTAAATGAAACAAATAACTTTAAGTAAACCACTGTATAATCAAATGTTTCTACTCTAATATCTACATGTTTCAAAACCGATGGTGTCTTCGTCAGGATAATAACATAAATAAAAAAACAAACAAAAGAAACAATAATACACAAAATGAAGTGGGTGGTGATTAATGGTAGATTCAGACTGGGTCGACGTACGTATGCATCGCTACGCCTAACAATATCTGGACTACTTAGCAACCATAGATTTTCAATGAAAATTTATTTTTTAAGCGCTCCGCTGACGAGGCAACTGAAAACAAACTAAAACCAGCTGGTTTTATTAATCAAAAAGCTTGTCTAACCATAGACGAAGAACAATCAGCTGACAGCTGGCAACTAGCAACGGCCGGCCACGGCCATCAGCAGTGCAAGACGCGAGTCACCGCTTGCGTTACCATTGACAACGGGGTTCTGTGTGATTGTGTAGTGTGCGGGCCATCACATTGTCATACAAATACAGTTGTCAGTTGGCAGTTTTCAGTTGTCTCAGTGAGCGGATCGCCTTAATATGAAATGAAATACAAAAATTATTTTAGAATACGTAAACATTACGTCATGTATATTATGTAATTTTTTTTTTACATTAGAACCACACGGGAGGCCCCGAGGAAAATAATTTCCCTCAGGGCCTGTGTCAGATTTGGGGATGCTGGGTGGAGGGTATTTTTAAGGAGAGGAAGTTCTGGGAAGGAAAAGGTTATGAGGGTTGGGTAGGAATCTGGGGTTCAGTGTGTCTAGATCTTCGGCCCCCAAGACCTAAACAAACCTTACCCCATGAAACCGGGCACACCCGCGAAGTCACCAAACGTAGCCAACTACTTAGGGTGACCTATGGCAGAAGTGTTGGTTATCCAAAAAATGGTTCCCGGGGCGGTGGTACCCATTCACGCCTCCAAAATTGTTGTTACATTATATAAAATAATATTCTAAATTTTTTTTTAATTCTTTTATATAATTGATTTTATGAAATAATTAATTAATTAATTTAACTCTCTTTAGTAATTTTATCTTTTGTTCATTTTGTCTTTGCTTGTTTGTTTCTTTTGTTTTTTTATTCATGTTACTATCCTAACGAAGAAACCATCGGTTTTGAAACATGTAGATTTTATAACATTTGATTATATAGTGGTTTACACAAAGTAATTTGTTTCATTTAATTAAAATGATGCCACAAAGTAATTTTGCAAATTAATTAAGTAGATTGAAGACGACATTTCAAAATATTTAAAATGGTGTTTAAATGTATAGTGTACAAAATGTATCATAAATTATTAGGCAAATGCATCACAAACTTTTGTAAGGTGTTCATTACAAATAAATTGGTTACATTTACCACATTTGATTTTTTGTTTTCTAACATTAGACCTGTAAAGTTTAACAAATAATCCTAAAACACAAGTTTGCATAAAAATTTGCAATTAACCCCACTCGACTAATTAAAGATTAAATTGGTCGTGGTATTTGAATTTTAACTTAGCGTTATTTATTTATTTATATAATTTGTACATTAATTTATAACAATTACAGGCAATATAGCTTAAGACGTTATAATTGTACCATTTATGCAGTGTATATGCAATGCCAAAAATCTCACAAATGCTATAGGACACAAAAAATAAATCTATTTTTTTATCCACCGCATTCAAAAAGCACGTAGCTCGCCCCACAGGTGAGTTCATAAATAAATTAGTGCGGCTTGCTCTACTATATAGAAGATTGTATATAATCTACTATATAGTTTTTTGTCACAATAAATTTTATGCATGTCATAAATAAATCCTCGCTCAATTACATAATTATATTTATTTCCAATGACCAACCAATGAAACATATAAAATGTATTGCAATTAATTTATTTATTCCAATATTAAAAGGTCAACATAGTTATTTATTAAATGATGAAATTTCAATCGACGATTGCTTTTGAACTGTTATTTTAATTAGCCAAGTAATCAAGAATCGCCGTTCTCAATCCTAACTCCTTTAATTGTATATATATTTTATGGTGAGATATTAAAAATGCAGTTAAAATATTAATTTATAAGTACAACATAAAGCAAAGCTTTCCCAGGTTGACCCGAAATGAATAGTCTCATTTCTTTGGTTTGAAATATACAAGATTGTTCATTAAGGACCGAAAATGACCTCCATCGCGAAGTATAAATAATTACTCGATCTACTCATAATAACATTTACAGAGACGAATGGGACTATACTACCGATGAGTTAGAAAAGAAAGTTAGAAAAAGTTGGCGCTAACAAAAAGCTGTCCAAAGAAGCGAAGTTAGCAGTGCACAATGGAGTGCTTGTACCTACCCTGATGTATGGCAGTGAGGCATGGAACTGGCAGAGGAAGGATGAAAGTAGACTGAATGCTGTTGAAATGAGATCCCTGAGGCGTATGTGTGGTAAAACCTTGTATGATCGTGTGAGAAATGTGGAGATTCGAAAGAATGCAAGGCTGATGTAAGCGTAATGAGTAAAATTAAGAAAGGAACCCCTCAGATGGTTTGGGCATGTAGAGTGAATGAACAAAAAAAGGAGCGTAAGGAGAATATATGATGCAAGTATGATTGGTATAAGAAGTAGGGGACGTCCGAGGAAGACATGGCACGATCAAGTGAATCAGATACTTGAGTCGGGCCATGTCAAGAGTCAGAATAAAAGAAGAGTATGTATGAGACGATGTATGAATGTGAATGAGGCAAAGAGTGTGTGCCAAGACCGAGGTGTTTGGCGGTCCGTCCTCTCTGCCTACCCCTGAGGGGAAACGGCGTGATGGTTAGTTAGTTAGTTAGTTAGAGTTAGAAAACTCATTTGAGTAAGGGAGAAACTTACAAAACATATATATCTTTTTTTTCAGTCTCAATAAAACGGTTTTATACCAATGTATTGCCGAGTTTGAGAATATAGAAGAAAGAAAGGTACAATAATAATAAATAGTAAGAAATTTACCTAAACAAATAGAAGCGTTATATTAATGAAATGGTGTGATTGATGTGATGATATTCGTTACTTTAAAGATTACATTTATTATTAAAGAAAAAGACAGCACTAATAATCTTCTTCTTCAATGATATATTACATTTAATTCCCACAGGAGAAATTACTCCCTTTATTTATTTTTTTTACTTATTTTTATTTAAACGCCCATAGGGCTTTTACATACATAAATCAATACATGTTTTGATTAATTGCAGTGAAGAGTTAGAAGTGAATAAAATACAGGTAAATAACAGAAAATATTAAGACACATAATATAGGTTAGCTAAAATATGAGTTGACACAATGTAGGTAATACAGAATATAAATAAAGTTTTAAAAAAATAGCCTGCTAATATCCTCCAAATCAACAATAATAGGTATTAATAAAAATGTATAAAATTGGTATTTACAATAATTAATGAATTAAGTAGAAATAGTTCGCACATACTGCGTTTAAAGTTTGCCAAATTCAAATTATTGTCAAATACATCAATATTGTTTAAATACTGGTTACCAAGAGTATGTAATCGTTTTATTGGGGAATGCAATTTATAGTTAGAATGAGATGTGTGTATTAAAAATGTTAATGTTTGTCTAGTAGTTCGTGTAGGTACATGTAGATTTATAAAATACAAGAGTTCACAGCAATCAAATTTGGAGTGTAATAATTTTTATAAAAAGGTTAGGTCGATTATTTTTCGTCTGTTTTCTAAAGTTGGAATATGTAACATATTCATTAATGATAGGTAATTAATGTGCTCTATAGGGATGTTGAGTTTAAAATTTACAAATCTTAGAAATTTTCTTTGAATTCTTTCAATATTATGGATATGAATTTTGTAGAAGGGCGACCAGACTATTGAGTTATGTTCGATTAGGCTTCTAACCAGGGATATGTACAACAATTTTACGATTCGTAAAGATTCAAAGTTTTTAAGTGTTCTTTAGGTCATGTGTCAACTTTGTGGACGCTACGTGGAGGTCAATATAGGTATATTTTTACAATACGGGAGGCGAGCATGTGTACCGCCTCCCAGCGAAACGACAATCGAAAAAATCTTTACAGTAACCGCGGGCTTCTCTAATGGCATCTCCTACAAAGGATGAATTTTATTTTGAAGAAGTTTATTAAATCTCGTCAAAATTACGATCCACTTTATAAGTGCTCGTCGAGAGGAAATTTTATGATCGAGGAAATAAAAATATAATGTTTTAATATGCTCCGTAAAGTCAAACGGAGGCTTCGAATTTTTATACTCGTAGCTGCACTGCCAAATTCCAAATAAATTGGAAAAACGTTATTAAATATTTTGGCAGTGAACAATTTTTGGAAACGAATATTACACAATTACTTACTCCAGGAACTCAAGTAGAACTAAAATGCAAATAATTCAACGAAAGTAATACTCGTTTTACCTATCTCTCTTAAAAAATGTGAACACTATCAATCTGAATTTTTTAGGCAATAACTTTTTTGTTTAAATAAAACAATAACTTAGTAAACACAACTTTTGTTTTGCATATACTTAAGAGGGTATTACCAGATAATACCGGAAATAAGTCCTTTTTAAATCTTATTCTAGACGTTTTGACTCTTTTTTACAAAAAAACATAAATTGATTTTTAAAGATTGTTATTTTATCTGGTACACGCAGTTTTAAAATTTTGAAAAACTATTTTTAATATACTAAGGTTATACCGTTGGTCGTTGGCAGAATGGTTCAATTTTTAAACGGTAGATTCTATTAAACGACACAAATTTCAAATCATATAATCATACAACAAAATAAATCAATATATATTCTAGTCAACACAGTTTTAAATTTTTTAATTGTAGTTAAATTTAAATCATTAAAATATAAATCCGAGAAGGTGTTATGTGATAAAAATACCTCAGTTTTTCTATTTATTTAAGGTCTTACAAACTAAAATATTAAATTTTTTTTACACACTTATTTTGTTTAGACATTATTAAAAAATCATAAATACATATGATAAAAAATACTTACAAGAAATACTCTATATTTACTAACTTATTATCGTGCGTTTTTAGCATATTATTTGCTTACTTGAATGTAGGTATATACTAAAGCAAGTTTTTAATGAAATAAATCGAAATTACATTTTTTATTAAAAAAAATTGATACGGGGAATAATCTATCTTTCTCATTGGAACCTCCCTGTACAGTTGCAAGAATTTTTAAACTTTTGTTCTCAGCTGCTGGTCAATCGGTCTTAATGCCGACTGTTACAACTGTATTTTTTCAGGGCAGTAAATACTATCTATCAGTTTACTAACATGTGTTTATAGAGTATATATATGTTATGATTAAGGTTTTCACGGGTGTAGGATAATTTTCTCGGTTTACCCGCGTAACTTAGTCCTTAGAAGGACTTTTACTTAGGACTTCTGGACTGAACAGACACGCGTAAGCGATCAGTTTGATACAAAACTCAAGACATACGGCCTTTGAAGATGGATAGTGAGAAACTGAAACGTCAGGAGTTAATAAGTCCTTCTAAGGACTACGTCATGCGGGAAAACCCAGAAAATTATTTTACATATATTTAATAATATATTCTGCTCTCACTTTGGATGAAAAAAATGGACTGAGCTCCAGCGAAATGAAAATGAAGTAATAAGTAAGAGGGGATAAAGGACTGGGAAGTGAGTGTTTATTGTCAATGGGAAACAACCTAGGTATTGCAGTTTTATTTAGATTTAAATTAAAATGTTAATTAATTTGCTATTAATGTTTTTGACTTTCCCTAGCTCTAGTGCTTCTAAGTTATCTAATCTGATACCTACTATGATAAAAAACTATTATTCTTGGGAAAAAATGCATCGTGCTGTTCAAAATCAAATTAAATTGTACATTATCCTTGTATACTTATATATGTGTGTTCGTATCAAGGTACTTGACGTCATGCTAAACAATTTACATGCATACTGTCAAAATGTTTATTTATTATATTCGCAATGTACACGTAGGTACTCTCGGCAAGAAAAACTTGCGCATGTCCAATGCAGTTGCATGGATAGACAAAGTAAATTATGTTCCAGGTGATAAGTCAGTAATTTACCTCCATTAACGAGTCCATGCTAATGCACCCGTAAACGGAAATCCAAATAAAAATAAAAATGTCCAATGCTACTACAAGTTCCGCGACATTCATTATTTCAACTCCCGCAATAAAAACATAAAACAACATGCTGTTATAAATGACTTCCTGAAGAAGTTCCAATGTGTTCTTTGCTTAGAGGTCGAAGAAATGTTGCTTATATTGCAGTCTATTGTAGCAATCTAGCTTTAAAAATCCTGGAAGCGGTTTAGCACTACCTGCATGCAAAACTTTACCTCTAGATGCAAGACAACAAAATGTTGGAATTACTATTTGCAATTGACCTGACATAAAATCCATTCGGCGTCTTTAGTTCCATAAAGTTCAAAACGTATTTTTTTTTAAATCCGTCGTTTATTTCAAGTTGTCAAAGTACGACAGATTGTATTAATATTTGTTATTTTCAGAAAGATCACGAATCTCGACGGTAACGATCTAAGAGTATGGATATTGGAGAGACGGCATGTGAAGTGTGCCCGCCCGCTCCCAGTGTGCCTTTTCGAGAATTCTTCACACACGGCTGACATTGGCTGCTGGTTTTTGGCCGTTTAATACGTTCCGACAGCAGCCATTTTACATGGTGACAGCCAATGTCAGCCGTGTGGGTAGAATTCTCGAAAAGGCACACTCGGAGCGCGCGGGCACACTTCACATGCCGTCTCTCCAATATCCATACTCTTAGGTAACGATGTTGATAACGTCGATAATAAATAAACAAAACGAGATGTTGGTAACGTTGCAGCCAAAAAGCTTTCACGCGAATACTAGACAGGCTAAAAAAACATCTAAATTGGTATAAATCGGATTTCTTTACCCCAAAAACCGTGAAAACTACACCAATTTAGTAAAATGACTCCTAAACGCAGATGCCTAAATCGGATTCCTCAACCCCAAACAACATGAATGGCACCTGTAGTTAAACTGCAATTAAGGTGAAGACATGCGGAAAAATGCAAAATCGTATAAAATCTTGTGTATTAGTTTTGAAAATTTGATCGCTAAGAAATAATATAGATGCTTCAATTAAATACTGTGAGTAGAACACATCTTGGCCTTTGAAGTAATCGAGTATTTTTTTGATAAGCTTTTTAATAAGCTTAGAAAAAATTTATGCGTCTGACCTATAAAAAATGGTTAAAAGTGAAAAATCTCCTACTTACAAATCCTTTTTCTGGTGTTTTTTTATTGAATAATGTAGCTAATTAAGTTTCTTATAGAGTGATCGGAAAACATTTTAATATTTGTATCTGAACTTCACAAAATAAAATAAAACGTGCATTTTCTTTCCAATGAATAAAAATAGGCGGTACCCAACGAATTTGTAAGTGCGAATTTCATGCTTATGCCATGTACAGAAGGATTTTAGCCCGTCGCTCATTCCACGCCCAGAGCCCGAGGCCAACGGACATGCCTTAGTCTACGCGGCGCTTCGATCTTAAAAAATATACTTGCGGAATAACAAAACACTGTTGTTTGCTAGAGATTAGGGTTTTTATTGGTAAACGCCCAAAAATCGTTCGCTCCGCCCGATTCCGAATGAGTCAAGGACTAGTGGATCATCTTAAGTCAAATTTGTCATCTTGAATCTTGAAGCAGATGTCAATTCGGTTTCCTTGACATTAAAAACTATGAAAGTTGTGAAAGACCATCACTCGGAATCAAACTGTTGCTTGAAATGACTTTAGCCGTATTTTATGACCATAATATTTGAATATCCATGTACTTCCCCACTTTCCTGTTCAAAAAATATTTTTTTTATTTTTAAATTATATTATTTATTTTACTTTTTTTAACCTCCCGTTATACTGATTGATATCAAGTTTGTCAATGGGTTGTTTTAACAATTACTTTTTAAATTTTAAATAGGTACATAAAATATACACACTATTAGATTATATATATTTATACTTACCTACATATATTTTTGATTGCTTAATGATTAATACGCAAAGTGGTATAAAATAAAAGAGCGATATGGTACTTTAATTCAAATTAGTTAATGGCACTATTGACGCACCTGACTTAATAAAACTAATAACATTCCGAGTACCAAATCGTAACACGAGGCTTCCAGAGCTGTTCTTTGTTAATCCTTCGAAAACTAACTATTTCATTAACTTTTCTATTTTTGAAACTGATAATTCGTGGTGGAATTCCATTATAATAGTATAATAAAACAAATTTAAAACTTTTTCCACTTTTAATTTATTGACCGTAACCGGTTTCAGCTTGTCAAAGCCATCTCCCTCCCCCCCCCCCCCTCCTTCCCCCCTCCCTAATATGTTTTGTATAAAATCCCTAGGTTAAGAATATTTTTCACCAGTCTGAAGATGGCTTTGACAAGCTGAAACCGGTTACGGTCAATAAATTAAAAGTGGAAAAAGTTTTAAATTTGTTTTATTATACTATTTCATTAACTTCCCAATCCAAAGGCTACATAGGCTTGGAAATAAATTTAGTTCACTTGATATTTTTGTTTATTCATTACCTAAATTTATTTCCGAAATTTCAAAAATTCTCTTTCCCGTTTACTAAACTATTATTTTTATATTATGATTATTGTCATGTATTTTATATTATGTAAAAGCCCTAAGGGCGTGAATAAATAAATAAATAAAATAAAAATTATCATTCAATTTTATTTTAAAAATTGTTAATGACAAATACCCAAACGCAATCAATAAATAATATTTAATATTTTTTTATCGACAATTTAATTTAATTTTTTTAGGGATTAATAGTTTTTAGTATAAATAAATTTAAAAATGTGTGATGGACAACCATCCATTTGATTTTTTTTTTCTAAAAAAACTATTACAAGAGGCACCTGATCCCAAATGTATTTTTAATAATACAAGGTCCCTAAGTCAGCCTTTGATTGTGCAGTTTCAGACTGTACACGACATCTGTTAATGAAATTAGAAACTGGCTCATTAAAAATCTAACTAAGGCTTGGTTTGAAACTTGGCTACATCATCCATATTCACACACAGCAAGCATGGCATTATAAGCCAAAGCATTTACTCAAATAGTGTTTTATTCAATCTATTCAACTCCATTTAAATTACACTTAGTCTAGGGAAATGCCTAATCAATCAATTGCATTACCATTATTAGATATTAACTGAATCTCCACCACGCCCAGGAATAATGTAAATGATAATATGATTAATTTTAATTTGACGCTCGACTAGCGGGCGGGAGGGTAGGGTTGTCGGGGTATAAAGCTGAAACAGTATTAAATTAATGACAGCTTTCAAAAGAATGAGATACCAATGTCCAATGTCCGGAGGCCTCGTGTGTAATGATTGGTCTAGTCACGCGAGGGTTCTATAATTCTATAGGCCAGGGATAGACTCTGCTACTAGATGCTATGGTCTACGACTTCGTGGAAAATTTTCATTATTGTGATATATTACTGTGAAATTAGAACCGAAGATTTCAATTAATAAAACACAAGATTTTACTTCTATCAAAAATATCATAGATTTATGATATATGATATATACGCATAGCTTTGTATACTTGATTATTTAGTTTTAGTACATTTTATGTCCTGAGGAAGAGAACATCGTTCTCGAAACATGTCGATTTGTTAAAATAAAGATTATCGTGGTAAAAACAAAGTGTTTTAATTTGTCATTGATAAATGATGTATTTACGTAGATTAAGTGTGTTCAGATATTATTTTATACATCGCAGACCCGTGAGTAATCACGGGATATTATAATTGTAGAATTTGTGAACCTGAAACTATTTACAATTTAAAAAAGCATTTATATCAGGATCATCACTTTTCAAAGGAACTTCAGAATTTAACCATTCGAATATTAGAAAACTTGAAAAAATACGTCAAAAATGTAAACAAAGGGAAGTCACATGAAGAATTATTCTACAGATTAGGGTTATATTCTGTCAGGAGGTCAGAAAACACCCGCTTCGAAATAAAATCCAAATAAATTGAATTTTTTTAATACATATATCTGATTTCTAAAAACTGCTTTCGTAAGGAGATAAAATATGCTATCAAATTTTATTACTAGAAATAAACATATAATTTCTGAAATATTAAAATATTTAACATAAAAAGGTGTAAAAATCGCTTACCTTCAATTTTTTCTATTTAAAATTATTGATAATTAATAAAAAATAGAAATACAAGTACATATATTGCAATTAATGTATTAACGTAATAACACTTGTATTCATTTTAAATATATTCTCTCATTAAGTAATATTATTTCTGTTATTTTGGCTTTAAATGTATCAAATGTAAAAATAAGTAAATAAATAAATTATAAATCTTATTTTCACCTCACGGTTTGCGTTTCATAAAAAAATATGAGTAAAAATGATACATTTTTAGATTTTCACGGCCAAAAGCATTTTCGTTTTTTGTTTTTGGGGTGTTATGTTAATAGTTAGGTTAATGTTATAATATCACATCGTCGGATCTTACGGATCTGTTCTGATGATGGACACTGCAATGCTGTCCGAAACGTCGGCTAAAGAAGGAAGTAGCGTAATACGGCATAACACCCCAAAAACAAACAACGAAAATGAATAAAAATGTTTCGGAATCTTATAATTTTTTCTCAAACTACTATCGGAAACTTTGATTTCATAAAGGTGCACACTGCACATTAAACAAAGGGTGAAGTTTTGTTCTTTCTAACATGGTTTAGATTTAGACAGCACGATTTATATGAGCCTTATGTGAGCTGGGACAAATTTAGTCTCTAGTGTGATTAAACGGGTTAAATAATAAGATAATATTGATACTTATTCACTTTCAATTTCAATTATGAAATTTCAAACAGTTTTTTTGAATGATTTTTCGTAATTTTTCAATTATGAAAATCAAAGCAAATACCAGTTCTAAAGGTCATTGAACATATAGTTACAGATAGACAATGTAATTAATTTCTATCTAACAATATCACTTTAAGAAATTGCCTAGTTTCTGAGGTAGATATTGAAAAACGGAAACCATAACCGCAATCAAGCAGTAATTACTTTATAATTCTAGTAAAAGCTTACCGTGATATATATCTATGTGTATAAATTACATAAGCAACATTAGCACCTGGCAAATTCCACGTGAGTATTTATTATATTTTTATAAAAGTACGTCAGGTTAAAACAACGCATCATGCAAATGGATTCAATCGCACGAGACTTAATGGTTACTGACACGCCTCCTGGTTGCAAGTACCTTCACAACAAATATATTATAGGTAGCTACTAGGTTCATGGCTTGTTCAGGTAATGGGAATGCAGCTGTATATTTCTGTGTGTACAGACAATTTAGTACCAATGAAAGCTTATGTTATTTATGTTTGATAGTAGCGATTATTATAATAGCCAATGGAAGCGGGGTCACCATTATGGGATATTATAATATTACTTTTTAAATTGTTTAATGACCCTTTTAATCTGGGCTTGTAAAGTCATTTGCTTTGTTTAGAATTATTTGAGGTTATGTACAGTGGTTGTAGGTACCAGAAACCCTATCGGAACCTACTTCAAACATTAGTCATATCTGAGAGTGAAGCAAGCCAAACCGCTTGGATCATCTGCGTGAAATTACTGTTTTATTTTACATCCGCTCCACACAGGAGGCCCTGAAGAAAATAATGTCTATAAAGGCTTATGTCATCTTTAATAATGTTGTGTGGAAGGTATTTTTAACGAAAGGAATAAGAGGAGGTTCTGGGAAAGAATACATTACAAAATATTTAAAAAGGTGTTTAAATGCATGTTCACATGTAAAATATTTGTGTACTTGGGACTTTTTAATGAATTCTGCATTTGTATATATGAGTTTATTATTTATATTGTATAGGAGACAAATGTGTATTCTTATTGTATATTGAGGTAGAATCTGCAGACAAGCAGTCATGTGGCAGCCTAGCGGAAATACCTATTTATTAATATATTTTTTTATTTATTTTTTTTATTTATTTATTTCAATTTATTTCACATTTTACACACAACAATTTTACAAGTTTAATCATTGTTTAACAATAGATTAACAAATTTAAAACAAAAATATAACAAAAAGGTTATATTTTTACCATTTATTTATACTGTATATCAAATTTAGTAACCATAAATTCATTATGTATACTTGGTTTCATGCAATATAATTTTATTTTTTTCTTACTTAAAGAAATTTTCTTCTTCTTTTTTTCTTATACAGGTTGTTAAGGTACGTACTTGAGTTACTTTAACCAGTGATTCCTAACATTATTTGGAGTAAAAAATGTAAATGAAATTTTGGTCTCCGTTGACATTTTTGATTTTTTTTTTCTACAAACCTGACTGACACCTTAATAAGATTTTTATTATCAAGGGAAAACCAACGACTAATGAAACGATTGGTTAAAAATAATCCAAAAAACATGATGACTGAAAAGAAGGGAAATGCGGTAATTTCCAGAAAACTGCGGTTAAAATGAAAACTATGTGTCATGAAGTAACGAGCTTGTAATGAAAAAATCCAGCAGGGGGGGGGGGGGAATGATAAAAAATCAAACGATTGGAGTTAAGAGAAAAAATGTGATTTAAAGGAAACGTTTTAATTGTAATTACTTTTTAATTGAATTTTAATAAAGGCAAAGTACATTAAAGGATGATTATATTACTCTAATGAAGAAAGAATGAATGTATTTAAAAAGAAATGTTATGATTACTGTAAAAATATTTAAATTTATCAAATGAAATGTTACATTGTGCTTATTAGTTTATATTCATGTAGTATAAACTAACTCAATAATAATAAAAAAAATAAATAAAAAAAAATGATTGCCTAAATGTTCTTAGTATCAATAGTTCAGTTTGGGAGGCAGGAATGGGTGCCGTCACCCCAGAAAACAATTATTGGATAACCAACACCTCCGCCATTGGTCACCCCGTTTACTCTACGTTTGGTGACTTAGCAGGGGTGCCCGGGTTTAAGGCGTGAGGTTTGTCTAATTCGTGGCGGCGGATGATCTGGACACGCTGAACCTTAGACTTCTACCCTTAGATTAGACCTTTAGAAACCTTAAATTTATACATTTTTCCTTCCCAGAACTTCCTCTCCTTCCTTTCCTTAAAGACACCACCCACACAGCATCCCCAAAGATGACACAGGCCCTGAGGAAAATTATTTTCCAAAGGCCTCCTGTGTGGAGCTAATGAAAAAAAAAAAATCCAACGCGGAAAACCAGAAGATGGTTCAGTTGCATATTAGATTGATTTTTAAATACCGGGGTACTCCGAATATCTAGTTAAATACTTGTTGGTTAATATTATGTCAAACGGCTACAACACTAGATCTTGTGTGCCTGTATAATATTTCTGGCTTTAAATGTTATAATTATTGCCATACTAAGAAGAAGGTAAATTGTGCCATATGGCAGAGATGAACTCACATTTCAAAAGAAACAATTATTTTTTACTTAAAATCTTATGGTTTTAGCCACTGGAGAGATTTAAGTCTATATTTTTCTGCGATTGATAGCGCTCCAAAATTGGACCACATTTTCTTACCATTCGTAAAACATTTATTGTAATAATTTGAAACATTTTTATGACCCGCAATTTATTCTATCAAATAGTTGATCAAATAGACTTTATGCCTATGGCCTTGTCGATTGTCTTTACATTCTTCTAGAATTAATTTTTGGCGGTTGGAAAGCTTCAGTTCCACAAAATGAACTTCAACATAATTTTCAAACCAAATTTTGATTTGATGTACACATATAAAAATGTTTTTCTAGCATATATTTGCATCTGTGATTATCAAACAAGCCATAGAGAACGCAAAAAAAACGTAGAAAAATATTCAATATAGATATTAAAAATATCCACTGGCGGCAATTTCAAATCTTCAAATCACTAAAGCACAAACGTCACGCATTTATAATGCCGCTTGGACACATAAGCTTGTTTTCACGATATGTCCCGTACCTGAGTTACTAAAGATTTTTTAATAATTTTTCTATCAATTTTATAAATATTGAATAGATAGTAAAATATAATTCATTGGCTGTATAGCACTATAATTAGGTTATAGTGTACATACACAAATGTGGAGTAATGATTTTTTTAATGAGGGCGGGAAATTTGAAAAATTAATTTTTGAAAGTGGCGAGCACTGTAATAATTCTCTGTGTCGCTCCAGTGGTAAGAGGAAATTTTGATGTGTTAAATGATATAAAATTAGTGGACACTTTTAATTCGATAACATACTTTTTTTACGCAAGGTCTACTTTATTAATCAGTGTTTCAAAATCATAGTTGTTAGCTTTATTTATAAAATGTCGCAGTCACGAGTTTGTGAAAATAATTTGCTTTGACGGCTATTTACTTCCATGGCATGTCTGGAAAAGTTTCATCAGATATTAAAATCTCTTGAAGGCAATAAATTGCCCATGATTTCAGACGCAATGATAAGTTTTGTAGAGCATGATACATGTTATTTTTATAGTCGCTTGAAAAATAAATAATAAATTATAAACAAGAAAATCATTTGTAAAGCTTTTATCTGACATAAAATAAATGCTTTGTAATGTTAATTCATAAGTTAATTTATCATGTAAAATACACATTCTGGAAAAAACAATCGGGGATTTTCCCTCCCCGAAAATTTCGCTGAAGCTTTATAGTAATTATATTTTATATACGTTTTGCCTAGTTGTTTTTTTTGGATAACTATTTAAATTCCACATATGTTTTCGTAATTGAATGTACTAATGCCGCGGAATCTCGGAAGTGAAAATAAACCCTCTTCCCAACTTCCGATCGAGCTGAAATTTGGCAGATAGACTAGTTGTCCATGGCAATCGCTCACAAACCCTCGAACATGCACGCCTTTTTCCGAAATTAAAATATATGAAAGCACATAAGCACGAAATAAATGTCTGTTCTTATGAATCAGTTACTTTGTGATGTGACATTATATTTTAACTTTTAAAATAAAACATTAACCATTTGCTGACAAATTTGTTCTTAAATGTTTAATTTCTAAACGTCATCAGGTTATCTCCAGAGTCTCGTTGTTCATCGGCTCAAGCCATTTATCTACAATCGAACTAAACCTCTTCCAGCCTCTCTAAGAGCTTCAAATCATCCAAAATGATCTTCTTCCCTTATACAAATTAAAATATAGTAACATCACCCTATCCCCAACAATTTTGGAAGGGATCGGCATCCTTAAAAGTCATCCAATCTCCCAGCCCGTACTGTCAATAATATGTTTAATGACATTATTTCATTTAAATGGCCCAACTCTTGTCTTTTATTTACTGACTAGTTGATACCCGGCATGCGTTGCAATGCCACTTAAATAAAGAAATTGTTTCTCCCTGCGTGTCCTTTCCCATTCATCTTGTTCCCCTTCCACCACCTCTTCCACTTCTGCGACTCCTTCACCCCCCGCGTTCCACTTTCACCTTCCCAAAATCGGTTGAGCCGTTTCGGCGGAGTGCGACCACAGACACGAGATTTTTATATATTAGAAATTTCCAAATCTTCTGACTCTCCTAATTGTGCTATAGGTATTAAAGTTTACCACAATAATTCTAATGACAGAATATTTCATTCAATTTCAAATCAATTTTAAATATTTTCAGCCGAGTGCATTGCAATAATAGAATCTCTCAAATTTATAACAAAAAATAATTTTTAGCCTTCCCTTGTTCTCTCTGACTCTCGCAGTTCCCTCCAAAAACTTAAATCCTGTCCTCTTCTTCATCCTGATGATCATTGTTTACCTTATTTGAGTAATGATAGCCTCCATTCAAAGCTCTGGAAAAACCGTAACTCTGATTTGGATTCCTGGACATGTTGGCGTCATGGGTAATGATATTGCGGATGCCTTGGCAAAACAAGGAGCGTCCAACCCTGTTCTTACTTACCCTCGTAAATCATATCTGACATTTTTACCATCATCAAAATAGATCCCGCAATGTTTAGGCCTAGTCAATCCAATGGAGCCTGCTATGCCTCAATACAAAGGACTATCCCAACAAACCGTGGTTTCAACAATTCTCCCATTTTTCCAAAAAATAAATTTCCTCACTTATTAAAATGAGAATCAGACATTGTTCCGTTACTTCTCACCTTTTTGAAATTTTCGCTCTTGATTCACCAGAGTATACATACTGTGGTCTAGAAGTAGGAACTTTAGATCACATATTTTTTGGTTGTCTCTCTCTAAACAAATATCCTCACTTTTATCAATCTTTATCTATCTAAAATTACTTTTCCTCCATTCAACATCTCATCTCTTCTAAGTCTGAACTCGACTCCATTCTATATAATAATTTTGAAATTTGCATAATAATAAAACTAAACTAATATTTAAATTCGCCTTAGATTTCTCCGTGATTTTAAACGATGGACTAGAACACCCTTGAAGGGTGAAAACCAGAAATAATTGAAAAAAACAATAACCGTAATAATTAAAAAAAAAAATTATAATTTAAAATTAAAAAAACTGCCTTAAGAACCTAACGAAATTCAGGAGGCATTAAGTATTTAAAAGTAATTGTGGTGTTTTGTAAGTTATTGTTTTATTTAAAATTAATATGTGCCGGTTTTAAAAATCTGAACTTAGCATTAGGGGAAGATTGGCACCATTCGTACACGGGGAACCTTCATACAGTGACTATTACAGCTTGTTAGAACATCGTATTTATTATGGCTATGCGTGAGTGGGTAGGCCGCGGGCGACCGCTAGTTGTCCCCGAAGTTAGCGCCAGTGTGGCCGCTGCGACCAACATGGGAGGACATAATGTGTTTTCGCATGCTCAAAGTAAATATCTTGTCGACTTCATTGGATGTTTAGTGCTTTAGTGAGGCGTCATATTCTAACGGATTATTGCTCAATGGTAAGTAACTACAATCAATATATTAATAATGTATGTATTTTTTGGATTTTGCTGCATGATTTTCTGCATGAGAAAAATCTGTTATTTTTGACCTTCGGGGCACGTTCGTACGCCTTCTCCAGGGTCACATTCGTACGCGCCTGAATGTACCCCTATTAACAATTTTTTTTTATTTCAGAAAATTTGCAAAAATGGTCCGGAATTATAAGAAGAAAGAGACTAGGTGCACAATAATAAATTAAGAAAATATGTCTGCGGCAATAAAAAGATGTTTTGGAAAGAAAATTATCTTACAGAAAGGCAGCGGATAAATGTAATATTAAGGCTTCAACTTTGGAGAGTCGGGTAAAGAAAGTACAAGATAAACCTGATTATGATGGCACATATCAGTCTTAATACACAAGTTACCAAGTATTTTCTACTGAAGAAGAGTCACAATTGAACGACTATATTGAAAGATCCAGGACCTATTACAACAGCAATGATTAGGCCTTATCCTACAGCTGAGAAAAAGATTAAAATGGTAAGGCAACCAGTAAAGTCCAGAATTTACACCAATACGCCGGAAAAAATAGGCTGGAAGATTTGGAAAATGCGAAGCAATTAAAGAAACTAGAACAGGAAAGAAAATCGAAAGCGAGAGAGATAAAACGCACTTTAAAAATTGCCGGACATTCTAAGCCAAAAAAATCAAAGTAATTCGGAATCTGAAAATTCTGAGGTTTGTTTACAGGAAAGTTCGACATCGATAGTAGATTATTCTGATGAAGATTTTGATGCTACCGTGAGACCCGAAAAAAATTAACGACAATTGTTTTGTTTTAGTCAAATTTGCAAAAAAGAAGTTGTCTATTACGTAGCAAAATATATAAGCTATTATTCCAAAACAGAATTTAAGGTCTCTTATTTAAGAAAGGAACCAGGACTATCCTGGGCATTCATGTTTCCCAATATTGAAGACGAAGATAACGTGGGCATTTCTGACGTCGCAATGATTCTTCCTAACCCAAAATCTCCAGGAACCTCTACAGCCAGGACCTTTAACTTATACACATTTCCTATAGATATGTCACAATTGAATGTTCAATAATTAATTGTAAAGATTTGGTTTATGTTTTATTTATGTCAATTGCACCAGACAACTATTTTACTAATGTGCCCAATAACTAAAAGATTGATCTTTTCTTGTCTGATTATTAATTAGTGTAGGTAGTCTACACCGTGTTGTGTTTTTTCTCCTAATCGTTTTTTTTTCTGAGTAATGTATATTTTTTGTTGACAAAAGGTTTTGTCATTTAGTTTATTAAAACGTTGGTATGTTTAAGGCCAATCAACAGGATTTTTATCATTATTTTGCTGTTTTACTTAAACTGTATAAAGCTACCCCACACTGTCTGAATGTACCCCTACCCATGTATGAATGTACCCCAGTAGTGGGGTAGATTCGGACAATTGTCAGATTTTTCTAAAACTCAATCCATTAATTTATTTTAATAGTTATTGACTTCGAACTTTTTGAATAAGTAGCGGAATGTTTGCTGAATGTTATAATAACTGATTGAGCAATCTATCTTTAACCATCAATTTTTGAAAAATCAAAGTCTGAAAAGTGTACGAATGGTGCCAATCTTCCCCTAGCGTTGATAGCGCGGTTGATTCCGATCACTGGGAAGGAAAATTCAAACCTCAGACAAACCAAAAAAAAAAAAAAAGATTTATAGAATGAAAATAGATAAATTGTAGTAAAAATACATTGGTTTTAATTGTTGACTTTTTATTGAATTTTATTCCTGCAATTTTATGTGTGTAAAGTTAGTTAAATAGCAGTTGCATACTACTTTCCTATAGTTTTAGCCATTCTTTTAACTTTTCCAGGCACTCCTACGTTTGGCCTTGTTCCCGAGTTTATGCAAAGTTGAATTGAAGCATATGGTTGAAATTATTGAAAACATATTTTCAAACACCACAATTCTTTTTATAACAGCTAATTGAATTCATTGGCTTGTCGGGAAATACGAGGATTGACTAGACACAATATCACTCATCTTAATTAATTGTACAGTGGAAACTGCACTAATGATATGATACATGTAAGCCAAAATTTTTAAGTAGGTAGGTAGCGAATAGATTTAGACACAAACATATTAATATTGTAACGCTAGGTACTTGGGTACGTACCTAGGTACCTACTGGGGGTCGCGTGCCGACTTCCTGCATTCCTGCGACCATTCGTCCTTCCGCCCCTCGTTATCCGGAACACTGTTTTAACGGGGTGACCATAAATTGAATTTTATTGTGAAGTTAGAGATAGGTAGTTAGTGTAGTGTTACCTATAGAACTGTTGCAGGTAGGTATCTAGATATATATTATATTTTTTTAGCCGCTGAACCAGTTGAAAAGCAATTCAATCATTTGAGTCATATAATAATCCCAGAGAGAGGTCGTACTTACTTCATCGACGATCGCCCTCTTCCTTCTTACTCGCTTTGCCTGAAAACGAAAAAGACAAGATACTAGAACTATAATATCCTTTATCTGCTATATTATATTTATTTATTTTTCCTAGCGCATCAATGAAGAGAAAACTCGACAGATGCATTTGTGGGCATGTCTGTGTGCACGAAGTCAGTTCAATTTTATCTATTTTCGGAAGTAATTGATAAGCTAATTTCCCAAACCCCTAAAAACATTGATAGTTGTCAACTTACAAAATTTGAATAACAGGAGTTAGCGCCTCCGCCCACTGAGGCAACTGAAAACCAACTAAACCGGCTGTTTTCTCTGTCTTGATTGGTCAAAAAGCTTGTTTAACCATAGATGAAGAACAATCAGCTGACAGCTGGCAACTAGCAATGGCCGACCACCGCAACCAGCAGTGAACAGTCACCGCTTGCGTTACCATTGACAACGGGGTTTTGTGTGATTGTGAAGTGCGCGGGCCATCACATTGTCATACAAAGACAGTTGGCAGTTGAGAGTTTTCAGTTGCCTTAGTGGGCGGAGGCGCTTATTTGAATAAAAATAAAATATTTTTTCTCTTTTAATTTAAAATATATATTTTATACACATGAAGTACCTACATTGCAAAAGTATATAAAGAAGTAGAGTTACTTAACTGTGGTTATATTCCAAAGTTCCCGTTCCCATTTCTCTCTCCGGTGATCCCCTTCCACCTTCCCCGCCTTCTACCCTCCATCATTTGAACCCCTCTCCCTCCAGGTTTCCCCTCCCCTTCGCTCCATCACTCCCTGTTGCTAATCCAAATGAAATAAACACATTTTCAAACAACTCGCGGGCAAACTGTATTTTTATATAAATTTCGCCAAAACGCCAGACCTTAACTAACTAACTAACTAACCATCACGCCGTTTCCCCGCAGGGGTAGGCAGAGAGGACGGACCGCCAAACACCTCGGTCTTGGCACACACTCTTTGCCTCATCCACATTCATACATCGTCTCATACATACTCTTCTATTTTTCTGACTCTTGACATGGCCCGACTCAAGTATCTGATTTACTTGATCGTGCCATGTCTTTCTCGGACGTCCCCTACTTCTTATACCATTCACACTTGCATCATATATTCTCCTTACGCTCCTTTCTTTGTTCATTCGCTCTACATGCCCTAACCATCTGAGGGTTCCTTTCTTAATTTTACTCATTACGCTTACATCAGCCTTGCATTCTTTTCGAATCTCCACATTTCTCACACGATCATACATGGTTTTATCACACATACGCCTCAGGGATCTCATTTCAACAGCATTCAGTCTACTTTCATCCTTCCTCTGCCAGTTCCATGCCTCATTGCCATACATCAGGGTAGGTACAAGCACTCCATTGTGGACTGCTAACTTCGCTTCTTTGGACAGCTTTTTGTTAGCGCCAACAGCATTCAGTCCTCCATTAATGGAGTTACCTGCATTTACCCTCCTTTCAATGTCTCTATCAGCCTTCCCATCTCTCGTAAACATACTACCCAAATACACAAACTCATCCACCTGCTCCAAGTATTCATCATTCACAACTATATTGCACACCGTTTTTGGACTCTCTCTTTCAAACACCATGACTTTAGACTTACTTACATTCATCATTAACTCATTCTTCATACATACTTCGTTCATTCTAGACACGAGCGACTGCAGATCTTCCATACTGTTAGAAATCAGCACCGCATCATCAGCATACAACAGGCAACATACTTTCAGATTACTCAATTTCGCGCCTAACCCTACCTCTTTCAATTCTTGCATACAATTATCCATGTATAGATTGAATAACCACGGTGACATTACGCAGCCTTGCTTAACACCTTTTGTGATGTCAAACCACCCCGTAAAACCACCGTTCACTCTCACACATGCAACGCTTCCCTCATATAGAGCCTCAATTGCCTGTATAAGATTTGTATTCACTCCATACTTGGACAACACCTTCCATAGCTTTTTCCTGTCGACTCGGTCGTATGCTTTTTGTAGATCTACCTTACAATTACAAGCCAGACCTTACAATTATATAATAGAAATCTTCGCGGCATGCGCAATAACTCACAAGAGTTTCATCGCAATCAGAGGAATGGTAACATTTTTTATATATGTATAAAGATTGTAATGTCACATCACAAAGAATCTCCTTTACATGAACGAATATATTTATTTAAATGATACACAATAAAATAAATGACTATTAAAGAAGTAAATATATTTATCTTTCATGAATCGAAAAAGCTGCCTTCGAAATCCGAGGCCATTTCCCTACTTTGAATTTGCCTTCTATAATTCGGGAAAAACTTATTGTATTTGAGTGACGCGTGGCCGGGAAGTTTGCACAATGGGAGATGAAAAATGATAACAACTGGCCTATCTTTCACGGATGAAAGGATCCTCTATGCGGTAGAGAACTCATTTGATTTTCTACAGGATATGAGATATTAAATATATTAAAGTAATACAGAAACATAAAGCTTCCGAAGTTTTTTGAAAGGCCGAAGAAAGTAATGAGGGGAAGGAGATGGGAAAGAGAAAGTTGGGGAAGTATCACCATCCGCCGCCAAGAACTGAGTAAACCTCACCCATGAACCCGGGCACCCCTGCTAAGTTACCAAATGTTTTGAATCACTTGGGGTGACCAGTGGCAGAGGTGTTGGAAATCCAATAAATGGATCCCTGGGCGACGGTACAAATACCTTCCAATTCGAAAAGAGTTTAATTATTTACGCACCAGACTTTTAGGTCCGGGTTTAGTTTTCCCCATTGGAAAAACTAAACTTTTTCGCACACTTTTCCATATAAATAATATAGTAAAACCATGTTATGCAAGTGTATTATATAAGTATAATTAATACAAAATAATACAAGACCAACATTATTAAACTAACCAAATTATTACCAACCTACCAAAATAATTCACTTTCCCATTTAATAATCTGACTCCAGATATTTTCATATCAGAGGGTTCAGCTCGGTGGAATTCCTAATTTGACCGATAAATCCTACTTATCCCTCAATATAAATATTTAAAAAATCTTTCGTAATCCTACATGTATTTAAAATGACTGATTTTTGCATTTTTATATACAAATTCTTTGACAAATCTAATACTCCTAAACATTTTAGGAGAGAGTTAGGTATAATGCCAGTAGCCGAAATAACAAATGGTAATATTTATGTAGTCTGATAATGCCAAATTCTTTTAATTTCATTTTCTAAATCTATATACTTTCTTATTTTTTACCAACATTATTATTTTCGAGTTTTTATATATTTTATATTATAGAATGTATTATATATATATATAAACCTACATGAACAAAACGTATTCATAGATGGGACACATACGATTTATCTCCAGCAGGCAATAATAATTATCGCTGTCATTTTTTGGCTTCCTTTGATGAAAGGCTTCGCTATAATATATTATGCCAGGTTCTAGCTAAACCCCCTCAAGGGAGTGAGGAAAATAATTATTACATGGAATATAATGTTTTGGGGAATTGAAAGTACCTACTTACTAACATTAATGGCTACCGGTAACAAATAACATGGTCATAAACTTGTAAAAGTTTTCGTCAATTGACCACGGAATTATTTTTTCAGTAGTAATTTTTTGAATAATGTGGAAATTATGTATTTAAGACACCTCTACTTTTTGAAGAAAAGTTTTGTACCAAATTTAATACCAATAAAAACAAGAAATCATGTTCCTAAATAAATGTAGAATATTGGAGTTGACTGAACTTGTTTTAATTAAAATTAGGATTGTGTCTGTTGGTACAATCACATGTATACACTTCCGACTGTGATGCCATTACCAAACGTAACTGAGAAACAACATTTCGTCTTGTTCTAACTATTGGTGTTAGTGAGAAAGGGACGACTAGTGCATGTAACCATAGAATTAGAATATTCAAAATGTTTTTACAGTTAATAGAAACACAAAGCATACAAAGCGTCTTTTTATTGTTTTCTAGTGCGAACATGTGCAAAATCACTGGATAATATATAAATAGGATATGTTAAGCTGAAAGTGTATGTAAATAACACATAAGAATGAGGGAAATTGTTGTAACATGTTGAAGAAAAAATATTCACGAAAAAAAATACTTTTTATTAAAAATAAGTTTTTTGTGAAAATCTCTGAATTCAAGGCACATCAGGTCAAATTTAGAAAATTAAATTAAAATAATTTTCTCTTAAAATTTTTTATTGTAGCTACCTAAATACTTTACCGCTATGTCTGAATTCTTATCGTGTAACAATTTTGACAAAAACCCTTAAATTCGAAACAAAACCCAATTCATTTAACCAGAGTTACAACCACCCACAGAAAGATCCACAAGTTATTAATAGAGTTTACAAGATTGATTGTAAGGAGAAAACTTTCCAATTTCACAAATAACTGATTTTGACCAACTTTTTAACTCACTATCAAATAATTTATAAAATGATCATAAATTTCTCGTGATTAAAAAAAAATATATATATATATAATTGTCATTATTTTATGACCCAGAACGAGGTTGAATGTCCCTTAACTACTTAAGTAGAAAATGTTTTGATTCACAATATGCCCGTAAAAAAATAATAATACATGTTACTCAGAATGCTCAAGTCAAAACATCATTAATTTTGTTGACTTTTTCAAAACGTTCACAACAAGCACAATCAAAGAAAATGCTTTCTTACGAATTCCTTACGAATATTCACCCCAGTTGTAGCAGTCACAAATTACTATTGTAGCAGTTAGTTACTATTGTAATTATTTGTCCCAAAATATAATATTGTGATAAAAATCCAACGAAACATAATAATAGAAAAAGTAACAATAAAAAGGTGTTCATAATTTATGACATATTTTTCGTTCTAATACACCTATGAGCCCAAGAATCGTTATGTAGGTACAGGGGGTTGGGGTTCTGACAAATTGGGAGTCAAAGCAATTTCGTAAATTCATCCCCCCTCCCGTGTAATTATATAATAATGTATATTCTAGCTCGATTTTATTGGCTTCACACCTACCAATGAACGTATATCGGCCGTTTTCTTACTTTGAATATTTTGTGATATTATACCATTTCTAAATATAGTCTTAATATTATGATCACAAATCTTTCCGATACTAAGAACATAATAATTTTGAGGCTATTTAAAAATCAAAGTACTTTCAAACAACCCATCACCAATAGCAAGACTACCTAAAAAATTAGATTTCCATGCATTAATTTGTGCCAATGCCATGCAAATTGCTACGTTTGTTTTTGAAATGATATGGAAATTGCTATCTTTGCTTTTACGTACAATTTTACATACAAATAACCCTAAAGTTTAAGTTTAGACTTACGGAATTCAATACTTCGTTTGTGTGAAAGCACTATGAAACAAATATTGAATTTATATACGTATTTACAAAATTTGCATCTAATATCGTACGTAAAAGCAAATATAGCAATCTCCATGTCACTTCAAAATCAAACATAGCAATCTGGCCGAAATGGAGATTGTTGCCTTTGCTTTAACATACCTCACATAATGGTCAAAACTAATAAACAAAACAAAAGCAACATCTAAAAATTACAGAATCTTACACAGCCATGTTCACCATGCAATCTGATACATTAAAAATAGCGATCAGTCAATCGCATTCGGTAATTTTAATTGTGGCAATTTAAAAAATTTAATTAAAAATAAATAATGGCAATAGCTAATAATTATTAAAAGTTAACTTAAAACTACTATATACCATAAGGAAGAATATTAGGACCGCCTTTCTTCCTGTCGTATAATAACGACTAATACAACATTAATAATATTCAAGGGAAAATCTGTGTCTTATTGTTATCACTGTCTTATTGTTTGAAGCTGACACTTGGTTGTTTTAAAAACCTTTACTTCAAATAACCATAGGAATTAATAAAGACGGAGGTATGCCTCTTAACACCCTATTTATTTAACGTGTTAGCCGAATCATTACCTCGTTTTAATTAAGTGAAATTATCACGCAAGCTTATATTTAAGGCTTCATTTTCAAGATAATATATTATGTATCATGTATACAATTTGTATATTATTCGACAATAGATTTGATCTCATTGTACCTAATCCATGAGAGACCATGAGAATATGGAAGGTTTAGGAGTTCAACTATCCCATTCTTTAAAATTATTGAGAAGCCTATATTGCTGAATGTTTTATCTATATACCAATATTAAGTCGCAAACCATCTTGTAGCCGAGTTGTCCTGGGGTGCTAGCATAGTCCATCGATAAGGATCGGTAGGATAACTGTCGGTAACTTCTCATCGTTCCCTAGGACAACTGCAGATCGCAAACGAATAGGTGACAGTTCACAATGATTAAGGGGGTTTCTCACCATCCTCCCAATAGCTTATCTACCCTAATAACGAATATTATTAAAAATAAAAATAAAATACTCGCAGTTGTTAGAAAACTCGGCCAACTTATCCAATATATAGGCACTACTCATAGGTTCGAGAACCGAATTATAAACTCCAACTTAATAAATAAATACACCGTAAATCGTAAATCTTAATTATTCGTTATTAGGGTAGATAAGCTATTGGGAGGATGGTGAGAAACCCCCTAAGTGTCCTTAATATATTCGATATCAACTGATGTTTGTCCGTTTGCGATCTGCAGTTGTCCTAGGGAACGATCAGAAGTTACCGACAATTATTCTACCGATCCTTATCGATCGACTATGCTAGCACCCCCTGGTCGTCAGTCAAACTCCCTCCCACAATTTCTACAATAATTTAAAAACTTCAACCCATTTGTTTTAACAATAAATGTGGGCTAGAAGCTACCTACGAGTGTCCATATCCTAAAAATTCAAATATATTATGTATCATCTCCAGTTAAAACATTATAAACGGAAATATACCCGTAAATAAACGGTTGCGCGTAGAATTATGACTTGTTTTGTGAATTTCCAAAGGGACCCGAACGTGTACAATAAACATACACCATTATGTGTTAATGGGTTTGGTCCAGGAATAATAACACCAAAAATTTATATCCCAACTTCGCGATTGTGGAAATTTTCGTTGGTGGAAGTAGGTACCAGGGTTGTTGCGGGAGCAAAAATTTTGACATTCGCGGATGCGGATGCGTATTCGGATTTCTGGATTTTTTTAAAGATATTTCAATTATAAGTACTTAAAAAAATTAAAATCGATTTAAATTTAATATATTTTATTTATTCATATTTTGAGAACAAAACTAAAACAATGTTTAGTCTTACTTATTAGCATTTTAAGTCTACAGCTTTTTATAATGGAAAAAATATTACAAATTTTTTTTTAAAAATTATAGTTAATTTATTAAATAAATTATATTTAATAAATTAACACAAAGTAAGTCCAGATACTGCTTTTTATTAGTGGTGGCGGCGGCATTTTTGTTTACTTTTTCACTTAGTATTTACATCGAAATATTCATCAACCCCGTAAAAAACTTGGATAAACACAGTAAACAAACACTGTAATTGATTCGCAATGGGAATCACATCGATACCTAACTAAAACAAAACCTGTAGATCTTGTCACCAATGAGTGCCTTCCTATTGGTCAGTTATCGAACGAACTTCGTGCTAGTTGCTAGAAACACGCCCGAGGCACGCACCACTCTGACCCCGTCCACTTTATTTACATACCGTTACTTGTTTCAGATATGAATCCGCATCCGTAAAAGCTCCGCATTAATTGATGGGGATGCGGATGCAGATGTCAGAATTAATGCGAATATTCCGCATTTGCAAATGCGGATGTGAATTTCCATAACACCCCTTGTAGGTACTGTTGCTGCCTGTCTAAGTACTTTATGTTGGGTGTATCTGCTTCAGAGCTTATCAGGAACATGAACACTAAGAAAAATGAACACGAGAATTTAATTAGATAAGGTATTTATATATTTATTTTATTTATTAAATAGTATAATCCATTGAGAAATAAGTTTTATTAAATTAATTTGTGTTATTTCATAATTAACTAATTAAAAATAATAAATAGCAAATTGGTTGAAAGTTTCAGAGTATAAGCTACTCTCGGTATCGCCCTGGAGTGCTAGCACAATGAAATCGATAACTTTACAATATCGAATAGACAGAGGCAACTACCGATAATATTATACCGACTGACATTGGGTAGATAAAGGTTTGGTAAAACACGCTAGCAACACTGGAAAGATTTTCTATGTTGTCTATGTACATAAAACGTCAAACATATTGTGTCAAATGTCAAATTATTTTATTCAAACCTTAGCGGTTAGTATACATTAACAACAAAATGAAAATCATCAAATTTCCGTTTTGATATATTTTAAAGATCGATTTAGATACATAAAAAACACAGAATATTTGAAGTGAGCATAATAAACAACATTATTATTACATTCTGACAATCGGCTAGCACGAACGGGCAATAGGCAACGAACGATTCTCCAACTGTTTTCACATTTATTGGAGTTTTTTTTTATTTACAAAAGATTTGAAATTATTATTATTTTTTCTCATGGAATTTCGTTGAGATGGACAAATACGTAACGGCAGGTTATATTCACCACAAATATATTTTATCATTTTTCTTGTTTTTTGTTTGAGCAAACATTACAGCTTTTTGTTTTTTATCCGTTGCGGGTATAGGTCACGGCATATATTTAGCCAGCATTTTGGCAGATAACCGTAATGGAACATCTTGTGACGCACGTGGACCAACTTCAGGGTGCGACGAAATATGATATTTTTCTAATAATTGTCTTATAACATATACTTAATTGATAATCAGGAAAACTAATATCTTTTGAACTAACGGTTTTGGGCATTATGTATGAATTCGGTAAATATTAATATGTAGGATGAAAGAAAACTTTTTTGTACCACTTAATTGATTTTCGTAGGGCGTTTACACTAGTTATATCCGATTTATCTCTTAAGCCCATATTTTTGTTATAATCTTCCATACAATTTGGATTTGAAATTATTTCTCCTCTTCTAAAATTTATTTTCCCTGTTGGAGAAACTGTATCATCGTGAAGCGTTGTTAAAATACGCATTTATCCTTTGTCGTGCCATTTTAATACTATCAGTGAACCAGAATAATGTGAGGCAATTTACCCCTTCTTCGATTTATTGAATTTTGATATGTTTTTACGGTTTTTTCGAACTGTTCCACATACGTAGGTTTGGTAGTCATGCAGAAATTTAAATGATATTTTATTAGTGTACCAATTATCTACATACAATTTGTGGCCTTTACCTACGTAGTCTTTTAATAGAGTGGTGACAACAGCTCCGGAAGCCCCAAGACATTGTTCGTCAGTAACATCCATCACTTCACCACAATAAATAATTACATCTAAAATATAACCGTCTGCACGTTGCACAAAACAAATATTTTTATTCCAAATCGTTGGCGTTTGGATGGAATATACTCCTTAAACTTAAGACATCCTTTGAACTCTATAATGCTCTCGTCAAGCATAGATTTTCATACGGCACCACTGAGTCCTTAAAAATTTATCCAGTGTAATTGACAAGAACTCGAATTTCATTTAATTTTTCTCCAGCAATTTGAGTAGCAGGATCTGACACATGCATACAAAACTAAATGTAAAAATAGAAGAGCAAACTTTCAATTCAGGTATAAAAACACAAATCCACATTTCAAAAACATTAAAATAAACTTTTAGAACCACTTCACTTACAATGAGCCAACGCGTCATTTCTACAGACTCGACAAAGCGCGGGATTTTGAAACAAAATGGGCGAAGAAAAATGCGCTCCTTTTTTGGATGCTGCTTTGAGTAATGTTAACAATATAAATAATCAACTTTTTTGGGTAATCACGCTAATAAATAGTTCATTATATTTTTACGAAGTAATATTTAGCCCCATATACAGTTAGAGCTTTGAAATATCATCCTTCGAACATTTACACCCGTGATTTACATCTTCCGTTGCATTACCGTTCCGACGGTTTATATCGAATGTCCTAGCACGCTTGCACCGTTGCTAAAGAAACCGATATCGGAAGGAAAAAAATACTAAGTCGGTATAAGATGGCAACACTGGCACCATTTTGATGGATTTACGTTACTAAATTTCAAATGAGATATTTAAAAATTAAAAAATACTAATAAATTGACAATTTCAAATTGAAATACTAACTTTAATATACATCGGCGCTTCGCATTTACTTTTTGCGATCTCCGGGAGTTAAATAGTTGATACGATCCAAAGACATATTTTATCAAAGTTCGTATCTCGAAGCTAAAATGAATAAATTGATCTCGTCTTAAATGAATGCATGTAAGTTTATGGGTCGCATATACGATTTATTTAAATACTAGGAGGTTTTTAGGTTAACCTCCATTAATTAATAAGTCAGTTAACTTGCATATCGAACGACATTATTTAAATAAAACTGCATATTGATATCTTATCTGACACTACGGAAGCCGCGCTAAAATCAGTGACCTTTATCTACCGACTAACGGAATAATCTTTTCACTGTGCTCGCAATTATTGCTAACTGACCATAGACAACGAATTTAATGAATTTCATATCTATACTTGGGTTTTATCGATGGACCATGCTAGGGTCACAGCCAAGATCGCATACGATTTGGCGAGCTTTTGTCAATCGTCGGTTGGATTATGTCTTATCAATAGGTGACTGTGCTAGCACATATTGATAAGTGACCAAAGATGACGGATTTTGTCAATGTAGTATAGATATAGGGTTATATCGATGGACCATGCTAGCACCCCTGGTGTAAGACCGCCATTCAGACCGGTCAGTGGTTGTGTGGGCATCGCGTTTGGCTCCCACCCAGGCGTTCCGTGTTCTGGCTAAGTCCTCCATCACAACACAAGCAATATCTTCCGCTTAGTGTGGTGGTAGAAGATTTTAAAATTTTGTTGGGTTATTCATAACCCGGGAATGTTTGTCTTTCTTATAAAAAATAATAAATAAAAATTTTTAACTTTGCTTGAAATGGTCTGTATAGCCAGCCACCTTACTCTTCCCCATCTCGATTCCTTTCCCACTACCTTCAGCCTAATAACATACCCCAATTCGAAATGCCTTAGTTTCACTGGCTCCAGGCGTTTGGGATCAGTTGGGATGATGTGCGGTATTCACATAAAAACCTAAAAAGCAATAATTCCCTGCACCAAATTTTTGCAGTTGTATTTTTACTTATTTTTTGGTTGCGATGTTATACTTGAATGAGTTCCTGGTTATCATTTTTTTCTTAATTTCTTTCTTTAGAATCGACCATATTTCGGTAGGGTTCGTATCAAGGCTATTTCTAGTCCAAATGGGAGCGTTGGATTTTACATATTATATTGAAGGTATTTATGGACAACTTTGGCATTATGGCAGGGAACGTTATCGTACATAAATGTTCCGTCATCATGTTATAAAATTATAAACATTGTGGGCCTTACTTAATAAATGTTTTTTAAATTTGCCTATTTGATAAACATTCATTAATGTAGGGTAAAGAGTCGTTTTTATTAGTGGTGTAAAATTAAAATCTCGTTTATTAGTTAGGGGTAAGTGGTTAGTTAGTCAGTTAGTCGTTATCAATATAGATTCGTAGTAAGCAGCACTAAAAAGATTAGTTACAAAAAAATAACTTGCTCTGAAAAGAGAGTTAGTGCGCCATGAGTTTTGAACTCGATCCGTTCGACTGCTAATCAATCTAAACAAACCACCTGATATATAAAAATGTTCTTAGATTCTTATTTCTTTTATTATTATTTTTACTTCATATTAGCCTGTTATAGCTACTTTGTCGATTATCCTAATCAGTTCGTGTTTCCTAATAAAATCACTTAAACGGAGACCTCTGGCATCATGAAATCTGCACGGTTTTACCTTAGCGCCACGTTGTACGTTCTAATTCAATAGCCGAAATTCAAGCGAAGCCGTTCGAAGTAACATTGCTGTATTGTTCAGTATTCCTTTGATTTATGAATTTGGGAAAAAAAGTCCTGTTATCTTTCATTAATACCCATGTTATTTATCCCTCGATCAACTCCCTCTCGCGACCCTTGCCCCTTGCCCCCACCGGCAACCCCCTCCCCATCCCCATCAATAGGTTCCCACAGAGCCCCTCGGAAAGAACAAACATTTTCACCCTCCACCTATGAAATACAAGATACCCATTCAATATAATATTCGATTGAATAAAAAGCGAACACGTGCCGTCACTCTCCGTCATTTTCCCTCATTGTCCGTCACGTGGGAGCATGTGACATGAATGATATCTTCCGAAAATACTCTTATATGATATGTGTTTCATTTCTGATATAATATATCTACATTGTGTCGAAATAATATGCAATGATTTGGATGTAGAAAGATACAATGATGATACAAGATGGCAATGGGATCAACACAGGTATCTGGAACTAACTACCATATATATTCCTTTTTACCTAGAATATTAATGGAGAGAAATAATAATGCCAAGTCATTTGGCATCTTCAATTTGTTACCAAACAAATATAAAATGTTTTTACTAAGGTAGTTCAGTTATGTACAATACATACTTTATAATTTTTACTATCTATGTATATGTAAAAGCCCAAAAATATAGCGCTAACAAATGAATAAACATTGGTTGTGCTCGATATGTAAGTCATTCTTATGTTTTTCAAAATAGTAAGGTATCTTTAAAGACATTCACTTCACTCAAAACATTATAACTACTAATCAAACATAACCCTACCCAAACAAATAAAACATAAAAACCTCGCTGCTGGACAGAAAATATTACCTTAATATTATTTACAAAATCTAAAATACTCCTACCAGCTTTTAAAGAAAGTTATTTGTATAACTTTAACTGCTACCAAGATATGTCTACGATACTACAGACACGGGTTGAACCACGGTGCCCTTCTTGACATTATCCATGAGGATACTGTTTTTCTACTAATGTCGGCAGAATATCTCTTAATCCTAAACATGCGAACACCTCAGCAAAGGTTCTCCAAGTGAGGTGTTCACAAAATGCTACTATTAACCTTCTTACATACCTTTTTACATGCTGTTACTGAATATGAATTTTTTTTGTACTACTGTGTAAACCATTGTAATTATTTGTTAATGTATGTACAAGTATAGAAATAAATAAATAAATAAAGGTCACTTACAGGTAATAAATTATTATAGTGTAATTACCACCATTAAAACATAACCTAATATAGTTCATTCGAATGAATGAGTTGTAGAAGTTAGTTAATGGATTGTTGTGATATATAATTTATCATAGTAAGTTCATTAAAATGTTTCAAAATAATGTTAATTTTTTAAGGATGAGGTTGGTTCCTAATCATAGCTTGTGAACATGTCTTGTCACCTACCACCAACTTTATGATTACTTATCGTAATTTAAAGTTTCTTGACTGATACAATAACTGAGAATAAATCAAATGAAGAAAAATATATTATTTTACGATCCCCAAGGCCTCTTCTCTTTTATTACTTAAAATTTTTTCCAATAAACGTAATAATATTGATGTAATAGCCTATCGAGAAACATAAAACTATAAAAGTAAAATATATCCAAATCGCTCTCCAATAAATTATATTACGTTTTTCACGTATTTTGACACTGATAAAATAAAGTTTTCGTGGAAAAAGTAGATTTCTTCGCTATTTGATTATTTTTCACAGAAAAAACTTCCAAACTAAAAGACATTAAGGCGAAAATTACCGAATACCGTGTTATCCTAGAAAAATACGCACTTTGACAGCTATAAAAACTGTATCAAGATGGAGAAAAAACACGTTTGATTTGTTGTTCCATGTAGAGAGTGAAGTTTTCGCACAAATTGTGTGATTTATTACCCATAAAATGAATAAAAAGGAAAGAGCTTTCGAATTCTCGCATTTGTCCACTCGTTAACATTATTAAATCGCCGATAATGTGACTTAAAGGGTAGTCAAATATTCCCGAATTAAAACCTGGACCAAAGCCAAAGCAAAAAAATTCCTTCTAAATTTCTTTTCGTTTTTTAAATGACTACAAAGTCTCAGGGAGGATTTTTCATTTAGTTCATTTCTTTTAAAATAAAACAATAACTTTGTATACACCACTTTTATTTTTTTATATTTAATGCCGACCGGGTTTCGCTACAACCGTAGCTTCTTCAGGGCAGTATAATCTCTACTAATATCTAATATCTAACATGTGTTGTTATAATGTATTCAGGGGATTGAAGAAATGGGCTGGGTTCCGCCGGTGCAGGACGTAATTGGAGTAAGGGACTGGGGGTTGGAAAGTGAATGTTCTTTGTCAATGGGGAACAACCTAAGTATCGGACTTTTATTTAAATTTATTTGATTGTTTATTACTTTTCTATTAGTGTTTATGGCTTTCCTTAGTTCTAGGGCTTCTAAATTATCCAATCTGATACCTATTTCGTTTTTGTGCAATAACGTTACGCCTGTATTTTTATTAAATGTATGGTCTGTTTCTATAAGATGGTTTGCAAATTCTGAGAATCCGGTACTGTGTAAACATCTTAGGTGTTCCTTGACACGAGTATTAATATTTCTTGCAGTTTTGCCAATGTAAAATGCGGGGCAATCGCTACATTGAAGTGAATAGATACCCGAATGGCCGAAGCTATCTTCTTTGTCTTTACCGTTCATTAAAAGTTTACCTATACTATTATTAGTGTAAAATGCTGGTTTGATGTCTACTGGGAGATTTTTTATGCTTTTTTGGGAAAAATTATTGATATACAAGATTCTACGCCATTGGTAGGGTTGATTATTATTGGTTATTATATTATTATTAAGAGGATTGCTGTTGAATAAAAATTTTGTTGTGGATAATTTTTTAAGTTTTTTATTTAGGATGTTGTTGACTACATTTGAATCGTAACCATTATTTATTGCGATTTGTTTAATCGTAGATAGTTCTAGTGTGAAGTTGGTATTTGATAAAGGGACTGTAACTAGCCTATGAATCATGGAATGGAAGGCGGAGTGTTTGTGGGAGATGGGGTGATTAGAGGACTTATGGATGGTTATGTCTGTGAACGTAGGTTTACGGTAGATTTTATATTCGATTTTATTATTTATGATTGATAATGTAAGATCTAAAAAGTTTAAGGTAGAATTGGTTCCTATTTCTATGGTGAATTTGATTTGTTTGTGGAAGGAGTTTATTAGTAGCAAGAAGGAGTTAAGTTGACGTTCGGTTCCCAGCCATACGCAGATCACATCGTCGACATACCTTCGCCATATAAGTACATTTTTTAATAAGGGAGATTTACAGTTAAAAATATTATTCTCTAAATTATCCATGAATAAGTCTGCTATAAGAGGCGATGTTGGTGACCCCATGGCCAATCCCTCTTTTTGTTGATAAAAAAGTTCATTGTATTGGAAATAGTTTTGATTCAGGCAAATATTAAACAGGTGAGATAAATCATTAGAAAAATTATTTGGTAAATTTGAATTTTGTAATAATTCTGATAGGATATTTTTACTTTCAACTACGGGAATATTTGGAAAAAGGTTAACAACATCGAAGGAGACTAATTTTGCACTACTAGGGATATGTAAGTTTTCAAGATCTTCAATCAAGTTAAGGGAATTCTTAATGGTGTATTTTGGATCAAACACTTTAGAATTATTGAAAACATTGGTTATAAATGAGGCAATTTTGAAATTTGGGGCGTTGCAACTTGACACGACTGGCCGGATTGGTTTTAAAATTTTGTGTATTTTTAAGAAACCATATAATTTAGGGGCTTTTGGATTTTTTGTTAAAAATTTTACTTGTTTATATGAATTGTCTTGGAAAATTGCTGATTTGCATGATTTTAAAGCACTTTTAATATTATCTAGGTATTTTGTAGTAGGGTCTTTAGGTAGAATGTCAAACTTGTCAGTATTAATAAATTCTTGCACTTTGGAATTGTAATCACTTTTGTTTAATATAATTACTGTATTGCCTTTGTCGGCTTTGGTTATTATTAGTTGTTCGTCCTTTATTTTTTTCCGAATGTTTATCAATGTGGAAGTTTCACGGTTAGAGCTAGCTTTAAGATTAGGTACGAGCTGTTTTATTGATTCTGCACTTTTATATAGAGGTGGGCCAGGTTTATTATATAACGCAGTCTCGATGTCCACGGCAACGTTTTCTATTGCACTAATTAAGTTATTTTTGCTATATTCTAAGTTGTATTTGAGGCCTTTTGATAACAGGGTCAACTCGTCTTGTTGGAACTGCACTGATGAGAGGTTCTGTACTCGATCGAAGAACTGGTGTGTACATTTCACTGTTTCATTATTATTTGTATGCTGGGTACGATTTAGGTTTTTTAGTTTTTTGTTCAAAATAAAACTTTTCTTGTAGGCTTTAATAGAGGCGAAGGTTCGAGCTTTGTCGTCAAACAAATCCCATTCAACCGGATGTAACTCATTCACCAACTCTATGTGTAAAACTTTTAATGTTAATTTGATATTGTTTCGTTTTTTATAAGCACTTTTTATTCAACAGCATTCTTTTTATTCAACAGCAATCCTCTTAATAATAATATAATAACCAATAATAATCAACCCTACCAATGGCGTAGAATCTTGTATATCAATAATTTTTCCCAAAAAAGCATAAAAAATCTCCCAGTAGACATCAAACCAGCATTTTACACTAATAATAGTATAGGTAAACTTTTAATGAACGGTAAAGACAAAGAAGATAGCTTCGGCCATTCGGGTATCTATTCACTTCAATGTAGCGATTGCCCCGCATTTTACATTGGCAAAACTGCAAGAAATATTAATACTCGTGTCAAGGAACACCTAAGATGTTTACACAGTACCGGATTCTCAGAATTTGCAAACCATCTTATAGAAACAGACCATACATTTAATAAAAATACAGGCGTAACGTTATTGCACAAAAACGAAATAGGTATCAGATTGGATAATTTAGAAGCCCTAGAACTAAGGAAAGCCATAAACACTAATAGAAAAGTAATAAACAATCAAATAAATTTAAATAAAAGTCCGATACTTAGGTTGTTCCCCATTGACAAAGAACATTCACTTTCCAACCCCCAGTCCCTTACTCCAATTACGTCCTGCACCGGCGGAACCCAGCCCATTTCTTCAATCCCCTGAATACATTATAACAACACATGTTAGATATTAGATATTAGTAGAGATTATACTGCCCTGAAGAAGCTACGGTTGTAGCGAAACCCGGTCGGCATTAAATATAAAAAAATAAAAGTGGTGTATACAAAGTTATTGTTTTATTTTAAATTATAATGTCACATCACAAAGTAACTGCTTCATACGAACAAATAGTTCATTTCTATAACGCAGATTAAATTTTCGTCAAATTATTTAATTTGTAAAGAAAATTTGTTAAATTAAAAGGAATGTAAGAATGTGTAAAATCTTAAATCAGTCGAAAAACCTTTTTTGAATCCGTACAAAAAATATTTATATTTACACTTATTTATCTTTAATAACGGAAAGCGCCCTTGAGGTGATTTCTCACAAAAACGGCGCTCTACATATTATCCAAATATTATTATTATTATGGTTGTTCCAAAACTATTTGGAGTATACTTATAAATAAAGCGATGTGAACTAGGGTGTGTCAATTATTTCAAATTTTGAATTCAGAAATGCCTGGTATCTCAAAAGTTGCGTCTTAAAATGAAAATGAGAACTGCATATAAATTTATTTTTTTTTAAAATGGTTATTAGCTCGCTTAAATGCATTGAAAATCATAAAAACACGTAAAACATGACGTATTTTTAAATTATGGTAATTAATATTTTTTTCACAATAATTACTGTTGTCATTATGTTATCATTCAATTTTGAGCATCCGTATTTTAAAATTTGGTATAGTTATTGTTTAGTATACTGATTTTATCCAGAAAAAGTGTTATTTTCCCTTTACATGTTTTTAACAAACACAAATTCTATTGTTTTTTGCGTTCTTTGGACTAGACTTATGGAATAAAAATTTTCTAAAAAATATAAAATATGGATTCTTCGTTTTATTTTTTTTCCCGAATCACGAATTTTTTTCAAAAGTTCCGGTCATTTAATTTATTTTTACGTTTTCGAATAGCTACAGATCATACGCAACTTTCAATATCCCGGGCGTTTAAGAATAAGGCTTTTTTCTATCTATGGAGAGCGACACACCAAACCAAGATTATAATTTACACCCACATTTCATACAATTTCTCTTGAAATTATATAAGGATAAAATATAGCTAAATACTTGTTTGCAATATTAATGATCATGTTACTGTTATATTTATATTCTCTTATTTCCAAGTTTATTTAATTTTTTAAATTTTATTTTGTACGCAATCTTTTTTATGAAAATATAAAAAAAAAATTAAAATAACAGAATGAATATGTAAATATTTATTTTAACAACACATAATATATCTTTGTATTATAGATATATTTTTAAATAAATATTATATGTTATTTTCACGCCTCGGAACAGACTTTGTCTGAGGCGGGAAAAAGAAAAGAAAACTAAGTAAATCAATTTAAATAAAATAAATACCTGGGTTGCTGGCAGTGAAACTGAAAAAAAAACTAAAGCTCCCCATTGAAAGCTCGACCACCAAATTACAAGATTGTATCTAACTCGTAAACAAATTATAAACAACATGTAGAGGTAGAGTTCTCTACAAATCTATTAACAAATTCGTTTGTTACTATTTAAATAATATTTTCACCTTTAGCATTGAACCTACCTTTAGTGCCTAACGGCTGAACTCCAACAACAGCGAATCAGATTAAAATACCTCTACGCCTCATTGCCTTTGCTACCCCGCTATCCCCCTTTCGGCATACATATTGCTCAGAATCAATCAATCGCCAAAGGAAGGCATTGACGTAATTCGAGGAGTGTGAGGCAATTGGACTAACAAATGAATCCCGTTTATTTAAATCGGTATTTAATTATTACATCCGAAACGGATAGGCGAGCCTGTAGCGCCAAACTCCCCGCGCTGCCCAGGTTTATTGCCCATACTACTATTACATACTTCAAATTCCACAATCTCCCCTTTCAGCCGGCTAACGGGGAAATTTTGTTAATTGAAAATCCAGTGCATACTGAAACTTGAGCCCAGGATGAGCAGGGGAGAGCGGGGAGTATACGACAACATGGGGTAAATCCAAAACCACCGTTGTTTTAAATTAACTTTTCTCCCCCTGTTTCTTTTTAAGCACTTTCTGTTATAAAATTAAAAAGGATATCGTATAATTTATTTCGATAGAATTTTCTCTAATTTTAACAATACAATCATTGGTAGTATTATTATTTAAACGGAAAACACGAACTAATTTATAAAAATAAACTTTATTATGGCAAACTGTCCAAATCCAATAAAATATTATAACTATCGTCCGTCTGGCATAAAACTTAGATTCTTGCCTAACGTCGAAATATCATATTATTTTCTTACCTGCTAATATAAAATCTCTAATATAAGTATACTTTTTAGAATAAATTTGTTTATTTACAAGGGGTTTTCGTTCTAATTATCTTATCCTTAAATTATAACCTTAAATCTCTCAAAAGCGGAAGCACGTTCAATAATTACTTGTTATTTTTATCATTCATACCTAGGTAGTATAGTACCTAGTACTTTATTCACAATACTCCCCAATAGGGATTTCTGGTCCCGGAAATCCTGGTTGGTATAACATCGTGATTTCCTCATCTTCATATTTGTCGACCTCATCTTCGTGTTTGTTGATTCTATCATATTTGTTTGTTGATTTCGTCTTACTCATGTTTGTTGCATTTATTTGTTGATTTCCTCATATTCATTATTGTAGGCATAATTGTCATGTTTGTAGATCTCTCTTCAAGTTTATAGGCATCAATTTGGTTGTGGACTGAATTTTCACGTTTATTGATTTCCTCATATTCATGTTTGTTGACTGTAGGTTATCTAGATATTACTACACAATTATTGTTTTATTTCCTCGTATTCATATACTGAAAAATTGAACTGTATCATGTCAAATAAAACCAATATAATAACACCCCCCCCCCCCCATACACACAAGCCCAACTTATTTATGGAGGAATGTCAAATACATATAGTATTTAATGACTGTACATATAGTAATTAATGACTGTAAAAATACATACATTTATAATTTGTGTACCCATTTGTACCCAATAAAAATTAAAAATTATAAATTTAAAAAGATAAATTTTTATTTTGTTTTTATGCTTGTTTTTTTCCATGGTATTTTTATTTTAATTTGGAAATAATATTTCATAATACATAGTTGTGTAATTGTTAAGCTAGGTAATATAAATACATTTTTGTTTACATTTTATTATTTGTTAACACATTTTAAAGTCGTAATTTTACTGGTCAATGATATAAATATCCTTACACTATCAAATATCAAAGTACTTAGTACTTTTAACGCCAATAAATACATAAAGGTTGTAATGCGTCCACCCGCCCTGCTTCCCCCAATTTATTCCAAAGCCGGACGAAAAAACAACCGCCTCACCCGATAACTTTTTTGGGTTTCTTTATCTTTGCCCATCCAACCAACCAGCAGAATCCAAACTACTCGCGTATTCAATACCGACCGTTAAATAAAAAATCATGCACCCTTAAGCACCGGTTCAGAGCTTTTGCTATTCGTTCGTATAATCACTATCTGGCCTGTGCTGTTTTCAAATGTGTTTTTCATTTGGAACTTTCACCTTATTTGAAGGCTTATCGAAGGGATTCATATTCATCTATTTTCTTTATTCATTCTAAACGAACTCAAATAGATGCATTGCGAAGTAAAGCAAAATCAGTGTATTTGCTTAAATTTTTTTTATGTAAACAATTCTGTTGAATTACAATACACATAATAACAAGGTGTTGACTAGTTAACCAGTGATTTCTGACATTATTTATAGTAAAAAATATTAACGAAATTTTGGTCGCCAGTGACATTTTTCATGGTTTTATTTTTACTAAACACTTTTTTTTTAATCGGAGGCTGTGGCCCATCAAAATCATATTTTCTGAAAGATTCCACTATCTCAAAATAATACCACATCCGTACTACAATCTACAGTAATAAAATAATAAGTAAAAAATAGTTACATGATTTACAAAGTGCTGTTTTTTTAAAAAAGTTACCTTAAGATCGCTGCACAATGTTTTAAATATTTTTTTCCATCAATGCATTGTAGAAGAAGATAACAATAATGATCTAAATTAAAATATGTTAATAAACAAGACACAGAAAAATAATGAAACATAATGGTCGCAACTAAGACTCAAACCCAGATCTCACGTCTTACCGGGACGTGATATGAAATACATAATATGGAAAAATTAAAACACTAGTCGAAGATAATATATTGTTAATTCTGAAATTTGAAATATGACTTTGACAATTACGGCGGTTTTATAATCGGACGCATTGGCTGAATTGATAGAGCGCCGTCCCGGTAAGAAGAGAGGTTCTGGGTTCATGTCCGAGTTGCGACCATCATGTTTTATTATTTTTCTGTGTCTTGTTCATTTTCATATTTTAATTTAGATTAAAATTGTTGTCTTCTTCTTCAATGATGTATTACATTGGCCAAAAAATATATATATTTAGAAAAATTGTACAGCGATCTTGAGATAATTTTTCTCAAAAACAGCACTTTGTAAATCATGAAACTATTTTTTACTTATTATTTTATTACTGTCGTTTGTAGCACGGATGTGGCATTATTATTTTAAAATAACGGAATCTTAAAAATTGATAAATAAAAAATATATATACATATTTTTTTAAGGCTCTATCTTACTATTAACTAATGTAGATAAGTCAAGCCATGTGTGAGTACAAGGGAACATTTTATTAGTAACCAACACAGTTCAAGGATCAAATGTGACCTAAATAATTGATCTAGGTGTTTCAGAGTCGAACCCAGGCCATGAAAAATGTATTATTTATACCTAAATACACGCACATATTCTATCTGTGTGACCAGAATCTGTGCTGTATGTTGCAGAAGTGAGGCCAACCTATGTCTGAAAATGCCAACGCAGTTTCCGAGAAAGTTTAACACAGTAATAATTTATAGAAATTTCCGACTACGGTCCATCCTATCTCTTAATATTACATATCTTGTACATATTTTATCTTTTTGCCTTAGAAAAAGATATACCTCTTTGAATCTGTGAAGCAAATGAATGCGTTATTATATAATGTTTTTATAAGCAAAGGCAGCAATCTCCATTTCGGCCAAATTGCTATGTTTGCTTTTGAATTTACATAGAGATTGGTGCGGCGTTGGGCCAATGTAACAATTGGCGCGAGCAGAGATTACTTTCTTTGCTTTTGCAATAAACATGTAAACAATATTTGTATGTAATATTGTACGTAAAAGAAAAGAGAGCAATCTCCCTGTCATTTAAAAAGCAAACATAGCAATCTGGCCAAAATGGAGATTGCTGCCTTTTCTTTTACACACCTCATATCTTATATTATTTTTGTACCAAAAGTGAGAAAATCTCTTTCATCCTATTTGCAGACAAAACATGCACACAAATTATCATTAGAAATTTATTATCGCATTTCGAAATTTAATACCAGTGAATTATTTGCTTAATTTTACTTTCGTGTCATAGTAATTCTATGAAAATACGTCCACTTTATGGAGAATTGCTGTATGCAGTGTTTATCATGAGGATTTCTACAATTTTTACAATTTTCGTAAATCTGTATGAAATTTCCATGTTTGACAGAAATTTACGGCATAAAAATTGAATTTGCTACAACACCCGAAACCATGAAGTTGCTTAACCCTAACCTCCTTCTAGCTGACAAATTTTAAACCAATAATTAAAACGCAGGTTCAAAAGTGTCAGTCGCAGCAATAACACGATCACTTTTGTTGCATGCAATAATGTAGGAGTATGTATTGTCTAATTTGTCTGTTTTGCATTAGTTGAACACGCAGTTAGGATCAGACCGCTTTATCTTTAATTTTACACCCCTCTGTAATATGTCGGCGCCCGCGCCCTGGCATTTGAACTAACTCTACCCTCCCTGACCATATATAAGCTACTTGAGCACGGGGTGCAGACGGACGTACAAAAAAAAATACTGTAAAATCAACACCATGGCCTGTGCGAAAATATTACTCGTGGATCGGGATTAAAACCAAATATTTATTTTATCGTTTCCGCGTCCGCGGGATGGGCGAAATTTTATTACAAAATGGCCACCGGACGAGCGTATTCGCGCGGGAAAAACAGTTCTAGCGATATTCCGAAAAAGGAGGAATTTCCACTATCGTGCCAACACAGGCGGCCACGCTTCCGCCCTGTGTGAAATTAAAAGCTAACTTCATTTGAGGCTGATTACATACGAGCAAATCCAACAGGGGGTGTTTTTTTCACCAATTGAAACAGATTCATACTCATGTTAACTCGAAATCATATTTGCAATATGTGTCTTGCTTTCGAGAAACCTATCGTTGTAAATACAAATACTGGAACCAAATCATGCCAAGTCTGCTCGCATTAGGTTACATAATATTTTAAACCAGCGTTAACTTCAGCGTTTCCAAAAAAGATGAAACGCAGATGAACGGGTTCGATTCTCGGCCATGGCTTTAAAAAAAGTAATGATGATTTTTTTAAAATTAATTTTTTACATTGAATTTTTTTCATGGGTCTGCGCTCAATAATCATTAGCACATTTAAAAATCACAAAGTTTTGGTGTCTGAATTAATAAATCCAAGGTAGAAAATTCGTAGAAACAGCCATTCCAGCAAATATATTCGTGTTTTAATCATGCCTCGTGGTATCAAAGGAATTTTTCAGCGGGGTAAATGTTTTCTTCTGTAATTTACGAGCCGCTGTCGCTCAGCGGGTTTTATGTGGCCTGCTAGGAAGTGATTCGTAAGATAACATTCTCGTTAAATGCCTCACCCAGTAGTAATAAGTGATTCATATTAAATAGAAATTGTAGGAGTACTACTTGGGGAAGAGAGAACTATTTGATTCCGAAACATTTAATTAATATTACACTTATGTACGATGTTACTGGGAAGTCGTTATTAAACATTTTGTCATTTTATTTATTGTGAAAGCAGTAATTTTTAACTTTTCCTTACAGATAGCATCGGAAAACGAGCTATTTGGGGGCCAAAAATTTCACGGCCAAAATATATTGCAATGTTTTAATGTTTTTGCTCGCAGAGTTTTTTTAGATACACACTGGTAACATACAGGTCTAAAAAAATCCGCATAGGTGTGCGTAGGCATTATCGTACATATGTGTATATAAAACGCTGGTGGTTAAATAAAAAATATAGTACTTTAAAAGAGAATAATGTGATTGATTATACAGCAGTTTTTTGTGAATTAAAAAACGTGTGTTTTTAGTTTTTTTTTTTTTTAATATGTAGTAAGTAAATGTCATATTTTGGGTACTTACATATAGAGGGCAAAAATATAGAAAATGGTTACTCACTTTTGTGGTTAGTGGTTATATCTCATTTCTACAGCATTCGGTCTACTTTCAATCCTTCTTCTGCCAGTTCCATGACTCACTGCCATACCTCAGGTTAGGTAATAGCACTCCATTGTGAACTGCTAGTTTTGCTTCTTTAGACAATTCATTGCAATACAATGTCGGATGGGAATTGAGTAGGTACTTATGATTATTCTAAAATTCTAAAATAAATAATTTATTCATACTCTTACTATACTCATAATTTATTCTTATCATGTCAGTAGGTAGATATATATGTAAAAATTACTTATAAAATTCAAAAAAAAATTGCTCTTTTTGATATAGTTATTTTTCTGAAAAATGTTTTATGAAAATTATATGGAGATAATTTTATGTAAGTTTTGCACTTAATAATGTTTTGTGTACGTGTGTACATCTTTAGAAAATAAAACTTGTACTTAAAACTACAAAAATGATACAAAATCATAGCATACCTAGGTAGGAAAGTAATGATTTACGCTACTTTCTAATACGTTGTCCAAATATTTTTTTTTTTTTTGGGAGGCGAGTATTGGTACCGCCGCGCCGCTCGGGAAACAGTTGTAGGACAACCAACACGCTTGCCATAGGTGCCTGGGTTGGCGGGGTCAGGTTTGTCTAAGTCTTGGCGGCGAATGCGTTTGCTCACCTACTGCGTGGCGGCCCGGATTGGTAGAGACTGGTTGAGGGAGATCTAGCCTAGACTCTCCAGCCGGACTCTCTCGACCCATCGCCTTGCATCACAATGGGATGGATGGATTCATACGTCACTCCCGGACATATTGACCCCTAGATTCCTACCTACCCCTAATACCTCTTTCCTTCTCAGAACATCCTTTCCTTCATTTGACGGCCATCTTTGGTCAAGTGGTAAGACTCTTGACTCCCAATCGGAAGGTCGCGGTTTCGAACCCGGCGTGCGCAAATAAATTGTATTATATTAATTTGTGTTATTTTACAATTAATTAATGAAAATAATATATACTATATTTACGGCACGTTCCAGAGTGGAATATAGTCTCAGTACCGCCCTGGTGTAAGACCACCATTCAGAATTGAAACGTAGCTTAATAATGGCTTTAACCGTGTTTAGTGATTAGATCTGAATAGCCTTCCCCACCTTCATATTCCCCATCTACTTCCCTTCGTCACTTTCCTTCAGCCTCACAACACACCCTAATTTGGGATGCTATAGTCTCACTGGCTCCAAACGGGAGCAGTTAGCAATTGTGAGGAATTCTCTATAAAAAAAAAAATATATATATATATATTTATGTAGGTATATATATTTAATAGGATTCATACGTCACTCCCGGACATATTGACCCCTAAATTCCTACCTACCCCTAATACCTCTTTCCTTCTCAGAACATCCTTTCCTTCATTTGACGGCCATCTTTGGTCAATTGGTAAGACTCTTGACTCCCAATCGGAAGGTCGCGGTTTCGAACCCGGCGCGGCGTGCGCAAATAAATTGTATTATATTAATTTGTGTTATTTTACAATTAATTAATGAAAATAATATATACTATATTTACGGCACGTTCCAGAGTGGAATATAGTCTCAGTACCGCCCTGGTGTAAGACCACCATTCAGAATTGAAACGTAGCTTAATAATGGCTTTAAACGTGTTTAGTGATTAGATCTGAATACCCTTCCCCACCTTCATATTCCCCATCTACTTCCCTTCATCACTTTCCTTCAGTCTCACAACACACCCTAATTTGGGATGCTATAGTCTCACTGGCTCCAAACGGGAGCAGTTAGCAATTGTGAGGTATTCTCTATAAAAAATAAAATATATATATATATATATTTATGTAGGTATATATATTTAATAGGTATTTATATATATATATATATATATATATATATATATATATATGGATTCATACGTCACTCCCGGACATATTGACCCCTAGATTCCTACCTACCCCTAATACCTCTTTCCTTCTCAGAACATCCTTTCCTTCATTTGACGGCCATCTTTGGTCAAGTGGTAAGACTCTTGACTCCCAATCGGAAGGTCGCGGTTTCGAACCCGGCGTGCGCAAATAAATTGTATTATATTAATTAGTGTTATTTTACAATTAATTAATGAAAATAATATATACTATATTTACGGCACGTATTTTATATATATATATATATAAATACCGTTAACCCAGTATAAATACCCAAAGGTGACAAAGGATGTGAAAGTTTTTTTTTAAATTTCGTTTAAAAATTCAACAGTAAAAAGGGGCGATTCTTTCAACATCAGCGAATGCTTTGTTCGTATTTCATATATTCACAACAGAGTTTACGAAAACTAACTTAATTCCTCTGGTCTGTCACATCACTACTGTAAAGTAGGTCACATCACTAGTGGAAAGTACTTGTGATCATTATGTCTATGGTGTACGCTCTCTCTCTGTGTCGAAGTCTGATCCAGCAAGTCGTGAATAAATCTTCATTATAAAATATTAATGAAAGTGTTCTTAATAAGATCCTCAACCATTTACCCAACAAAACACGTTCCATTTAAAGTTTATAGAAGTCATTATGCCGCCTAAGCTCTAAACAAACGCATAAACGGATTATCTCATTATTTAAGCACAGATGTTGTTAATTATTCAAAACTCCAAGGAGATCTTCGTTAACTCGATTTGAATATTCATGGCACCGACTGGACTTTATACGAGGTACAAGCGGGGCTACAAATTAATACAAGCAAAGCAACTGACTGCAACATACTGCTTGCTTTGGGTTAACTGAACAAGCACGAAATCACAAGAACCCACTAATAAAACTACTAATAAGACAATTTTTTTACAAAAGTTTACACCAAATATGATCATTTTGTAAAATGAGTATAGATACTGCAAAAATTTTTTTTTTTTCATTAGGTCCACACAGGAAACCCTGAGGAAAATAATTTCCCTCAGGGCCTATTTAATCTTTGGGGATGTTGTGTGGAGGGTATTTTTAAGGAAAGGAAGTTCTGGGAAGGAAAAAGGTATGAGTGTTGGGAAGGAATTTGGGGTTCAGTGTGTCTAGATTATCCGCCACCAAGACCTGGATAAACCTTACCCCATGAACCCGGGCACCCCTGCTAAATCACCAAACGTAGCGAACCACTTGAGGTGACCTATGGCAGAGGTGTTGGTTACCCAATAAATGGTTCCCGGGGCGGCGGTACCCATTCCCGCCTCCCAAATTGAATTTTGCTCCAAACATGATCAGAAATTACCTAAAACCACGCCTGTTCATTGTATCATGTCACCATGTACGTTAGCGTTTGTCGCTCTCCACAGAGACAACATAGGTATTATTTTTAGACGCCCGGATCTCAAAAGTTGCGTATGTTCTGTAGATATTCGAAAATGTTAAAATAAATGGAATTATTGTTTACTATTAGCTCGCTAAAATGGGCGGAAGTTTTGAATAAAATTGCCTTTTTTTTTTACCGTAAATCCTCACAAGAGTCCTAACTGCTCCCGTCTGGAGCCATTGAGTCTATGGCATCCCCAATTGGGGTATGTTATAAGGCTGAAGGTAAGTGGGGAAGGGAAGGAGACGAGGAAGAGGAAGGTGGGGAAGTACCACTAAACACGGCTAAAGCCATTTCAAGCAACGTTTCAATTCTGAATGGTGGTCTTACACCAGGGCGATACTAAGAGTATATTCCATGCTGGAACGTGCCGCAAATATACTATATATTATTTTAAATAATTAATTGTGAAATAACACAAATCAAATAAATAAAATTTATTTGCACACGCCGGGTTCGAACCCGCGATTTTCGGAATGGAAGTCCAACGCCCTACCGCTGGACTACGCCAGCCGTCGTAGATATTGTGATTCGGAAAAAAAATAAAACGAAGGGTCCATATTTTATATTTTAGAGCAAACTTAAATTTTATTCCATCATAAATGTAGTAAAATGATGCAAATAAAATATTTTTTTAAACATGTGATATATTTGTTAAAAATATAAAAAGGGAAAATAACACTTTTTATGAATAAAATCAAGATACTAAACAATTACTACACAATTTTTTTTAACAAAATACAACGAATAAAAAATAATGGACGCTCAAAATTTAATGCTAACATGTTGTGACAACAGAATTATTGTGAAATAATGTTAATTACCATAATTTAAAAATACATGTGTTTGGGGTTTTTTTTCTGATTTTCAATGCATATTAGCGAGCTAAATCCCCTATTTTTAAAATATAAATTTATATTCAGTTCTTATTTTCTTCGTAAGACGCAACTTTTGAGACCCCAGGCGTTTCTGAATTCAAAAGTTGAAATAATTGGCACACCCACAACAATTATATCCGTAGCAGAAAACCTTTTCAAAACAAATTTACAAAGTATATTACCTTCAAATTCAACAATAACTTTGAAAGTACAATTCAAACTTTGCTACGAAGGCGAGCAGTAGCCGATTTAATATTTATACCTACACATAAATAATAAAATCGATTTTACCGAACTTCTTTTCCTTATTAGTAATAACATTCCTTTAAGATATTCATGCCATATATCACTATTCCACATACATACATTCATTAATATTTGCCTTAATCGATATTTTCTAGGATTACATAATGTCACCACCATAACACGAGCATGTGCCTAGCATGGTGGTCGAAAAATCCTCAATTAATGTAACAAACATTTCAATGAATAAAGAAAACTTTAAAAAAATTTAATTTAAACCTTTCCGTACATTTTTTTATACGTAGGCTGCCATCTTTATGCCATGATTGCAAAGCTTTTAAAATATATTTGTAAACTAGATGGTGTATTACATATAACATCCCTCTGATTTTTGTTTACAAGGAAAATTTATTAGAATTATTTGGTTAGTGTTTGGCTTTGAAATGAGAATATGCTTAGTTTCTACCGGGATGACATTTATCCGGTTCTTATCTCTTCCTAACCATCACCCCGCTGAGAAGTGTTTGACATTTGGAACAATGGAAAGATAAATAGTGCAAATTCGAGTGCATTTATTTTGAAAACAGGAGAAAATGTGATGTAACCTTGGAAGCAGTTTTTGATATTTTTTGTTTACGATTATGTACTAAAAATAAGGAATTTGGCAAAAATAATTGTATTAACTAAAAATAATGAATTTTACCATCTCGGAAGTACATAATATCGTTTTTTAATCATTCGTTTTTTAATGGCGATAATTACCTCGAGGTACCGTAGAGGAACTGTATAACTATATATTGGTTGTGTCGTGTGCTCCATCACAGAGATACAGTGGTAAGTTATTAATCATTCCATTTTCCTTGCACACCTGGTTTTTTCGTACACAGTTCCCAATTCCTGCAGACACCCTTTTCGTCTCGTTTCATTTTTAATATTCATAGTCCATTTTAAGTTCATCTAAATTCGTAAGCATTTTTTGATGCAACGTAGAAAACGATCACTTTTTAAATTATTAACATTATTGTAACTGTAATAATTAATTTTTTATAGGAAAAACTGTCTTTTATAACTTTTGAAGATTATTTCCATCAATGTATTATATCATTGGAGAAGAAGAACACTAATAATCTAAACGAAAATATGAAAATGGACAAGACACAGAAAAATAAAAAGATAACGATATCCTGCCTGGTAAGGCGAGGGGTTCTGGGTTCGTGTCCCAGTTGTGACCATATTTTCGTTAAAATTATTAGTGTTAACTTCTTCTTCAATGTAAATTATTACTTCAAATACTAATTCATTCCAAAGATAATTATTTCACTAATTGACTACAACATGAATTTGTAACTTTTGGGATTGTTTCGGATGTCAAATTGTGCGATCATTGTTAATTAACAATCTTGGTTATTAAATTGGCAATTTTCTCCATAGTCTTTAAAATGACTTCATACTTTTGTCCACCGCACAAAACGATGGCGATTTCATTAGCTTGCTCAAAAATATGATCTCACTTATGTCAAATGTACCAAACATCCAGTCGTTCATCTTCATAGTAATACAGACTCCTTCCTGATCTAAAATATTTAAAAGTAATATACCGGTTTCAGGAGGTAAAACAAATTGGCTTAGGGGTGAAAGTAAAAGAAGGTAAAAACATTTCCACTTCCCGAGGGTGCGAGTATTTTGATAAACCTCCCCCAATCAATCACGGGCCCGAAACGCAAAGGACTAAATCGATTTATATTTCAATTCCGCAGGTGAGTTCCATCATCTTCCCTTACTTAGTTTTAAGCCACCATTTATCACAATTTATTCATTCCATGGATTGACTACCTTCCTTCCTTTACTTTCTGTCATTCAACATTCTACCAGGGTTCAACTAAATAAATCATCAAAAAAATCGTTTCTTACAAACTTTGGTGTATGAAAATAATAACTTTGTTTTATTTGTAAATTTAATTTTTGTTATATTTATTTCATAGATTATTAGCTTTACTAACCCGATTAAACGCCTTCTTATAGCGAAACTCATTATCTTTATTTAAAAAATAAAGTTTTAAAAGTATATGAGTTGTCTTATCTCAAAAGTGGCAGTCTACACTTCGTTTTTTTTGTTTTTATAAATGTTTTTATTTATTGGTATTTTCTCCATACTTTAAGTACACAGTTAAAGCTACGAGTTACTATAAAATACAGTTTTTGTTAATAAATGTATTTTTGCATGGTTAAAGTACGGGGAAAAAACAAAAAAAAAACATTTGTTTCATTGGAGACTGCCGCTTTTGATATAACACGCCTCATATAGTACGGTCAGGAGACCAAAGACCGTTCTTTTAAGCACTCAAAATCTCTGTTAGAAGCCTAACTGCTGTCTCACCTCGCTTCTGAACCAAAGGGGCGAACCTATATACTAGAGATATCTCACGGATATCACGGATATCAATGCATTTCTAGCACTCTATGTATGTCGAACTATTTCGCTCACGTATTAAATAAAGCAAGCAAATCCTTACATTTCTCAAAGAAAATCTATTCAATTTGAAGGGGGGTATGGATAACGCCGTCCCGGGAAACATTTATTGGTTAACCAATATCTTTGCCATAGGTCACCCTAAGTGATTTGATATGTTTGGTGACTTAGCAGGGTTTTCCGGGTTCACGGAGTTAGGTTTGTCCCTTTTCATAATTCCGTCACCCCTTGACATACTGACCCCCAGATTCCTACCAACTGCTCATACCCCTTTCCTTTCCAGAACTTCCTCTCCTTCCTTTCCTAAAAGAACTTCCACAGAGCATCCCCAAAGATGACATAGGTCCTGAGGGGAATTATTTTCATGGGAGCCTCCTGTATGGAGCTAAAGTAAAAAAATCATAACACGCTCTCAAGCTGAGCAAATAATTGATTTTTCTTAGGTTTAGTTGCTATTTTTTTACATAGCTATTATGTGTTAGAAGAATTAAAGTTGTTTGTGCTTAGTACGTGGTTATGTGTTTATTGTTGTTTTTAAAAGTAATATATTTTTAGTGTAATTTAGCACCTGAAGCACAGGCAATGCCCAATCATAGGCAAGTAAATTACACTAAAAATATTGCTCTTAATTGAATTTCATAGAAAAGTTTATTTTTTACGACCCGCAATAGACACAAAGAGAAAAACATTTTCACTAAAAGTTTTTTCTCATCATCTTTTCAAATACGGTTTTTTTTCTTTTTATTATTTTTATTTTAGCGACTATTTAAAATAATTGTGAATTAAAATATAGATGTTTTATTTCTTAGTCCCCCTCACTAGGGAATCCTGTGCCGAAGTGGTTTAAGGTTTTTGAATTCAGCCATACTTTCATTCTTGACTTGTACTCATTAAAATTTACAATGAATAGGTAATTAATAGACCAGAGACCTGAGGGGTTAACTCCATGTACAGTGAAATTGTTTAATTCTGAATGTGCAAAATTTGATGGCTAATAAAAACAAATTTAATCTATCAACATATTGTATTGTTATGTACGTTTGTCAAGGGCCTACAATCATTAACTAAATATGTGGTTCTTGTCAAAAAGGCATAAAGTATGTATAGGAATTCACCCAGCAGTGGGTTAAGTGTACGTAACTGATAAAAACTCATTTTAATAATTCAACTCTATCTAGGACTGCGGAGACAAAGCTGGGTAATATAATTTATTGATGACCGGGAAGCTGTCTCGGTTCGGGAATATTGAAAAATGCTAGGTCGGTCATTCATTTCGCGTCCGCCGTGATTTATGGAGGAAAATCAAAGAAAACGGTTCGCTGCAGTCCCCTTCCTTCCGCAGTACAAGCGATATACAAATATCGTGATTTATTGCATCGTCAGATTTTCTTCTCGTTACATCACCCTGGCTTTAAATTTGTAATAAAAGTTTTGTGTTATTTCACATAAAATATACATGAAACGGGAAATTTTGACTACTTCTTTTTAGATCAAATAATTTAAAGAAAATCTTAAGGTAATTGAATTCATTTTCCAACGGAAAATGTTTTCAGTGTGGAACGGGTGAAATACCACCACTCATATTAGATTCAGTTTCTTAAAATGGTTTTAGCCGTGATTCAATTCAATCAATTTCATTGCCGGCAACCCGGACATTTATTAAGCTAAAATACTATTTTATAACAAGTAAGTTACCCGCCTCACTAGACGTTGTCTGTTCTGAGACGGGTAATAATTAGAACATTAAAAAAGATAAAAGGTGTACAGGAAATAGTCAGAAAATAAACATGAAAATACAAGTTGTATTAATCAAGAATAGTAAATCAATAAGAAGAAAGAATAAATCTCTTTAATTGGAAATAAAACATGTGTAAATAAAGGATGAGAAATTATCGATTAGGAAGAGATTAGCATTAACTTGGTGATGCATTCTCTATTTTTGTGTAGTAGCCAACGTTGCATTGTTTATATAGCCATTTTAGATTTTTATGAGTGATGGAGTAAGTGGTTTCCTTTAAGAAAGTGTTGAATATTAGAGGTGAGAGGTAGGATTCCTGTCTTTTGGCAAAAGTTGATTTAATTGTAGGCACTTGGAATTGATTTTGTGATTTTGCTCTTGTATTTTGTGGGTGAGTTATGTGGCATGGTGAGGATTTTATGCAATTATTATGCATTATCTTGTTTATGTATAGTTTTCAAATATCTAATAAATAAGGAGGGTTTCCGTTGGATGCAGATAAGTTTTTTTAAGCATGATCCTAATTAATGTTTTGTGGGTTGTATTCAGTGGCTTAATATATTTGTCGGCGGCTCTCCCCCATGCCGAAATACTGTAAGTCAAAAGGCTTTGACATAGGGCAAAGTAAACATTTTTTAATTGTTTTAGTGCCATGATGTTGATCGGTGACTAGATCTGAATAGCCAGGAACTTCCTCTCCCCATTCCTTTCAGCCTCTATTTTATTTACAAAAAGATACACGTGCCTCCATTTTTTGAGCTACTAAATGTGTAGATCTACCAACATGCAAGGTTTACATGTTATTTAACAGTAGGCATTTTCTACGTTTTCCTCTTCCCCAGCTATATTTTCGCTCAATTTTTACCGCCTCACAACATCCCCAATTGGGAATGCCTTAATCTCACTGGCTCAGGATAAATGGGATTGTTGTGTGTTGTTCACATAAAATTAAAAAAAGTTTATTTAAATAATGATGATGAATGACAATATACATACGACCGTTCCATACAAAAGATACGAAAAAAAATATTTTCTTCATAATTTTTTTTTTTTTTTGTGATTTTTTCCGATGTTTTAATAGTTATTCTGTTAATCGGTAGGGAGACAAATCCAACAAATCAAAGATCATAAAAATCGGTCCAGCCGTTCTCGAGTTATAAATGGTGTAACTAACCCGACTTGTATTTTATATTTTAAGAAGATAAGATGTCAATTATGTTAATTGCACATGTTGTGCCGTATATTTGTGCAAATAAATAAATATCAAATGATTTTATGTTGTTGGTTTTTTAAAAAAATACTAATCACAAAAAATGTCACCGGAGACCAAAATTTTATTTACATTTTTTACTCCAAATAATGTCAGAAATTAATCACTTACTTTTATTATAACCACAATATTTTTTGTCTTTCTTTTATGTAATCGTTATGGTTTATGATTATTTATTAGTTTGTATGTCATACATAGCGAGTAAATAATATTCTCGCCTTCACTATTCAAAATTTGGTTTAGGTTTGCTGAAATCATGATTCAAATATGTTCGTATATGTGACCAGTGGCGGCTCGTGACTTCTGGTGTGCTAGAGTGCTAATATTAATAACAAACATTATTGGTGATGATGTTGTTGTCGAAATTTTTTTTTTCTTTTTTAAATTTCGGTTGTGAAGTAAAACTTTTTTTGGCGCATTACGCTAGACATATGCCCGATGCCCGTATTATGGTAATCGAAGTTTTTTTTTTATAGTTAATACTTCACAAGAGTTTCAACTGCTCCGGTCTGGAATGAGGTATGATATTGATATAATCCCCAATTGGGGTGTGTTATGAGGCTGAAGGTAAGCGGGGAAGGGAAGGAGACGAGGAAGAGGAAGGTAGGGAAGTACCTGGCTATTCAGATCTAGTCACTAAACACGGCTAAAGCCATTTCAAGCAACGGTTCAATTCTGAATGGTGGTCTTACACCAGGGCAATACTAAGAGTATCTTCCACTCTCGAACATGCCACAAATATACTATATATTATTTTTAATAATTAATTGTGAACTAACACAAATCAATTAAAAAAAATTATTTGCGCACGCCGGGTTCGAACCCGCGGCCTTCGGAATGGGAGTCCAACGCGAGTCCGCTGGACTACGCCTGTGGGCTTTAAATAAATAAATAAATAACTGCCACAACAGTCAATTTATTTCAACCGCGCGTAAAGTCTAGACAGTTTGGGAGGCGGGAATGGGTACCTCCGCCCCGGGAACCATTTATTGGATAACCAACACCTCTGCCATAGGTCACCCTAAGTGATTAGCAGGGGTGTCCGGTTTAATGGGGTGAGATTTGTCTAGGTCTTATCTGTATGATCTGGACACACTGAACCCCATATTCCTACCCAACCCTCTTATCTTCCTCTTAACTTCCTCACCTTCGTTTCCTTAAAAATACCTCCACACAGCATCCTCAAAGATGACATAGGCCCTGAAGGAAATTATTTTCCTGCCTAGCTAATGGAAAAAAAAGTGCACTCACTTTCCGTTTGAAGATTACCCGATTATCTGTGTGCGCACACAGCCAAATTGAAATTTCTTAAAAATCTTCATGCAAAAAACCGATTTTCGAAAAAAAAAAAAATCGTTTTCGGCTACAACAACATCAGTAAAGTCATTTTTTTAATATTAGCACTCTAGCACAACCAAAAGTCACGAGCTGCTACTGTATGTGACCCTTATGACCAGGAGCTGTGCGCCGATAAAATTTTATTACCGCTTGGCAGATTTCTTGATAGTCGTTAATTAGCAACCCGACTCCGTCGCAGGTCTCTAAAGGGCGTTTCACACGAGGAGACTGCCATCTCATGTCACTGCATATCATCATGCACGCTTAAAAAGAGGAAACTGGAAAATATTTTTAACGTGAGTGATTGCATACAAAAAATATCGAAAAATCGATAATTTTTTTTAAAAATAATTTCAGTTGAAGACAACAGCCAGTGAAACTAAGGCATCCCTAATTGAGGTATGTAGTTATACTGAATGATATGGGGAGAAGGCGATGTATAAGAGGAAGGTGGGGAGATTCAGATCTGGTCACTAAACTTAGCAAAAGCATAGCAATTTTAAATTTTGATCTTTCCCCTGGGCAATACTGAGGCTAACTTCCTCTCAAGAAGTTGCCGCTAATGTACTATACATAATTTTTAATGAATTAATTGGAAAACAACCAAAAATAATACATAATTTACTTACCCATGATTTGTACCCACGACCTCCGGATTCATACTCGAGAGTCCTAAGCCTCGACCACTGAAGCGACTTATTAATTATGCATACGTTATGTACTTTTTTAATTACATATGTACATTTCAACTGTTAACCGTGAAAAGAGTTCAATTTGTCGTTTTCTTCGTTTCTGGTAAAAACTGTTAGAAGTGTGTTGCTAGTCTTAAGAAATATATAATTTGTATATTATACAGTTTGTTAAGTGTGATGAACGTATGTCTTGCGGTATGAAAGAGACATGCGTGTATGAGTGAGACCGCATGAGTAAGGCATAAAAGGTATGATTGTTGTCCATTCGTCCTCTTTGCCTTCAGACTTCCTAAGAAGGAACCCTGTACATAATCTCACATTATCATCTACCTACGACCTTATCATTCGAGTACCACCCCAAAGGAATCTGGATCCATCCACAGGAGTCCAGAACTCAATGTGAAACCGGCCACGGTCATCACGTCAGGACGTAGTTGACTTACTTTAACCAATGAGTACAAGTCATTTTTTGGATTGATAAACAGAAAATAACTTTTTGGTCTCCAGTAACTTTGTTATGTCTTTTTTTTTCTTGTAAATCAAACAGAAAAAAATCTTCCACATGTCATCACTGGTCAATTAGCCGAATAACCGCCCAACCCCTCACCCGGACCTAACTGTCCAACGCCTAATGCTTTTTTTATGTTTTAATTTGAAAAAAAAACATCAAAGATGTCGCTGGAGACCAAATTTTATTTAATTTTTTTTATAATGTCAGGAATCACTGGTTAAAGTAAGTAAGGTACGTCCCTTAACAAAATTTATATTAATTTAATTGCATTGCTCTATATAAACGCTACTCTATCAGAAAAATCTTAACTTCGTTAACTGCAGTTTGAAAAAACGTAACATGTGCCATTTTAAAAACTTTTTTATGTTTGCGTTAAAAATATGTATATTTCAAATTTATTATTGACAAGAAACAACGCATTATGGCAGGCATCCCATTATTTTAAACCTAAAGCAATTCAGTTAATTCGTAGTTATATAATAATACAAGCTTCTGCCCGCGACTTCGTCTACGTAGGATTATACTTCGAGTAGTCTTTTTTCTTTTCCTAGGTCCCATCTACGTTTATACCAAAATTATGAACCTATTTATTTAAAATTTGTATAATTCTTTATTCGATTCAAAGTATTAGGCGAGTACTTCAAATAAATTCACTAAATTTAAATATTTTCCAAAATAGAATTTTGATTTAACAATCGTTTTTTTGCAAAATGTCATTCTCAAATTTTTACGTTTCTATTAATAAACTATAATTATTATTTTCAATATATTGAAAATAAATAGCTAGCTTTATAAATTATAGCCTATATGTTATTCTGATGTTTGAGCTATATTATTGTAAAGTTTCATTAAAATCCATTCATTAAATTTCGATTTAAAGAGTAACAAACATACATACATCCACACAAACTTTCGCGTTTATAATATTAGTAAGATTTGGAATTATAAATTTTTAAAGCATATTTTATAACCCTTCAGAAACAGTTTATAGTTTTCGGATACATTCAGAATTATTTCATTTATTTTAATTTTAATGTAAAGCGGAAATATTTTTTTCTTCTGACAAAATAAAATATAATGAATCCATTTTTTTAAAATACCTATTAAGAAACATCGTTAAATCTTGTTAAAATATCACCAGCGACTCTCAGCGTGTTGTAACTGTGCCGTTACAACAAAATTGAACAGCAGGTACTTGAATATTTATTTATTTATTTATTCACGCCCTAATGGGCCTTTACATGAAAATTTTATACATTGGTTTCAGTAATTAAATATAAAAATGCAGTTTTAATATTTATAAAAAAGCAACACATATGAATGTAACAAAATTTAGTGCAAATTAGCCTAATACTAGAAAGTTGGTTCTATATAAGATAAGTAAGAAATAATTAGTAGAAAAAGGTTTAGAAAATGAAACAATATGAATAAGAATGTATCTACACATAAAAAAAATAATAATAAATAAAAAATAAATAAATATAATAAATACATATAAATATATATAACACAATTTAGCAAATTATTATTTATTATTAAATAAAAATTATTTATTAATTAATCATTATTTAATATTAAATAAAAATAAAAATTATTATTTATAATTAAATAAAAATATTATTATTATTTAATATTCAAATATTATACGCCCCAGATTTTCAGGTCCGTTTCATATACTTTTCATATACTTTTCCATATAAATGATCATCTAATAAATCCACGTTATGCAAGTGTAATATATAAGTATAATTAATACAAAACAATACAAGAACAACATGTTAATCTACCAAACTATTAAATGGGAATATAATTCACCGACTCCAGATGTTTTCATATCAGAGGGTTCGGCTCGGTGGAATTTCTAATTTGACCGATAAATCCTACAGATCCCTCAATATAAATATTTAAAAAATCTTTCGTAATCCTACATGTATTTAAAATGACTGATTTTTGCATTTTTATATACAAATTCTTTGACAAATCTAATATCCCTAAATTTTTAATATTCAAATATTATTATTATTTATTTAATATATATAGAAAGTAAAATAATAGGACCTGAAATTTCAATAACATAAAAACAGCATTAAGGATTGTAGCATATTATTTGCATACAGATACACTTTTTAAATGAAGCGATGTTTTTATAAAAAAATATGTCTACGGAGCAGGTATCATTCCCCACACGATGCAATCTCTGAAGACAAGAGTTGAACAATAAATTAGTGCGAGAAGCAACTATATTAAATGGATCATGGAATCTAGTGATGTAATTATTGGGTACGTGATAATTTATCATATTCACAAATTCAGGGCTATCCAAATATCCGTTTACGATTATACAAGTATTAATATTTCACTAGATAAGAAAGAAACTGACTCACTCTTCTTTGTTGTATGCGCAAGGTACAACATCAATTAAAAAGAAAAAAGAAGCAATAAATATAAGCGATGGTATAAACAGTTCCAGATGGGTAGACGGTTAGTCATGAGTCTAGCACTGAATATTAATGACTTCACCGAGTTAAGAAACAGTTGTTTAGATATTTTACTATATTAATAAAATTCGCGAAACGTGGTCTGAATTCATAGTAACGATAATAATGGCAACTGTACCACGGCAACGATTGTATCGACATGATTAATGACTAAGAATGGGTTAAATTGTAGTCAATTGGCTTCAAGGACAGATTTAATTGCAGATTTGTGAGTAATCCAAATAAATAAAGTTTTCTTTATTACAAGACATCAACTTTTATAAAATTTTGTTATTTTGAAGGTTTTCGTGACAATTAAGCAATCATAATAAAACATAAGCAATTATGTTGAACTGTTCTTAAATGATATAAATATGCTTAAATTATCAGACAGATAATATTAAATGGTGGAGTTGATATTCCAGGATTGCTTGCATTGATCAGCTTTCGGATTCCACCATGTAGTACTAGAAGTCGGGTTTTTTTTTTCAGTGTAAAAATTCTGGGACTAACTACCATATGTATTCCACTTTGCCCAGAATACTAAATGACGGAAATAATTATACCAATTCAGTGTACATCTTCAATTCGCCACTAAACAAATACAGAATATTGTTACTGAAGCGGTTCAGTATGTAAAAAAATAGTGTATTATTTTGCAGTTTTTTTGTGTTTTGATTAACCACTCGAGCGCTTTTTGCCACATTATGGCACTATTTCCAAAACCTCGGATTGCTTTGTTGCCAATATGTGGCAAATTGTCATAAATTTTTTTTTTATCAAAACGACTATATATTATATTGTACATGTACATTCAAAATATAACAAAATAAATATTCTCTAGATTCTTTAAAATGTTTTAAGATTAAAGATTTTATTATATATTTTTTATAAATCCTACAACTATGTTACAAAAAAAAAAGATAGGATAATTCATTGGTTATATAGAACTATAATCAGTTTGTGTGTCTCCATATTCAAATTCAGAGCTATGATTTTTTTAATGTGGGCGGAAAAATTTCCTTTAGCAATCCGAGAAAAAATATTTGAATTGCTCTGTCGCTCCAGTGGTTGACGTTATATACGTTTTTTATGTTATTTCAGATTTCAGATTTTTACATGTTTGGGCGTTATTTGACCTTCTACGTTTTGTAACGGTTTAATATAATTCGAATAATTTATTTCAAAATTGTTGTTCAAATGGATAAAATATTGACGCCAATTTTCAAATTCTGTCGGCAATTATTATTATTATAAAGTAATCAGAACTTAAGCTTATCGATCCGATATCGTAAAGTTTTCGATTTCACCGTGCTGCTTCAGAAATTTTCATTCGGAATTCGATGCGAAATTCTGTTACAAGGAGTAACACTACAAACATGTGCTAGTATAATATAAAACTCTACCAATGTGATTCACACCAGCTACGTCGTAATTACATATAATGTACAAGGTTCATCACATTATAATTTATTAAAAATGCTTCTATTATGCACACTAAATGATCATGCGCTTACTAGAAAGCAAAATAAAGATTCGTCATCATGCAATTATGATTTAATTAAGTCTTTAGCGCGGCACGCGAGCTGAAAGGAGGTCAGAGAAAAGTAGGTAAGACCTAATACCATCGACATAATAACTGTAGATTAGCCCTCCCACATCTAATTTCAATACAAAAGTAACACCACCTGTGAGTAATTTCATAATACAACTACCCATCGAATTCCGTTGCATCTCTTGCTTGACGAGATTATTTTGCCTGGACGAAATTAAACTTCTTTATCAATAATGATCCTTTTCTCGAATCTACATGTTGGGTTAACATATTTTTAAGTAATAATTATTAGCCTGAAACACTCATCAATATTGAAAAAAATCTCCCGAGAAAAGATACATGTCGCCGACGGGACTCGAACCCGCACCCCTCTGATTGCCGGTCAGGAGCTTTACCATTAAGCGACGGCGGGTTACCTCCTACCCGCCAAACGATTCAATGATTCACCTAGTGTTTCATTCAACAATTATCGCTTATTACATTTTTTCACCTGCAAACAACCAACTTTATTTTTATATGAGAAAGGCTTGTAAGTGCTAACTCTCTCACTAGGTGGCGTCGATACATATTATACCTACATGTTTTGTTGAAATACTTTAACTCGTCAAACATTGATTATTTTTTTTAATTGATGTTTAAAGCAAGATTTTTTATGCTGTGCACAAACATTTAAATATTATACAAAATATTTCTAACTACCTCAATTTTGTGTTTTAAAAATGATGGTGCTTGATCTAGTGATTCCGTTGAAACCTGTTTGAAAACAAATTAGCTTCACGCAGACCAACAAAAGGTAAAAACTAATGCTTCTTGCGATATTTTGAATGTAAGTTAACGCACTTTCTTATTGATAATTTTTTTTCGTGAACCAACATTTTTGGTGTCCGTGTCATTTTTAAGACACACAGTCTAGTCTAGATAAACTTGGTCGAATGCTAATTACCTATTACAGTAAAGTAGGTACTGGAAATGAGCATTTTATGGATGTAGTATCTGTGTAGGAAAGTACCCGCTCGTGTTGCTAAAAGGGTGAGTAATCGTGTCCGTTTGTCGCTTACTAATAAAACTAATATGGATGATTCATAACTCTAGAGTTGCGCGCGTGCCAGGTAATTTGATGTCGTTATTGGAGTGGTAAATAAAATGGGTTGTGCACTTCTATTTTGTATTTGCCCTAGCGACCATATTTACATAGAAATGTTGCGATATCTGTGATTCAATCTAAGTATTACAAATTTGCCACAAATCGTAAATGCAGCTCGGATAGCTTAAAATAAATTCAATTTATATTTATATATCTTATAAGTATTTCCGTTGTTTGTTTTTGGGGTGTAATGCCGTGTTGCGCTACCTCCGTCTTTAGCCGACGTTTCGGACAGCGTTGCAGTGTCCATATCATTGCAAATCCGGCAGATCCGACGATGTGTGATCCGACGATGTGTGATCCACACATCGTCGGATCTGCCGGATCTGCCCTGATGATGGACACTGCAACGCTGTCCGAAACGTCGGCTAAAGAAGGAGGTAGCGCAACACGGCATAACACCCCAAAAACAAACAACGAAAATGCTTTTGGCCGTGAAAATCTAAAAACGTATCTATCTTGTAAGTAGTTCCTACGATTTATTAATTTTACGTTTAATATCCCCTTAGAACGGCCGGCATAGTCCAGCGGTAGGGCGTTAGACTCCCATTCCGAAGGCCGCGGGTTCGAACCCGGCGTGCGCAAATAAATTTTATTTAATTGATTTGTGTAATTTCACAATTAATTATTTAAAATAATATATAGTATCTATATTTGCGGCACGTTCCAGAGTGGAAGATACTCTTAGTATCGCCCTGGTGTAAGACCACCATTAAGGATTGAAACGTTACTTGAAATGGCTTTAGCCGTGTTTAGTGACTAGATCTGAATAGCCAGGTACTTCCCCACCTTCCTCTTCCTCGTCTCCTTCCCTTCACCACTTACCTTCAGCCTCATATCATACCCCAATTGGGGATGCCATAGTCTCACTGGCTCCAGACGGGAGCAGTTGGGACTCTTGTGAGGTATTCACTATAGAACAAATTAGCTACCATTTTTTAATAAAAGCCTTCAAATACATTCATTTGAGGAACAGCAAATTCGGAGCCTGACTGTTGTGATCAATTGAAGAGTTTCTCGACTTACTAGGCATAAGGACCTATTTCAGTATCACCATTCACTAAGAATTATGTGGCAAACCCGCAAATTCTTCGGTTACATAGATTAGCAAACATAATATATCGACATTCTCAAAGTAACAATTTCTATGTCTTAAACAAACTCTAACAATTTTTTTGTGAACAAATTATTTCTGATAATTTCAGTTTATTATTGTGATTATTTATTATTTTCCAAATTATCCAATTGTTTACCATTGAAATGTAAGAAATTATTTTTTTGCAACCTAACTAAATGTAAACATTATATACCTACCCAATGTAATGGTCCCGTGGACGCATAAAAGATTAAATATAATAAAAAATAATAAACTTCTCAATCCTTGATACGCCAAATGGGGTGAACATTGGCTGAATGGCTTCGGAAGGAAAAGGGGTAGGGAGAGGGTAAGGTTGAGAAGTTACTGGCTAATTAGTTCTAGTCACCTAACTAGTCTAAGGCCATTTGAAGCAACACTTCGATTCTGGTGGATGGTGATTTTTTTTACGTCAGCTCCACATAGGAGGCCCCGATGAAAATAATTACCCTCAGGGCCTACGTCATCTTTAGGAATGATGTGTAGAGGACCTTTTGAGGAAATTAAGGAGACGGTGTTCTGGGAAGGAAAAATGAATGAGGGATAGGAAGCTGCCTCCAGGAGTGACGGATGTTTCTCCCACTACGAGAGTCTTGCTAGAAAGGTTAAATGGTCTCCCTCAACCAGTCTCTCTCGGACCTATCCATTAAGTCCACCGCCAAGTCCCGAAAAAACTGAACCCGGGCACCCCTGATAAGTCACCAAACACAGCGCGCTACTATGAGTGACCTAAGGCAGGGGTGTTAGTTATCCATTAAATGATTTCCTTACTACATACTACTACTCATACCGCCTACCAAAATGATGGTTGTTCATTTCTAAAAAGTGTTTGTATTTAAGTTTAATTTTATTATTATTATTTAAAAGGTGTGTTATTTTAAAGTCGGATCTCCAGCTTCAACAAAACGTTCAACTTAGCCTTCAACATTTTGTTAACATTTTTTGCGTTTGTTTGAGCATTGGAGCGCTGTAGGCATGGTTGCAAACATGAAGTGTCTACGCACTATATTTTCACAGAGCTTCGCAATATTGCCGTTTTGCAATAAAATCCAAATAAATGGAATAATTCTGAAAGAATCCGAAAACAAAAACTTTTTTAGAAAGGTGATGAAATACGCTTTCAAATTTTAGGATTCAAAATAAACATGTAATATTTGAAATATAAATATGTTTAAACATAAGCTTTTAAAAATAACTGACAGAAATCACTGTTAATGAAAAAAAAAAATACATACATAATTTATTAGAAAAATGTATTAAAAACGTTATTGTCATTTCACTTTTTAGTAGTTTGATGTAAAAATAATTAATAAAAAATTCTCAAAGATTCATAATTGGTCGGAAATTTTAAAAATGACTAACAAAAATTACTGTTAATGAAAAAAAATTTAAACACATACATATTTTATTAGAAAAATGTATTTAACAACGTTATTGTCATTTCACTTTTTAGAAGTTTGATGTAAAAATAATTAATAAAAAATTCTCAAAGATTCATAATTGGTCGGAAATTTTAAAAATTACTAACAAAAATTACTGTTAATGAAAAAAAATTTAAACACATACATAATTTATTAGAAAAATGTATTTAACAACGTTATTGTCATTTCACTTTTTAGAAGTTTGATGTAAAAATAATTAATAAAAAATTCTCAAAGATTCATAATTGGTTTTCAAATTGCGGTCGGAAACTTTGGATTCATAAATTTTTACATTTTAATTACTTTGCGTTTAACTTTTAAATTTCTAAATAAAGCGTGATATTTTCTCTTTCTAACACCGCTTAGATCATATTTCGAACCATGATAGAAAGAGAGACACCACGATTTCTACGAAATGCATGTGAGTTGTTCCCAAAAGCGAACCAATAGACCTGACGGTTATCATAAATTGTTATTTGTTTATTGATTTGGTACAATAATCCATTACATCATTTATTAAACTAATAATTACGGTCATTGCACATAACCTCAAAAACTCATGCGATTTATTCACTTACGACAAGAGCGCACCGTGCAGCTGTTATTAAAAAATAACATTTCCCCTCCCCTGCCTTCAGCGCTTCACCCGAGTGTTGTCGTGTTTTTCATCGACCACGAAAAGGAACATTGCGTCTGTGTCTAAGACCACGCCCTATTGACAATGTTGTAAGTGATGTGAAAGCAAATGTTGTCGCAGGAGACAACAATATTGAACGAAGAACCCCGGCTTTATTAAGACATCCTTGACGCAGACCTGTGAAAAATCGCTGGAATCTCTCGTCGAAACGTTTCCCACTATTATCAGGCGACTAACAATGCATGGGGACCAAATTTGGTAATTTCCGGTCGTTCGGCGTCAGGCTATTGGTGGTCAATTAGTACTAATTAGAGGAAAAAATGGAACCAATTTATTCCCTTGTTGTCTCATATAAATAAAATCGATCAATAGGATAATAGTCTGAATTTCCGAACTAATTTTGGAAATGACATTTTAAATTTAAATATTATTTATTTATTGTTTATTATTGTTTATTGAGGCATTTTAAGTAGGTACATAGTTATCTATGTCCTAATACAATCCTTATATATATATACATAATTAAAGTAATACATTTACAAAATATTAATCACATATTTACGTAATTTAATTTTAAATGTTTTTATGTTTTCTTCTCATTTTATTTCTTCTGGTAATTCGCCAAATATCTTCAATATGCCATGTCTTTCTAAATTATTAGATTTAAGAGATAAATAAACGTATTTATATATTTAAGAATGCATACATATCTTTGTAATTTTAATAAAAATTCACAGAAATTCCTGTGAAACCATATTCTACGTATATACTATATATATATATATATATATATATATATATATATATATATATATATTAATTATTTTTTAACCACTCCTTTTTAATACTCACTTATTAACCCACGCGAAGGCCTTTTTTGTGGGTTTTGTTACTCTCTTCATTTTATGTTATTATGTATGTACCTGTTAATGAATGTATCAAAAAACTCTGTTAATAAAAAAATTAAATAAATAATAAATATTTTCCATTGATTACATTATATTAAATCCAGGTATTTCATCGCTTATATTCCAAACATAATAACTAATAACGCTTCCAATAGAAAGCTACCTTTATGGTTATTAACATTAATTAATACAGAAATAAGGAGACAAATTATTTTAGTTTCATTTGTAACACAAGAAAATAATTTTAGTTGAGCAGTGCAATCTTCTCTGATGTAACTGGCGTCATAAAGTTGTGATTCCCCTGGACAGCAGATGCATTGGATGGGAGGCGGTAATAAATGGTTCCTCTGGACTGGAACTAACCGCCTGTCAAAAGTGAAATTCCCGATCGATTGTTCACAGATTGACATTACGGTCATAATAAATATTATTATTTATGGGCGAGCGGTCGGAAACCTTTCACAACCTATTAAGGAATTGTATTTTATTTTATTTTATTTTTTATTTATTTGCGCTATAAACAGTCTATACATTTATATATGAGAGTGAATAAGTATGTTTATGTCATTGACTAATAAAATTACGACATTTAGATAAAGGACCATAATTAAAAAAAATATGCAACAATATACCTAATACAAACAATTCTGATTAAGTGCATCTTCAATTTACAAAGTGTTTTATGATTTACATATTTCTAAGGTTTACACTTAAATTTTTAAGGATATCAATAATATCTTTGAGGAAAAGATTTCATCAAAAAACAAACTACTAAAAGAAAAAAAGAAAATGTGAGGAATTAATAAAAAAAAAAAATCAATGAAATTAAGTTTTTGGTTAAACATATGTAATTCAGCCAGGCGCTTCACGGCAGCCGGAGGCTTTTTACAATCGCTCTTAGTTTAATTTGAAAATAGTGAGAAATTCTCAACTCTTAAGGTGTAAATACATCATAAAATAATCACAATAATTTTTAAGTTAAGTGAATAAACTCGAAACAATTTTTAAGTTACCAGTGTGGACGTAATCCAATATTTTAAAATAATGTTTGTTATGATTTCAAAGCAATCGTACAGCGTTTCTAAATAGTGCTACAGACTGAATATTTTGTGACATCGAGTACTGACCACTGACCACATGTTTCGTCCCTTCAGCGCCCGGTCTCATCTCGGGTCAAGTGTTAGGGCTGACCATTGTTTTTTTTTTGTGTCTGTTTTTTTATGTTACTGACAATATGGACATACTAACATAAATGTGCGACCAGCTATCTATGGAATAAATATGGTGATTGTGTACAATAGGGCAGAACTAATAGGTTTAAAAAATACTTGTGTGGCACTAAAACCTTCGGTGGCTGCAAAAATTGACTTTTACAACCTTAATTACAACACTACTAAAAAAATAAGATTTAGAGGTTGTAGAGGCGGACGAAATCGTAAAAATAAATCAGAACATAGTGCAATAACCCACATCCTTGACCATGTGAAGACAGACGAAATTAAAACTGCAGCAACAGAAGTAGTAGTGCAGCGCCACGCAAATTTAAAAACCCGCCGACTTGCAGTGGCAAGTTGGAATGCACGCTCAGTGAACAACAAGGTGGACGATGTTCACGATATTATTGAGCAGAAGAAGCTGAACATCCTATCGATCACTGAGACGTGGCATGAAAACTACGACTCCATTTCCATAAAAAAGTTGCGAGCCCTTGGCTATACGGTTGTAGAACAAGCGAGAAGTAAATCACCGGATGACCCCAAAAATAATAACATATCCTATGTAAATCATGGAGGGGTGGCACTTATTGGTCGTCAAGGACTGCGTATATCCAAAATAAACATTGGAGATTACCACACATTTGAATCTCTAGGGTGTTGCATTTCCTCAACGGGGTCGTATTTCACCCTGATAACTATCTACCGACCGGGATCGAGGATCATCACTGGGAAATTTTATAATGAATTTGCGCAACTATTAGGGCGGGTAAACTCCCTACCGGGTGCTCTTATTATAACTGGGGACTTTAATATCAGATTGGATAGGAAAACGGACAGCAACATGATAAAATTTATTGATGTTTTAGAGTGCCACGGATGTAAACAATGGGTAGATATTCCGACTCACAATGCAGGTGGAATACTAGACATTTTTATATCGAGGAACACGGACCCACCGCTGACAATCGAAGTTATAGACGTAGGACTCTCCGACCACCGGCTTGTGCGTACAGAAGTAAATTTCAACCCTTCAAAATCTGTCTACAAAACGAAAACTACTAGAGCATGGCGAAAGTTTGACTTTGATCGTTTCGAGGAAGAGCTGAAGTTATCCATTCTCGCGAAATATGATTTCAATAATAATAATGTAAATTCGACATCCGGCCTAGTAGAGGTATATAACACCACCTTAACTGATCTAATAAATAAACATGCCCCCTTTTCAACCAAAACCTGTGCCATTCGCAAGTCTGATGCCTGGTTTGATGAAGAATGCCGTGAAAAGAAGAGGACCATGCGTCGTTTTGAGCGGGTTTTTCGTAGTGGAAAACTAACAAGCCAAAGGGAAGCCTGGGTTAATACGCAAACTGAATATAGGGAGACAATTCGGAGAAAGAGATCCGAGTACTGGATAACGAAGATTGAAAGTGAAGATTCGGACCCCCAGCGACTCTGGAGCTCGCTTAAAAATGTCATGGGTGAGTCAGAAAACTCAACCGCAACAAAGTTCAGTCCGAAGGATTTCTCCGATTTTTTCGAAGAAAAAATTCAAAACATCCGAGCCACGACAGCGTCTGCGCCTCCACCTGATTTCACCACCTACAATGGCGAACTTCTGATGAAGTTCAGACACACGACATTGGAGGAAGTCACCAAAATTGTGTCTAGTTCTTTAAACAAACAATGTGCATTAGACCCGATTCCAACGTGGCTACTTAAGAAGTGTCTGAAACATGTAGGGCCCTTTCTAGTTTTCCTGTTCAATAAAACTTTTGACTTAGGCGAGGTACCCCAACTACTGAAAAAGGCTCTTGTTTCCCCAATTTTAAAGAAACCCCAATTAGATTCTGTAGATTTAAGTAATTATCGTCCTGTATCGAATCTTCCATTCATCTCAAAAGTCCTGGAAAAAATTGTGATCAGGCAGATAACCGCCCATCTGGACAAAAATGAACTTTTATCAAAGCACCAATCAGCTTACAGGAGATACCATTCTACAGAGACGGGATTACTGCGCGTGTTGTCAGATTTGATGCTTGCAAACGAGTCAGGTAAGTTAGCTTTGCTGTCATTATTAGATTTGAGTGCAGCATTCGATACCATCGACCACAACTTCCTGATCGAAAGACTGGAGAAAACTTTTGGACTGGGCGGTGAAATCATTCAGTGGATAAAATCCTACCTCTGTGGCCGAACCCAATCTGTACAAGCGGGTGGTAAAAACTCTCCTTTCGTAACCCTCACTTCTGGAGTCCCCCAGGGTTCAGTGCTGGGACCCCTACTATTTATTTTGTTCATCAACGACGTTGCCAAAATAATAGAATCATTCGGACTTTTTTCCCATTGCTACGCTGACGATCAGCAAATCTATTTCTATTGTGCACCGAATGAAAAAGACAGATTAAAAGATATTATTGTTAAACGCATCGCTGCCATAACAGGCTGGATGTCTTCGAACAAGCTAAAACTAAATCCATCAAAAACAGAACTTCTCTGGACAGCAACAAAAAAGCGCCAGTCATTACTAGACAAAACTCCTATCATTGCTTCTGGTTGTAACATCATCCCTAAAAATGGTGTCAAACTTCTAGGTGTACATCTAGATGAAGATCTCTCACTTAAATCCCAGATTAGCAAAACAGTAAGCGCAGGTTTCTTTCACTTGCGCCAAATCAAATCTATAAGGAGAAATATTCCGACTAATGCCACAAAGATGTTGGTAAACTCCTACGTTATATCACGACTCGACTATTGCAATGGCATATATGCAAATCTCCCTCAAATTCACACTGACAGACTCCAATTAGTTTTCAACGCTGCAGCAAGGCTGATAACCGGCGTTTCCAAATATTCTCACATATCACAACATCTGCGAAACCTTCACTGGCTTAAGTGTCCCGAGAGAATCCAATTCAAACTCTGCTGGATGGTTTTTAAAGCATTACACGACACGGCGCCACCGTACCTGTCGGAACTATGCATTCCAAATGATGTCAATGCCAGGCAAGCAACCCTTCGATCAGCATCTTCAACAGCCATATGTAGACTCTCAGAACCTAAGCGCAATCCAAATACCAATTTCGGAGACCGGGCTTTTGCAGTAGCAGGCCCGACAGCGTGGAATAAACTCCCTTCATATTTGCGAAAGATCCACAGCTCATCTGAGTTCAGAGCAAAACTCAAAACTCATCTTTTCAAATTGTCGTATCCAGAACAATGACCGTATTTTTTCAGTAGTATTTCATTACTCAGTCCATGGCATTTGCCAGTCCATCGATTTATCTTTCTCCTTTTTAACAATTTACTAAATGTAAACTTCTTTTGTATTTTTTTTCACAACCCACCACTGACAGCACGGGCAGTATTTATAGCAATATGTGTTTTTAAATATTGGTAAGTTTGTTACGTAGTAGTAAATGTATGTAGTTTTTAAGATAGTCGTAAGTCATAACACGAGTAAATACCCACTCGGTCACTTAAATAAGTATAGTTTTAAGTCACTAGTTATAGATAAGTCTTAATGTTATGTCACTAGTTATAAGTTTTAGTTTTAAGTCACAGTTATAACGCAAACGTTGAATGTATAGATTAAGTTGTAAAGCGCCCTTGAGGTGATTTTCTCACAAAAACGGCGCTATATAAATTATCCGAACATTATTATTATTATTATTGGAAATATTAGCTAACTACTTGGGGCCAATTGTGCTTTTTTTTGTTTTTACTTTATCTCTGAGGAAAATAATTCCCCTCAGGGCCTATGTCATCTTTGGGGATGCTATATAGGAGTACTTTGAGGAAAGTAAGGATAGGAAGTTCTGGGAAGGAAAAATGTAGGAATCTGGGGGAAGGTGTCTCTAGGAATGACAAACATATGAATCCATCCCTCCCACTGCGGTGCAAGACCATGTTCCGGGAGAGTCAGGCTGGAGAGATCAAAAGAAAATACGTCTGCACATTGTATTTACACATGTAAGTACGCCGGGGGGGAGGCAACTGTCATGGAATCGGTAAGAATAATACAAAATTTAGTTGTACAATTTATTTTACGATTTATTTATTTTAAAAAAGGACATTTAAAACCAGACATACAAATATGGTATCTACCTACTAATGTTTTTTGAAAAGAAGTTTTTGTTAAATTTGTAGGGGTTCCTTCCTTCAGTTCAAATGATTTTGGGCTTCCTTCATTAAAAACATTTGTTGCTTGACACTGTTTTTTATTTGCACTGTTGCAATACATTCACTGTTACAATAAATATTTGCTACCCGGCTTCAATAGATTCCCCCAGATTATCACAGACCTTGCTGTTTTACTAAATTTGGTTAAGAATGACCAGCAAAAAACAAAACATTGATATATATATAAAATCCTAAATGACACAAGCAAATAATGACCCTTTCCTAAGAAATCTTCTTTACCGACTAATTCAAACTGTCTCCACATTACCGACAGATAGAGCTGTCAATGTTGCCAGAAAATGAAAACTAACTCAGTAAATAAGTACTTGAAAAATAAAAAGTTTTATAAAATTAATTATATAAATATTATGCTAATAGTAGAGACAAAAAATAACTAACTTGAGTCACTAGTACTACAGATGAAATAATAATTTGTTTGTCTGGTATATCGCATCGTATATCGGGATGATGGGCAGTATGTTCAGCTGTTACCTTTTTTTACCTTTCTTTCAATTGACGAAAAAATCAGATTTAAACCATATCAATAAGAACGCATGGATAGGTATTATTTATTATTTCTATTTCAGACATTCGCCAAAAGAAAACCCAAGTTTGCCACGGCTTTTATAATTTTTATAGACAGGCATATCCGTACTACGTATACAGTAAAATGTACAATAAGCAATAAGGTCTGCATACATAGCATTTATTTTGTCTCAACAATAGAAGTGTGATCGTAAACTGTGTGTCCTACATTATCGTTCCATTTTACTTCCGTGGTCGAGGGGTAAGGCTCTCGTCTACGAATCCAGAGATTGCGGGATTGAATCATATTTTCACAATTAATTAACTTAAAAATGCTGCTCATTACAGATTGGAAGGTGCTCTCACTAACGCCCTGTTGAAAAACCATCATTCAGAATTGAATAGCTAATATCCTTCCACGCCCCACTAAATTCATCCTATTAGCATACCAATTAATTTGAAACAATTTTTTGTAAAATACATACCAAAACAAAGTTTTTACTAGGTAGCTGTTCTTTCTCGTGAAATCGTTTTACACAGCAGCGGGAGGGATGGATTCTCACGTCCGTCACTCATGGACACACTGACCCCTAGATTCATAACCAACGTCATAAATGTTTCCTTCTCAGAACTTTCTATCTTTCCTTGGCTTAAAAAAACCATACATTTAGCACGCTCTAAGATGATACAGGCCCTAAGAGAAATTATTTTCCTCAAAGCCTCCTGTGTTAATTTTAAAAAAAGGATCATATATTTTTCCAAAGATACTTACATGCCTCTAAAACCTATCTAAATAAATAATGACGGCTTCAATATACTAGACAGAATAAATATTTGCGAATCGTGATATTTATACGAATTATAAAATAAGATAACATTGTTATTGTACAAATATTTATTGTCATTGAGTCACCTTTGAATATTTATTTCACGAGCGTTTGATGGTGACTGGTGACTAAATTTTATGGTGACTAAGTTATTAAATAACTAAATAAGATATTGATGCAGTTAACGTTTCGATTCTGAATTATGTTGAAATGATTGTGTCGGAATTTGTGGTTAAATAAAAATGTAGGTTATGATGCCCAAACTGTGGAAAAAGATTTGGGACCAACTAGCGTAGATCTCATAGAAATCGTTGTATCTCCCTTACTGACATGGTGAGAAATATTATCTAAACGGTGTTAGAAAGAGAAAACGCCACGTTTTATATTCAAATCTACAAGTTAACCACAAAATAAAAGTTTCCGACAGCAATTTGAATAAACATTATGAAATCTATGGAATTTTTTAAACAATTATCTTTGAATGAAACGACAAAAAAGCAAAATGACTATAATTTTTGTAATAAAACATGAGTTTGTGTTCTTTTTTCTTTATCACTAATTTTACTTTAGAAAAAACGAAATTTGAGAAATTTTAAAAGCGGTTTTTATGTTTGCATTCAACATTTTATGATTATTTCGACTATAAAAATTGAAAGAGTATTTTATCACAGGATTAAAACTTTTTTAAATTATTTAAGAGAAAAATTTTACCAGATAATACCGGAAATAAGTCTTTTTTAAATCAAATTTTGTACGTATTGACGCTTTTTTACAAAAAACCATGAATAGACTTTGAAAGATTGTTATTTTATTGGTTATCGCATTTTTAAAATTTTGAAAAACTAAGTTTATTTTCAATATACTAAGGTTATACCGTTGGTCGTTGGCAGATTTGTTCAATTACAAAACGACATATTGTATTATTTAACACAAATTTCAATTTTTTTTTTTTTATGTTTTTTTATTCTTTGAATAGTAAATATAACATTTGTGGAATTTATGGCCGCCATACTAGGCACATGCCCGTGTTATGGTGGCCGAATCAATTATATAATCATACACCAAAATAAATCAATACATTATAGTAATTTTAGTTAAATTAAAAGCATTAAAAAATAAATCCGAGGACGTGTTTTGTGACAAAAATACCTCTATTATTCTATTTATTTAAAATCATACAAACTAAAATATTTGAGATTTTTCACACACTTATTTTGTTTAGACATTATTGAAAAATCATAAATACTGAAGATCAAAAAAATATTAACAAGAAGTAGACGATAATTAATAATTTATCATTGTGCGTTTTGAGCACTGTTATTGCTTACTTGAATCTAGTTATATATTAAAGCATGTTTTTAAAAATCGATAAATAGATCGATATTAAATTTTTAATTTAAAAAATTTGATACAAGGAATAATCGATATTTCTTATCGGAAACTCTATGTACAGTTGCAAGCTTTTTAAAATTTTTATTCTCAGCCGCTGGTCAATGGCCCTTAAGAGGTATTTCGTCATCCTCTTGATAGCGTATCCATAGAATAATGTACCTACATTAAAAAATAAACATAATATTCACGAAATGAGGAAAATTGTTAAACATACTCGATATGAAGCCACTGTTCAAATGTTCGAAATGTTCAAATGTTCGAAATGTTCAAATGTTAGAAATGTTCAAATGTTCAAAATGTTCAAATGTTCGAAATGTTCAAATGTTCGAAAAGTCCAAATGTTCGGAACGTTCAAATGTTCGAAATGTTCGAAATGTTATCCCTTGGAGAAGCTAGCTAGGTGGTGACAGACCCCTCTCAAACCAATATACTAACTAGGTGTCCGGGTTAAAGTACACAAACTTCTGGAGGTTATTTAACATGATAGTACTAGTAAAAAAGATTTTTAATTTCGAAATTCTGACGTTTGAAGTTATCTTTCGGCAATAAAGTTGAATTGTTTGTACGGAAAAAAATAATAATCTTCTATTAAAAAAAAAATTTTTTTTTGTGGAATTTCGAAAAAATTTAATTATCTTTTTTACTTCTACCATCATTTAGAATCACCTCTCGAGGTTTGTGTTTTACTTCGGATATCTTGTATATAAATATTTAGTTAACATTTTTAGCGTAATTCGTTGATCGTGAATCGATTTACTTTTTTTTGCAATTTTTTTGCGCAGGAGGCTCTGAAGAAAATAATTCCCTTCTGGGCCTATGTCATCTTTGGGGATGCTGTGTGGAGGGTTTTTTTCAGGAAAGGTGGGAGAGGATGGGAAGGAAACAGGTATTAGGGGTGGGTAGGAATCCGGGGGTCAGTGTGCCCAGGAATGACTGACGAATGATTCCATCCCTCCAACTACGGTGCAAGGTGATGTTCCGAGAGAGCCCTGCTGGAGAAGTCAAAAGGCCTCCCTCAACCAGTCCCTCCCGATCTAGCCTGCCACGCAATTGGTGGGCAGACGCATCAGCCGCCAAGAACCGGACAAACCTCACCCCATGAACCCAGACATCCCTGCTAAGTCACCAATCGTAGCGAACCGCTTTGGGTGACCTGTGTCAGAGGTGTTGGTTATCCAATAAATGGTTCCCGGAGCGGCGAAACCCATACCCGTCTACCAAATTGAATTGATTTATTACTTATTGGTTTCTTATCGTCAAATTTAATTAATTTAGAAAAATTGTATTTTCTAAATTGTATTGATATTACAGACTGATGTATATTTATAGATGAAAATTTCAATTTTTAAAGAAAGTTTCACGAACCCCAGTTGACCGTCTTTCTTCGAAGAAATTCCAATAAAGCTTGTTTCGTAATTACTGTGCCGGAGACTCACCCCACCGATGATTCACGCCTCACGCAGTAGTCGGTGTCTGTAGGTACCGCATATCCCTCACACACGCACACATAAACGCTGAGTGGCTATAGCTATACATGTTACACATATATCACTAACACGTGCGAACCCATAACAGGTACCTGTTGAACGGACAGGGTCGCCGCTAGTAGACTTCCGAGTTAAGATGACGCATCAGCTTTATAATGTTTGGCGATGTTAACATTCTTTAACCGTTACGATTGTGATAAATATGTAATTCAAACGATAATGACAACTCAAGGCAAAATAATTTATTTATAAGTTGAGTTTTTTTTTCAGAGCAGAAATTCTGGGACTAACTACCTCTCTTACTGGGTCCTCCTCAATGCCCAAAATGCTAACTGGGGGAAATAATATACCGAGTCAATGAAAATCTTTAATTTATCTATAAATAAACTTGACCGGTCAGTGGTTGAGTGGGCATCGCGTTTGGGTCCCACCCAGGCGTTCCGTGTTCGATTCCTCGGCTGGCTAAGCCCTCCATCACAACACAAGCAACATCTTCCGCTTAGTGTGGCGGTAGTAGGAGATTTTCAAAAGTTGTTGGGTTAGTCGTAACTCGGGAATGGTTGTCTTCATTTTAAAAAAAATAAAAAAAATACAAAAGATTTTTACCGCAATACCGCAAAAATGTCCCAACTAGGGCATCCCCAATTGGGGAATGGGGATCGTTGTAAGGTTGTGGTAGTGGGAGGAGAAGGAGATGGGGAAATGGAAGGTGGGGAAGTGCCTGGGTATTCAGATCTGGTCACCAAACACTGCAAAGCCATTGCAAGTAAAGGTTTAATTGTTACTATTCCCATGTAAGCCCCTAAAAAAGTCGTATATAATTAAATAAGTAAATGGAATTTTTTTCAGTCTAAGTAATTGTGAAGAAATTATGAACTTCTTGCAATATATTGTCACTTTTTAATTCTGTTTATTTCTATATTTTGTATTTGCTTCATTAATACTATAACAACTTTTACTTACAATTTACATTCTTCTTCTATTTCATGCCACTTATTTCGTACAATAAATAAATTAAAATAAACTGATGAGTAAATTTTATGTTTCATTGTTGCACTAATTAATTTTGTTTTGGCTTGTATTGCAAAAACAAAGGAAGTTTAACAGGTTCTGCACTTTTATAGACGAAACTTTTCGATTTCTTATAATCACCTGACTTTTTACGATCGATAGAAGCATGAGTAACTTATACGAGTAACGGAAAGAAACAAAGGATTACCCAACATAATGTGTATAAGCCAATTTATAAATATTTTAATATTGTTGATAACAATTTGTAGCTCGATTCTGTGAATCATAATTATTTTTAGCTGGATATAAAATTTTATTTTTTGATTTTCAACTTTTGACACAATGTTACGACTTTGAATGTATTTATTTTATTATGACCTGATAACTTCTAAGTTATCAATACAATTTTGTTTTTTAAAATGTTTTTAAAAAATCAAGTGAAGATTTCAAAAACTAACTCTACCTTTGACATTAGCTTTACACAGGTGACCCTGCGGAAAATATTTCTCCTCTGGGCCTGTGTCATTTTTAGGGAAGCTATGGTGAAGGTCTTTTTAGGAAATGAAGGAGAGGAAGTTGTGAGGGGTGGGTAGGAATCTGGGGACATTATGCCAAGAAGTGACTAGCGTATGAATCTATCCCTCACACTACGGTGCAAGGTGATGCTCTGCCGGAGAGATCAATGGTCGTCAAATGGTTGAGCTTCTCACCCCATGTAACCGTGCACCCCTGTTTAGGCACCAAACGTAACAGAATACCTGGGGAGACTTTCGGCAGAGGTGATAGTTATCCAATAAATGATTCCCGGAGCGGCGATATCCATAACCGCCTCCCAAATTGAAATCTCTTAGTTCAATTGTGTAGTACAAATTGTAAACTTTTAATAAACCTTTTTTTCCATTTCTCCTCATAAAATTATATAAAAGAAAAAATAACAAAATTAGAACACACAAAGGTGTAAATGAGAGATAGTAAAAATATATTTTTTTAGAATTTATCATAACTAGTGCGATTATAAATATTTTATTGATGCCTGTTTCACAATACCTGCGTCGAGGCAGAAGTTCGAGGTATATAATACATACATACACAAATAATAAATAAATACTAAGGTTAAATACATTTTTACATCCTTTCTTTAAGTTTAATAGAATAAGTTTTCATAAAGTGTAAACAAATTATAAAACAAGACCTCGAAGAAACAATAACACATAAGTATGCAAAAGGCCACATTATTGTGTTATGTTACGTTGGTACAAATAGAAAATGTTGATTAGAAAATAGAGCAATTTTTGAGAACAAAAGGTCAAGGGGACAGTTATACTACTTGGTAACATGCGTCAAAAGATAGAAGTTGCTATTTGACCTACTGGCAAAAACTTTGAGTCAATGCCTAACCAAATGACTTTCATAATGGCTAACACGTTGACTCAATATTTATATTCGCGTAAAATATAAAAGTATTGTAGTGATTCACCTTGTTCACGGCCGAGGATCACATCAATACTGTGGCAAATAATATATGTGAGTAGTGACTCACTCTGGGAAGAGCACTATTGGAGGAGGAAAATGAATCGCATAATATTCACATTGCATAATTAGGAAGCAGTTTGTGGTCGAGCAGGAAAGCAAGTGGGACGGTCAAGGTCTATAAAAACGAATTACAGGAAGATGACTTGAAGCTGTAAATTGTTTCGTCATTTGGTATCCACCGGTTATACATTCGGTTATCTTTTAAAATTCGATTAAATTTAAATACAAGTCTCTGAATGTTTTCCCTGTTAAAGGATTATTATAGTGTTTTATAATATTGTAAGTAAGAACAATATTGTAATTTACCATTATGGGTGTATTCATTTATATTGTATATTTAAATCAAATAAGTATTACGATGTACTTACAGGTTTATTAAACAATAATTTAGGACCATATTATACAAGATTATTTACAGAGAAGTGGAGGGCGAACACGAAGCAATTCGCGAGTTCGGCGGCAATCGGAAACAGAATGATTTTATTTTAGTGCGGCACCCGTCGCTGTAACCATGTTATATTTTCCGTATTACTTGTACAGGGAGAGATTTTAACATAAACATAATAAAAGATTTACACAAAATGAAGGATTGGTGGTTCCGAAATATATCAATAAATACGGTGATAGAAACATAAACTATATTTAATATACTACCAATGACAATTAATACTGCTAAAGTCAAAAATAATCTAAGAAATTGACTGTTAGATACAGATGATTCATATTGAAGTACCACTGAAGCCCTTATATAGCTAATTCATCACAAGCCCTTATATACATAATGAATCAATCACATGAGGACTAATAACTATATAATATCTCACGTAAATTCGTACCTGTATCAGTAGCGGTCCGTGAGTTTTCAGTGAGCCAGAGTGCTAAGATTGAAAAAAACGACGTTATTGATGTTGTTGTGGCTGAAAATGTTTTTTATTTTTATTTAATTAACAACTTTTTGTATGAAGATCTTCAGGATTCTTTTAGTTTGGGGATGTGCGGCATTCACATACTGAAAGATCTTCATACAAAAGCCGATATTAAAAAAAATATATATATATATATTGTTTTTCCATCTACAACAACATCAATAACGTTTTTAGATTTTCACGGCCAAAAGCATTTTCGTTGTTTGTTTTTGGGGTGTTATGCCGTGTTGTGCTACCTCCTTCTTTAGCCGACGTTTCGGACAGCGTTGCAGTGTCCATCATCAGGGCAGATCCGGCAGATCCGTCGGATCTGCCGGATCTGCCCTGATGATGGACACTGCAACGCTGTCCGAAACGTCGGCTAAAGAAGGAGGTAGCACAACACGGCATAACACCCCAAAAACAAACAACGAAAAAAACATCAATAACGTCGTTTTTTTCAATCTTAGCACTCTAGCTCACTGAAAACTCATGGACCGCCACTGACCCATATCTGTACTACTGATGCGATTGCTTGTTTGTACCTCTTTGTTATGTAACGCTTATACTATATATTTATACTTGTACTAATCTACTAATTCAACTATGTTATTACATTCATTGTGTTTCCATGTACCTGCTGACAAGCTATAAAGGTAGTTTAGCAGGCTTGAATGAAAAATAAAGAAATAATACATAAAAATTTATTAAACTTTACAAAAATTACGTTTTGATATCATTGATCAATATATCAACTAAATCATTATTAGCCGCTCTGTGCATATGACCTAAAAGAGAGCTGCAGTCTTCGGAAGTGTAAAAGCAGCCAATAATCGGTAAATCTAACTAACTAACCATGAGGATGGACCGCCAAACAACTCGGTCTTGGCATACACTCCTTGCCTCATTCACATTCATACATCTTCTCATACATACCCTTCTATTATTCTGACTCTTGACATGTCCTATTTTATATTTCATATAATTTCTCTCCTATCTCTTCCACTCTTTCAACAATTTATTCTTCTGCCGATTTGGGTTAGTAAATCTAAAAGTTAAAAGGAAAAATCATGAATGTTTGATGTTCATAAGATATTCTAAAAATTATGAAGGTTTATTTATTTTTGATACATAAGCAGTTCTGTCCAGTTGCGTCCAAAAAATGATCTTTCGAATTTTCTCTATTTTATATCAAAACCAAAATGTCCTCCGAAATCATGAGATTTGTTAGTATCTACTTACATAAATGAAGAATTAAAAATATGTGTTTTATTTTATTTTTGTGCTAGGAATGACAAAAAATAAACCACGTTTTTTTCTGATTTTTCATTAAAATCACGTTTTTTTAAAAAAAAGCAATAATAAATTTCAATAAAATTTTTTTGAGAAGAGTTTTTAAATGTATACTCATTATCTCGTATTGTCCGTTTTCATAAATGGAAAGATTTGAACACCCTTTGGCTCACAAAAAACATTTTTTAAAGTAAACATTGTGTAATATAATATAAGGAAAATATTTTTTTAAATATGTTATACATTATAAGTAAATCTTAGTCGTGTTTTAAAAATTGTTGAGGATATGGAACGTCGGTTTAAATACCTTATTTAATTAATAATCACGTCGAGTTAAAACTGGACTTTGCTACGCTCAGTCAAGAAGATAAATATATTATTTATATTCAAACTGTGAATAACTAACTAACCATCATGCCGTCTCCCCGCAGGGGTATGCAGAGGGGACGGACCGCAAAACAACTCGGTCTTGGCATACACTCCTTGCTTCATTCACATCCTTGCTTCATTAATACATAATCTTTATTCCAACTCTTGGCATGTCCCGACTCAAGTATCTGGTTCACCTGATCATGCCTTATCTTCCTTGGGCGTGCACAACTTCTTCTACCATTCACATTTGCGTCATAATTCTGCTTCCACTCCTTTCTTCGTTCATTCGCTCTACATGCCCAAACCATCTGAGTTTTCTTAATCTTACTCATTACGCTTACATCAGCCTTGCATGCTTTGCGGATATCCACATTTCTTACACGATTATACATGGACTGCGACATAATTATATTACAAAATTTAATATTTCAGTATTTCTCCTTAAATAATTTTTAATTATTTTATGACGTAATAAAAATAACGTCTCAATATAATATCGTGGAGTAATTCCTACTATTGAGTAACTCCGAAATTAGCGTTTTTGAGTTACACACTAAAAGCATCATAACTCCTTTTCTTCGTCCATGAACGCTAAAGAAGTCGTAAACGAAACAGAAAAGTCGTGTCGCATGAATTCATCAAAGTATTTGAATATTTTTTGTGGGTATCTCCAAAAACGGTATAGTTTAATTCTATAATTAGGTAACTCTATTTATAAAAAAAAAATTCAATCAGGCAACTAGTTGTAGCACTAAAATTTGTGAAATTACTTAAGAGGCTTTGCATCACACGCGGAACACCCGCGTCTGTCATTTTGTCCTGCTCACAATAAGCTCACACACACTTACGATACATACGAATGCGAAACGTGCGAATGGGACAACTGTCGTAATCTCTCATATTTACTTACAGAAATTGCTCGAAAAAGGGTTCCGGGTGAAAACATATTTCTACACCCAAACTTTCACGAAATTATAATTTAAAAACAAAAATATGTTTTCAAAAGAAGAAGCTATGTCGGTATGTTTTTATAATTTTTAATCCTTTATGAGAATTGAGTTTGCGTTTTTCCTTAAATAATATTTTCCGATAAATTATACATGTTTGACAGTGAATGTATACGTTAATAAGAAAACCCATCAAAAATTTAAAACATACCGGCGTAGCTTTCACCTTCTAGAAGGGAATATAAAAAAATATATTAATTTCGTGCACTTTTTGATATAGATAATTATTTTTTCCCGGGCGTCCTTTTTGTAAGGGCCGAAAATCGAAGTCTATCGTCTTAAGTTGCTTTCTTTGCATGTGTGTGCATTTCTGAAAATAAATACATAAAAAAATTATAAGCTTTTTTTTATTTCCAAAATATAAACATCACGGTTCCAAATACATCAATTTGATTGATTTAACCATACTTATCAGTATAAATATGCAACAACCGATTTATCACATTGATTTTTTTTTTTTTTTTTTTTTAATGTTTCTTTATTCTTTGAATAGTAAATATTGTGGAATTTATGGCCGCCATACTAGGCACATGCCCGATTACTATCTTATAGTTCATTTTCCAAACAAAATTGATTTCGGAGTTGCTAAGTTGTATTCCCCACGATGTATTTACCAATAAAACATGAATTCCTTTCGACAGAGAAAATATTGCTATTGCCTAAAGAAAATTGTCTTAAAACAAAATACTAAATTATCTCTATCACAGTTTTTATTCGATGAAAACAACAACAATTCCTTCCATTTTGCGGTAATATTTTTTTAGTCCATGTTTTCATTTAGAGAGTAGTAATTATTTGAAAAGTCTAAAGTAATAGGTACTAAAAGTCTTCCCCTAGGAATCAGTAGGGTGCCCACGTTTTCTGGGATAAAGTGGGACATTTCCACAATAACTTAGGGACAGTGCCCAAACCGGCAATGACCCGCAGCGGGGGGGGGAGGCAAAATGGGGACACAAACATCGCCACGGGAGCTCTAACATCAATGGAAGTGGGATCCTCAAATGTTTGCGATCGATAAAAATACTTACTAATCTAACATTGGCCTAAATAACTTACACGTGAATACGTTAGCGATAGGCATACTCGATATATACCTAGGAAACCAAAAACAAACGGCACAATTGTTTATAATATCTAATATTATTCCAATTCTTGGCATGGCCCGACTCAAGTATCTGGTTCACCTTATCGTGCCATGTCTTCTTTTTCTGTTCACAACTTCTTTTACCATTCACATTTGCTTCATAAATTCTCCTTACACTCATTTCTTCGTTCATTCGCTCTTCGCACAAGCCCATCTGAGTTACTCAGATGTCTAAAATTTCTTTTGAACAAATTTATTATTTACATAGTGGAAAAGAATATTAAAAGAAAAATAATCACCCTTGGATCCTTCTCTATAATCTTTTTTAGAATTAAATCGTATAATATGAGAAATCACGGAAGAGTCTTTAGATGAATATATTTGATATATCAGCTCCAATTTTTAACACAATTAACAATCTGTTAAAAATAATATATCTAATTATTAAATCTACTAATGCTTCTCTGAATTTTTCACACCAACAATTTAAATCAGTTTTGAAAATAATATCTATTTAAATTCAAAGCAAATTTGAGTTAATTGAATGAGATTTCACACAGGACCAACTCACAACACAGATAACCGATATTAGTAATTAATTTATTTTTTTTAAATAAAGACAAACATTTCCGGATTACGAACAACCCAACCACATTTGAAAATCTCCTACTCTTACCACACTAAGCAGAAGATGTTGCTTGTGTTATAATGGAGGTCTTAGCCAGCCGAGGAATCGAACACGGAACGCCTGGCTGGGACCTAAAAGCGATGCTCACTCAACCACTGACCGGTAAACTATCGTTAATAATAAATTTTCAGAATAACATCAACCTGACAATGAGTACTCTTATTTCTGGTCCGCGAGACGCCGACATAAACATTGACTCATATTTCTGGTTTGCGAGTCCCCGACATAAACCTTGTCACATATTTTTGATCCGCGATTCCCCGACATAAACCGTGTCACATATTTCTGGTCCGTGATTCCACGATAGAAACTTTGACTCATATTTCTGGTCCGCGAGTCCCCGACATAAACTTTGTCACATATTTTTGGTCCGCGATTCCCCGACATAAACCGTGTCACATATTTCTGGTCCGCGATTCCCCGATATAAACCTTGACTAATATTTCTGGTTCAAGAGTCCTTGACATTTTCACAGGGGAGTGCATTCCATATTCTTCTTCTATTATCAGAAGTGAGCAAATAATTAACAGGATAACTCTGCGGAACTGCATTCCTAACAGCAAAACTTGGTAGCCGAAAATATTAAAGAAATAAATGATATTATAAAAAAAATGGATTAAACCCATCAATACTATTTGCTAACGTCGAACTGAGTACATCATTTCGACATTGCAATATGTTTACTAGAAAACTTACTAATCAAATTATGTACACAGGTTTTAGATTGAGAACCGCAGCCACCGAAATTGCGGAACCCAAAATAAGGGTGTGGAATACCCTTGACTCTAGTACTAAGGCACCAAGGCACCTCGGGACCGACCGAAATGTGGTAAAAAGTAGCAAAACCTTTTAGTCAAAAAGTAGGACACATAATAGCGGATCGTATTGGGGAGATCAATATCCCGTGATCACCTTTAGATCCACAACTAATGGAATATTTCTTGGCGCCAAGGCGAAGTGGATTTGTCTGCAATCTTGACCAGATCGTGTTAACAATTTCTATGATAAACAAAAGAAAGTGATACTTACGTGCTTTAATATTCAATGGATGTTAATATTAATATTTTATCAATTTAATATTTAATTTACGTTTAATTTGAGAGAGTGATACATTAAATGGTCAACCCGGAAATATTAGTAGACATGTTGTTAGTGCACAATTTTTTTTGTTGTTGTATAAATGAAATAAAGCAGTTTTAAATAAATTACTTTTTTATTTGTGTAACGTGAAGCCACAAAGTGTTTGCAATCTACAATTTTTTTTTTACATTATGGCATCGAACTTATTCAAAGATCGTAAGAAATGTTCGTCAGATTCAATGTTCTATTTACAGGAATTACCTACTATTATTATTAGAACATAAATAAGTATTTATATTTTTATTAATTACGTAAAAAAATATTTATTATTGCTTTTTACCTACAGACCTCACTAGGTATCTTTCTGAGGTCTACGTATTAAAATATTATTTTATTACCTTATACATCCATATTTTATAATCTAATATAAATAAAAACACAGAGTAGGTTTTAGTATGTTGCTTTTGTTAATTGTTTGTTGTTTATGGTTCGTGCATAGGTTATTCTTTATTTTCCAGTTTGTTTGGTTTATGAAATCTCTTCCTGTTGATGTAATAAATTGGTAATTAGGCTTCCAGGTTGATGGGGTTACAAAACGATTTTTTTGTGAACATATTAACCCCTTAGGCCTCAGGCATATTCTTTCAGAAGATTTCCGCTATGCAGTTAAATCCAAATAAAGGGAATATTTATGAAAGTCTCCGAAAACTAAAATTGTATTTTGTATTAATATTACTTAGAACAAAACAAATTAAAAAAAAAACATGTTTTATTTGTCAAATGTATAAACAATTTTGTCACATCACTTTTTTGACTTTTGAATTTAAAAAAAAAATACAAAATATAATTTGTTTATCAGATAGCAGTCGAAAAGGTTGGTTTTAAATGGGAGTATGTACATTTTTATAAATCTGCGGTTAATTTTTAGATTTGAGTATAAAGCAGGATATTTTATATTTCTAACACCGTTTAGATTGTATTTTCACCATGACATTACGGTGATATCCATGAAACCCTGAAAAGCTGTTTCCAAAAGCAAACAAATTAGTCTGGTGGTTTAACCACTCGAGCGCTTTTTGCCACATTACGGCACTCCTTCCACAACCTCGGATTGCTTTGTTGTCAGAATGTGGCTAATTTACAACTTTTTTATCAAAACGACTATATAATATATTGTACATTCAAAATATAACAAAATAGATATTCTCTAGATTTTTAAAAATGTTTTAAGGTTAAAGATTTAATTATATATTTTTTAATAAATACTATAAATATGTTAAAATAGACAAAAGATAGGGGAATTCATTGGCTACATAGAACTATAATCAGTTTGTATGTCTCCATATTAAAATTCGGAGGTATGATTTTTTTAATGTGGGCGGAAAAATTTCCTTTAGCAATCCGAGAAAAAATATTTTAATTGCTCTGTCACTCCAGTGGTTAAGTGCAAAACTAAATTCATCTAATAAAATTAGATTTCAATAAATTCCATAATATATATAAGGTACCTTTGACTTTGACCAATCGAACTTAAGATATTGAAAATTACTGCCTTCGACAACTTATTTTGAATACGATGATAAATCTATCTACGTCAAAATAATCTTAGAAAAATGGCATTAGCTTTATAAAGAAAGATGTCGGTGGTGGTATCACACTATGACCTCATAGCCAGCTTCAGGACAGGTCGTTTGGTGGCGCTCATGTCCCACATTAGCAGCAGTAAAATAACGTCGGTGTCGTAGCGACGTGGCGTCGTGGCCAGCGGACGGCCATTTCTGCAGGACAATCGAATATTTTGATAAATGGGATGCAATCTGCTGTGGCTTTACACCGCTCTTTTAATGTCAAATTGGTGCAGTTTGCTCTCTAATAAGAAATCTTATGGATATAATTTATAACCTTGTTCCATTTATTTATTTAGGACTGATAGCATCTCAGTTTAACAAAGGAGTACTTTCAGACTGGAACACACTAATTAATTAATTAAAATATGTACACGAAGTAATTCCACTATGAAACTATAGTTATAATAAATGAAATCAGAAAAATTGCTGCTTAATTATAAAAAAATATTAGTTGAGCACCTATTAAACCATTGATTGCCGGATGGGTCATAACTGTGTGTTATATACATATTTTAAGTAACCTTAATCAAATATATTTTATCATTGATGAAGAAGATAACAATAATAATCAAATTTTTTAAAATTTAAAAAAAAAATATGACCACAGAAAAATAATAAAATATGATGGCTGAAACTGGGACTCGAATTTCATAACTCCAGTATCATAATAGGGTGCAATATCAAAATTGGTTAATGCGTATGTCCCGGTTAGAAGTGAGGTTCTGGGTTCGAGTCCCAGTTGCAGAAATTATATTTTATTATTGTTCTGTAACTTGTTCATTTTCATATTTTAAAATATCAGATTATTATTGTTATCTTCTTCTTCAATGATATATTACATTGATGCACGGAGAAAAATGTTATTCTAAAATACGATCATTTCATTCGTAAAAACGGTTAAAAACGGGACTGAAGTTCTTACGAACTAATTACCAGTGTTTCGATGTGTATTGGCGAGAAAATATATAGAGTAATTTGTTGGTATACGTACGAAATTACGTATACCAACAAATTATTCTTATATGTTCCCTCCAATAAACATTGAAACCCTGTTAATTTGTTCGTAAGAACTGCAGTCCCGTTTTTAACCGTTTTTACGAATAAAATGATTGTATTTAAAATAACATTTTTCTCCGTGTGGGAATAACCTTCAAAAGTTAAAAATAGAGTTTTTATTATTAAAAAAAATATATATATATATATATTTTTTTTTTAAATCTGTTTATTTATCTTTGAGCATCGTACATAGTACGTACATACTTTAGTATAAAACGGATTGCAATCTTTAGAGCACGGGTATTAGTTATGAATACTTTACTTGAACTACCGGTATTGCAATGGAATTTGCCGACTTCTGTGTTTCCTCCCTCCTACAATATGGATTTCTTTAAGACCCATGTTCATTTCTTATTCTACTCATAATGACCATCCACACAGCATCTTCAAAGACGACAGAGACCTCGGAGAAAAATATTTTTCTCGGGGCTTCATGTGTGGAGTAATGAAAAAAAAATATTTTAGGAAATGCCTTTGATTTTTCGTTAATCGATGGAATACGAACTAATAAAGATTTTTTTATATTCAGATTTTTATTTCTTTCACCCTTGATAAAGTAAACCTTAGAAAATCGATTAATGCTTCAAAAACGAAATATTTATTAGCAAGAAAGCTTTTTTTTCAAAATGCAAAGCTATCAATTCGCAATTACTTAAGTCAGAAATTTATGTAAAAATCCTCTTAAATTCTTCTTAAAAAAATCAAATCAAACTTTACTTGATAACTAATTTGTTCTATAAACAGGAAAGAACCTTATCAGCCTGAATGCATTCCATTTCCAGGAAGGTTCATTATATACGACCGCCATATTTTAAAATGAACTAGGGAAGGTAATTTAGGAATTTCCCCGCGCGGTTACCGGGAAGTAACCCACCCCTTAATAGTATCACATTTTCCCACAGAACATATAAACCTGTAGAGGTGAAAATATCATTTTTGTTGTGGGTATATTACACCATTACTAAAAGGGTATCTTTTTTAAACGTAGAACTACCGTTTACCAACTAATCGTCTAATCTTCGAAAGAGTTAAATTATTTTCCACTAAAAGAATTAATTTCAAGTTCTTGCTCGTGGCGTACTTAATGATTTTGTGGGACACGGTATGCCTACACATCGTAGCTATATGCATTAAAATAAATCATTACACGTATTAGCTGCCAGCGCAACTAATAAATAATACAAAATAAAATAAAAATTCTACCCGATAAATGGAAAATATGGAGCCCACGCACAGTGGACTATCAAAAACAAGCCAGCTTTACAAACGGATTTTTTTGTATTTCTTCGGCAGTAACTATGTATCAATTTCTAGAGATTTTAAGCTAGTTTTAATTTTGCTAATGAATGGCACGGATGTGTCAAAATCGGTAGCAGATATATAAAATTTTAATAACAAATGTACATAAAAAAAATAAAACTTTTCAAAACAAAAAATATTTTTTTGACTTTTAGATGCATGTTGTCACTTATGAGGTGACATCACAGCACATCACATCACAAGAAGCATTTACGCTTTTTTAATGATATTTAGCGTAATTTTGTAATTTTTAAGGCAATGAAATTTCTGTAAATCTGGATTATGTTTTCTCGCTGCATTTTGAATGTTGAAATATTATATTTATGTTTTTGAGATGAATCCAAGACCCACACTTACCGTTTAGATAGTATATAATAAAACAAATTTAAAATATTCGTTTAGATGTTTGTATCTTTATAAAGAGGCAGCGTAATATTGAAAATAAAAAATGCGAATGCATTATTTTTAAAAGTTTTTGCCTGAAAATGAATCAAATTACAAAAAAATATACATATGAATCCCTTTTTAGCCAACGATTGATGGATAACGATACTTAATAGTATTTGGTATCTCATACATTTAAGTATCATGGTAAATCTAGTAATTTGCTACACTAAAAATAAACTCAGAAAACCAATTTAGGTAGATTAACGCTTGTAACACGGTATCAGTTCTTCATTCATAAATACATATTTTCCTCAATCTGCACGTCGGCCCTGATGATGGAGACTATAATAATAATCATTTAATAATTTTAAGAGCGCTGTTTTTGAAAATAATTACCTCAACGACGCTGTACCAATTATTGCGAGTTCTTAGGTTCTATTTGATGTTATTATTTGCAAACAGATTTAGCAAGTCACTTCTGTTAAACACACTATTATTAGAAAGTTTATGCTTTGAGAAAATACGACTTTTTACGCAGAAGACTCTGTTCAAATTCAAAACATATAGCATGATTTTGCATTTGCTACCCGCCAATATTACCTATTGTTGTTACATTTATAAAAAGGATAGTGGCAAAAGTGGTATTTATTTTGAGAGAATGGGAAATTTAGGACTCTGTAGGACTGGAGAATTTTTATGAAATTATCATAAGACGTCCTTTTCGGCACATTCAAAAAAGACGCCCGGGAAAAAACACTTTTCTACATCGAAAATTGCACAAAGTGAATATAGTTTTTTTAAATTGCCTTCTAGAAGGTGATGCGTGCGTTCGATGCGTTTCGTAGAAACGTAAACATTCACTGTCAAGCATGTATAATTTATCGGAAAATATGACTTAAGGGGCTAGACTTTGAACGACACGCGGAACACCCGCGTCTGTCATTCTGTCCCGCTCACAATAAGCTCACGCACACTTACAATACACGCGAATGCGAAATGTGCGAATGAGACAACGCTCAAATTTACCAACAGAAATCGCTCGAAAGGGGGTTTATGGAGAATACACTTTTCTACACCGAAACTTACACGAAATTGAAATTTAAAAAAAAAATATTTTTTAGAAAGAAGAAGCTACGTCGGTAGCTTTTTATAATTTCATAATTCTTTATGAGAGTTGAGTTAGCAGCACTTTTTCCTTAAATAATATTTGTTGATAAATCGTACATGTTTGACAGTGAATGTTTACGTTAATACGAAACGCATCGAAAATTCAAAAACATACCGACATAGTTTTCACCCTCTAGAAGGCAGTATAAAAAATATATTCATTTTGTGCAATTTTCGATGTAGAAAAGTGTTTTTTCCCGGGCGTCCTTTTTGTATGGGCCGAAAAGCGAAGTCTATCGTCTTAAGGAAAAAGTGCTGCTAACTTAATTCTCATAAAGAATTACAAAATTATAAAAACATACCGACATAGCTTCTTCTTTCGAGAACGTATTTTCGATTTTTAATTACAATTTTGTGAAAGTTTGGGTGTAGAGAAAATTTTTCTCCCGATTTATGTAGGTAAATATGAGCGTTTTCCCATTCGCACATTACGCATTCGCATGTATCGTGTGTGAGCTTATTTTGAGCAGGACAGAATGACAGGCGCGTGAGTTCCACGCGTGGTGCAAAGTCTACCCTCCTAAAAAGCTTATATTTGTTTGCATTTTTACGCAATTAGTTATTTACAATGTCGCGGGCTGTGAAGGTGGAGGTGAAAGACGGCCTCCGCTCTGTGGTTGAGAAGTAAAGCTATCGACTCACAATCCCGATTAATTGGGGTTATTTCACAATTTATTAATTAAAAATAATATATGGTATATTTGCGGCACGTTCCAGAGTGTAAAATATTCTCAGTATCGCCCTGGTGTAAGACCACCATTCAGAATTGAATCGTTGCTTTAAATAGCTTTAGCCGTATTTGGTGAGAATATCTGAATAGACGAGTACTTTCCCACCTTCCTCCTCCCCATTTCCTTCCAAAGAAAACTGTCGGTTAAAGAAAGACAAAGAGAAACACGACATAATAACTCAAAAGCTAATCACGATAAAAGATACACACAATGTTTTTAAAATCTCTACGGTGTTCTTGTTCCGTGTTTCGGATGACATATAGCACAGATTCTAGTTGTTCTTGGTTTCCGCGTCCCAGTAGTAAGAAAGCGCACAAAAGGCGAAACGCCACAGGGCGTGGGTCCCGCGGCACGGGAAGCAGAACACGAAAATCCTATAAGCCAAATGATCCGAGTCAAATATATAACGAAAAAGACGTATCGCCGTAGCGCACCTCACATACATATTTACTAGTTTACACCCGCCACGGGTAAACTTTCCTTTAAACCAGGGGTGCCAAACCCAAATCGTTTGGTGGGCCAAAAAAAAATCAATAAGTTTAGGTGAGCCACTGTGGGGTAGCGCGTGTCGCTCTCCATAGAGATAAAAAACATTGCCTTATTTTTAAACGCCCTGGGTCTCCAAATATGCATATGATCTGTAGCTATTCGAAAAACCAAAATAAAAAAATGAAATTGGTGTTCACTAAAATGGCCGGAGGTTGAAAAAAAATTAGATTTCGTGATTCGGGAAAAATAAAACGAAGGGTCCGTATTTTATATATGTAGCAAACTTAATTTTTATTTCATAACTAAATATGTGATGTGTTTGTTAAAAATATAAAATAGGGAAAATAGCACTTTTTCTGGATAAAATCAAGATACTAAGCAATAACTACACTAAAATTTTTGAAAAAAAAAACGAATAAAAAATAATGAATTCTCAAAATTTAATGATAACATGTTATGACAACAGTAATTCATGTTTTAGATGTTTTTCTGATTTTCAATGTTTCAACCAATTTTTAAATCAATGAATATGCAGTTCTCATTTTCACTTGTAAGACGCAACATTTGAGACCTTAAATTTGAAATAATTTCTGAATTTTAAAGTTGAAATAATTGACACACCCTACTGTGGGGGGTGTAAACGGCGGATATTACCGTTAATTTTTACCGGTAAATCGGTGTCCAAAAATGCTTTTATTCTGAAACCACGACCTTCAATGCTAGAAGGTATAAACAGACTACACACGAATGCTTATGTGTATCCTTTGCACTAACCCTCCACTTGTTAAAATCAGGTCTATTACCTTCTATCTTCTGAAAAGTGTGTGAAAAGATATACTGGTTGGAATTGATTGCGAGATAAATTCCTAATGCGGCTATGCGCCTGGCACTTTTTAACAATAATTCGAAACCCGCATTGAGAGTCATAATTTTACAATGACAAGAAAGTTATAATTTTACAAAATATAATATAAAAGTGATAAATTTTTTCTTGTTTTTCTTTTTTTGTATGAATACCAAAATTCAAAACATAGAAATCTGAAAAATTCCGTGGGCCGCAACAAATCTTCAATTTGGTCGCAGTTGGGCATGCCTGCTTTAAACCGTGGTAAGGGCGTGTGCTGATATTCTAAATGGGGTTTTGGGTTGTTGGCCGTAGGTTGTCGGGGTGTTCACAATAAAGCACTCAGCATTTTGAGGGAAAGCAATTTTCTTTATAGCTTTCAAGTGATAGAATTAAATTCTTAAAATGGAGGTTTTAGATTAACTTTTTTTAAAGCAGCATATTAAAAATCTCTCTGCAGATTAATTACCTTATGTCTACAAATTATATGGATTGGATTTTTAGATTCCAGATATAGGTTTGTTTGATACTATGTGTTTTGTAAAATATTTGATCTTCAGTCCAATAGCCAGCAAATTTATTTTTTAAATATTTTTAAATTAACCATTAGAATACCGATTGCACGCATCACTCGTATTCAATCTTACTGCAGGTGAAATCTTGGTGCTACCATTGGCAGAAAGCATAACAAAACTATTAGGCTACTGAAAACTGTCAACTGGCAACTGTCTTTGTATGACAATGTGATAGCCCGCACACTACACAATCACTCAAAAACCCGTTGTCTATGGTAACGCAAGCGGTGACTCGCGACTCGCACTGCTGATTGCCGTGGCCGGCCGTTGCTAGTTGCCAGCTGATTGTTCTTTATCTTTGGTTAAACAAGCTTTTTGACCAATCAAGACATAGAAACCAGCTGGTTTTAGTTTGGTTTCAGTTGCCTCGTCAGAGGAGCGCCTTAAGAACCAAGGGCCTCACGAAACAACGATTCTTTGAACAAACGGTACAATTCCATATTTGAAATTTTTTTAAATATATGAAATACACGCCTAATAATTAAATACGTACGTAATTATTGAAATAATGTTGTAGGACCTACCAGCGGATAGTAGGAGTCCAAAGAAAGCTCAAATTTTCCTTACTTGTGGCGATATTGTTGAAATGTGATAGTTAGAGCTACCAATCAAAGATGGTTCTAGTGTGGATCAGTCTTAGAGGTGGTCAAGAGACTTATTCGACAGATTTCGGTAGTATATATGACCCGCCCCTCCATGGTGGATACAAAGATACAGGTCACCATGAGGCATTTTAAGTTCGTATTAGAGAAGGCGTAAGTCTCAATACAATCCTACACCTTCGTCCCTGGTTTTGGTTTTGGACCAGTTTTTGGTCTAAATAAAGTTACGCAGTATTTTGTTGTAAAGAATGATCAATTAATAATAATTTTCAGTCGGTATTCTTTCAATGGCCTGTCTAAAACATCAGTTTTTTTTTGTTTCAATTTAGTATAAATCCCATTTATAGATAATATCTACGTTAATAAACTGAGAGAGTTAATAACGAAACCGGTATTTTTATTGTTAACATGCCATGGATAAATTTATCACAACGTTTTATACTTTTCGCTAAACATCACAAACAAAAGGCTCGAGAAAACCTTCAGTACTGTGAGACGAAACCGTACACCAGTCTTCAGTCCCTAAATATTCGGCGGTTACCATGACGAGTCCGCTCCACTCGCGCCCTTGCTGAGAAAATCCCCTAAAAGTGGGGAATGTTGGGAAAGCGGGGAAGAAGGGGGATGTTGGGGTGAAATGCGGAAATGCGGAAATGGTAAAATTCCTCCGCGTGGGGGAAAATCATTGAAATATGATGCAGAAGTAGCGGAATCAGGTTTGACGCGTGCGAGTCTGTTGAATTGATCTTGGCGAGTCGTGAATTTATTTAAATTTGCGTAAGAGGCCGTGGCGTGGAATTTAAATGACAGATTTATTATTGAATCCGGCGATTATGGCGTTTTTTCAGCAGGTTTGCGAACCGCTGAGGCGGGAATTTTTAATAAAATGAACTCACGTGCATAGCAAGCGGTAGGCACTACACAATTTATTTAACGTTCACACGTTTTTCCCCATCGGAATTTGTACTTAGAAAGAAAATACAAATCTATCCCCTTTTTTACATCAAAACGGAGTTTGTCAAACTCCACGCAAATAGATATTGATTAGTTTTTTATATTACTTTTTTTCACCAATCAGGGTTAAAACCATTTTAACCAAACCACCTTTGAATAGAGGACTATCGCCAGGGCGATTGAGGATGTCGAAAGCGGGAGCTTAAATTGCTGTAATGGACAGTATATCCAAAAATAAGTTAAATTTCACACGTCTTACGATCTTACGTCTTTTACGACGTGAAATTTAAGAAAAATTAAATTCTGAAAAATGCATATAAATTAAAAAATGTTATTAATATTATTTACCAAAAATGTTTTTTCTTCAAAAATATTCTGATAAATGTCCTCGAAAATCTCTTAATTATATATGTACAAAAACAGGAGATATAATTTTTCAGAAAAAACTACCTTTTCGATTTACTGAACAATTTTAAGATTTTGTTCTTTACAGCATTTCAAATTTACTTGTTTGATATAATATACCCTTCTGCTACCAGTCTCTTGTCTCCACATCTATCACACACCAGAATGATTATTTGAACATAAAATTATTTACTGTAAATTAGGAAAACCTATATAACATTAAAAAAAAATCAGTGCAATGTATTTAAATTGTCGCCTACATACCTAAATCCTCACCTACCCTACGTGGTTTGAGCTTGGTGTAAACTCCACAAATTTTTGGATAAAATGAAAAAATTTCTACATGCCAAATTATATAGACTTAGCTAAAAGGTTGTATTAAACCCTCCGCATGTGCTTAGTGAGTACGTTAAACTGGAGCGCGGCTCCATGAAAAAAAAACAAATACGCTATTATACTCCAAAAGAAGATTATCTAGGACAAACAATTAACGCTCATGCAGGAAACATTATTTTATGAACCAAGGGCTGGACCAAGGGAAATATTAAATATTAGCATAGTCCCTTGAAAAATCCCAGAATGTTATGTTAAATCTGGTTAGTTAATATAGCATTCGAAGCAAATAGAAAAAAGCTCAGATCCTTGAAAAATTACGATCCGGATCCGGATGGAATTTAAGCAATTCATCAAATTTTGGTCTTCATTTTCAATTTTGGATAAAGTTCTGTTATTTTTTCAATTGTACAAAGTTGATGTATATTGATGGTCTTAAATAGAACCTTCACAGAACTTGAAAATTCACTTTGAAATTTGAAGAAACATAGCCTTGCACCGCAGTGGGAAGGATGGATTAATATATTTGTCATTTATAGAGACATCGATTATCAGATTCCTGACCACCCCTTATACCTTTTTCCTTCCCAGAACTCCTCTCCTACCTTTTTTAAAAATACCCTCTAGACAGCATCTCCAAAGATGACATACGCCCTGAGGGGAAATATTTTCCTCAGGGCCTCCTGTGTGGAGATAATGTAAAATAAAAAAAAATATTTTCGCCAGTTTTGTTGTCAGTTTTTGAGTTTTTCCAATATGACAGCTAGATGACAGCTGAAGTGTTTTTCGTCTATGGTTAAACAAGCTGAGATAGTTACTATTGAAATCGTAAAATTGAGTAGCGCCGTGATAGAAGTTTGGTTGGAAACCATAGCAACCCGCCAGTTTGAGTTTGGTTTCATTTTTTCCATGAGCGGGAGGGCATTACACAATTTGCACAATTCTTCAAATTTCATATTTATCATTTTCTGGGTAATCAATTTCTATTACTTTTCAAGTACCGTGAAACAACCAGCCCATAATGAAATAATAATTGAACTTGAATATTACATTCACAGAACTTGAATATAACTTTCACAGAACTTAAATCTTATCTTTCAAATTTAATGAATTTTTCAAATACTTCTACTATACTATTTTCAAATGCTGTCATACAGCCCGAGTTCGTTGAATCACAGTTACAATAATTCATACGCAGACCTATTAACTGAATGTAGTGTTTGTTGGCTGCCCCTTGTATATTTTTATTAAAAATATAAAAATAAACTACAAAAGGATCTTATGTACAAAAGGATCTTATGATCTTAATATATAAAAGGGTTGTTTATAGAATCAAAGAATTTAAAACGATCAACTAAACTATCGGAGGAAAAAATCGGGTACATGACCTTAAATTCGTAATATTCTAGGTACGTCGTATGCGTTACAGTTTTTTTTGAGAGGTGGGATTTTTGGAGGGAGGATTGTATTATCCGAATAACAAATGAAAATACGAATCGATTAAAACCATCTGCTGCTCTTCAAGACATTAAAATCTTTTAACGGTTTAAAAACATCGCATCCCCGATACCCGTTACTAGTAATCGATCCCACCAAATATATCGATCAACTACCGACACATCACTACGTCAGTCTGACAACTGTACAGGACAGCATTGCAACCTGATCGTGGTTTATCATTTCGATTAGAATCTATGTGATTGGTACGAGTGCAGTTCCCCCGAGTTGTTCCGGGCTGCAGCATGCAGGCTGAAGATTGCTTTGATGATACTGATTTTTTTTGTTGTTTATAGTGAATACCTCACAAGAGTCCCAACTGCTCCCATCTGGAGCCAGTGAGACTATGGCATCCTCAATTGAGGTATGTTATGAGGCTGAAGGTAAGTGGGAAAGAGAAGGGGACGAGGAAGAGGAAGGTGGGGAAGTACTTGGCTATTCAGATCTAGTCACTAAACACGGCTAAAGCCATTTCAAGCAACGTTTAAATTCTGAATGGTGGTCTTACACCAGGGCGATATTAAGAGTATCTTCCACTCTGGAACGTTCCGCAAATATACTACATATTATTTTAAATAATTAATTGTGAAATAACACAAATCAATTAAATAAAATTTATTTGCGCACGCCGGGATCGAACCCGCGACCTTCGGAATGGAAGTCCAACGCCCTAACGCTGGACTACGCCGGCCGCCATGATAGTGAAGTGCAGTTATAATAATTATAATTATGATTATAATTGGATAACTTGCAGAGCGCCGTTTTTCTAAGAAATTACCTCAAGGGCGCTATACAATTTATTATGAATAGGCACTATCTAAGCATATTATTTACAAATAGATACAGAAAACCCGTGGATACCTGGCAGGTCACTTCCGTTAAACACACTTTAATTAGAAAGTTTATGCTTGGAGAAGATACTAATTTGCACGCGGAGTACAACACTGGACATTGCATGATTTATCATTTGCTTCCCCTATCACTGTTGATATTACATTTATAAGAAGATTAATGCCAAAGTTGAGTTAATATTTATTTTTAAATACTTAAGAATAAAGTACTCTTTACGACTGGAGAATTTTCATTAAGTGACCTTTACAAAAGCTTGCAAAGAATTTGCTACTGTATTGATTATTCGTGAAGTTTCAGCTTCTTTAAATAGATTTCGATAGTTTAGTTTGTAATACTATGTTCTGCTATATCTTACGAGCAGTTGAGTAGGATATCAGAAGAGGAACATCTATCGCCGTTCGTGTCTTAGGTACGAACGGTTACGACGATAGCCGAAGGCATTGGGCAAGAACCAGGAACTACTTAGAGCTCAGCCTAATAAAGACTGCTATCCAGTTTAATAATCATTCTAAATATTTATGATAACTAAATAGACCAACTAGTAATCTATCGAACCTACAACTTATTTTGATGATATCAAATACATCTTAATTAAAATTGTCTTGTTACTGGAAATTAATAGACTAAACAAAACTACAATATGAAGAAGTTCAAATAAATAGATTCTATACAACATTTATAGTGATGGTTTTTGCTATGCCTGTATCATTCGGAGTTTCCGGGCTGGTAATACGTAAAGACATAAGAATATGCGGTCACTTTCCTAAAACCAACCCTGTCCAAATTTACGTATGTAGATATATGTATGAAGGAGGGTCTTCTCCCACATAATTAAAGGGCAGGTCGCATCCCCTGCCTTTAAAATTTGCATTGTAACCTTTGGGGTTGGTTTACGAGGGCCATAAAGGGATGGACAAAAATGAAGCAAGATTTTATTTTCACACCTCATTTTTTTTTATTCTGCTATTCTTGAAAAATGTTTCCTTTTTGCATGAATTTATCATGAACGTACAGGAAATTGGAATATTCCATACAATGGAGACAGTCAAAATATATCTATAAATATTTTTACAGCATCCTTGAGGTGATTTTTCACAAAAACAGCACTACCCAAATGAATTAAATATCAAACATTATTATCATAGTTATTTGATAAAATACTCAAGTCCGGACATATCCAGAGTTAGTATTACAAAAGAGTATGTGCGAGATGTGAATGATAGAAAGAGTGCGTGCAAAGATAGAACTGTTTGGCGGTCTATCCTTTTTGCCTACCCTGTGGGGAAACTGCTTGACGCACGGAGAAAAATGTTATTCTAAAATACGACCATTTAATTCGTAAAAACGGTTAAAAACGGGACTGAAGTTCTTACGAACAAATTAACAGTGTTTCAATGTTTATTAGTGGGAAAATGTAAGAATAATTTGTTGGTATACGTACGAAATTACGTATACCAACAAATTATTCTTACATGTTCCCGCCAATAAACATTGAAACCCTGTTATTTTGTTTGTAAGAACTTCAGTCCCGTTTTTAACAGTTTTTACAAATAAAATTATCGTAATTTAGAATAACATTTTTCTCCGTGTAGATATGTACTTTTAGTACCTACCTACCTACGCAGTTTCCTTACCATATATTTTTGATGGCCCTGAGGAGACCCTGATTAAATTAATTTCCTTGAGGGCCTGTATCAAATTTGCTGATGCCGGTTTTGAAGAGACTTGTAGGAGGGAGAAAACACAAAAACCGGCCTTTTTTGTGCGGTTTGTTAGTTAGATAAACCGGTAAAAATAATTTATTAGTTTAATGTCTTAATTACTATTTTTTATGTAAATACCTCACAATAGACCCTACTGAAGCCGTCTGGAGCCAGTGAGACTATGGCATCCCGATTGGGGTACGCTGTGAGACTGAAGGTAGTGGGAAGGGAATTGAAATATAGAATAGGAAGGTGGAGAAGTATCTATCTACTCAGATCTGGTCACATACGGCTAAAGCCACTTCAATCAAAGTTTCAATTCTGATTAATGGTCTTCCATGTTTTGTTTTGTTTTGTGTATACCGTGTATTCGTTTTTTTTTGTCTTGTAATGGACTTTTATTAATAATTAATTTTTATTAATCTTTTGTAAATTAATTATAAATTTGTATTAATATTTTGTAAAAGTTTATTTTAGTTAAGAGCACTTGAAGTGAAACCACACAAAACTGCGCCATATAAATGTAATTTTATTATTATTATTAAACCAGGGCGAACACAGATTATCTTCTTTTTTTAAATTCAAAGAAATTTACATTTCGCTTTCTTCTTCTTCCTTGCACTGTCCCAACTCATTGCCTAGGTAGGCTGTTGGGGTCGGCTCTCCTCGTTCTCAGATTTACATTTCGCTTTCTTAACTTAAATACAAATTAATAAAATTAATTTTGTTATATCAACTTGGGGTTAAATAGTTTATTTTTTTAAATATATTTATACTTTTCTCCGTTTTTAGGGTGTCTGGAAGGAGATTATATATTTGAACACCCTCCTGGCCAATGATTCTCTTGCCACTTTCAGTCTTAACAGCATTTGTGTACAATTTATTATTTTGTCTAGTAGAATGCTCGTGTATTTGTGACGTTTTTATAAATGTTGTGTTTGTGTGTATAAGTCATGAATTTCAGTCATCATTTTGTGGATAAAGTTCGATTTTAAGAGAACGAGAAATTGCCTAGTAATCGGAGTCCAGACAACGGAGAAATGCCACAAGAATTTGGCTAGTAAATCAAATATAGGTAATTTTTTATTCCATGACAGGAGATATCCCGACAATTGGTCCCCCGGCATACTTATTTGCAATATGCAGTCGGTTTAGGGGAAATACCGTATACCAACTTACACAAGATGTGTTCCCGAAGGGATATGCAGAGAGGATGTACCAACGAATAACAATAGTATGAAACATTATTTCATTCAAATGGATCAAGGAAAAAACTACTTGTCGACTTGTAAAAATCAACACTGTAAATATATTCATTGAAGAAGAAGATAACAATAATAATCTATTTTTTTTAAATATGAAAATGAACAAGACACAGAAACATAATAAAAGATAACGGTCGCAACTGGGACTCGAACCCAGAACCTTACGTCTTACCGGGACATACACCTCTACCAATTATTATTGTTATCTTCTTCTTCAATGATATATTACATTGATGAGAATAACCTTCAAAAGTTAAAAAGAAAGTTTTTCTTATAAAAATATAGTAAATATATTCGTTTGATATCCATACCAACTTATTAATGAACGTAATTTGGAAATCGATTTTAGGTTTAACATTAGTCAATAATGAATAAAAAATTATAATGTCGGGAGATCAAATGTCGGGTTATCTTTTTTTTAAATAAGGTACCAACCATATACCTAAAAAACCCTTTTGTATGTTGCTAATACACGTTGTTTCACGAGACTTACTTTTGTGACGCCAAAGAAATACATGACATCAATTGACATCGATTCATAATTAATCTGATGATATCTTCAAAAACAATCATTCTAAATCAAAGCTGTATTATTGTATGTCATAAACACATTCATACGATTAGCTTTTAGCTTTTAAAAGTAAAAGATTAATGGTTTGCAATAAATTTTTAGTAGTTTAAGAACATTGGGTAATAAAATGATAAATAATATGATTGATTAAGTATAATAAATAGCATGATTGATTTACAACGTGTTTTTAGACAAGTGCTGATTTTAGTTTGCTAAAACTTAACTTTAATTATACTAACATATTAGATGCTCCCGATTTGCTGTTTTTAAATACTTGGTCTTAATAAATAAACGTTTTTTATCGGAGCTGTTTCACCAGGCAAAATGTTTTTTTGTTCAATTATGTATAATACTTTTTTTTTTTATTCTTCATTTGAACACCCGCTAAACTGCCAAAGCAGTTTGTCAGCAGGTCAATTTAACAATAATTATAATATAATGATTAAGTACACATATTAAAAGAAACCACAATATGCGAAATAAGTACAGAAGAATAACTTATGCTATAATAACAATACAAAGGCACATGGAAAAAAAACCTACAGAGGAATAACTTTTAAGTAACTACAAAATAACGGCACAAAATATTCAGACAGACAGTTTTATCACAGGCAGATTACTCATATTTATATTTATACATAAGATAAGATTACAAACAACTATCAACATAAAAAATCTTGATCTATTAACCATTTTTTAATTTTGGTTTTTAGTTCGGTGGTGCAATTTGATTGATCTTTTATGTGCATTGGAATCTTATTAAATATGGTAGGCACAAGATAAGAAAAAGTCCGTATTATACAAATACGTCGATTTTCTTAATTTTCAACAATAACTTTTTTTGGTTATAAAACTAACTCTTTTATTTTTATTTTATTTTATTTTGTAGAAACAAACAGTACATAATTACATTTAAGAAAATAGTTATAAAGTTATAGAAAATAATACAATAATAGGTACCAATGATATGTCGCTGTTATATATATATATATATATATATATATATATTATACATTATACCTAAATTAAGTTAGTATATTATGGAAGGAGAGAGGGAATAGTGTTTGTGTGTGTGTGTGTGTGTGTGTGTGTGTGTGTGTGTGTGTGTGTGTGTGTGTGTGTGTGTGTGTGTGTGTGTGTGTGTGTGTGTAGGGAATCAAAAAATATATCGGTATTTGTGCCTTTTTGAATTGTGTTGAATGTTTGAAAGATGCGGGAAATTGGGGAGTTGCCTTCAGCGTTTGTTTTATTACTAGATGTGTAGAAAAGGTTGGTGTGTCGAGTTCTTTTAAATGGGATGTTAAAATTTATTTTCAAACCTTTCTTTCTAATCATCGATCAAAACGGCAAAAAACTAAAACCTGTTTCCTTGATTAGTAATCTCCTGGCGAACATTTCACTTATATCATAATTTAATTATTCAAGTATCTATGCGATTTAATTTGTAATAAACGCATGTATGAAAACCTTCTTAAAACCACCGTGTGAGAATTGAGACAGAATGGCACGCATCTGGTTATCAATCAAAATAATTGAGTGTTATTGCTCCTTGTACGATTCACCCTACCTTTGTTTAGCAACGCAATATGCAAGAAGAAAGGGGAAATTTAATCAAATATAACATATAAAACAAATATGTTGGTTAAGTACGGAAATATAATAGGCAGCTAATATACAAATTCCCTCACATATGGGGATAGCGTTGTAGCGCCAAACACAAACAAATTATTAATCAAGTAAATACGAATAACTATTTTCCAAATAACCTACCACTTAGAAGAGTTGACAAGTCCTCAATAATGGATCTCCTCAATAATCCTCTAGTTAACCAAATGTCACTCTTTTCAACACATTCACTTTAGTTTTAATTATTTTGACATTTAAACACGTTAAATTCATTGACAATTCAATCATTATTACACTGGTAATGTTAGAAAAATCAACTAAAATACGTAAAAGATGACATTTCAACAAAGCAATCCGAGGCTTTAGAAATAGTGCCATATTGTGGAAATAAAGTGATTAGACCTATTTATCAGAGTTCGTAATAAACACATCATTCAGATTGTTATATTTATAACTTGATGAATTCCCCGGCGTTGTCTGGACATAAAAAGTTTTTTTTAATCAATTATTGATTTGGAAGGCGTGTATGTAAACTATTAAATGGACAACCAACACCTCTGCCATAAGTTACCCAAAATGCTTTGCTACGTTTGCTGACTTAGCAGGAGTTCATGGGGTGCGGTTTGTTAGCGTTTTGGCGGCGGATGTATCTGCCTACCATCTGCATGGCAGGCCTTTGAGGAGACCTTCTGAACTCTCCAACAGGAATATCTTGACCCATCGTCTTTCATCATCGATTCCTAAAAACCCCTCATACCTTTTTCTTTCTTAGATATTTCGCGCCTTTCTTTTATTAAAAACACCGAGGCGAAAATTAGGCCCCGAGGCGAAAATATTTTCTTCGGGGCCTTCTGTGTAAAAAATTTGTTCATTACATCATGAATAGAACCATCTGATTCAAGTGAATCGGTCACTGACTGACCTAATATATATTCGCTACCTGTTTAATCATAAAAATAAACATTTGCATTTTTCAAATAATCATTCTTTTGATAAAATAATTACCTACCCTGACAAACCTTAATTTTACAGTGATATCGTGTTTCGTGGCTCGTAGCTATATATACCAGTGGAAACGACTCGCCTTTGCAAAACACTGGTGTATTTTATTTAAACTGAGTATACACGCATGAATATTTGGATGTCTTCTGGTAGAGCTACTAACTCTAAAAGGGATGGCGCGGATCGATAGAGGAAGTGTGATGAGGAGATTTTTAAAGGCAGTCGAGCCGAATAAATTAATGACATCCCCAGGGAGGTCCTCCAATATGGTGTTTAGGTTTCCTATTTAAAGTACCCTCTCCGATTTGATCTCCGTATTTGGGAACGCAGAAAATTCTATAAGCTTCTAATAAATAAAGTGGGGTTTCTTAAACCAATATCGTTTTTTAACGACCGCCACGGGCCGTTACGCCGAATGCTATAATGAAGGCCGTATATCAAAGTGAATTATTTATTTATTTACATTTGTAATTTGATTGAACACAGATTAAATTGCCGAGGTTGCTTGGAATAAGAAATGTTAGGCTATTTGGCTGGAAAAGCAGCAGAGATATAGTATTTTAGGCCATTTATTAACCATTTGCGCGGACGAACATCATTCACGACGTTATTTAACTATGAATCAATGTACTGTTCTAATTATTTATCGACGGTCCCAAAGAGCAATGTCAGAAGTACATTTTTGTCGTTTTGTAGTAGATCTGTTTATAGTTTCTTTTTGGATTTTTACTGTTTTTGGTATAAAGAAATATAGCACAGGTATAAGAAATATATTTCGTATCATTTCATCCAAATTCCAAAAAATTCTGAGTTTGAAATCAACCGAAAGATATTAAAATAAGCCACCTAACCATTTTCAATTTTTATCAAATGCTACATTGTTCTTCGGGATCGTCGAATATTTTAGGTAAATTACTTATTTGGTCCTGTGCTCTTAATTGTTATTTTAAACTTTGGTCAGGGATGAAAAATGTTAATAGTTTTAATAACAATAAAATGATCCATTTTAAATTCTTCCTCTGTAATCTGTCTCCTTTCGTAATTTGGATTAAGTGTATTTTTTTACATTGGCTTCACACAGGAGGTCCTGAAGAAAATACTTCCCCTCGAAAAAAAGTGGAAGTATACATTATCACATTTTTAAAGCCCTATAAAATCAGATAAAGAGTCCCCTGCAGATATCAGATAAAATCAGAAAATACTGGCTTAAGATAATGTTACTTAACATGCTTAAGGCCCATTAACCAGCGGCCAAGAATTCAAATTTCAACTTGCGATCGTGCCCTTGCAACTGTACAGGGCGGTTCCGAAGATTAAGCAATAAAAATGTTCAAACGCGTGATGATACATTTTTAATATCGTGTACTTCTTGTGAGTATTTTGGATCATAAGTATTTATGATTTTTCAATAATGTCTAAGCAAAATAAGTGTGTAATAAGGTTTTAGTAATAAGACTTTTGATAAATAGAAAACTGACCTATTTTCATCACAAAACACGTTCTCGGATTTAATTTATATGATTTTAATTAAATTAAAATTCTGAAAAGTGTTTTTGCTGGATTATGTATTGGTTTATTTTACTGTCTTTTTTTCTTTTTATTTATTTCTTATTTCTTTACAATTAAAGTACATTGTTTAGCATTCATTAATAACCCCACTAGGGTTCGCCTGTATCGGGTTAATAATTTCACAATTTAATACAAGTTACACACATAACAGCAATTTTAAAATAAAAATGATGTATGAAATTTGTAGAAAAAAGAATTAACGACATTATGATTATATGATTTGAAATGTGTGTTGAATAATACAATATTTCGTTTGAAAATTGAACAAATCTGCCAACGACCAACGGTCTAAACTATACTAAAAATAAACTTGGAATTTCAAAATTTAAAACTTAACTTTATCAGATAAAATAACAATCTTTCGAAATCAATTTATCTATTTTTCTAAAAAAGAGTCAATACGTCAAGAATTTGATTTAAAAATGACAAATTTCCGGTATTCTCTGGCTATGCCTGTTATTGGCTTAACATTCACACCAAACCATAAATGTAATAATTTTTTGAATAAGTTAAGTTTCCAATTATTTTTTCTCCGATAAATAATAATAAATTTTCGATCAGAATCTCCTCGAGGGATTCGAGCCTTGACTCTTTAGACTCTCTAAATGGAGAGATATTCAGAAGTAATCCAGCGCACGTCATTTAAATCTTGATTGAAAAGGAGACCGTGTTTCGTGGGCCAATTCAATTAGGGTGTCGATTAGAGTCAGGGCTGGATTTTAAAACATTTATATTCTGTTAATATTAAAATAATAATTCAGTAAATGTGATAATTTTTTGTTTGATTTGAAGCCAATAATTTAATATGTTTAAAAAAAAATTTTTTCATTGAATATTATTTTTTTTATGATATTTTCAAGTAATTTTTGACTATACTTATTTGTCTTTTGTTATTTTTATTAATGTTCAACTTATCTTATCGAAGAAGCCTTTGCTTTTAAAACATGTAAATAATTTTGATTATATATGTGGTGAACACGAGGCGGGTTGTTTTCATTAAATTAAAAATGACGCTACTACGTGAAGAAGTATGTTTTTTTTGTAATTTGATTTTTACATTAACTTACATTTTGAATTTTATTCGTTTATCAGCTTTTCAGGGTCAAATCAATATGAAAATAATACTCATTACCACGAACTCCTTCTTCGAAAAACTTCTCCAAGTTATAAACATTTCCTTCCTGGAAATCTCATACGTGGAGCCTAAATGTCAAAACTAGAGTGAGGAAAATAACGGTACTGATTTGAATTAAACATTAGTACCCTATTTTGAAAACAGTTTTTTGTGATCTCGATAAAATCTCCAAAAGAAATTTTCGAGAAGTAGAAATTAAATACTTCTAAACCACATAAAAATAAAACCTATGCATAATATATGAAGGTATATTTATATATGTGTGTATAAATATGTATGCATGAATGTATATGAATATGTGTGTGTATAGATGTATGTGTGCATGCGCGTATTTACGCGCTTCTGCATACATGTACACATATACAACCAGAAAAAAGAGTTAAATGTATGATCTAATCCTGCATAATAGCATGTTTTATTCTTTCTAATTTTCATTTTACTGTTTTCAATTTTAAATTTTCTACTTCCATCATATTTTTTCATATTTAAAACATGTATATACATAATCCATATGTTCAATAGCATGTCTTATTATTTTTTTATTTTTTTTTTACTTTTTCGTTTTTCTGTTTTCTATTTTGTATTTTCTACTTCCGTTATAATTTTCCTTCTATAACTTTTCCTATTTTCAACATCTTTATATATTTAGTTCTTATGTTTACACTAGACATCACAAAGCAACTATATAACTATATTCCATTGGTCACCATGAAACAAACAGTCGCCTAGTATGGTGATCTAAATGTTTCATTGTATATAATCATGTATTTTATAAATAAATTAAAAAAATTTAAAAAACCTCCATTATTTGAAGAAATGAAAAACTAATTATATCTCAAAAACAATTCGAAAACAACATAATGAGCGGATAAATGCAACTGAGATAGATGAGCGATAGAGCGGATAGATGCAATAACCCCATGACAGGACGCATTTTTGTCGTCTAGTTTGTGTGAAATGAACCAGTGAGCGCTGTGTTAAATAGATTACTTTTAGGGTGATTGTTGAAATCGGGTTGCTATATTGCCGCAAAAAGAACTCAACTACGATTAAAATTTTATTTACCGAACGTCTTAAATCAAGTCTTTGCAAAACTTCGATTACATCCCCGATTCCAGAGAAGTAGAAAGTTTTTATAATTTTTTGGAGGGCGGGAGCGTTGAACGATTTAAAAATGTTTGAACTCCTAACACTAAGAGCGTCCGCAGACGAGAGACTCTAGTTGCGGAGACAGTTGCGTTACAACAGTTGCGAAAATCAAAATCCTATGGTACTGAAACACTTGCTCAAAAATTAGCATGCTCTTCAATTGTACAATTTGCTTATAATTGAGCATGCTTGTTTTGGGCATACTCCTGAATAGCATGCTTAAAGCCAACAATTGTACACACATGCTCTTTATATATCATGCTTTCGGCCAAAATGGAAACGGGCAGCACCTTTTTTGCAGGAAAAGTACGGGGGATATGGGCATTTCTTAATTAACTAACCATATTAAAAAATATTATTTACAATAAAAGTAAATTGTGTGAAAGTACCCACGATAATTTTTTTTCTTTGGCATCTTATGGAATGAACGAAAGGGAAATCCTAAAATTACTAGATTATAAAAAATAAGTGCTAATTTCAGTAGAATTTAGTTTCATTTAGAAGGTAGATGAACTTGAACACCTATTGTTTAGTTAACCGGTGTTCGAAAATTATTCCTATAATAAAACACGAAAAGCGATATATTTTCGTCTCCCAAATGGGCCATTTTTGATATTTTTCCAAAGAATGCGCACGCGTAACTGGCGCGTGCCCATAAGCAAGTCTGTTCACACACCCTTGGAGCACCTTCCCTTCCACCTGCGAATCCAGTAGCGTGCTCAATACTAGCAACGTCACTGACACACATGCCACTAAGTAGCATTTGATAATTAGTAGCATGCTCTCGTGCTACTAATGAGCATGCCTGTCCATACCATACGGTTTACGGGAGAATTTTTAGTGTGTAGACTCTTTTTCAATTTTAAAATAGTTTTAATACTGTAGCTACGACTAAAGTCACTCATCTGCGGAGGTTTTTAATAACACATGAATATTTGATTGTTTTTTTTTAAACTCTCGTCACATTTGATTACCATCAAGTTATCGATCAACACCATTATGATTTTTGGACATTTGAAAGGCGATTATCAGCTTTTAGTCAAAACAGTCATATAATTATGCTTATCACAATGAAATCGATTGAAAAAGGTCAATTATTGACAAATTACGAAATGATAAAATAAAAAAGGGCTGAACGATAATGTGGTGGTTCTAAGCATCTAAGAATAATTTACGACCCTGGGAGGTGTTTGAACCTTCTCTTTGATATTACAGCGCACAAAGGTATTTAATTTGGTGATTATCAAAGATGAAGAGAGTTTTAAACCTTTAAAAATACTTTTCACGGAGATACTCGAAATCAGATGTAGATTGTCATTTTCCTCTTATTTTTACTGTAGAATATTTTTAACGTTAGACTACTATGCGCTACAGTAGGCAACTAGCACTTTTTGAGAGGTCAAATAAAACAGGATTTACTTCTAAACCTATATTGATTACGTTTACAAAAATAGTCTACTGTAAAAGATCAAAGACCTACATTTTAATATATATGTTGCATTATTCTTAGTAAATACATTTTTTTTTATAATAGAGCTTTTTTGAAAAGTGGCGCAACTATCCTGCTTTTACCCTATGCAAAAATTTCATCAATACGTTTCAATATTCTGCTTTAGGAAGTGGAAAAGAGGGGCGGAGGTGATTTTTGGAGATCTCATTTAGACAGCGACCGTTTTCCTATTTTAAACTAAAATGGCAAAATTTCATCAATGTCGGAATAAAGCTGGTGATTTGTTTAAAAAACAAAATCACTCTTCTTAATTTATTGTACGGGCTGCAAAGCAGGTATGGGGAACCTGCGGCTCGCGAACATCTTCCACATGTTGTCATTGGTAACTCAGCCAAGTAACCGACCAACTTCTCATCCCGTTCCTAACAGTCCAAAACCTACAAAAAAAGGTGTTTTAGTAAAAAAAATAGATATTAAAATGTCACCGGAGATCAAAATTAGTTTATATTTTTACTACAAAAAATTTCAGTAATCACTGCTTAAAGTAAGTCAAGTACGTCACATTAAAGGTAAAAGTAAATCAAGAATCACTGGTTAACCACTAGAGCGACAGAGCAATTAAAAACTTTTTCACGGATTGCTGAAGGAAATTATTCCGCCCACATAAAAAAATCATACCTCCGAATTTGAATATGGAGATATACAAACTGATTATAGTTCTATATAGCCAATGAATTCACCTATATTTTGTCCACTATCACATATTCGAGGAATTTATAAAAAAAATTATAAAATCGTTAGCTTTAAAACTTTTTAAAGAATCTAGAGAATATTTGCCATATTTTGGCAGCAAAGCAATCCGTGGTTTTGGAAATAGTGCCATATTGTGACAAAAAGCTTTCGAGTGGTTAAAGTAAGTCAAGTACTGAACACCATGCGTATGATAGATTTTTTTACATAATTTGAATAGCAATAATTAAATGTATGTATAACACAACCTTTTTATTTTAAGCTTTTTACAGGTAGCTCAATGTGTTTGTTCTAAGCATCTAAGAATAATTTACCGCCCTGAGAGGTGTTTGAACCTTCTCTTTGATATCACAGCGCACAAAGGTATTTAATTATTACACGTTGTTTCTATTAAGCGTACCTCAAAGCGTTAAGTTATTTATAAGGCTTCTTGAAGGTTCCACTAAGACGGAGACATATGGTCACTCAGAGCTTAAATTCGTCTAATAAGGGATTGTCTGGGACCCTCCCTTACTGCCTTGGCCTCCAGAAGCTTGGGAACTAATGCAAAGCAATTTTTGCTTCGTATTGAATCTTTGCCGAGGCATAGGAATACATTAATTCTGTAACAACTTGTATTGCTCATAGCACTGGAATTTTAAAAATTAATGAGTAATTTAATGCAGCTTGATGTTACAAACTGAATTGTAAAACTTTTTATAGTTTTTTTTGTTATAATTATTTTTTTGGTGTTTGTTTGTTTTTTTTGTTGTTTTTTATTTTTATTATTTTTATTCTTGTTTTTATTATGGTTGTTTACTCTTGATTTTTGCATGTTTCCTGTGTCTGCATATACTTGGTAATAAATATGTTGTTAATGATGATGTAAATATTGAAAGAATATCAGAATACAAATAATTTTTGATAAGCTGTTTGTCAGCGCTTCTCAGTTTAATTATAATCAAACGTACTTAAAACGTTTATATTCTACAAAAAACACAGTTTACTTTCGGGATTTAAAATTTTTTTAATGGGGTAATTCTTGTACTTTCAAGTACTTCTTAAGCACTTTTCAAAACATCTTCGATATATTCACACGTGGTGTATATTTATTTTCTTTTTTTCTACATATTTGTGTTTACTCTTTGTACTTTTATGTTGTTAGTGCAAGTCTTACTTTTTAATTTTTTAGTCATGTAAACTTTTCAACCCTCATGCAATTTCTTATTTATATAATAATATATAATATTTTTTCTTATATAATTTGTATCAATATGTCAAATTATTGTAATTCCTATAAGCCGTCAATCGGCGTTAATTGATAATCAATAAATTAATACTGCACTTAAATTTTCAAAATAGACGTGTCATACTGAACTGGATTTTTCAAAATATACGTGTCATTTATAGCAGTCGGATATTACATAACGAATTTTGATGCACAAATTCTGTAACAAGTTGTACCTATTACAAGCAATACTGAACTGGATTTTTCAATGAATATCTAAGTAAACCTGCTTCAATTATTAATACTGCCTTCGAGTTTGTTTAAATGCATTTCATCTGGGCCTTTTATGTAGTTTAGTCGTACTGGTTGAATAGCCATTTAAAACAAACATGTAGTAAATTTCTGCGAAGGTACAATAAGCACCTTTGCAGATAACTTCAAAAATTACAACCAAAGAACTGCCTTGCATTAGCTGAGAGGTCGTGACTCATGAGCTAAGCTTCCCTACCCCCATCCCGTCCCCATTCCCCTCTGAGTTCCTTGCCCCTAAGGACGAGGGAAGTCAACCACGATGGAACTGCTCGTAGAATATACACTTCAACAAATAAATACGTAAATACACGCATATATAAGGGATAGGGATGATAATAATAATAGGATGGCAAAATCTTTCTTCCACTTTCTGATGTTTTTTATGTTATCTCTACACAGGAGGCCCCAAAGAAAATAATTTTTAGTCGGAACCTATGTCATCTTTGCGGATGCTGTGTGGGGGGTATTTTTAAGGAAAGGAAAGATAAGACTGGGAAGAAATATGAGGAATAGATGGGATTCTGGGGTCTAGTGTGTCCAGGAGTAACAGACGAATGAATACATCCCTCCTACTGCCGGATCCGGGCTGCCACACAATTTGTGGGCAGACGCATCCGCCGAGAAAATACCCGGAGAAACCTCACTCCATGAACCCGGACAGCCTATTAAATCACCAAACGTAGCGAACTATTTGTGGTGACCTATGGCAGAGGTATTGATTATCCAATAAACGGGTCCTGAGTAGGCGGTACCCGTATACGCCTCCGAAATTAATAGGTGTTTCAAACGTTTTTAAATAACGTTTAATAGTTTTAGATTATTTGGTTTCATCAGTCCATTTTCTTTTATGTTCTACTTCAAAGGAAATGAAAATATCGTTCACAAAAATTTAAAATACTGAAAAGGACAATAAATTCAAAAATTTGTTGAAAATGTCATTATCCATTTTCATTTTCTTTCGATATTCTCTTTCTGCGTCGACGAAATATTTAATAAATACAAAAAATGTTAAGTATTCTGAAAGATCTATTCAATGTTATCTAATATATAAAATCTAATGTATGTTTGTTTGTGTGTTCGTATGTTATGTGTGGCTATACCGTTCATCCGATTACGATTAAACCTTGGGAATATTATGTGCGCTACTTGGGATGGTTATAGGATAGTGAGCTCTGGCGTTATGAAATTATTTCCTATTCTATTCATACGTTTACGATTAAAATTTCATCCGATTGCTATTAAATTTTTTTGAATTGTTGTGAACATGCCCTTGAATATTTCTTTATATTTTTACTGGTGAGATTTGGCATTATGAAATTGTCAATATATAATGAAATAGGCGAGTGATTGGAAAAATGAATGTATTTTATAGACCGGTCAGTGGTAGAGTAAGCATCGCGTTTGGATTCCACCCAGGCGTTCCGTGTTTGATTCCTCGGCTGACAAAGTCCTCCACCACAACACAAGCAACATCTTCCGCTTAGTGTGGTGGTAGTAGGAGATTTTAAAATGTTTTTTGGTTATTCGTAACCCGGGAATGTTTGTCTTTCTTTATAAAAAAAAGAGTTAAGCGGCAGGAAAAAAAGGCTTGGGGGAGGAGTATGCGGGAGGATCGGATGGGGAATTAAGGATGACGGCTTCGCGGAAGGGGGTATGAGGAAGAGGGGAAGGCGGAGAAGGTGGAAGCGGAATGCGTGAGGGGAAGGGGTTCACTTAAAGCTGAAAAGGGAACACAGGTGGCGAAGGGGACGTGGGAGGGGAAGAGAAAGAGGTGTCGGAAGGGGAAGGGGCAGGAACGGTAAATGTCGAGAAAGGGAGACACAATTTATTTATTTATGTAGCATTTGAACGAATGCCGGGTATCAGCTAGTTTTATTTAAAAAAATCATAATTATAGTTCTACAAAAACCGGAGATATTATTTTTTTGGCAAAATAAAATACTTTCATCTCGCTCTCCTGAACAATTAACATATAAAAAAAATTGATCTTCCCATCACCAGGCTTTAAAATGGTATTATAATATGTTCTCGCTCATTAAAATGTGTTTTGCGAACGGATGTATGAATGACGTGCGAGGCTTCTGTAATATTATGTTAAAGGTGCATACACATTATACCCAAGCGAATAGACTTTTCAGTCATGTGGGGTGTGTGAAGAAGTGTGACTTTACAGTCATGTGAGGGTTAAGTGTGTGTGTCTGTCTGTGTGTATGTGTGTTTGTGTGTGTGTGTGTGTAAGTGTTTCTCGGTGTGAGTGTGTACAAATTACGGCCTCCCCGCGATCTCATTTTCTCGTTTAAATATTCACAGCGATCTAAGACTGTTAATTACGCATATGCCATCGGCACTGATATATAGCTGGGCGTCAAGAATGGCTTTGAGGAAAATGGGCTATTCTTAGAACTGAATATAATATTAATAATAATAAATTAAGAGTACGTATTAAGTTACTAGAACCACAGATCCTTGAAAACGGTTTTAAGAAAAAGGCGAATACAAAAAAATATTGTTAACAATAAAAATAAAATATATATATATATATATATAGGTTCAAGTTTTTATAATTTGTATTACAGATTGTCAAATCTTATTACAATACACATTACATATTCATAACTTTAAATAAATAAATGAAAATTTGAACCATAATAAATAATTTAGAGTTCTTGTCTAAAATGATATTGTTAGAAAATAATCTTTAAAATAAATTTCTTGATAATCATGTCAGTAAAAAATAATTATAAAAAATGGATGGGACAGAAAATAACGATACCCACTGATACTTATACGTGGTGTCCGGAAACTCGTAGTTCAAGCAGTAAACTGGTGAAACTACAACATTTTAATTTAATTACTTCTTCAATCTTCGCAAAATCACTTGGGGTGTCATTTTTAATTAAATGAAACAAATAACTTGGTGTACACCACTTATATAATCAAAATTATCGACATGTTTCGAAATCAAAGGTTTCTTGGTCAGGATAATAAGAACATGGATGTGAATAATATAAGTACACCAAGTTATTGGTTTCATTTAATATATTTTAATTATTTTAAAAATTAATAATATTCGATTTTAAGTTTTTTTAACTTTAAGACTAATTAAAAATTATTACAGCAATTTACTTTTTTTTTCATTTGATTTATTTCTGACCGTAACCGGTTTCATCAAATTAAGGCCATCTTCAGACGGGTACAATCATTCCTTAAACCATGATTAACATACATAAAATTTGGGGGAGGGCGGTTAACAGGGGCGGTATACAAGGATTTTATTCAAATTAAGATTTTTCCCAAAATTCACGACTGAATTTCGAGGTATTTGGCATTATATCTATGGTTTAAACTTTCATATTTATTTGGGAAATACCTTTATTGAACTATTAACAACCCATTTTACTGTTGCCGTGGAGGTTTCTTTTATACTTTCATATTTATTTGGGAAATACCTTTAGTGAACTATTAACAACCCATTTTACTGTTGCCGTGGAGGTTTCTTTTATACTTTCATATTTATTTGGGAAATACCTTTAGTGAACTATTAACAACCCATTTTACTGTTGCCGTGGAGGTTTCTTTTATACTTTCATATTTATTTGGGAAATACCTTTAGTGAACTATTAACAACCCGTTTTACTGTTGTCATGGAGGTTTCTGTTAATATTATTCATTTATTTATCACTAGCTTCTGCCCGCGACTTCGTCTGCGTAGAATTAGTATTTAGAGTAATCTATTTTCTTTTCCTAGGTCCCATCTATGTTTATACCAAAATGCTTAATCTATTAATTTATTTAAAATATGTATAATTCTTGATTCCATTCAATGTATTAGGCGAGTACCTCAAATAGATTCACTAATTTTAATATTTTCAAAAATAGAATCTTGAATTAACAATCATTGTTTTGCAAAATGTCATTCTTAAATTTTGACATTTTCTATTAAACAATAATAAGCTAGCTTTATAAATTATACTCTATATGTTATTCTGATGTATGAGCTATATTATTGTAAAGTTTCATTAAAATCCATTCAGTAGTTTTTGCGTGAAAGAGTAACAAATATACATACATCCATACAAACTTTTGCATTTATAATATTAAGTAAGATAATATGGAACCTTCAGATTCAAACAGAATGCATAATTCTTGTGAAACTAGTTTAATAAGTTTTAATTTAAGAATTCCATCAATAACTAAAACATAAAGACCAGTTATTCTTCTCAGTGAAAATAAATTTGGTTGTTTGCAAAGCAGAATAGTAAACCTTTGTAAATAAGGCAGATAAACTGCCTATCAAAAAACTTAAGCCTAATGGGAACATTTGCACGTTGATATTATTTGCCGCAAGTGGAATGAAGTTGCGAGGTAGTAATAATGTATTCGAGTCTAAAAAGGGGGACGCCGAGACACTATAATATGGGTGAGATGTCAATGGAAAAATGTGGGGTAAAACGGGTTTAGTTTGAAGGGTCGGGGGTGAAGGGAAAATGCTTACGCAGAAATAGGGTATAGACCCGAGGAGAATAAGGGCGGGTGCGGTGGTTGAACCACCCTAAAAGAAAAAGGGACGAATCCATTACATATTCATTCTTGCGTATGCCTCGGTTTAAATATAATGATCAAATAGTCATGGATGACGGAATTGTGATTTTCTTTTTGATGGAAATATAGTTCTATTCAATAAGCTCCGACCGTGAGCTCTGTGGCACGGCGGGCAATTAGATTCGGACTTCAAATATGTGAATAATATAATATGAGTACCAGGGGTCACAGCAAACAGAATTATTTGGTTGAGAATAGAGCTCTATTCAATCATAAGCTAACGCATAGAAAAATACAGTATGGTTTTTATTATACAATTTGATATTTGAACGAAAAAAATATCTTTCATAAAATATATAGATATATATTTTTTAAATTTAATTTAAATTAAATTTAATAATGTTTTTATTAAGTTCTACAAGTATTATAGATTTGTATATTGTAGATTTTCGTTACAGCTGTTTCGGCTTACAAGGCCATTTTCTAACTGTTTGTCACACAGTTTGAAAGACAGTTTGAAATGGCCTTGTAAGCCGAAACTGATGTAACGAAAACACAAATCTATAATACATGCAGAACTTAATAATAACATTATTAAATTAAATTTAATTTAAATGTTAAAAAAATTCAAGGAAATTTTTCCGCCCACATTAAAAAAAATATACCTCTGAATTTGAATATGGAGACATGCAAACTGATTATAGTCTATATAGCTAATAAATTCACCTATATTTTTTGTATAATCATATATTCGTATGATTTATAAAAAAAATCGTTACCTTAAAAACATTTTAAAGAATCTAGAGAACATTTGCCATATTGTGGCAGCAAAGCAATCCAAGACTTTGGAAATAGTGCCATAATGTGGCAAAAAGTGTTCGAGTGGTTAAAGAACGAGTCAAAGTTTACATAACATATCGACAGAGAATAAAATATTGTCTTCGGATATTTAGATAATATATTTGCAATTGTAGCGATATTCGTTTGCAAATACAAAACAAAAGGGAATACAGTGAAACATGTAGCGAAAATAATAATATCACGTTTATTTAATATTTACATAGCCAAAGCAAATGTTTACTTTTCTGGAAAACTCGAATATCTTCCGGAACACCTTGCAGATGAAGATAAGGGTTTGTCAATAGCCACATATCTTCCGGGGAATAGTGCCGGTCCTAAAATAGCTGAAACCTTATATAAGCCTCGCATGTACACTGTATACCATGAATGTCCTGAAATGAAAGGGTTCAATACCCCTGAGAAATTGTTCCAGCATCAGAATACAAGAGAACGAGTTAATGCGTTTACATAACGATGTAAGAAGAATAATTAAAGTTTTAACTACTATGGTCTCAAGGGCAGGTCTTTTTTATTGTACAATATATATATATATATATATATATATCTACAGTGGAAAGGCGAAGTGACTAACAAGCCATTTCGGCAGAATATGAGTTATATATACCGTTGTAATTAGAGATTTTTCTGCAATAATAATTCATAAAACAAACCCGGTTTCAGGGTGATCCGAGCATGTTTTTTTTTGTTAATTTGACGGTTGATTTTTATTTTTTTACTTGTAAACTAGCATGTCATTGTAAAATTGACTAATTACCTGTTTAACCTTTCCAATTCATATGTTTTGTTGTGCAGCAGAAGAACAAATGTATGCACGTTAGACGTTTTGCCTTACCGTGTACGAAAATATGTATGCACGTTAGACATTTAGCCTTAGCTTATACGAACACATGTATGCACGTTAGACGGTTAGTCTTACCGTATACGAACGTATGTATGCACATTAGACATTTGGCCTTACCGTATGCGAACATATGTATTCACGTTAGACGTTTTGTCTTACCGTATACTAAAAAATATATGCACGTTAGTTATTCTTCCTTGCCGAATGAAAAGTTCCGTTAGCAAATAATTACTTTCCGTTCTGGCGCGTGAAATACTATGAAATTTTCAACTGGCTAACACAAGTTTTAAAATAATCTTCTTTCTGAGTTCCAAGACATCATTAAAAATGTTCAATGATTCTGGATGTCCACTAATTATTTCCACCGCGACCTTTTGCAATTCATTTGTACATCTAATTAATATTAATAAAAGTATTTTTGAATCTACGAGTTTTTATAGTCATAATTTTGACTATAACCTTAGATGGACACATCATATCTAACATATAACCAATAATATCCTCAAAACATTACACATTTTCCTAATCATAAGAAACATATATAAACAAAAACAATATATCTTGCACTTTGTCAATCAATATAAAATATGGAATCATTGTACGGGGAGGAGCAATAAACTCGGTTATCTTTTATTTTATTATATTGATTGATTTTATACAATATTTGCATATAAACTAATATATACAAGATAATATTTTTTTTCTAACTTTAAAAATATTTTTACAATAAACATAAAATTTCTTTTTAAATACATTCATTCTTCAGACTTTCAGGCACTCCATCAAAGGTAATACATAAAACACACATACTTATACAGGCCAAATTTTCAACAATTTTATATAGATATATGCCTACTATATACTTACTAGATATATACCAATTACACGTTAAAACACTACTAAACTACATTTTTCAAAAAAAAAACATTTCAACAAACACAAACTATCACTAACAGTTAGACAAGCTAACATCACTAACATAATAATACCACTAACAGTTAGACAAGCATCTAAATAAAAAAATAAAACTCCATAAAGATACCAGAAATAACAGGCAATGAAAGCTTTCAACAATATTTCACTTCATTCAAAAAATGAGGAAAACAAAAATAAATTCAGGCATATAATTAAAAGATGGATTGAAGAACAAAAAGCAATATTAAAAAAAATATGTAATTTAAAGGAATAAAACCACTTAACAAACAATATAAAACATCATTATACACAATCTTAACTCATAATATATGCCGAATTTTCTTATTTTTTTAGCACAAAATTACAGTTATAATTAATTACTTTATTTTATTACTTAATGAATTTTTGTGTTACTACTGTATTACTTTAATTTATTACTTATTAAGTTTTTGTACTATAAAATTGGGGCTTTAGCAGGCCACCCTTTGAGGCCAACAAAATAAGTTGTAAAATCTAAAATATTGATCCAAAATAAATAAATAAATTGACTCTAGTTTATTCAACTTTTTGAAAATTATTTTTTAATTTATAACTTTTAATTGGAATAATTTTTTAAAATGTAAATTGTAAAATGTTTGATTTCTTTATAAAAAATAAAAACCTACCTTAACAACGCCTCCTGCCAATTTCCCTCTCAGCTCTAGTATTTTACACGTAGTAAAAACAAATATTGTTCCTAACGTGTAACGAATTTTCTTATCATATCAATTTTTCTATCACCTCACTGACTCTTAATAGATAATTGTTGTTACTTCCCAAAATCTTGTACTTTTATAAAACAATCTCATAAGACTTTTCGTATAGTTACTCCTACGGGTGGGTATCTAATGTTTTATTCATGTTATATGCCAGAATTTTCATTTCTTTAAAAAAAGTTAAATTGTCCATTTTAATTAAAAACCAAGTCCAAACTTTTGGCTTAAAAACTTAGCTCAAAAATAATAATATAAGTCCTTGTATTTGTAAAGAGACAACTTTATAGAGCATGTCTTCAAAGTTCATAAAAACAAAAAATAGTCCCAACAAGTTTAGTTCGCTATAATAACGTAGAAGCAGTTTCTTACGAGAGTAGATAGGGGATGAGATAGGGGGTGGCTGGGGAGGGTGTGACGGTTTATCAAACTTATTAGTGGTTTTGTCTTGGAAGAGAGTCAGCACTAACAAGCTACTCAAAGAAACTTGCCCGAAGAACATAATACACTGTAAGTAATATCTTTAGAAGAGAGATTATGGATTTAATCGGTGAGATGCTGGCATGTGTTTTTATTCTGTCTTGTTTATTCAATATTGTTTTGTCCTCGTGCATTTAGTAATTCGCAGTGTCTAGTCTATGATTAATGTCTCTGAAACATTATTAATAATTGAGTGCGCATATTGATCTGTTCATACATGGAATAGGGGATATTTTGTTTCAATAGACGTATATTTTGGCTATCACACATAAATTTTAGTGTTTAAGGAAAACTCTTATATGGAATTTTTTTCTTCCATTACGAATGAGACCTGACTGACATACATGCGTTTTATAACATCTAAGACATATTAGCCAAACTGCCCATAGGTATTTTTCAAATAATGGGCTACTAAATTATTTATCACAATTCGTTTGTATCACAGAGACAATAAATATTACTGTTTTATCAATAGAAAAAGCTACGCGGCTTTTTTCGTTCAAAACTTTATTGTGAATATGAGGCCAAAATACCCAACCAAACTAAATTATAATTTTTTTATCATCAAAAGTTATGTTAAATATCTAGTACGGATTTTTATATAGTACGGATTTTTATATAAATATGGGTAATATAGAATTAAATTTTGCTTAATTTTTGAGGTAACTTAAGATATTTTTGTCAGATTATTATAATAACAATTATTAAAAAATACATCTCATAATGAGAAATAATATAAAAAATTAAAAATCGTAACAATGCATTTATTAGTAATTTAAATTTATATAATGTAAGGTAAATTGTGATACGACATTATAATTTAAATTTACCATTATGCCCATCAAAATGGTTTTTTTAATATTTTTTATGTTTATATTATTTATTTTTTTTTTTATTTAAGAGAAAATACAGATACAGATGTCAATTCATAATTCATAAAAACAACAACTAGAGAACTCACCTGCATCCAAACTATTTCTCACTAATTGACTTTGACAGCAATAAAAACAGATAAAAATAATTTTACTTATAAATAATAAGGAAAAAATATATAAATGAGAATATTATTTTACAATTAGAGATGAAAAAGAAATAAAATGCGTAATATCCTTAACTTATAAAGGTTTACAAATTATTTTGGAAAAATTCGGAGGGTAAGACAATGGACATGGACATGCCCTGACGATGGACACTGCAACGCTGTCCGAAACGTCGGCTAAAGAAGGAGGTAGCGCAACACGGCATAACACCCCAAAAACAAACAACGAAAATACCTCTGTCATGTTTACAATAATCACTATCGTAATCATAAGAAAACTTTTTGTTGTGCAATAAAACACAAAACATAGCATCAAAGAATTTTAACGCCGACTTCTGATGTTCTGATTCCATAAATGTATTTTCAATAATTTCTCCGGAATATCAAACACAAAAGCAGCTGTAATTTTGGAACCAGATGCTACCATTGCCGAACTATAACTTATTCATTGGTTCTCGATTTATTTCTCGAAAGTTCATGGTTTTTAGACTCCGGATTGGATTGGCGGGCATAATAATAATAAATTAGACCACTGCGCAACCCAAGCGCAATTCTTTTACAAACAAACTGAATATTCAAAGACGTCTGCATTTTTTGCATATTACGTATCTCTCCCAGTTTCCCTCTGGGCTTTTTTGTGGAGTCAGTACCGGTAGTCGGTAAATTTATACAATGCGTTTTGGAAATGTGGAAACCGAACCGTTTCTTATAATGTTGTTCGTATGTTCTGTTCAATGAGAGGAAATCATCGTTTAAATGATTGAATAATTTGGTGATATTATGACTTGCTCCAATGATGGAATGTTTACATTCTGCAAACCGGTAGTATTTCAAATAAGTTATTGAAATCAGTAAAGAAAAATGTAACTCTTGACACACAGCTTATTTCCGAAGTTCAAACAATAGATCAATCAAAAATGACAAAATAAAATTTTAATTTGCACGGAGATAAATGTTATTCTAAAATACGATCATTTTATTCGTAAAAATGGTTAAAACGGGACTGAAGTTCTTACGAACAAATTAACAAGGTTTCAATGTTTATTAGCGGGAACATGTAAGAATAATTTGTTTGTATACGTAATTTCGTACGTATACCAACAAATTGTTATTACATTTTCCCGCCAATAGACATTCAAACACTGTTAATTTCAATTGTCAACCCAAGTGGTTCGCTGCGTATGGTCACTTAGCAGGGGTTCCTCCTAAGTTCGGGTTGAAAGGGTGGGGTTTTTCTAGGTCTTGGTGGTAGATGCGTTTGCGAACCTCCTGCGTTAAGGGCCGGATTTGGAGAGTCTAGAATGGATTCATGTTTCCGTCCCTCCTGGACACAATTACACCCTGATTCCTACCCAACCCTCATACCTTTTTTTTCCCAGAACTTCCTTTACTTTAAAATACTTTCCACATATCATCCCCAAAGATTACATAGGCCCCGAGGGAAATGGTTTCGAATGGAATTAATAAAATTTATAATAAAAACAATGTACGTTTCTCGTGATAAGACAAAAATGTACTAGTATTTTCCCGATTCACAAACAAAAACAATTTGATATATACGATTTCATTGGTACCGTGCTTCTAAATTGTCGAAAACACCAAGACGAAGTGAGAGAAAAATTACATCCAAATAAAAGTGAATGAAAAAGTTTCTTCGGTGGCAAAATCGCACGTTGAACTGGTGAAAGTGCTATAAAGCGATATCAATAATAACTCTGCAAAGCCATTGAAGCTACGGTCATGCAATACATCACTCGGGTGGTCATTGGGGGAGGCGCAATCCCCTCCCCACGTAACCACCCACCACTCCCTAACCCTACACTCCACTACCACCCACTGCGAGGGAATATCTTCATCCCCTTCGAAAAGCTGTGAAAAGGGGACCCTGTCTCTATTGTCGCTTGCAAATAGGAAAAGTATACATCAGATCGGCCCGACACTATCTCGTATCTCGCAGTGTCGAGGAAATGAAAACCATTGTTAATGTTATAATATGTTTTTCAAAAGGGTCTTTAATGAATGGAAAGCCGTCATGAGTGGGAAGGCCACATTGTAATGTTAAGGATGTTATTTTAACGCTCTACCTTCTAGATATATAATAAAGGCAGGTAAAACTTAATGAACTGAAGGGAAACCCAAAAACCCTATTTGATTTGCGCCGGACATCGTTGTTTCAGATAATAATATTATTCGATTCCCTCTGAACAAATGAATATAAAATATAATAATTAAAACTTGTTTTATCTTTCCGAGTAAAGGGCTATAAGCCTAAAGCTTGCTTTAAACATAGAATCTTCATATGAATTACATTATTAGATTCGCCTCGTTTATTTTTAGGTACGCACATATCTTAACCTTAATATTCTGTTTTACCGTAGAGTTCGGGATATTATGCAAAACAGGTCATAAAAATAATAAAAGACAATGTTTGAAACCATCAGGAAAACTAATTAGCTTTTATTTTATTGGCAATTTCTCGAAGAGTTAATGGCAGCATTCAAGTCATTACGTGGAACACCCAAGGGGAACACTGAGATGACGGAGCATCAGCTCACGTGCAGAGAAAGTTGATCTCACGTCGTAGGCATCACGATCATATCATATCCTTGTGCGCAGCTGAATTTAGCATAGGTCACGAAGTTTGCTTTTGCGCAGCCTATAGATTTTCTAATCTTCGAATCCTGAAGTGAATATTCTTGAAATATATTCAATGGCATGTATTAGGTCGTATGTTCTGTTTAGTAATTTAATCAGAAATCACACACATTATTATTTTAACAAATCTAATATAAAGAGAATATTTATTTGATTAACGATAAAAATCCGGTCCTTTAAATTGCAGTATCAGGAAATCATTCGTCGAAACAAAATCTTTTTACAAAAAGGACAGGCTTTCAAGAACGAACAAGAAGACGTCCATTTCGGCTTTGGAGATTTTTTCAAAATAATAATATAAATATTTATATAAAAGAGATTGCATTATTTACATCGGCAGGTTTTAAACTTTCAACTTCTCATAATTTGATCAAAAGCTTAAATGGGTTAAGAATCTGCATTTAGGTGCATCATGCATTTCAGGTGATCACAATTGATTCCAAAGCTAAAATGGGCCGAGAACCAGCATTTATCGGAAATTCAAGCAAGCAAGCGTCATGTTGTCATGCATTTCAGCTGATCACAATTTGTTTCAAAGCTAAAAACGCCCGTGAATCGGCGACCAAATAAAAAATCAAAATGGAAAAAGATTGCCGATTTGATGGTCGTGAGTGTGAGACATTCAAAACAAAAAAGTCTGAATATGACGTTAGGTTAGGTTAGTTTAGTTTTTACTTACATCGGTAATTATACGTTTTTTTTTTGCTAAATCTTATTACCCATTTTAATATAATTATTATCAAGAATTTTTAACCCCTCCAGCCACGGAGCCCCGGCGAGCCTTCACACGATACCCATATCAGCCGGATATAGGATTACATGTTGATGGATTAAGATGTTTATCGATAATCTCAACACGGGGAGGAACGGGTTGGTCGAAGTAGACGGTGGATGGTGTACGGTAGACTATAATGGGACCACTGCATACATTTCATACACACGTAGAACACACTCAGGGTGGATGTATTTTTATACGAGGGATGGAAAATTACTTCTTAAGGATGCTTTCTTTGACAATGGTGCGATTATTTTTCCTAGGAACGAAGTTAATCACATTTACTTTTAAGAGGGTATTACTAGAGAATACCGGAAATTAGTCCTTTTTAAATCAAATTCTAGACGTATTGACTCTTTTTTACAAAAAAACATAAATTGATTTTGAAAGATTAAGATAAAGTTATTTTATCTGTAAATGCATTTTTTAAATTTTGATAAACTAAGTTTATTTTTAATTTGGCACATTTGTTCAATTTCCAAACGACATATTGTGTTATACAACACATATTTCAAATTATATAATCATACAACAAAATAAAATCAGTACATAGTCTAGTAAACACAAAAATACCTCAGTTTTTCTATTTATTTAAAGTCATAAAAATTTTTAATTTTACAGATTTTTTTTACACTTTTAATGTAAAAATACTTACAAATAGTTCACGATATTTAATTATTTATCATCGTGCGTTTTGAGCATTTTTATTGCTTACTTGAATGTAGGTATATAGTAGGTAATTTTGAATGTTAAAAATTTGATACCGGGAATAATCAATCTTTCTCATCGGAACAGTTGTACATCCCTGTGCGGTTGCAAGCATTTTTAAATATTTAATCTCAGCCGCTGGTCGATGGATCTTAAATACATTTTAAATGATAAAATTAAAACAAATAAAAATCTGCCACGGCAGAGAATTAAACCCTAATAATTTGCATGGAAGTCAATTATTTTAAGAACAATGACATAAATTCCTACTGATTTGATTTTTTTACAAAAGCTCCACACCGGAGGTCCTGAGGAAAAAATTCCTTCAGGGCCTGTGTCATCTTTGATGATGCTTTGTGGGGTTTCTTTTTAGGAATAGGAAGGATAGGAATTTCTGAGAAGGAATAAGGTATGAGGGCTGTGTAGGAATCTGTAGGCGAATGTGTCAAGGAGTGACGGACATATGAATCCATCACTCCCACTGTGGTGCAAGGCGATGGGGTGAAAAAGTCCTGCTGGAGAGGTCCAGATCGGGTCTCCCTCAACCAGTATCTCCGGATCCGGCCCGTTACGTAAAAGATTTTTTTTGCGACAATATAAAATAATTGTACGTACAAAATAGAAAGGTGAATTTTAGTAGGTATAGATAATGTATTCCTTACTCCTCGCTTCGGATTCCTGTGCCGAGGCGAACTAAAGTTATTTAATTTTAGTTTATTTGTCTTCTGTGTAGTTTTTAGTGTCTTTATTGGTGGGCAAACTCATTCGCCACCAAGATCTAGACAAACCACACCCCATTAACCTTGGCACCCTAGCTAAGTCAACAAACGTAGCGAACCACTCCAAGATAAGAATTAAATATTTTTAATGTTACGTTAGCCTTAATTTTCAAAAATACATCATTTGAAATAAATAATATTTGATGCGTAAGAATAATGAAATTATTTTTTAGGTTTTCAAAGAAATTTTTAATTAAAAAAAAAAATTCCAAATCCATGTAATGTTTTTTAAGAAAATATAATTTTTAAAACGTTTTTCTTTTCATTTAAATCTTTTTATTATGTTTACAAATTCTCTGAGTAAGCTTTCAACTACTACGATAAAAATTATGTTATGTGTAGTCATTTAAATGTTAAAATTTGATGTATGTTCATAGGAGGTGTATGAGTAAATACGTTCCCAAAATTCTGGTAAATGTTTCTATGTTTCTGAAAAATTAACGTGAATAATTAACTATGAAATCGAATGGAATAGCGATATACGATGTCAAACAGAGTAAGAGAGACTGAATAAGCATTTTTGATTGGTTATCGCGTCTTAATAGTCAAAATGTACAATTTCAGCGTCGACATTGGTTTCCATTCAAATCTACATTAAATTCATACTTTCTTCGTGACGGTGCTGTATGAATTTTCTACTAGTAATCCTAGAAAGAGGTCGTACATACATCGTACGTCATCGACGAAATATCGCAAACGTCTTGTATGAAAAAGATAGAAGATACTAGAACGATAACCTTTCTCTGGGAATACTATTTTTAGTTATCTGATGCGTGCTGATTTAGGGCCAGTTGTTTCGCAGAAATTCACACGTGACAAAGTCATCAAACGGCCACTCCGAACGGATTCGAGATTCAAAAACTGTGATCAGCAGAAGAGGAGACCTATCTATCGAAAGCTGAGACGTATCTAGAATCGGCGTTTAACGGGGACTTTTTAGGTTTTATATAAGACTAGCTGACCCGGCAAACTTCGTACCGCCTCAGAATCAATAAATGTTGCGTTGAATTTATTAGCCGAAATAAATTAAGTTTTTATTAAGTTAAAAAAAATACTCTAAGTTCAAAAAATTAAATTGAGCTGTTGACTAAGCACGAAATGTTCGGCACATTACACCATTGATAGTTCGAATTGATTCAAATTATGTCGACCAACGCACATTATTTAAAATGCCGTTCCATACAAAATATATGAAAAAATTAATTTTCTTCATAATTATTTTCACCGTGATTTTTTTCCGATATTTTAATAGTCATTCTGTTAATCGGGACGGAGTCAAATCCAACAAATCAAAGATCATAAAAATCGGTTCAGCCGTTCTTGAGTTATAAATGGTGTAACTAACCCGACTTTGTTTTATATATTAAGAAGATACTCGAATAATTGAGACACAGGTTTGTTTTTTTAGTGTTTGACAGAAATTAGATTACGTATTACATTCTTAGTGTTTTCACATTGGCTCCATCGCTAAAACTATAAGAGAAACCCTTACTTACTCAAGCTACCTCGCGCCTTTTCTACCCTCTGGATACAGCATCCGGTTCAACCACACATATCCCATATTAAATGTAAGTATGCCTACTCCCTTAAGCGAGATCGGGGAGAGAGATTGTCCGACATTCGCTGCAAGAAATTATATAACTTAATTGAATTATTGTAGTTTTTCAGTGGAGATAACATGAATGTACGAAATTCTTAGTTCGCTCATTACAACCCGTTGGCCTATTCAGTTACTTGGGGAGAATTTATGGTGGCTGATGTGACATGGTAATAATGTTTAAACATCTTGAAGGATAAAGCTATGTTCTTCATCAGAGAACGTTCTTCACGCTAGGAATTTTAATTATTATACACTCTTGGGTGAGTTGTGTGATGAATATATGCTATATATGTAAATATGAAATAGTGGGTAATTGAAGGAATAGTCGTAATCATAAAGAATTTGTTTTTTGTTATGTGTATTATTAAGGCGGGAGTGAGGTATTAATTTCCTACCAAGTCACATATACATTATAATAAAATCTTCCAAAAGTCCACGTACACCACACAATACAGAATGAAAACATTAGACTAAAAAGATTAAGAGGGGTATTATTTCAAATTCTAGACGTATTGACTCTTTTTACAAAAAAATATAAATTGATTTTGAAAGATTGTTATTTTATCTGCTAAACGCAGTTTTAAAATTTTGAAAAACTAAGTTAATTTTTAATATACTAAGGTTATACCGTTGGTCGTTGCCAGATTCGTTCAATTTTCAAACGATAGATTCTATTAAACAACACAAATTTCAAATCATATAATCATACAACAAAATAAATCAATGCATAATCGAGTAAACAAATTTTTCAGAATTTTAATCTTATTATTAAAAAATAAATTCGAGAACGTGTTTTGTGACGAAAATACCTTTCTATTTATTTAAGGTTTTACAAACTAAAATATTTCAAATTTTTTTTTCACACTTATTTTTTTTGGACATTATTGAAAAATCAGAAACACTTATGATCAAAAAACACTCACAAGAAATACACTATATTTAATAATTTATCATCGTGCGTTTTTAGCATTTTTATTGCTTACTTGAATGCAGGTATATATTAAAGCATTTTAATGAAATAATTTTTTTTATTTTAAAAATTTGATACGGGGAATAATCGATCTTTCTCATTAGAACCTCCCTGTACAGTTGCAAGCATTTTAAAACTTTTATTATCAGCTGCTGGTCAATCGCTCTTAAACAAATCAAAAACACTTAATTGTTTACTGTATAAGGTTAAACCGAACATACGTTATAATAATCTACGCGGTCAAAGATGGCGCCAATGTTATTCTTTTAGGAAAAAAACACTTTTACAAGTTATGCTTTAAAATATTACGACGATTTATTTGTTTGCGTCTATAGATACGCCAAACGAATACGATTAAATATAATATTGCATGCCTTTCTTGGTAGAATGGGGTTGGTATAAGAACTAAACTATTTATTCATTCTCATATTGTAAATTGCGTTCCAAAAAAGCATAACTTTTAAAAAGAGTTTTTCCACAAAACAATTGAAATTAGAATTAGGTTTACTGTTAAAGGTAGTCAAATGTACAGCTTGGTTCGTAATGATATTTAAAATGTAAAATGTTTTATGTAAATCAATTACATTTTAATTGGTATTGTTTGTAAATTTATGGGAAATGATTTTTTTATTTTAACGCACCAGACTTTTAGGTCCGGGTTTAGTTTTCCCCATAGGAACTAAACCCTTTCACACACTTTTCCATAAAAATGATCATCTAGTAAATCCACGCTATGCAAGTGTATTATATAAGTATAATACACTTGCATAAAGGTGAATCACGATATTTAAAAAATGTATTAAAAATATATATATACAATGTATAACAACTGTATTTGTAAAAAAAAATTAAATAAAAAATAATAAAAAATTAATACAAAACAATACAAGAATAACATATTAACCTACCAGACTATTAAATGGGAAAATAATTCACCGACTCCAGATATTTTCATATCAGAGGGTTCGGCTCGGTGGAATTCCTAATTTGACCGATAAATCCTACTGATCCCTCAATATAAATATTTTAAAAATCTTTAGTAATAGTACATGTATTTAAAATGACTGATTTTGGTACTTTTATATGCAAATTCTTTGACAAATCTAATATGCCTAAATTTTTAATGAGAAAGCTAGGTATAATGCCAGTAGCAAGTAGAAATAATTATTATTTTATATGTTATTTTAAGTTTACTTTTAACCTTGTATAATGTCGTGAAAACTAGCTTATAATGTATTGTATATAAGCTTGTTTTCACGACAATTTAACGTAGGTAGTCATAGGAATGAAATATGCCCCGGATCTGAGTTATTAAAGGTATTCAAATGTATGACTTAGTTCCTAATGATATTAAAAATTTACCTATATTAAGCAATTATGTAGAAAATTATAAAAATTATGTGAAATGAATATATAAATAAGTAAAATGTAAATTAACTTGTAAAAATGAACAAATGTTTACATGAGACCACTAGAAATGGTTTATTTTAATTTTAATTTCCATTTTTTACTTTTTAATTTAATGAGTTGAACATCAAGTTATAATATTTTAATTAATGAAGATAATATTAGCGAACGTCAATCGAAAATCTGAAACAGTCTTTTCTGTTTTATTTTATGTTTGATAAACAAAAACAAAAAAATATTAGCTTGTGATAACGATTATTCGGTGATACTATTTTTTAAGGAAGGTAAAAAATACCCGTTTCTGGTACTATTTCCAGTATGTTTGAATTTTCATTTTTCCTTTTCCAAAATTATTTACGTCACATTATACACATCTCGGGCAGAGTGTTGAGTGTTGAGTGCCGATGGCGAGGGGAAGGGAAGCCGGAATGCTCCCGGGGGGAGGAGAAGGACCCCTATTGGGAATAAAAGTTTTGGTGCCGGGCCTAAGTAGAGTTCCTTGTCACCCGCGAAGGCCGAAATCCTCGCAAGAATACCAAATATTGACGAGCTTTGTAACGAGGCCTCAGATACATGATGTTCTGTATCCGTTTTGCTAAAAATGTGTGCAGGTTCCCGCTGTGCCGCGGATCTATTCAGCTCTTCGAGATATGCCGGGAATTTGAAGATAAAGTTGAGGAAAACTAGACTGCTATCACGTTCAAATATTTCTCTTCTGAGTTTGTCAAAACAGGGACATGTGAGTCAGCCTCGAATTTTTTTTCAATTTGGTTAATTTATCGGAATATTGATCGGAATCACTGAAAAATAATTTGTTTAATTTAATTGCGAAACCGATTTTATATTGCCATTCTCCGAAAATGAGTGGCATTTCTGATGCTACATTTTTAACCATATACTTCACCTAAAAACTACCAATATAATCTTAATTTTCTTAATGCATTTTTTTTGGCCACTATATTTATGTACGATTGCTAAATTCAACCCGATTAAATTGCAATATACCTAGTAGTGTGTTGGATAAATGAATCCATTTTATTTTTAGTACGTCTAATTAAATATAGTTTTTATACTCAATATTTTTATTTTATATTATTAAATCAGTGCCAATGACTCAAATATTCATAAAATGGTGGAATTGAACTCACGACGTCTGGGTGAGACCCAGACGCGATGCCAACACTGCCAACATTGTCAATGTATGGATATACAATATGTGACCACGATGCTTACTTATGAAAACTTGCGTGCACATTTATCTACTAAGGTTGAATTTAAAAATACATTTCTGTAAAAGAATTTAGCACCTGTAATCGAAACAGAATTGCAGGAAATTGTTGTAAATTTAGGCATAAAAGCAGCGATTTTTTTTAAAACTTTATCAAAAGAAGTTTAATAATATATTATATTTACCAATATAAATAAAACGGAACTGATTTATTTCTCTTGATTTGTTTCAAATAAATCGAAGACTACAAAATATTTTTTGTATATGAGAGCTTTGATGGAAATCCGAGTATTTGTTTTAGCGTCACTCAACCAAAGGAACACCTACAACCTTTTCAACGGTTTTGCCTTCTATTTATTTTAATGAATAAAATCACTTTTATGCAACATAATATATTATAATAATAAATTTCAAAAATGTTACAATAAATTTGCATAAGATTGTATTAACCATTAATGCAATAAATGTGGTTTTATTTTTATATCGTTGCTTCAAATTTGGATAAAAAATAAAACGTCGTTCATAAAAATTTATGCGATTATTCAAGAATATTATGGTTTTTTTCCAAAAAACTGCTTTTTATCGTTTTTTTGTGCGTTAGCTCCACACGGGAGGCTCAGAGGGAAAAAAACCGTGTCCTATGTCATTTTTGGGGATGATGACGTTTTAGGGAAAGGATGGAGAGGGTGTTGTCGGAAGGATAAGGGTAAATTAGTAGCTAGTAATTTAGGCGGCCGATGTGTTCAGGAGAGACAGAAGTATGAAACTTTACCTACCACTGCGGTTTAAGACGATGAGTCGAGAGATTGTGGCTAAAAGTCAAAATATCTCCCTTTTTTATGAATACCGCACAAGAGTCCCAACTGCTCTCGTCTGGAGCAGGTGAGACTATGGCATTCCATGGGGTATATTGTGAGGCTAAAGGTAATGGGGATGGGAAGGAGATGGGGGTAGAAGAAGGTGGGGAAGTACCTGGCTATTCAGATCTGGTCACCAAACACGGTTAAAGCCATTTCAAGCAATATTTCAATTCTTTATGGTGGTCTTACACCAGGACGATACTGAGAGTATGTTACACTCTGGAGCTTGCCGCAAATGTACTATATATTATTTTTAATTAATTCATTGTGAAATAACGCAAATGGAACAAATAAAAACTATTTGCGTACGCTGGGTTCGAACCCGCGTCCTTCGGATTGGGAGTCAAGAGCCTTTCCCCTCGACCACGCCGGCCGTCCCTAAACCAGTCTCTCATGATCCAGTCCACATGCCATACAGTAGGTGGGCAAACGCATACACCGCCAAGACCAAGACCACCCAAGGTCTAGAAATGACGTAATAGTGAGTTTGTCATAATACAAGTATTTTTCCTGAAAATAACTATGATTTCTAATCAATAAAACACAAAAAAAAATATGTTTTTCTTGTTTATCTATAGAATTTGTTTCATTTTTATACGAGGCTTCTAAACGCAAAATAAAACGGTTGTTTATTTAGAATCTAGTAAAAAAACCGCGTGTTTGATACGCAGGATTTTTTCAAGTGTAAGCGAATCTTGTTTCTAGGGGAGAAGGGTAGCCAAGAGGTGGAGTTGGGTTTAGGGGGTGTGGGTGGGGGAGGGGGGTGGCCCGTTCAATCATGCTTATCAATGACAGGGGACGAGATCAATAAATACGTGTATTTGGGCCTTTCCTGGCCTAGCTGTAGGCTCGATGAACAGTGGCGGGCGGTATTTAGTTTATATAAAAATTACAACCGTAAATAAAGAGAATCCTATTTTTCAAGATCACAGAACAGTTGTTCAGATATTTGTATTTAAAAAAAATAAAACTACCTATTATATATTTCAACAAGGAACTCCAGTCCATGTTAATTATTTTCGTATTCAAACTAAATTAATTTTTTAATAAGTTCGTTTGCAAAATGCCCATGAAAATACGTGCTTTTAGAAAAAGCGTATTTTTATGATTTTTTCTCAGAATCGAATTCAGATCGAAAATCTCTCTACAAAATCGAAAATTCGAGCTAAAGTATCGAAGATATCAGGGTAGATTCAATATCAAGTAGATTGACTCCAATCTTGCAAAAAAAAAAGATTTTGAATGGTGATCTCTCAGAGCGAAACCAAAAGTTTCTAATACTCCGGACCGTAGTGCAAATAATATTCTTAGAGTCATCCTTTGAACACGGAAATTGTTGAAGCAGTAGGTATTATTGATTTCAATAAAAATGATTTTGAATATGGGTTCGATTATCAATTTGGTAAAGAGCCCAGCTATTGGAAATATCGGGTTCACATCTCGATGTTTCGTAAATCTGTTATCTTATCTTTAAGTTTTTCTAATTAAAGTTTAATGATAATTAATTCCATTTTTTTGCAACAATTTAGCTAAACTAATCTTTAACTAAAAAAACTATTTTCAAAAAATACAAAATTATATTTAGACCAGTTAGACAAGCATACAAAAAAAAACCTTCAAAGACTCCGATAAACGCAAGCTTCCGACAAATACAACAACATTACGGTATGTAGGTACATCACTATATTCAAGCATCCCAAATAATATTTTCACTATTTTTAATATATTTTTTCAATATTTTTTCCGTCTTTATTATTGTATTTTATCTTAATTCATCTCAGTTTAATTTTAATTCGTTTCAGTTTATTTATTTAATTGTATCTATTTGTTGAATTTTCATCAATTATTGTAGCATGGGGGCCTGGGCACCTGTAAAGCACCCAGTGAGGCCCACATTATCAAATAAATAAATTTGTTAATTATTTGTCTTCTTCTTCTTCTTCCCCTTGTCCTATTCGGGTCGGGGACCCACTGCATCGTCAAGGCTCCTCCATACGTCCCTGTCTTGCGCCGATTGTTCGGCCTCCGTCCATAGCAGACCCATCCTCTCCTCGCACAGTTATTGGAGTTGCCTCGCCCAACTGTATCTGGGGCGGCCTACTGGACGTCTACCCTCTGGAATGGTACTCAGTATTTTCTTCGGAATTCGGTCATCAGACATTCTTAGTACATGCCCAAGCCACCTCAGTTGCGATTTTTCTATGAAGAGTAGCAGTGGTTCAATCTTATATCATCTCGGATCGTAGAATATATGATCCCATTTCGTAACCCCTGCCACTCCTCTCAAGTACCTCATTTCGGCAGCTTAGACTCTAGAGCGTGTTTGTTCGTTTAACATCCATATCTGGTGGCCGTAAGTGAGCGTCGGGCGGTATACCGTTTTAAATACTGCCATCTTTGTCTTGATGCTGAGCTCGGCTTTTATTATCACTGAGATGTAGAGAGGACGTAGCACACTGCTTGCCGCTTAATTTTTGTCAAAAAAAAATATCCACTGCACGCCTCTGCCTCCTAAGCCTTGCGATGTCGGCCACGTAGAGAGGAAAGAAATGGGCAAATCTCAGAAGAAATCTGAATGTATTGAAGGACGAGGTAGGAAGACTCTTCAAAGAGGATGAAACCCGTCAACTAGAACGTGGAAGGAAATGTTTTACTGTTATTTCTGACGATACAGCAGGGCAGGGCTCAAGTAGGCACGTTGCTTGCACTTGTGACAAAGCTATATTATTCGCCACGCCTTTTCTTATTTATATGTCAAAAAAACTGTTTTTTTATTCTTCTTTCGTATGGTGGGTGGTCAGAGGGGAACATCTAGGTCTGCGAGCCAGACTAGAGATTCAGGCGTCGCCCTGTGAACCTTATCAATCCCGCCGGGGAAAGAATGTAGCGGGCATTCGTTGACCACATGTTAGGTGATTTGAACCGCACCGCATTCGTACTTCGCCGACGATGGGAAGGCCCCATCTATGGATCATAAGGGCACAACGACTCTGGTAGCACCTTTTCATATTGATTGCAGATCAGAGTCTGCGAGGCAATGAGAGCCCAGGCTGTCTCTCAATGAGGTCTTGTACGAGATGGGCATCTTCCACGATGGCCGATTGCCACTCAAGTTTTCACTTATCTTCTGTGGTGAGAGGTGATCGGAGGAGTCTCCTTCTTTTTAGAAGAGTTTTCGGGACTTCAAGCGGCATGCCGGGTGAGAGACGACATCTTTGCAGCGCCTTCTTGTATTGTTATTATTACTGTACAGTTTTATAACACCGTTTAGTAAAAATGATGTTCTCATGGTTTCACCTTAAGAAAATTAAGATAATGTTGGTAGTTCTTAGTAGAAGTGTGATATAGTTAAATACGGCCGATTAGGATAGGGTCGAATTAACACAATGGTGAGAGCGGAGCCCCGGCAAAGCTAAGGTGCTGAGTTTAATTCCTAGATGCGACCGTATTATTTTTTTGATTTATCTGTTTCAAATTTCGTTAGAGGATTGTTAATATTGTCTTCAATGAGAAATATTTGTAATATTTAATAATTGGAGTTTTTACTCATAAATATATTCTTTATATTTCGAATTACGAAAAATAAAAAAATCCCTGATATTAAAAATTATTTGTAAATTCCCTGACATTTCCCGATAACCCCCAGTTCTGCAGGTCTACGGCCACCCTGAGTGTATATAGCAAGTAAATTCCAAGATCTTCAAAGTCGTTTTTAATATAAACTGATAAATTTCTTCGATGTTATTATTTTCGTTGGCCTGTGTTTACTGGAGAGAATAATTTCCATTCATTTATCAAATTAACAAGGAAAATTAGGAAGGACTTCCCATGTTTTGTCCGTTCAAATTTATTATAATATTAATAATGGTAATTGCTTCGGAAGAGGATGCTACGCTTACCTACTTGTTTATCAGGACACCGATGATAAAAAATTTCGTTAAAATAAAATACTTTTTGGCCACAGTTTTCAGAGATATCAATTAAATAAATAAATCAAAAAATATTAAATTGTAAAATTTACCAAATAAATACGCGGTTTACTTTTTAATTATTATTTTTACGTATTTATTCGAAAAGTGAAAAAAATCACGTTCCACGTACCATGCACGCGCTGCCATCGCCCACTTCCATATTTTGTGCTTTTTGTGTTACTTTTAATAGGAGCATGATTAAAAAGGATCAATCAAGGATAATCGCACAGGGACCATTAGGATGACGTGCAACACGTTACTATACTGTCATTTCAGGATATTCATTATTGCGTCTTAGTCGACTTACAACGCAAACACGTCACGCTCAAATATAATGCATGAGGGCTAGCTAGGTGTAAATGAACCCATATTTAATTTAACTCATTAATTCACAATAAATGTATTAAGTTATTATATTAACCCACATAGCCCTACCGTACCAATTTTGATTCCTAACAAAAAATAATTATAAGTAGTCATGAAGTTCAAAAAAATAACTTTGTTCATGAATAAAAAATGTAATCGAAGTTTGCACTCGAAAACATAGTTTAGTGTAGAACCTGCAAAAAACGTGTAGTTTAGACCCTGCAATAATTTTAAAAGTTGCAAGAAAAAACATAATCTTGTACCTTGGAAATCATTGGAACAGGTATCAATGGAAGACTCTTTCGGACTACGTCTGACAAAGGAATATCGTTACATAATATTCCACAAATACTTCATTTTAAAACTGTGGCCCCCTTAAATTTTCAATTCGTATCTCATTTTCATCATCAGAATCATTATGTCATGATTGGCCTTTACTGGTGGATGTTTCCAAATTTTGCTTATTTGTCGCATTCTTCATCACCTTCTTCGAGAAAAGTCACTTTGTAATGCAATCACAAGCAATTGATTTTTTTTTAAACTCCTAAAACCCATAACCCTACTGTGCCAAAATGAATCCATCTCCCCACTCCACAATATTAAAAAATATTTTTATAGTACTTTGTTATTTTTTTCATGATTTAAATGATGTGAATTTTTTTTTGTAAAAAATGTAAAAAAATGATTTAGGGCTATCTGGGTTAAAGAAATACGCATATTTTGGTAGGGGACTTTTTGTAACTGTAATTATTATGAAGTTAATTCCGGTACCAGTGCCGCACCTTTTGTGTGATAATGATTATGTGATGTATGAATACAGATAGAATTAAGCTCAATGACATTAATTACTACCAATCATAAGCTTAATTCGGTTTTAACGATGGCCAGGTAAATTATTTATTTATTTTTACAATACAAGACGACAAAACTAACAAATCTTTTTCATATTTTCGTTAAGATTTTAGGTTAAGGACCGGAATTCCGATTTTCTACCGATTTATAACTTATGTACCTTGAACACTTTAAGTTTCTAAGTTCTTAAAAAATATTTATTATTTTTTAAGATAATAATTGAAGATTTGTAGAGCCGAAACGTTAATTACGTAAAATCGCAAAGTATGCTCCGAAAATTATTATTTACAAGTTTATTTCTGTTATTTTACAAGATATATGTCTGAAAAAAAATTACAGTGTTATTAATATTAGCGCACTCTCTCCAACATTCGTATTTTTTATCTTTCCTTCTTCTTCTTCTGCCGTTTTAAATTTTGTGTCTGGTCCTAATAAATAATACCATAAAAAATAATTAAGAGTAAATATATGAGACTACACAAAATATTATCTTATCTTGATAAAATTTACCCATAAAATAATTTTAAAAGATAGCTGTTGGGTTAATAATTTCAATATAAAAAAATATATGAGACTACACAAAATATTATCTTATCTTGATAAAATTTACCCATAAAATAATTTTAAAAGATAGCTGTTGGGTCAATAATTTCAATATAATAATAATAATTGGATAATTTGTAGAGCGCCGTTTTTGTGAAAAATCACTTTAAGGAAATCAAAATGTGTGAGGAGAGGATAGAACATAAAACAACTCTGATACATTTGCAACTTCAGGAAAAAAAATCTATTGTGTACTTTTCGATTTCGCCATATTTCGGTGACAAAATTAGGCAAAATACTTGCGCACCAAACAAATACATTTCTTTTCTTGAAATCGCAATAACTCTAAATAATCGTGGAAATAACAAAAATTTTAAATAATAAATTAAGTCTTTTGTCTGTTTTATGTCGCGAGTAACTCTGGTTCAAGACAAATGATAATTAGGGTACCATTATTATTATTTTAAGAAATTAATTAATAATTCTATATTTCAAATGTATGTTTCTTTTGTAAAATATTTGACAGAAGTCGTATTTTTTAAAAGTTTAACAATTTTTATTTCGGAATGCAGATATCTTTTGAAAGACAATGATAATGAGTCGAATATTTTTTTATCAATTCTTTCAGCTTCACAAATTCTACAATAATTATAATATCTCGTTAAAAATTATTATTTCATAAAAAACTGAACAAAATAAACAAAAACAACAAACAAAATTTCACATGAAATTCAACCATCAATTATTATTATTATCATGTGATGTTTTTTCTTCATTAATTGTCAAATTACACCCAAGGGCAGCTTGTAGGGCTAGTTCCGGGTTTGATTGATGAAAAACTCCGAAATGAGAGGCCATTATGTCCTCTAGGCGTGTCTGTGCTACACCCCCACCGACCTCCCTCCCCCTTACAACCCCACCCCCTCCCCCACAACCCCCCACGCCAAACATGCGGACTGCGGAGCAATTCAACTAACAATACCCCTAATGAGCGACATGTGTCTTGTATATAATTTTATCCTGACATTAGAGAAGCTACATAATGTGTGTCCCATAAAAATATACATTTCCAACTTCCTCCGTAGACACAGCGGGGAGGAAGTATTATTACTTGATTCACAAGGCTTTTATTCTGTGCTGGTAAGGAATGAAAATACTGTGTACTCAGAGATCCCTTTGATTTTCAGAGATAACAAGGCCGTGCTTAGGTACTTGTATTAAGTTAAATCATATATTTAAAATGACTCGCACTCATTCCAGGGGGTATATGTAAGACGCGACCAATTTATTCCCTTCGATATTTGAGAATCGAAAATGGGTGAAATGTGACTAAAGACCTCATTAACTAATTCATTCCCGTGTGGAGTCAAAAATTAAATGCGGACTGCCAATGCATATTTCAATTCGATATTATTTTAATTCGGCACTGCCAATTTTTTTTTTTTTTACGTAATTGCTTGAAGTTTGACAATTCGGGATGTAAATTCAAAGAAAATACCTCCATTGTTGTCAGCGGATAGCGATTTCTAATTTATTCCCTGTCGATATCGGTTTGGCTGTCAATACAAAAAAATAAATTATTAAAGATTTTTAGAAAGGAAACGGTGGGCCGTTTCCATTAATACCGCGCTAACACCCTCAAAAAGAAGATGGAGAGATACGACAATACGAACGTGGAAGCGAGTGCGCTAACATTAAAAACCATAAAATTCATGAGAAAATTGTGAAAATGTTTAATAAAAGACAACTCTTTCGAAAAATAGCAAAAATGTGGGGGTTGTGTCAAGTAGCATTTAAAAAAGTATTGTAGATTTTTTCATACATATAACTTGTAAATAACAGAAACAAACGTGTAAATAATAATTTTTGGAGCACACTTTGCGATTTATTTCTATCGAGGGAAATTCAAATAATAACCGTTTCGTTTTGGGGAATGTATGGATACTATCTTAAAGAATAACATTTTTTTTAAGAGCTTTAAAACTTCAAACGTTTATTAAAAAAACATGTAAGAAATCGGTAGAAATTGGGAGAGCGGCCCCTTAGAAGTAGAAAGTAGAATTTAATTAAAATTGATAACTACTTTATAAAAAATATAAGCTATAAACCACTAATAAATCAATTTTTATATTAAAAATGTATGAACGAATATTGTAAGAAACAACTTTTTATAAATATAATTTTAAAAACCCCTTTGGGCTTGAAATCGTGACCTCTTGACTCGATTTGCCGAGCGATTTTTGTGCCTATATTGGCGATACAAAGCACACTAAAAATATATAGATTTTTGTTTTGTAATGTAGGCAATTCTATGAGACAACACCTAAATATAAAACCTTATGACTTATAAAAATCCGACAAATATGTCCACCAACCTGGCAACATGAGACTTCACACTTGAGACCCTGAAGAAAATAATTCCCCTCAGGGCACAAGTCATCTTTGGGGATGCTATAGGGGGGTTCATTTTAGGAAAGGAAGGAGAGGATGTTCTGGGAAGAAAAAAGGTATGATCTGTTTGTAGGAATCTAGGGGTCAGTGTGTCCAGGAGTGATGGAGAAATGATTCCATCCCTCCCACTACGGTACAAGGTGGTGTTCCGAGAGAGCCCTGCTGGAGAAGTCAAAAGACCTCCCTCAACCAGTCTCTCCCGAACTGGCCTGCCACGCAATTGGTGGGCAGACGCATCCGCTCGGATATTTTATGTACGTACAAGAATCTTAACTGCTCCCATTGTCAGAAGCCAGTGAGACTACGGTATCCCTGTTGGGGTACGTCGCAACGCTGAAGGAAGTGGGGAGGAGAAGGAGATGGGAAAGAGGAAGGTGGGAGAAGTACGTGGCTATCCAGATCTGCTCACCAAACACGGCCAAAGCCATTTAAAGCCTTGTTTTGATTCTGAAAGTTGATCTTTCACTAGAGCGCTAAAGTAAATATCTACCAACCAGGAACGTGACGCAAATATATTAGATATTATTTTGAGTGAATAAATTGTGAAAAAACGAAAATTAATCAAATAAAATTTACTTCCGCATGCTGGGATTTGAACCCGCGTCCACCGGATTCGTAGCCAAGGATCGTGATTCTTATTCTTCTGATGCTCTCAATCCGAGGTTTGCTATCATCTGGGAAATCTTTACTCTGTCACGTAAAATTATAAGACAACTTCTTTGCCGCGTCTTCCCCTGAAAATAAAGAATAAACGCAATATTAATTTTATATTCAGTATAATTTATTACTATTTTTACTTTAAATAATAGGGTGTAACAGTACGTATCCGAAGGATTTTACATTTTTGTTCAATCTCCATTTTAAAACTAAAAATAAAGTATCAAAAATATTAATAAATTACTTTACTAAGAGTTATTTAAACTAATCAGACCTTTACCTTTACGGAAATAGCTTCATCTTTAACACCTGTCATAATGTTTCATTGAAATAATGAATGTAAACCGCCCCTTCCTGTAAAATTTTGCGGTCGTTTGGACAAATAAGAGCTAGGGCGACGCCAACGGTTTGTTTTCAATTAAAAACAAGACAAATATTTTTGAATCACTCATCGTTTACACGTTCGTTTTTTTAACTTTTAAAAAATTACATCGGACAGCAAAATGACACCTACATTTTTACACCAAATCGGAATCAGGAAATCAGGAATCGCTGGTTAAAATTCTTCGGGTACGTCTTGTATAAACTGGTTCACTTTCATGGGCCATAACTAAAAGTAATTTCTACTAATATATTGTAATGTCCAAAGAAATAAATACATTTTCTTTAAATGGAAAAAAACTCTACATGGGACCGTTTTATATCACAGCCGAAAGCTCAGCGAAGTAGCATTCCGTCTGCATCATTAAAATATGAGTTCAACTCCGTTCAGCCGTAAAAAACAATTTTTATTTATGTTCATGTATGGGATTTTGGGTTCAGATTTCTCTTGGAAAATCAAACCGAGTTGCCATACTAATATTTTATTTCTTCCTTATTTCTTATTAAAGCTCATTCACCATAACCTCGATGCAAATGGAAAACGGTTATTGGTCGTATTATTTTTATTGCAATGGTAAATAATAAATAATTAACTAACTATGTACCTTCCTGATTTACAAAACGGATTCGCTAAAAATATAGACATCGCTCAAAATTAGGGAGATCAATGTTCCCTTGGTATGTTTGTTTTTGTGTGCACGGAGAAAAATGTTATTCGAAAATACTATCATTTTATTCGTAAAAACGGTTGACTGAATTTCCAACAAATTATTCTTACATTTTCCCGCCAATAAACACTGAAACCCTGTTAATTTGTTCGTAAGAACTTCAGTCCCGTTTACGAATAAAATGGTTGTATTTTTCTCCGTGTGGTGTAGTGTAGTGCAGTGCCGAAATTTGGGTCTAGCTACTAGCTACCATATAATAATTTTATTATGCCAATTCAGTGGAAATCTTCAATTTGTCACTAAATAAACTCAAAATGTGGTTACTAAAGCATTTCAGTTATTTATTTTCCACATATACTGCACAACATGTGCTATTAAAACAATAAATTCATTATCATATAAATGGTACAAAAATATTATGAATTTAAGAATGCAATAGTTTAAATGTATATATAAATAGTGTAAATGTAGAGTTGAAAGTAGTAAAGTCATGGTGGTTCGGCATTTACACAGCTACACTTATATACATACCTCTATACCAACCTATACACATACATGAACTGCTGTACTTGTAGCTAGTATTGTCACATGTCCTTCCTACCTTTCCCTATAAACCTGTCACTTTTTCCCATTACGCACATTCAGTCAATAATCGAACCTCTTACCGCAAACACCAGCTCTGCATTTTAACTTTTGCATCCGCATCCGCTCTTCAGCTACCCACCGCTCTAAGAAGAAATATTATTGAAATATTAACATAGTGCAAAGTTAAAACCGGCCAAAAGAAGAAAGTACTAAAGTCCCGCAGTTAGTAATTCTTTCCTTTCCTTATGTGCTTACTTCTACTTGTGCAGTGGTCAAAACATACACATTTCAAGGTCCTTCGTTTACAAAATAACACAAAATACGCATCACATGGTATACTGAATACATAGTATCGTAAAGTAAAAAGTAAGAAATATAAAGTATAAGTATAAAGAATAAGTATAAAGTATAAATATAAAGTACAAGTATAAAGAAAAAATAAGATATAAAGTGAGAAATAAAATATTAAAATGTATAAACTATAAGATGTCTTTAAGAAGATTAAAAAGTACAAACTTTCAATTATAAAAAAAAATATATATATATATAGGCATAAGTAGTATATTGTGTACAATAAATACTGTATATTTTATTACCCATATGTAAAAGCCCCTAAAAAGGGCGTAAACAGATAAATAATTGAAAAGCAAAAAAAGTGGTAGTTACTCTTGGGACGTGTTGTTAAAATTTAAACATTTCATCCAATTTCAAACTTAAAAACTTTAATTCTGTGAAAGTTGGATATAAGTACTACTGTTATTATTTTATCGGAGACCCGACAGTTGACCTTCGAAATTATAATTATTATAAAACTATATATTTTTGTCCGTCGAAGGTCAAAAGGTCAAAAAGTCAAAAGATCTAAGGTCAAAACTAAAATTTACTTCAAATATACCTTTAATAATAATTTGGTATGGATATCGAATGAATTTATTTACAGTGTCGATTTTTGTACTTATACGCTTGTTTATATATAGACAAGTAGTTTTTCCTCCACGCATTTGAATGAAAACATGTTTATTTATTTTTTCGGCGTTCCTCTTCGGGAAAATTATAATGTATCTGTTTTTCCCTAAATCTACTGCATACTGTATATAAGTATGAAGGGGGGCCATCTGTCGGGGGATCAACTGTCACGGAACCTAATTCATCAGAGTGCTGATAGTTAGGCGCTCCGCCCACTGAGGCAACTGAAAACCAACTAAAACCGGCTGTTTTCTCTGTCTTGATTGGTCAAAAAGCTTGTTTAACCATAGATGAAGAACAATCAGCTGACAGCTCGCAACTAGCAACGGCCGCCCAGGGCAATCAGCCGTGACAGTCGCAAGATGGTCGCAATTCACCGCTTGCGTTACCATTGACAACGGGGTTTTTTTGTGATTGTGAAGTGTGCGGGCCATCACATTGTCATACAAAGACAGTTGGCAGTTGAGAGTTTTCAGTTGCCTCAGTGAGCGGAGGCGCTAACACAACTTGAATAGAACTTTCACGGAATTTTAATTCTAACTTTGAAATTAAATGAATTGTAAAATTGTGTGAAAAAGCCTGACATGCTAGAATTTACCACTTTATTACTATTCAACATCAAAAGAAACCTATAGCCCATAGTTCCGATTCAAATGTTTGCTAAAATTGGCATTATTAGCTTTGTTTGGTGGCCAGATCTGAATAGCCACGAAACTCCCAAGATTCTCTTCCCTATCACCTTCTCCTTCACGAAGTTCAGCCTAATGATATACCCATTATGGGGTCGCCATAGTCCCATTGGCTTCGGGTAGTTAGATTCTTACAAGGGGATCACATAAAAAAATAATAACATAAATAATAGTAATGCTGTTGCTGTAAAGACGCCGTGCGAATTGAGAAAAAAATCATTCTGTAACTGAATTTTTGGCAAAACGAATTTTGAATAAATGCGATTTGGGGAAATGGAACCGACAGCTGCCCGCCGCAGTAAAACCTTTCATTTGATCTTATTTATTCCTTATATAATAAATTTTATTATCTCCGACTCATTTGATTGACAACAGTAAACAAGAATGTTCGGAGTTGTTTTTCAAAGAGATATTCTGAAATACATTACGATTTATAAAACCGGTGTCAGCGGGACAAAATTTTGGAGGATTTTACATACCTATTATTAAAAGAGTGTCGTATTTTTTACAAGTGATCAACTTGTCCCCACAACCTTTAATCGTTTTTAATTTTTACTGTTTTAAAATTGCGCTGTGAACAAATTAATTATTACATATAGTAAATTTTTGAACACCGTCATTTTTTTTAGATAATAATGTTATCGCAATGTTCTTTAATCCCAATGAATAAGATGACTTAAAACATGTTAAAGGAAAATTCCAAAACAATATTGAATTTCGTCGAGATTACTTATAATTGCTTTATTTACGTTATCTTGAGGTTTACGAAGAATAACGTAATGGAACTGGACCAGACGACCTTTCAAAAGGAGGCTCGAGTTATTCTACGGCCCAGCTGTCTATCATTTGGCCATCGGCTATTTTTGTAACCGTTCGTGCATTAGACACGAACTACGGTAGATGCTACTCTTCTAAGGATACTTCTTAACTGGCATGTTTAGGTTCCTAAAAACTACATATAACTAACTATATTAACGATATCTGTTGAAGGATGTTGAAACCACATGTCTAATCGTGTCTACTAAAGTTATTTAGGTGCCATCCTCTCTTCACACGTTGGATATCATCACCATAAAATCACTTCTGAAAACTCATAATATCTCGGCTAGTACAGAAGATAAAGCTATATTTTATTTAATATATTTGTGTATAGACCTTTTTTATTGACTATCTGGTCCAAGTCGTTGCCCGGGCTTCATGCAGAGTTCAAAATCAGACTTAGGCAGTGTGCTTTCTCTTTAAGATCAAGTGTACAAAATGTCGCCAATCTCGTAATAAAACATTAAAAGATTTGTATGAAGAACACACACAGCGCCACCAGCCCGATCTTGTTGGCTTTATAAATAGATTCCTCTCGCCTTTACATAAGTAGATATCTAAGGTACCTTCTACAAGTAGAATGATGCTATTGTATTTTGTATGTCTAGTTATCTAGAGTAATTACTAGTACGTATTTATGAACCCCTTGATATACGTATTAATGGTGATAGAGTTAACAGTTGTATTAATTCAAGCTTTCAAACGAAGTGGTCTTAAGTCAAGAAAAAGTATGGGCAAATATATATTGACTAATATTGAATCCGTAAACTACCTACCCACTTATTAGATAAATAGGAACGCTGATTAGTAATTACAATATATAGCTGGCGTAGTCCAGCGGTAGGGCATTGGACTGCCATTCCGAAGGTCGCGGGTTCGAACCCGGCTTGCGCAAATAAATTTGATTTAATTGATTTGAGTTATTTCACAATTAATTATTTAAAATAATATATAGTATATTTGGGGCACGTTCCAGAGCGAGGGATATTCTTAGTATCGCCCTGTTGTAAGACCACCATTCAGAATTGAAACGTTGCTAGAAATGGCTTTAGCCGTGTTTAGTGACTAGATCTGAATAGCCAGGTATTTCCCCACCTTCCTCTTCCTCGTCTCCTTCCCTTTCCCACTTACCTTCAGCCTCATAACACACCACAATTGGCGATGCCATAGTCTCACTGGCTCCAGACGGGAGCAGTTGGGACTCTTGTGAGGTATTCACTATAAAAAAAATAAAAAATAAATGATCATGAAAAGAGATATGTATCTCGAGAAGTTATTGTGGTTTTTTTTCAACACGTCACCATACAATTTGCTACCATATTTTAACAAGTGTTTCAAACCACAATGACAGCTGTCAAATTATTATACCAAACCAAAACTTTACAATAACTGAATCACGAGAACCTTTGCACGCATTATCGCTCACAATTTCCGACAAAGTAACATGGCCTGATATACTTTTGAACATTATTTAGCGTTTTGCATGACGAAAGACCCTCGTTGTTTTCCGACCTCACTTGTCTTATGAAAAAAAAAAAAAAACCTGTAAGTAGGAGCAGGAGGTAGGTAGCTACGTTAATATCGCGAGGTCAATAACCCTGAAAGGCACACTTGTTTCATTCTCCCTTGCAATCTTCAGGCAGTTAGCTCATATTAAAGGTACGATTGACAGTGGCGTATCAGAAGTTTGACTTAGCCAAATGATGTTTTTTGTGATACCGTACATACTCATACTCTGCAGTGAGCGTGTGTTATTGCACTCTAATAGTGTATATACAAAGACATTTTTTTAGCATGGCGGGGGAAACATATGTACATTTTAATGACATAAAAATTTGACCTATAAGAGCAGTGTTTTAACACTTTCTCGGGCGTATTCTGTCAGGAGGTCAGTAAATTTCAGCTTTGCAATAAAAACCAATAAATGGAATATTTCTGAATGTATGCGAAAACTAAAAACTGTTTTTGAAAGGTATGAAATACGCTTTCAACTGTTATTATTAGAAAACCATTTTTTTTTTAATGCTAAAATTTTTAATTCAATGACTAATAATTTTTTTAATTTACTGACAATGGAATAAAATAAATTGCGATCGGAAACTTTGGTTTCATAGAGGTGCACATTTTAATTTATGTGTGGTTAACTTCTTGATTTGAATATAAAGCATGGTATTTTCTCTTTCTAATGCTGCTTAAATCATTTTTCACACCATGACAAAAAAGGAGATACAACGATTTCTTTGCGATCTATGTGACCTATGCCCAAAAGTGAACAAATTTGCATGAGGGGTTAAAACATTTAAATAAAATGTATAAGACTGAAGGGAGTGGAGGGGAAAATATGCCTAGCTATTCAGATGTGCTGCAAACTATTTTATTAATATTTTTATGCCTAAAATGTGAAATGCGATGCATTTCGTCCCTGACCATTCGAAAACGGTATTCTTCGAAGTGTGGGCTGTTTTCAGGTAAGTTATTCTCCTCGGGATTCCGATTGTTCTTTATCTGAAGATATTTAAATACTACTTCCGTTGTGGGGTTTGGGCACTTGGTTCGTTACTCGGATAAATCAGCGGAAGCGGGGAGGGTACTGGATTCTCCAATCGCCGTCAAACGTACATTCGTCGACTTCGTTATTCTCGAGTCTCGTCGAAGGTACATACTTAGACGCCAAGCGTCAAAAGTCATTCCACTCGAACAACGAGTGGGTCGAACCAGTCGACACCGAGTTGTCTTCGACATAACTGTCAAAATATACTCGTAATATTATTATATCCTAACCTAAGACCGCACTCTGACCGGCATCATATATTTTTACGAAGTTATTTTAGGGTTCAATATAATAGTTGATTTATGGACGATATTGGCTGCAATACAAAATGTAGAACAAACTGAAGCAGATACCAATATTTAATAATTTAATATTTAGGATAGTCTTCATATAAAAAGTTAACTTCATAATTAATCTGTTGTAATGTCGTTTAGCATCTGCTAGCAGCATTATATTTCTTTTCCGCAATGGTACCAGCTGTTTTTGGTCTTGAGTGATATACCCGCCAGCCATTTCGAATAAAGTACCCTCGTAATTTCAAATTCACACCATGGAAACGTCAAAAACAAAATGAAACATTCGACAAAGTTCGTCGAGTAATTTTTTAAGTAATTTTTCATTCGTAGATAACGCGTAACGAATAACTCTTGATCGTTACTGGAGAATCGCAGGTCTCTCACTCAGTCGACAGTCGGTACAAAGCTCGGATTCTCTTTAATGCATATTTATGTATTTTTAATTGCGATGTTTTATTGCGAAGACCGATTTGGTACAAATCTACCCCAACCGAGTTAATCTGCCACCGCGCCGGCCGCGTCGCTAATAATGCTGATTTATACGCCTGTGAAAATTATAAGAAAGTTCCCCCGAATTATTTATGCAAAACCAATGCCGTAATGTAAAGAGAATTTAATATCTTCAGCAATTGAAGATAAAGCTCGTTATTTCGTCGCTTCAAGGCTATTGTGTGATTACTTTACAATTTAATTTACTTTGAATCACGTTCCGTTATTTATTACCTCTTTGGCTCCCGACTTAAATTACTCCGCAAAACAATAAAAATAAAATCGTTAAATTCAGTTTTCATACACTCGCGAACTGATTGATGACGCTATAATTAAATTAAAGATTTTGCCTTTTATTAAATTTTACCGAAACTTTATATGGTTTTATGCCTCATGATATGATTTCTTACAATATTGATTTGGTAGCTACCTATCCTTCTCGGTAAAAGTGTTTTCGTTCGGTGGCTGTGTTGACATCACGTTTTGGTCTCGCCCAGGCTTCGTGAGTTCAACTCCTCGGCTGGCTCCATCACGACACAAGAACATTTTCTGCTTACTATGAAGATAGTAGGAGATTTTTAAGTATTGTCGGGTTGTTTGTAACCCAGAAAGGTTTGTTTTCTAAAAAATAAAAAAACAAAAAAAGCAAAAAATAAATATTTACTTTTAATTTTAAAAAAATATCATCGGACAGCAAATTGACATAAAACATTTATTACTCCAAATATGCTCAGGAATCGCTGTGTAAAATCTATCGGGTACGTCCTGTTACACCCTGTACATATAAAAACATATTTTAAAAAAAATAAAAAAATAATAAAATAAAAGGAAACAAAAACAAACAAGTTTGGTAATTTTTAAATTATCTCGCCTAAAAAGTTCCCTCTAAATACAAATGATCTCTATAAAACGTTGCGCGCTAAGGCAGAATCTCTTTACATCACCAATGTTCTACTATTGTGAATCCAAATTTAGCCGCACATCCTCAATATAATGGGCGCTCAATCTCTCCCTCGGATCTCGGAGACTTTCTCAAACAAGTTGGCTAAAGTCTTCCAAGCATCGCCTTATCGGGCCCGGGCAGCCAGCAGGCTCTATACTAGGCAGTAGGCGGAGGCCGGGACGAAGGATGATCAAGGGAGTGATGGGAACGGATATCCGATCCGCCTCTCCTCGACAAAAGAAAGAATTGTAATAAAGATAGGCTCGAATCAACATTGCTTATTTTGCGTCCTATACGGAGCCAACTTATATAGTGACAAGGGCGAAGGAAAATCTCGGCGAAATCGCGATACATGTAGAACATCAAGTGGTGACTGCGTACAAGTACCCCGTAAATAGGTCGAATATTTTATACATACCAATAACATCACACTTGTTCACGTCAAATTTGGTGAAATATTACATTTTATAAAAGTACTCTTAAGTAAGTCTTTGTGCAGATCGGGAGAATTTAACACTGGGTTAAGCCGTTTGTTTGGATGTTTTTTTTGTGTTTAATTTGAATCAAATTTAATAATGTTATTATTAAGTTACCAATTAACCACTGGAGCGATTTAGGTCCAAATTCGAACTGCTTTTATTTTTTTGCGATTGCTATCGGTCCAAAATTTTACCACATTTAATGAACCTACATATATGGGATAAACGGTGAAATCTAGGTGGATTCATTAGCTTTAAACCGCAGTAAACAGTTTATATGTTTACATATTAATATTTTGAGGAATGATATTAATTAAATAGAATGGCTAAATCAAAAGCTGAACACCAATCGCTCGAGAGGTTAGACAGTTTGAAAATGACCTTGTAAGCCGAAACGGCTGTCACAATAATTTAAAAAAACTTAAATTCTTGCAGAACTTAATGATTTCATTATTTATTTTGTTTTTTTTTAAATTAATTGTGTTCTAGGAATTAAACATAAACACAATTGATGCGATAAACGGTGTTAAAATGTTGTAATTCAATTTTATATAAACATCAATATACTTCACAATTAATGATGCACCAACTTACTTAATTATTTTATGGAATGTTCATTTATTGTGTGTTTGCGTTGTTAACCTCTCACCTAGTAATAAAATACATACGATGAGTCCATAAAACATGAATATTGTAATAATTTACCATGATTATTTACTTATTATTTATTTATACAGGCTTGTACGTGCATTGACAAAAGATGTGATATACATAATAGTGGAACAGTAATCATGAGATAAATTATGTTATTAAATTATATAGAACCCATGCAGAAGGATGTTAGTTATTTTGCTAATATTGATTTTTGGGGTGAGTTAATTTAGCATGTTGTATCTACACGGAGAAAAATGTTATTCTAAAATACGATATTTTATTCGTAAAAACGCTTAAGACGATAGACTTCGCTTTTCGGCCCATACAAAAAGGACGCCCGGGAAAAAACACTTTTCTACATCGAAAATTGCACAAAATGAATATTTTTTTTATACTGCTTTCTAGAGGGTGAAAACTATGTCGGTATGTTTTCGAATTTTCGATGCGTTTCGTATTAACGTAAACATTCACTGTCAAACATGTACGATTTATCGAAAAATATTATTTAAGGAAAAAGTGCTGCTAACTCAACTCTCACAAAGAATTATAAAATTATAAAAAGCTACCAACGTAGCTTCTTCTTTCTAAAAAATATGTATTTTTTAATATTTCAATTTCGTGAAAGTTTCGGTGTAGAAAAGTGTATTCTCCATAAACCCCTTTTCGAGCGATTTCTGTAGGTAAATTTGAGCGTTGTCTCATTCGCACATTTAGCATTCGCATGTATTGTAAGTGTGCGTGAGCTTATTGTGAGCGGGACAGAATGATAGACGCGGGTGTTCCGCGTGTCGTTCAAAGTCTAGCCTCTTAAAAACGTGACTGAAGTTCTTACGAACAATTTAATCCGTCAAGACTCGGGCACATCCTGTCAGAAGGTCAGAATATTTCCGCAAGAGTAAATAAATGGATTATTTCTGAACGTATCCAAAAACTAAAAAATGTTTTTGAAATTTTATAAAATATGCTTTCGAATTTAGAAAAAAAACACATAATATTTCAAATATAAGAATTTTTAATACAGACAAAAAAGTTTTTAAAATGGCTCACCTCATGTTTGGTCTACTTAAACTTTCTTTCTAACTAAAATTACTTGTAACGAAAAAAAAACACACTAATTTTATTAGAAAAATATATCATAAACTTTATCGTCACCTTAGTATTTTGTGGTTTTCTGTATAAGTTTATTAATAAATATTTAATATTTAAATAAATATTTAATCACAAAGTTTCATAATTTTTTTTCAAATTTGCTGTCGGAAACTTTTAGATTTGAATATAAAGCGTGGTGTTTTCTCTTTCTAACACAATTTAGATCATGCATTTCACCATGATAGTAAGGGAGACAATTCCTATGAGACCTAGGCATATGAGTTGTGCTCAAAAGCGAACAAATTAGCCTGAGGGGTTAACAGGGTTTCGATGTTTATTCTTACATTTTCCCGCCAATAAACATTGAAACACTGTTAATTTCTTCGTAAGAACTTCAGTCGCATGTTTAATCGTTTTTACGAATAAAATATCGTATTTTAGAATAACATTTTTCTTCGTGTATATTCCGTATAGTTGAACACATCTACTATACGGATTATACACATATAGCTGAACACATCTACTACGTAAAAGCTATTATCTAAATGACTCAGTCCTGATATTATTGTTGTCAAGGGTACCTTTAGCTTTTACCAAGTACCATATATATATATTTTTATTATGTTACGTCAAAAATACTCCGTATAATAATGCGTTAGTATTGCGGAATGATCAAACATAACAAAGCGTCCAAACACAATTCACAATTTATATATATCAAGTACATTAACTAAAGCTTTCTCTATTTTTTTTACAAAATGATGAATTCAATGGATGTTAATTACCTAAAAGCCTATCCCTATACGAATTCATTCAGGAGAACTTTTCCCTAGGTTGTTTTTAGTCCATTTTCTCGTTACGGTCACGGAATTCCTCCCCTAATAACCTACATAAAGCCTAAATCCCCTCCACTCCTTATACCGGAGGTTCCCTTTTAATTAAACGACTTATTTACTTAATGTCTTCTGCACAGCCGGAAGAATTACCCTGAAAGGAAATTGTTTCAGCACCGTGTTAACTTTTCCCCAAATGAATATGTTGTTATCTACTATTTTTCGTTATAATACTAAATTAATTACAAGATCTTTTAAAACTATACTAATGGATGGTAAAGCTACTGTATTTAAGTTAAGATTAAAAAAATGATAATGAACTGATAAAACTAGTTTGTACAGTACTCTAAATCATTTGTTAAGTAGATGTTAGCTATATTTATATTTTGTTGGCTATATTGTTTCTCTTCAGAGTTAAAAGTGTTACATGTGGTCAATCGAATAAATCAGAAAAAAACGGTAAAAAATAGTAATGTTTTGTTAATTTATAAAGCGCCCTTTTCGTGAAAAATCGCCTCAAGGGCGGTTTACAAGGTAGATTATCGAAATCAAGGGAAGGTGGTAAAAACGTACTGTATTTTTACATTAGCTCCACACAGGAATCTCTGAGGAAAAAATCCATAAGAGCCTATATCATATTTGGGGATACTACGTTCGGGATTTTTATGGAAAGGAAGTAGAGGAGGCTCTGTGATGGAAAAGGGTATGAGGGGTGGTTAGGAATCTGGGGGTCAATGTATCTAAAAGTGACAGACATATGAACCCACCCTCCCACTGCGGTGCAAGGAGATGGGTCGAGAGTGTCCGGCTGGAGAGGTCGTAAGGTCTCCCTCAATCAGTCTTGCCCGATTTTCCCGCCACGCGGCAGGTGGGCAAACGCATCCGCCGCCAAAACCTAGACAAACCTCATCCCTTGAAAATGGGCACCGCTGCTAAATCCGCCGCAAACCTACCGGATGTTTGTTAAATGGCTTTGTCGAAAGCGGGTATTATTAGGAACGGATGTCATGTAATGGAAATTTCTCAATAATTTATTATTATTATATTTAAAATACGTGCCTCTAATGTGACAGTATATACAAATTTAAATATGAAAACAATTAAATTGTAAAATAAATTACGGTTTATTCCCTGACGGTATAAAATTGAACCGGGTGAATTTTCCTTATTAGGTGTTTTCAGAAAATTACAAAAAATTCAAGCTAAAAATAATAGATATTTTACAAAAAATGTATGACTGTCCTCTTAATCTATATTCAAGGTTTACAAGTGATTCTTGGAATTATTTGGAGTAAAAAATGGAAATGTCTCCGGTGACATAGTTTTTTCTGCAAAAAACATAAAATATCATTAGGTTTTGGATTCTTATGGGCGGGGTGAGGGGTAGATTGATTATTCGGCTGAGTGAGCAGTGACGTGTATTCTCTGAAAATGTTAATAAATAAAGTATTTTTGTGGAGATTTTTTTGTTATTCCCACAGATCATGGATACGTTTTGTATTATGACGGATCAATATTCACCACATCATTCATGGAAATAGTCTCAATTTTTACAGAGTGGAATTTCGCAGTAAAGCCTCTTAAATGATCCTCCGGCCCGAGGGGTCATTGTTCTGATGACATCATGAAGAGGGTTTCGCCTAAGAGGCTTATTTCTATCATCCCCTATCCAACCCCCTGTGCCTCCATCCCTCGCATGAGCCCTGTTATGAACACGGCCTTGAGCATTTATGAACACTGAACATTTACAATAAACCTTTTAATGAGGCTCAATACTGAACACGAACACTGGATTGAATGAATACAAATTGTGGTAAAAGGGGAGTTGGTTATAATGTTTCGGGAACATTTATTATTTTGTGATAAGTACCTAGGGATAATAAGGCCTAGATTATAATTTTATAAAGGAAGCGTGAAGCAATCACTTCACTCAAAAATAAATTCAAAGATTTTTAATTGTTATTATTTTTTTAATAACTATTTATAAAAGTCGTTTTTTCATTATAATGAACAACTTGGGTGACCTATGGCAGGGATGGTTATCCAAAAAATGTTTCCCATACCTCTCTCTCAAATTGTGTATAAAATATAATAAATTACACGCGTATATATATAATACAAAGTGGTGGATACCTACTCCCGGTATCGCCCCTGGTGAAACACCATAATTCGAAATCAAAAAATGTTAAACACGTAAACATAAAATTTTAATTTAACATTAATAAACACACCTAAAATACTAAGAAAAAATTAAAGTATATTTGATTTGAAAACACTGGGGAAAAAATAATCTTTTTTGTGAAATTGTGATTTTTGTTAAAAAAACGGTTTTCAATTAAAAATTCATTGGATTTGTTCTGATAAAAAAGAAACTCGGCCAAAATAACGAACAAAATTGGCGATATTTAATTTCCGCCAAATGAGAAAATTGGCGAAGATTATTTTCCGTGTATTTTGGGAATTCCTAATGTAATAGAATTCGCAGAAATTGAATGAATATAGGTAAGTAAATTAATTTCATTTCTAAATGGTGTACCTACCAGATTTAAAAAAAAAAAAACAAAACTAATTGCAAATATCTGAATATTTTCAATATAAAAACCTTTTGATGACTTTCTTTTAAATTTGAATCTAAAGAAATATTAATTATATTACCGATATATTTAATATACTAAAAAAAAAAATTCGTTAAAAAAAAACCATTAATATCATCAACTTTTTTGTTGTTGTTTATTTAATATTTTATTTTTTTAATATTATGGAGTATTTTGTTTGTAATTTATTTTAAAGGTGTCAACAGTTTACAACGTGGTTTATTTATTTATTTGATAATCTTAAGTTAGTTCTCATCGTCGTGCGATCCAATAATTTCAGAAAAAAAATAATATTTGATATTTGAAAATTTACATTGTTTGGCAAACATAATAAATATATAAAGATTTAAAATTCAATTATAATTAATTTAACAATAATAATGCGTAATGTTTCTATCAAAATATGTAATTGAATGTATGGTAATATAATTGTATCGTTATGATTGAGATGCTTTTGTTATTTTATTCTATATTTGTCACAAAATATTTATTAAACTAATTGGCCATGATTTTTCGTCAGTCAATTCTTTTGGGAATATGATACCTTTATCCACATCTTTACATTTATTCTTCATTAGTGACTTGTATATTTTCCACCTCATCGTTGGATCTCCTCTTCCCTGCCGATTTGTTTTAAAGAAAAAATATTTTTTGTTAATTCTTTATAAGTTTTAAGAACTTGTTTCGAGATGTTCTGAAGTTTTCCTCACTAAACTAATATTTATTTATTTATTTATTAAAGAATTTTATACATAGTGTACATATTGTGTTATTTCGCCCGCCATGCTAGGGATGTCCCTGTGTTATGGCGGGTGAAGTATGCAGATTATATGGGTAATGAAGTACATTTACTGATAATATAATAATTATGATGAGGTTTACAGTTAATGCAGCAATGAATTTATGATAATGAAATTTACATATAATGTAGAAAAAAATAAAACTAATACATTAAAATGTATTAGTTTCATGTTGATATCTATAGGTAATTGGAATTCTTAGAAGTAAATTGCAAAAGTATAAACAAACCATTATGCAATATATTGATTTCCCTAGAATAAAATAAATAAATTAATACTTATTCGATAAACTTAGGTAAAAAATTTTGTTAAAATAATATGCTGTTTTTTGGTGTAGTTTGTTGAAGTACTAAATTTGTATCTACAACGTTTTTCTAAATCATTTTTATGAATTTCTACAATTTTATTACGGCATTGCTTGTTATTTGAAAGCCGTTTCATACTTTGAATCAATTATCAAAAAGTGGTTAGGTCACGCATCAAAATATCATCTTCCATAGCCAAAAGAACCGCGATGGAAATGACTTTCAAAACAATAAACCCAGCGGGGAAGTCTCACTAAGTCGGCGTCAATTTAAAAGTGTTTTTCTCGCATTCTTATTTCACGGGAAAATGGAAAGTGTAGCTGGCGCCCCGAAAGGGACTAAGTCACGGCTCAATAGATATTAGCGACAATTTATTATAACACTTCCTCTCCCCTTCTCATGGCAGGTCGGGATCGGTCTACACTGGAAGTAAAAGGTGTATCTGAGGGAACATAGCAGGAAAAGGTGAAAGATAATATTTACATTGGGAAAAAATAAACTGAAAATTATCTATGCAGTATAATATCCACTCCAGCTCTTCTTGCCACAATATGGCACTATTTCCAAAACCACAGATTTTTTTTCAATTTAAATATTATCTTTCACTTTTTCCTGCTATGCTTTGTTGCCAAAATATGGCAAATATTCTCTAGATTCTTTAAAATGTTTTAAAGTAAACTATTTAATTTTTTTTTTTTAGAATCCTACAAATATGTGATAAGAGGCGAAAGATAGGTGAATTCATTGGCTAACTATAATCAGTTGGTTCGTCTCCATTTTCAAATTCTGAGCTAAGATTTTTTTTAAATGGGCAGAAAAAAATTCTTTAGCAATCCGAGAAAAAAGTTTTAATTTGCTCTGGCGCTCCAGTGGATATGGGATCAGAGATGTAGTTTCAACAACCTTCAACAGATGTAGTTAGTATAGTTTGTAATATGTAGTTTTTGGGTGTCTCAAAAGACGGCTCAGTTATCGAGTCAGTGGCAAGACTCTCGATTCCCAATCCGAAGGTCGCGGGTTCGAAAATTTTATTTGATTAATTTGTGTTAATTAAAACACAATTAATTTAATAAAAATAATTTTTAGTACATTTGCGGCAAGTTCCAGAGTGGAAGATACTCTCAGTATCGCCCTGGTGTAAGACCACCATTCAGAACTGAAACGTTTCTTGAAACGGCCTTAGCCGTGTTTGGTGACCAGATATGAGCCAGGTATTTCCCCACATTCCTCTACCCCGTCTCCTTCCCCTCTCCACAACCTTGCCTCACAACAGTTATTTTTTTATATTTACATTATTATTATTTTTTTTTTTTTTTTAAAGTATCTTTTTTATTTTTTTATTTTTTTTTTTACAAATACAGTTATTATACATTGTATATATATATTTTTAATACATTTTTTTAAATATCGTGTTTCACCTTTTTTTTGAGCAATGCTCGTGTAAAAAAGGTGGAGCAGCGAAAAACAATTCAACATATATTTTTAAAATGTGTAGTAAGGATAATGAAAATTATAATATTTAATTTTTTTATATATGTATATATATTATGTTCAAATAGCAGGCCCTTATGAAAATAATTCCTCTCAGGGCTTAATTAATCTCTGGTGATGCTGTGTGTAGGGTTTTTTAGGAAATAAAGGAGAGGAAGTTACAGGTTTAAGAAAGCTTTTGATGAGTTTTTTAACACTTGGTAAAGAATATCGAAAACTTTTTAGTAGCTTAAAAAATTATCCATCACAATTAAAACTGTATTTTGTTCGTAATTTAAACAGAGATCTAACGGGACCTCTTAACAAAGGGTCCTTTCCTCAGGACCCTTTCTGCTTCCACCTCTACGGGCCCGAACCCCCCAGAAAGAGACGAAAAGCCGACTATCGTCCTTGAATTTATAGAATCAATTAGCCTAATACTTTAATAAAATCAGTCATTATCGATCAGATTACTTCCCGCTGCTCCCCTGCGGGCTATACGGAGGTCGTTCGTTCTTCACAGTTTCGATAATACTTATTTTTTTGTAATTAATGTTTTTTACTTAATTTACTTTAGTTTTGTAATTCAGACTGAAAAACAAATGTATTACAGTATTATACGCTGAAAGAATCCGATATCTTAAATTTTGTATATCCAAAAAATCATGTTCACATAACTCTAGTAAAACCATTTCTAGCAACGATTCAACTTCTGAATGGTGATTTTCACCGGGGCGATACTTAGAGTATACTTCACGTCTCATCAGTATCAGAAATGTGTAATTCAGACTGAAAAACAAATGTATTACAGTATTATACGCTGAAAGAATCCGATATCTTAAATTCTGTATATCCAAAAAATCATGTTCACATAACTCTAGTAAAACCATTTCTAGCAACGATTCAACTTCTGAATGGTGATTTTCACCGGGGCGATACTTAGAGTATACTTCACGTCTCATCAGCATCAGAAATGTGTAAATATTAAATATATTCTCGCATCAGCAAAAAAATTAAATCTTTTACGGTTTTTTAGTGGTATCTGAAGGTCTGGAGTCGTGCGTAAAACGAGCTCGAATTTGACTTCTTTAATTTTCCAAAGCAAGGGGGTTGATTGCACAGTAATGATTGTGGTCAGTGGCTGGGTCCCACCTAGGCGTCGCGTGTTCAATTCCTCTGCTGGCTAAGTCTGGCTGGCACAAGCAACATTATCCGCTTACTGTGGTGGTAGTGGGAGATTTTCAAATATAGTTTGTCAGCAGGTCAATTTAACAATAATTATAATATAATGATTAAGTACACATATTACAAGAAACCATAATTTGCAAAATAAATACAGAAGAATAACTTATGATGTAATAACAATACAAAGGCACATGGAAAAAACATACAGAGGAATAACTTTTAAGTAACTACAAAATAACGTCATAAAATATTCAGAGAGACAGTTTTAACACAGGCAGATTACTCATATTTTTATTTATACATAAGATAAGATTACAAAAAATTATCAATATATCATTATCATTACCATTTTTACTAAATATTGTGCCATGTGTATGATCTACTTTTTCTTTGTATATTGAATCAGACGTTAGGTTTTGGCATACAATTTTAAACCATAATATTCCTCGAACGGGTAATATAATACTCGAAATGAAACACACTTGTGTTAAATTACTGATATATTGGTTAATTGCGTAAAATTGGTTTTGACAGCCTCCCTAGTCAAGGGGTAAGGCTCTTGACTCCCAATGGGGCGAGCAAATAAACTTTATTTGATTAATTTGTGTTAGTTCATAATTAATTTGTAAATAAATAATGTATAGTACCTGTATCTGTGGCACGTTCCAGACTGGAAGATACTCTCTATATCGCTACCATTCAGAATTGAAACGTGCGTTGTTTGAAATAGCTGTAGCCGTGTTCGGTGATCAAATCTGAATAGCCAGGTACTTCCCCACCTTCCTCTTTCCCATATCCCTCCCCTCCCCACAACCTTCAGCCTCACAACAAACCCCAGTTGGTAATAATATCGTCATGCGGTATTCATATTCAAAAAGATAAACTTGCAATAATGGTGAAACGATTTTAGAAGATAGCTGTTAAGCTTTTAGAATTGGAATGATTCAATCATTCAATGATTGAATTTTTGCAGGGAATTGACGAAAAGGTTTGATGACTTGACATTTTCTTTGTCGAAAGCATAGACAAAATAATACAAAGACAATTTTGTTGTATAAAAATGAAAATAAAATGCGACACAGAAGTAAATTTAAAGTAAAAGATTCCATAGACGGAAATGAATTTATGTATAAAATGACAGGTAATTTATCAATTTTGCCTTTTTATAGCCAAAATCACACTATTCCCGGCTATGATTGTTAGCAGAATAATTTGACAGAATAATAACGTAATTGTTACCTAAAAGTACACTACAGAAGCTCATAGCAATCGCAATCATTTCCTCAAGTCAGTCGACCTTTAGATGAAGCCAGACCGAATAACGGCTCATTGGCGTATTATTCGATCGCAGACCTTCTGCACCGCGCAGTTCGGTCTGCAAAGTGATTCTGGTCCGTTTGAGCAGGTAAACCCGTGTAATATTCACTAATAATAGCTTGCGGGTCGGATTCTGCCGTAGCCCTCTTTTTTTATTAGTATTATCGTGAATTTGATTATAAACAATCTTCACGGTCCAAACACCGATATCAGGGATGCTATACCGGTACAGCATTGTTTTACCGGTTTGAGTTTTTATTTGAAACGGTTTATGTTGGAATTAAATGTAAGGTACTGCCACTCCGGAAAACATTGATTGTATTACCAACATCTCTGCACAGTTACCCCAAGTGGTTCGCTGCTTTTGGCGAATTGGAAGGTGTGTCTGGATAGCATGGTCGATCGATAAGGATCGGTAGGATAATTTTCGGTAACTTCTCATCGTTCCCTAGGACAACTGCAGATCGCAAACGATTAGGTGACAGTTCACAATGACTAAGTGTCCTTAATATATTCGATATCAACTGTCGTTTGTACGTTTGCGATCTGCAGTTGTCCTAGGGAACGATGAGAAGTTACCGACAATTATCCTACCGATCCTTGTCGACCGACCATGTTAGCACTCCTGAGGCCCTAGCACGCTTGCTCTATATCGATCGGTAGGATAACTATCGGTAACTTCTCATCGTTCCCTTAGCATGACTACAGATCGCCAACGAATAAGTGATAGTTCACAATGACTAAGTGTCCTTAACATATTCGACATCAACTGTTGTTTGTACTTTAGCGATGTGCAGTTGTCCTAGGGAACGATGAGAAGTTACCGATAGTTATCCTACCGATCGATATAGAGCAAGCGTGCTAGGGCCTCTGGTGTGCTAGCACGGTCGCTCGATATGAAGTTACCGACCGATTGTCGGTAACTTCTCATCGTTCCTTGCAACTGACAATTGCAGATCTCAAACGTACAAACGACAGTTGATATCGAATATATTAAGGACACTTAGTCATTGTGAACTGTCACCTATTCGTTTGCGATCTGCAGTTGTCCTAGGGAACGATGAGAAGTTACCGATAGTTATCCTATCGATCGTTATAGAGCAAGGGTGCTAGGGCCTCTGGAACCGTGGGGTAAAGTTGGTTCAGGTCTTAATTCTTAATGGATGATTGGTCTGCCTACTATCTGCGTGGCGGGCCGAATCGGGAGAGGTCGATTATCCACAAAGATTACCTAGGCGAAATTACATTTCTTAGAACCTGCTGTGGGAAGCTACACAATGTAAATAAAAACTTATCATGCAAACAGGCCATTTATATCGAAGTTCAGTTATTTTTTTCGGGATGTTAAATGTATCTACGAAGATGTACGTTTAGGAAGCGAAGAAACTTTTTGGGAGCTTTTGAATGAAGTGTTTTTAAAATAATCTGTTTACAGATCTCTGGTCGACACACCTAACTTCGATATATTGAGTTTGTCTTATGATGGTTCTACTAGTATGTAGTACTCCATATCTTTTTTTCAACAAAGGGTGCTATCCGATGATATTGAAAGGTTATTATCTACTATCAGTTATGTGAAATGTTAATTAGACCTCGCGTCCAAATAAGAATATAACAATTTCCTCTAATTTAATAAAACAATGCTAAAATTTTCTGTGAAATCACAAGATTTATGAATAGATACTCAAACACTTACCCTCTAAGTCTTTTACCTCTAAACCAAACATGTTTAACTATAAATAAGAAGTCATTCAATTTGTTCAAAAAGGCTTTATTACTATCTCAAGTTTTTTTTAAACATTCTTCAGTCAGGTAGGTACCATAATATTGAATACATGCGAATAAGATAGTTTAAATAAACACAACGACTTCACATTGGAAAAATCATCTTTTCTGAACCTTAGTCAATGTTAGCCACATAATTAAAGCCATCTAGTCTGTCCACCCAAGGGATGTGAATTTCAAACCAAACCAAGTTTCGAGTCAAAGTAAGACTCGCATTCATAGGATAAAGAAGAACACCTTGCTTGAATAATAAAACTGATGCAGATGATTTTCGAAAACGTAAACGGAACTTCTTCTCAAGTCGGTTTCTCATTGCTGAGGATCGTGACCCCTACTCCAATCCCAATGGTTGTCATGGCTCCTACATTCTTCGTGGTCCTGCGGTGCATGGAGAGCTGCGGACACCGACGTATCAGACGCCAGTGGTACTTGGTCATTCCAGCGCTATCACTTGCTGTGCTTCTTCTGCCTTCCACTTTGCCAGTGGCTATATGTTTCTCCAAGTTGGAGTCCTCAGTTTGGCGATCAACTTGTCCAAAGTATCTTAAGATACATTGTAGGCAGATAGTTGAAAGCCTATTTTGAATGCTCAGCTCTTCCAGAATGGACATATTTATGCTTCTGGATATTCACGGAATTCTGAGCATTTTTCTCCCGCACCACACGGAGAAAAATGTTATTCTAAAATACGATCATTTTATTCGTAAAAACGGTTAAAAACGGGACTGAAGTTCTTACGAACAAATTAACAGTGTTTCAATGTATATTGGCGGGAACATGTAAGAATAATTTGTTGGTATACGTAATTTCGTACGTATACTAACAAATTATTCTTACATTTTCCCGACAATAAACATTGAAACACTCTTAATTTGTTCGTAAGAACTTCGGTCCCGTTTTTAACCATTTTTACGAATAAAAAGATCGTATTTTAGAATAACATTTTTGTCCGTGCGAGGGCGTCTATCCGTGTGGCGGAACATAAACATAAATTTACAGACGTATGAATTGCCAAACGGTTGAATTATAACAAGACTTCACTAGGCTCAGTGAAAAACGGGTAGTTATAATTCGGCAGTATTTATTCCAACCGGTTCGTGCATTGATGTAGTGATGCTAAACCCTGCTTGCGGCCCGGTAGTCAGTAGGTAGTGTAGTGCAGGACCGGCCGCTGGTAATGCCCGTAATGAGCCGCGGAGGGCGCTGGCCACTGGCCACTGGCCACTGGCCACCAATCACTGCACAGTGATGTGATTGCCAGATTGATTGAATTTACACACTTCCGCGCACTCTTCAACCTATCAGCGCACCACTTTTTAATCAAATGTTTTAACATTTTGCATTACGAATTATTATTTGCATTTAACATTTTATTACCCAGCGGCAAGTTTCATGATTTATTTCGTTAGCTTAACAAAAAATAAAAAATTATTTACGTTTTAACCACTCAGACCCATTAGCTTTAACATATCGATAGCGGAAAATTGAAATGCCGTAAACAAGAAATTCAATAATTCAGAGTTTTTTTTTTTTTAATTTATTTATTTGGCTTTCACCCATCTAATAATTTAAATTTTTCGGCTTACATTTAGTTCTGTTTTTGAAATCTTTAAAGTATATTGTACAACTGTATAATGACGTTATGTCGAAAAGTTTCGCAAAACCATATTTTGGGTTAAATTTGGAATAATAAAGCTACTGAAACCATTAAAGAAATCCGATATAGATTTTTTTCATCGTATAAATTTATTACTTTCAAAATATTAACCCTTGTATTTTTTGTTTTCTATTTTTACTGCAATTCAGGTAAGAACACGTTATGGCCCAGTGAAATTACTTACTAACTAGACAGTGCCTGTTCTATGAAACTAATCTTGACATGCAAGATTACAGTTAACTTGTGTATTTTTAAATGTTTTGTTTTTATAATTATCAATATTATATGTCTTATATTATTGGCAGATGTACCTAGTAACTATAATATGTATTTTAAACACTTAAAAGCGACATAGCAATTAAAATATTTTTTTCTCGGATTGCTAAAAGAAATTTTTCGGCCCACATTAAAAAAATCATACCTTCAAATTTGAATATGGAGACATACAAACTGATTACAGTTCTATGTAGCCAATTAATTCCCCTATCTTTTGTTTATTATCACATATTTGTATGATTTATAAAAAAAAAAAATTAAATCTTTAACCTTAAAACATTTTAAAAAATCTAGAGAATATTTATTTTGTTATATTTTGAATATAAAATATATTATATAGTCGTTTAAATAAAAAATAAAAATAAAATATTTTGCCACATTTTGACAACAAAGCAATCCGAGGTTTTGGAAATAGTGCCATAATATGGCAAAAAGTGCTCGAGTGGATAAGGAGTGTAATAATAATATTTATTTGGCTAATTTATATACGCCGTTTTTTGAAAAATCACCTCAAGGGCGCTGAAATTCTAATATTAAATTATTATAATTTTTGAATTCTCACCACCAATCAAATACCTACTATTTAGAGGTGTCCATGTTTTGCATATTAAATATGATATAAAATTTCACTGGGAGACAAAGCTATCAGATTCATCACATCTTATCAATATTTCGTTTAATTGGCTAAAAGTTTTTTCTGACTAATAATGGATTTGGTAGTGTTTACGAGTAAGCTGGGCATTGTACCGAATAAAGAGTACACTTTTACTTGTAACTGCATACTAAACTTCAATTTTAGATTTTTCGTAGGTGTCTGACTAATGTATTGGACGATCGACATATTATTTAATAGTTTTAACCATTCTGCAATAAACTTGATCGAACTAGACAATAAACTAGATCCCTCCTTTACACAATCATACATAGGGTCGGTATATCAGTTGGTCTAAAGCTCGGCTTTGAAGGAATGTGGAGCTCAGCATGGCTTAGCACACAATCCGTATATCAGTCGTAATCCTAGAGTTGACCAATTTTAAACGTTTAGTCTATGATAATTTTAGTATTTCCTATGCCGAACCAATCTATTTATGTAAGTATCTATGGACTCTATGGTTTTATCAAACAACCAAACGTCAAACGATGTCTAAATCGTCATCACTCGAAGAAAGTTCGAATTCCATGTTCATAGGTAAACTTATTCCTCCAATGTAATTTATTGCGTCCGTTCGTAGCATGTACGTAGCAGATCGAAATCGAAGCAATGTGAAATCTAACAGATGACAGGTGTGTTTTTGGCAATAGCGCTACAGCGTCTAGCAGAGGAACTATTCTGCGGCTTACCACGGCTTAAGCGGCCGATTTCGGCGGTTTAAGTTGAGCGAGGAATGTGCTCCTTAGCAAAGACTGATATACCGGCCCATAGAGTTAGTGTCCAACGTTTTAATTTATTAATAATCCAATAAAAATTGCTGGATGTGATAACATTTCAATAAAATAAAAATAAAAGCGAATTCTGCAACAATTTATAACCATTTTGTGGTAATATTATTTCCAGAATCAAAAAAAGCGCGCAATTATCATCATTTTGGGCATTTACACCGCCGTCCTCCGATTTGGCGCCAAACCGTATAAAAAAGATAAAGAAAAGATAATTTACCTTAATGGCTATGGGGATTCGCATTTATTTCCAGAAGATCTCGAACCGCGAGGATATTAAGACAAATGAAATTGTCCCATCTGTACAGGGCCACCAAAATTATATAAATTGGGCATTCTTCCTTTTCCCTAGACTCCTCATCCCCATCCCATCAAACACCCCCATCGCATTATTATTGCGTGAAGTCAAGTCTGTAATTTTGTACAAATCACGCAATTTATGAGTAATATTAATGAGAAAACTTAAAAAACGTGTAGTAAGCCAGCTGCCAAGATTGTCGGTGAATAATTTTAATATTTTCCATTTTTTGTATATTTAATTACTATATTAATTAACGGTTTTAAGAAGGCGAAAACTTACAACGTCGCGACGCTCGACGCCACGCAAAGCTGCGTCATATCGACGTTTTATTGTATATCTCCAAACGTACATATAGACATTCTACCTACAGAATACGATAAATTATTGAACAATAATTTGAGATATTTAAAGTGGGCATTTTTTTCGAGCGTGTTCTAAAGTTTAGTACAAAAATCTTACATGACCCATTTTAAATAAAACAGGAGCGTAATGACAGCCTCCGTTTTCGGGAGGAAAGACTATCGGCTAGCGATCCGGAAGTCGTGAGATAAAATCCCGGCGTGGGCAAGTAAATTTTATTTGTTTAATTTGTGTGTTCACAATTTAATAATTAAACATAATATAAGGCTCGTTGCAGAGAAAAAGATTGTTACCTACTCTCAGTATTGCCCTGGTGTAAGACTACCATTCAGAATTGAAACGTTACTTGAATGGCTTTAGCCATCTGCCTGATGATAGACACTGTAACGTTGTCCGAAACGTCGGCTAAAGAAGGAGGTAGCTTCTTTAACCAAATGGATGGTCTTGGCATGATGGTCTCCGGAAACTCTGCTGTAGTTTGTAAGGCTAGCTGCTTCTCTGACTTTGTTTTCCAAAACAGACTTGATTTTGAGGTTACACTCAAAGTAAAAACACTTGTGTTTTTTTAATATTAATTTAGATTTATTGCTGTATATTTATTCAGATGAATAGCAATTTTATAAAAAGATTTTACTCCCGAGCCCTTTGGCTTCAAAATGTGAAATTTCCATCTGCTTCCCCTCCCGACTTACCTCCTGCTTCCCCTCCCGACTTAGCCTCGAAGCATACCTCAGTTGGGGATGCCATAGTCTCACTGCTTACAAGTGGTTAGGAGCAGTTGGGATTCTCGTGTTTCACAATTTACATTAAAAAACCTATAATAAATAAATAAATTATGTTTAAATACTATTTATAGTATTATTTTTATACTTTTATTTATTTTTAATGCTATTTTCCTTGTGCTTTTGAAAATTGGTGCTGCTGCTCGGTCCCATTTATAAAATACACACCTTGATTCTTGTAATACAGAAAATTCCTTTTCATTTGGGAAATCATTGTTTTACTTTATTTTTCAGTTAGAAATACTTTTTTTGAATGTTATATCATAACGCAGAGATGCAGTCATCATCAAAAGTAATGTGGTGAATTTCTCATGGGGGAGCGTAATAGACAAATAAACATCATGCAACAACCTATTAATTTCTATGGTTTCATACCCAAAAATGTCCGTCTGAAACATGTTCGGTCGACAATAAAATTACTCGTCTTCCCAGTCACAGTTTTTCACAGCATTTTAAATGCCCATTATTATAAATTATTATATATTTGACGTAAATTTAGATAGGTTCTATCTGAACTTTTTTAATTACACCCATCTGGCTTATCTATCAATCCTATAATTACTAATTATTGAAGCAACGTGTATTGATTGATTGTCTAATTAGTTTAATCGGGATCTTCCCGACGAGTATTATAGAGATGACTCTTACGTCAACTGCATAAGGAGTAGGTACTTCTTAAATATATAATCTAACGTAATGGCAAACTCTCGTAGAAATATTAAAAATTTCACGGAAGCTGATCATAGTGATCATCCATCAACCCGTTTAGTGAATCTCTAAGACATACACGTAGTACGAAGTAGATATGAATCCCTCGCATCTTGAAGTCACCGAGGAGCTTAAAAGGGTGGATGATTGAGTAGGATATTGAGAGTACCAGTAAGTAGAGGTAGTTTGTAAATAGAGATAGTTAGGGAAGAAAAATACTATTAGTTTTGTGAGCAGTTGGCCTCACGTCCAAAGAAGTATGTGTGTATGTAGAATTTTCTCTAATTAACCAGACCAATTTGGTTCCAGCACACATAGGTCTCATATAAATCGTGTATCTCCTATACCGTCGTGGTGAGAAAGATTATCATAACGGTGTTAGAAATAGAAAACTCCAGGCTTTATATTCAAAACTCCAATTTATCCATAGAAAAATATTAATGTTCACCTCTATGAAACCAAAGTTTCCGATAGCATCTAAGAAAAATTATAAAAATTTAAATTTTTTTTATTATTATTTTTTTTTAAATTTCAAAACCAGAAGTGGTAATGTTTATAATAAATTTGCCTAATAAAATATACTGATAGTGTTTTAATTTTGTGATCAATCTGATTGTGTTTGAAGTCCAGCGGTGACCAAGGAAAAATTAAAGTGAAGCTAGTATTAAGAAATACAATAAATTTGAACGGCCTTTTCTTGAGGTTTGGCTCGGCTCTTTATTGGTCTTGAATGAGCTGCCAGCTGTAGTATTTCCTCCCTCCTACAACAATGATCTCTTCAATACGACTACAATATTACGGGCATGTGTCTAGTGTGGTAGTCGAAAATCGTGTAAAAAAAACTGTATACAAAAATATTTTATGAATAAAGATTAAAAAAAAGAAAGTAGGTTCACTCCTCTATTTCTTGTACATTTTCAGAAGTTTCGCATGGGATGAGCTTACGAATAGCGACAATTTTTATAAACAATGAGTCCGATCTCCAAATGTCAATCATAAATGGTCCCCAAATCCTACTTCGTGATTGCGTCGTGATTGTGTGCTGTGAGACTTTGGGTTTAAACTCGATAATTACGTCCCTCCTACAATAATACACTATTGTTCGACTATTCTATAAATGAAATAAATTTTGAACGAGTAACAGAAATGCGAGATCTTGGCGTAATAATGGATGAGAAACTAGATTTCACGGTCCACGTTCAACAAACTGTAAATAAGGGTATGAAAATATTAGGATTTATTTTAAGAACAATTAAAAACTTATACATATCTTACTTACTATACTTGTACATATCCCTGGTAAGAAGCCTAATCGAACATAACTCTGGTCGCCCTTCTACAAAATTCATATCCATAATATTGAAAGAATTCAGAGAAAATTTCTAAGATTTGTAAATTTTAAACTTTACATCCCTTTAGAGCACATAAATTACCTATCATTAATGAATATTTTAAATATTCCAACTTTAGAAAACAGACGAAAAATAACCGACCTAACCTTTTTATTAAAATTATTAAACTCTAAATTTGATTGCTGTGAACTCTTGCATTTAATAAATCTACATGTACCTACACGAACTACTAGACAAACTATAACATTTTGTAAACACACATCTCATTCTAACTATAAATTGCATTCCCCAATACAACGATCACATAGTCTTGGTAACCAATATTTAAACAATATTGATGTATTTGACAATAATTTGAATTTGGCAAACTTTAAACGCCGTAAGTGCAAACTATTTCTACTTAATTCATAAACTATTGTAAATACCAATTTTATACATTTTTATTATTATCTATTATTATTGATATGGAGGATATTGGCAGGCTATCTATTTTTACTTTATATATATTCTGTATTACCTACATTTTGTCAACTCATATTTTATCTAACCTATATTAGTTATATGTCTTTATATTTTCTGTTACTTACCTGTATTTTATTCACTTCTAACGTAAAATATCTTATATATGTAAAAGCCATGTGGGCGTTTAAATAAAAAAATAAACAATGATCTCTTCAACACTTAGGTTCAATCCTCGATTGTTTGTACATTTTCAGAAGATTCGTCTGGGATGAGCTTACGAATAGCGACTATTTTTATGAACACTGATTCAATGCTCCCCATGAGTGATCAAACTTATGAGTCAATTCTCCACAAGTCAATCATTAATGGTGCGCAAATTCTATGTAAATCGTGATTGCGAATGATTTTTGTGAGACTTTGGATTTAAATTCAATAATTACGTCTGATCAGATATCGCGTGGCCATTGCGGCGATGCACGCCTGAGATATGCACCGACTTTCAAAAGTGCCGAATACCTTGCTTAGTAAAAAATAGCAGCGTAATTTGGCGGGAATCCAGTCTGCGACGGTCACGGGCGGGAGACGAGGAAATAAGCGTTCCACCTCCCGCCCAAATACACCACCAACCAGCCAGCCATCTAACAAGGAAATCAACCAAGCGCGAACAATGTCAAATGAAGGCTACAAGGAAAGAACCCAATACCCTGGGAATACCTGCTTTATCTTAATAATACACAACAATACGTTTGCGTTGGGCAAATTGAAGATTCCTTTGCTTTCGATGTTGGTTTTTAATGTCAAATGTTTTTGTGTGCAGGCATTCATGCATAAATTTATCCAATTAGAAAAATTGACGCTCAACGCTTTAAAATTGGTCGTTGTAATGTATAATATTAGTCTATGATTTAGTTCCTTCATTACTTTAGTTGTCTATGGTCTCTTCAAGGGCGGATCCAGCTTTGGTGCCAGAGTGGGGTATACATAATCATGGTTAAGTCACAAGAAGTTATAATTTAATTTTGATAATAATAGATGCAAGTAAAAAGTAGGTATTTTATTAATAAATGTAAGTAAGATAAAAAATTATAAAAACATTATGTTTAACAATTTTAATTAGTGGTCCACATAGGTCCTGGACCCAGCCCAGGGGGGGGTCATGACCCCCATGACCCCCCACCCCTGGATCCGCCCTTGGATCTCTTCGGGTCACATGGTCTCGTTGCCGACTTGTTCCGAAGGTGACCGAAGGTAATTGTTTGGAGTCATTGTAGATCAGGAGCTCCGCAGACAAACCCTAGCTTTCAGCCATGAAGGACGTTTGTCCTCCGAATTATTATAATAAATTAAGTTAACAACTAAGCTATCAGTCACTGTGTTTTATGAACTTAAATCTTTCAATAAGAATCCTATAGTACTAGAGAATACTGGTCCCATTATTTAACGTTCGGTAGGACCCGCTCAAAAAGAGGAAGAAGGAGAGATACCTTCGAAGTTAGAGGGAGCAGGCTAATATTAAAAACAATAATATTCAAGCGAAAATTGTGAAAATATTTAATAAAACACGACTCGTTTAAAATAGAGCAAAAATCATTCGACAATACCTTAAGTAGAATTTAAAGAAACACTGTGAATTTTTTCAAATCAACGATATCTTAATTAACAGAACCGTATGTGTTTTTTTTTTAATTTTCGGAGCAAACTTTGCGATTTTTTTCTATCGAGGTAATTTTATGTGATTACCGTTTCAGCTCGATAGTATCCAGATATTATATTAAAAAATATATTTTTTTAAGATCTTAGAAACTTACAGTGTTTAAGGGACATGTGTTATAAATCGGTAGAAAATCCGAATGCCGGGCCTTAAATAACGAATGTCTCTGGAGAGAATGGCTGCTATTATAATTCTTGCGCAAAGGGTACGGCGACATTTATTTAATACAAGTCTCCCTCACTCCCATTAAATAAGTGAGATAGCGCGAGACATTCCCGTCACCGTTCCATTTCCGCGGGAATATTAAAAGCGCCTAATATTTGAGATATTACTGTCGAATTTACCGGTTTAAATTTTTTTTATGTGTTGACCATTGTATTTTTGTTACTTTTTTAATATGTTTTCAGTCTCTTCGGATGCAGTGAGATTTTTTTGAAATATCTTACCTACTATTATCGGCTCTATCGATCTAAAAAAGCTTCTAAATATAACCGCTTAAGCAGAGACAAGAAATATTCTCCTTGGATTTTTACTATTTGTCGAGGAAAGATAAGTTGGTTCCGTTTTACGTAGACTTTCTCTGGCAAATGATTTCATCTTCCTTCAGAATCTTATGTCGCGACGGGGGAATGTTTCACTCGGGCAAATAAAAAAAGGCGACAAAACGTTTAACAACAGTTCGCTGTTCCGGCTGTCCACCGGGCATGGGCACCCTGTAGTACCGCCATATTCATTCTGTAGTACGTCATTATCAACCGAGAAGACAGGACGGAAACACCCGGTGCCTCCGGCGTCTAATTATCCTCCTCCATACAAACTTACCGAAATACGGTGCAGTATTTAAGTCCTGTTTTGGACATGTTTCTTCTCGGATTCAAAAGAAAATAATGAGAGATTTCGTTAAAATGCCACTTCCTGTTGGTCGTTCACGCTCCCTGGGCAAGGAGAACAGAGTACGAGAGAACTGAAAACCGATTGTTTTTGTCCCTTGCCTGATGCTCCGAGTTCCGTGTCCCTTGTCCCGATGCATTCTTTGTTCGAGCGATTCCACCAAACTGCCAGCGGTCTCGGATAAACGCACACTGGCGCTGTTTGTAGCTGGAACACACAAATTTTTCACTCAAATTTGAAAGCCAAATTACATCTCCCGATCTTCGGAGCGAACGGTATTCAAATTTCAGCACAAATTCGCTTTTAGAGTAGCAATTAAAATGTTATTTTATTAATGAGAACCATAATCCAAGTCTGATGAAGTTGTAAGAAGGTATTTATTATTCAATAATACATCCGACATTCGGGGAACTTGTTCGTTTTGAAGATCTGATGACGGGACCTAATTAAATTACTCGTACCAGTTAACTGATTCCTTGTTTAATTTGTTCATAAATATTTATTGCTCTCTGCAACAGATACAAAGACTGCATTGCAGAGTTCTTAATCCTCTGAAAGATGGATATTTGCATATTCAGGTAGTTAATTAATATGTTCATTTTGAGGTTGTTGCATATTTAAACTACTTGCACAGCTTTGATGCCCGGGATGAGCAAATATTATTATGGAAACGTGGGTAAGGTATATCAACTTAATTAGGATTTCAACACAAAAGTAATTGGTATTAATAATAACAATAAGCCGCCATGCCTTATGCAGAAGAGTAATTAATTCATTTTAAACTTTTACAAAGCAGCTTACAAAATACACCATCATTTTTATTGTGTTTCTAATCTCGATTTCATGAATATGTAATACTTCATAAAGATACAATCGATAACAAATGCAATATCTAATCGATAAGCTTAACTTCCGATGATTTTGTATCGACATCTTGAACACGGTTTCACTGTTGACAGCCGAACCGATATTGTTCGGGAATTAAAAATAAGAAATCGATAGTCATTTCTTTATTTCATCAATCTTTGCAAACTCACTTTGTAGCATCATTTTATTATGAGACAAATTACTTTTGTGTAAACCACTGTAATCAATGTTATAATATCTACATGTTTCAAAACTGATGGTTTCTTCGTCAGGATAATAACATGAATAATTAATTATGGTGGTTTACACAAATGTAATTTGTTTCATTTAAATGAATCGATATTCACTTACAAAACTGAAGGAGTTTTCTATGAATTGGCATTCCAAAACGTCAAACGTCAAAAAATTATGTTTTTTTTTTTAGATGACTACCGCACAAGAGTCCCGAACTGTTCCTTTCTGGAGCCAGTGAGACTATGGTATCCCCAATTGGGGTATGTTTTAAGACTGAAGGTAGTGGGGAAGAGGATGTATATGGGGGAGAGGAAGGTGGGGAAATACCTGGTTATTGAGATCTGGTCACTAAACACGGCTAAAGCAACATTTCAAGCAACATTTCAATTTTTAATGGTGGCTTACACCAGGGTGATACTGAGAGTATCTTCCATTCTGGAGAAATAACACAAAATTAATCAAATAAAATATATTTGTGCACCGGGTTCGAACCCGCGATTGCGAGTCTAGAGTCTTACCCCTCGAGGAATGGAGGCCGTTATGTACTTAAAAATAATGATAAAATGGCAAAGTAATATTGAAATACTAACCTAAATGGCATTAGTAGTTTGAATTTAACTAAAAAGAAGTTAATTATTTAATGAAGTCATTCATACTTCAACAACACTCGTTTCTCCAGAGACCGAACGGAATAAATTGATCGCTTCTTAGATGAATTATTTAAGTCTACGGATCGCGTGTACGATTTATTTCATTTCTAAGAGCTTCGTTAGTTCACCTCTTAATATTTCTTATCAATTGTTGACTGTGCTCGCAAAAACTTATAACTAATGATGATCGTCCGTGCTAGACCTCCTGATCAACATTTATGTTTAGTTTATCATTTTGTTGTGGCAATGTGTAATCTGAATAGCGATTTTAAAACCATGGATTTTTTTAAACCTCGTAATGTATTTTTTTTTAAATGCAGTGTTTATTTTTTTTTTATATTTGATACAATAACTTTATATTTTAAAATATTATTTGATAATGTGGGCCTTTCTGTGTACCTTACTTTATGAAATAAAATAAAATTAAGATTAAATAAAATAATCTATTTTTTTTATAGAGAATACCTCACTAGAGTCCCAACTGCTCCCGTCTGGAGCCAGTGAGACTATGGCACTCCCAATTGGGGTATGTTGTGAGGCTGAAGGTAAGTGGGGAAGAGGAAGGTGGGGAAGTACCTGGATATTCAGATCTAGTCACTAAACACGGCTAAAGCCAATATTAAGCAACGTTTTCCAATTCTGAATGGTAGTTTTACACCAGGGCGATACTGAGAATATCTTCCATTCTGGAACGTGCCGCAAATATAATATATATATTATTTTTTATTAATTAATTCTGAAATAACACAAATCAATCAAATAAAATTTATTTGCGCACGCCGGGTTCGAACCCGCGACCTTCCGATTGGGAGTCAAGAGTCTTACCACTCGACCGTTATAATTTTTTTTTAAATCTGCAAATATTTAAGGTTCGGTTATATATTATGATGGTCTGTGTTTTGTAATCGTATTGTGTATTGCATATACATTTTTTTTACATTTACGTTATGTAACGTTATAATTTTTTTGTAAAATTGCCTTTTTTATAATTTTGTATCTGAATTTTATTTTTGTTTCTTTCGTTTTTTGTGTCGAGTGAAAGATTGTTGAATGCTTTTATTACCTGGTATTTGTGATGCCTTTGTCTATAGCTAGTATTTACCGTCGGAGTTTTTAAATGTATTTTTAAGTTATTATGTTATGGATTCGTTTTGGTAGGTTTATTTGTAGGTAGTAGATATAAATTGTTTTAGCTGCTCGATAAGGCCACTTTGCTCTTTGGTTTAAGTAGTATTGTATGAATCAAATAATGTTTTAATTGATGTGCATGAAACAAAAGAAGTACGAGGTACGGGACATGAACTACTGGCGTAATTACATAAAGACACATTTTACAGTAAACAACTCGTATTTTACGGAATCCGTGAGTGAGATTTTTTTTTAATTTATTCGATATAATTTTGACACAAATTTTCACAAACATTTATATTGTGTCAAAACGCCTTGAAATCTAGAAACACGTGCTCTAAATAAGAATACTAGTTCTAGCAAACATACAAAAAATATCACCATTTGTCCTAATATTCAACCCCTTTCTAACAAAAGATAACAAGACAGTTAAAATTGAAATTAATAATCAAACCTAAAATCGACATCAAAAATACCTTTAATAATTAACTCGTATTTATTTACAGTGTCGATTTTTTGTACTTATACGCTGGTACAGTATATGGACAAGTAGTTTTATCCTTGATACATTTAATTGAAAATATGTTTTATAATTTTGTTATTCGGCGGTATATCCTCTCTGCACACCGCTTTAGGGACAGTAAATTATATTTTGCGTAAGTAGGTATACCGTATTTTCCCTAAACCGACTGCATATCTTCTTATCTTACTTCTTACTAATATTATAAACGCGAAAGTTTGTATAGATATATATGTGTTTGTTACTCTTTCACGCAAAATTTACTGAATGGATTTTAATGAAAATTTACAATAATATAGCTCATACATCAGAATAACATATAGGCTATAATTTATAAAGCTAGCTATTTATTTTCAATATATTGAATAATAATTATTATTGTTTAATAGAAAATGTCAAAATTTAAGAATGACATTTTGCAAAACAATGATTGTTAAATCAAAATTCGATTTTAGAAAATATTTATATTAGTGAATTTATTACTAAAGTTAAGTACTCGCCTATACTTAAGTACTCGCCTAATACTTTGGATATAAAGAATTACAGATATTTTAAATGAATAGGTTAAGAATTTTGGTATAAACGTAGATGGGGCCTAGGAAAAGAAAATAGATTACTCGAAATACTAATACTAAGCAGACGAAGTCGCGGGCAGAAGCTAGTTTTGTATAAGTAAGCCGGGGATCAGCTGTCATGGAACCCTAATAAACGTGTTATTTTACACAACTGTATTGATAAACAACCTTTTATGTATGGTAAATGATTATTTATCGGTTGTGTAAAATTTAAAAAAAATATATTAGTACCTAAGGCTGAAGGTGTTTTATTACTATACATATATAAAACAAATCAAATGTGAAACCCTAAATAATTATAATATCGGTTTTAACTTTTATAATCAATGCATTAACTTCTTTCTGCTGGTGTAAGTATTTATAATGGTTTGATTAAATCCCACTTTGAACTGCATCAGAACCACCCAGTAGGTCACTATTGTAGTCAGCACCTGAAAATAAATATTTTTTTTAATTTACGGAATTGAAATTGCGTTTATACTTCGCTTATATTTTCGATATTGTACCTGCAGTAAGCAGCTGTATAGTAATGTACTAATAAAATACAGTTCAAATGTATAAGATAACTACACTTTTACCATTATGTTTTTCATACAAATCAATTTTTTTGTATTTGAGGCAAAAAGACCCAATTAAGCTGAATTGTTTTTGTAACCAAATGTATACCAAATATCCAGTAAAGATATTTATAATTTTTTTTTATTTTAATTTATTTATTGCAATCATAAAGGTACTTAAATTAACATGATAATATATATTTCAAATTATTAACTAGACATGTTTACCTTTACGAGAGTTAAAAACTCGTGTGTAAAGGGAAAAATATAAAAAATAATAAATAACTAAAAATTATAACTTAACATTCAGAGTGTGAAGAAAAAGAAAAAGAAAAAAAAATTGTACATATAAGAGTGAAAAGAATTTTTTGTATATAATAATATAAAGTAATAAAAATTTTAATATTCAATACAAATTATTTAAATTAAAAATAAAAATAAAAAAGTACTAGATACAAGTATCAGCTCTCATATGTATCTACTATTTAATTTATTTGTGTTATATAAAATATAGCCCATTAAAATTTCAGTATTTCATGATTTTAGAGGCAACTTAAAAGCATTTTGATGGTCACAACATTAAATTTTAACAAAATTAAATTATCTATTCACGTCGGAATACAAATTTGTCGTGTATACTCGTATATTACAATCACTACCCAAGTAAACGAAGTTTTAGAGTTTATTTTTCTTTATATTAACTTAGTGGATAACGGAGATACGTTTTTTAAATAGTTAAAATTAACTCACAAAAAAATTCTAAAGTGAAACAAAATAGTTTTTTTTAATTACTTATACATCATAGTTTTATTCAAAAATAAATAAAATAGCACCTATACAGCCGGTATGAAAACGGTAACTAGCATTTTAAACTTGTTTTCTTAGAATCCCTACTCTATTATAGTTTTTTTTTTCGGGATCTATTTCACTAAGGGGGTTTCTCACCATCCTCCCGACGCTTATCTACACTAATAAGGAATAATTTCGATTTACGATTTACGGTTTATTTATTTATTAAATTGGAGTTTAAAATTCGGTACTCGAACCTATGAATAGTGGCTATATATTGGATAAATTGGCCGAGTTTTCTAACCACTGCGAGTATTTTATTTTTAATACTATTCGTTATTAGTGTAGATAAGCTATTGGGAGGATGGTGAGAAACCCTTCAAATTTAATTATTTGTTGTAAATGATAATCTTTCATTTGTAGAATAAAGTTACCTTTGTGATGAACTTCCGATCAAGATCAATATATCCACCGAGGGAAATCACTGGACGATTGTTTTTGATAATGACAAGAAATTTATCTATTTCTTGGAGAACTTTTGGGTGGTGGGGAAAAGTTGCTGCCAGACATAACTCGTCGATAAATGCAAACTCCACCTACGACAAGACATTTTTTTTTTAATAAACTAATAATAGATAATATTGCCATTACTAATTCGAAGATCAGGGAAAAAAATTATTCTGCCAATACCACTGTAAAATCAAAAAGACACTGATCTACTATTTCAAAATGTCTCGGTCAAAAATGGAATTACTTTTTTTTTTACCAAATTGGTATTTTTAGGTTTAGTTTTGATTTTTTTTACATTAGCAAAAATAAAATAATGTCCCTCAGGGCATATGTCATCTTTGAGGAAGCTGTGTTACAAAAGAGCATCCATTAGAACAATGTTTGTGAAATCTTTTGAATTACTTATCATGAAACCAAGCTTTGTTTATTAATATGACATTTATATTGTAACTTACCATCAAGAATATCACCAAAATTGCACATATTGGTTATAATTGTGGTTTCATTTAACAGATCTGATACTGATGCACAATTTTTTTGGTCATTTCTTGAGAATATAACGTGGTGACACTTTGAACCATGACATACAATCGTTCAGGTCAATTATGTGTTTTTACATAGAGATATTCTTTTTCATACTTTTTATTTAATAAAATACTTAAATTTAGGCTACCATAATACGGGCATGTGCCTAGTGTGGTATCTAGTCGAAAAGCATGTACAAAAACTTTATACAAGAACAAATGAGAATAAAAATTAAAAAAATAATTGAAAAAGAGAAAATTTGGTGACTGACGATGAATACACCCCAAGGGCGAACTCAAAAGTCTTTTGTTGTTTTTTAAACGAATCTCGATGTTTGTGTATTGGTGGTGTATTGATTTACAGACAGACATTGTATACATTGTATACAGACAGACATTGATTTACAGACAGACATTGCACAGTGTATTGATTTACAGCATTATTAGAAATAAAATTATTATAAAACTCAGGTAATAACAGACTAACTTTAAAAAACCACAAAATAATTTTAATATATATTCAGAGTTACCTTAGTGGTTACTGAGTGAGATGAGTTACTGACGAAAATGATAATATAGGCTGAAATCATTGAAGCGACAAGCAATCCCAACTCCTCCACGGACACTATGGGCGAGGCATTGGTAGATTTTGTTCTGGCGAGAAGACGGCTCAGGTAACCATATCCTACAACATTTACTCAAAATGAGACATTTGAAAGATCATGTGTAATATTTGAGCACTTGCACGGAATAATGTTGTATCTAACAAAACTATCAATGGTAAGTTATTTATTAGTGGAAATAAGTTGTATCCAACAAAATTATCGATTTTGGGTTATTGGTGGAATTATGTTGGGAATATTATTATGCATCTTTTAAAGTAGGGATTATGGTAGTGAAAAATTTTTGGGCCTGTGGCAATACTTTAAGCGAGGCCGCACACCGGAGCCACACGCCACATGCAAGCAACATTTACGTCGCAACAATATGCATGCTACATTTTTGCTTGGAGTATTTGTGTAGCGTACACGCACATTATGCAGTTTCAAAAACTAGTCGAACCAGGAACCTACTCGATATGGACAGAAACTCGCTGAGGGAACTGGTAGGACTATTAACGAGACACTGCCATCTCAAAAAAATAATTATTATTATTATGGCCAAAAACGAATGAAATTATGAAATACATATGATAAATAATAAACATATACTAATTATTGCAGTAAGTAAAAAAGTTATAGACCTTCAAACATTTAGTTCAAACACACTTCAAACACAAACACAAAAATTGCTTTCCTGAACAAACGTCCAAAGTGGACTTACATTGTTTATCCTTTAAGGTACAGAAATGTGCATTAAGAAAATAAATATCATGTTCGTAGTTCATAATTGAAGTATGATGCAATTAAATATGACCAAAGTCCTTAGGACCCTATTAGTTCAGTGGAAGAGCATCGTCCCAGCAAGGCTCAGCCCAGGTCCTAGATGTGACCGATTTTTCTGTTTCAGATTTTGGATTGAAAGTGGCTAATACTGTATTCAGCGATTAATTAAAAATATATTATCAACAGAGAGTAAATAAAGTCAGGTAATGATTGATCGTTTACCTGAAACTGTCAAATCAATAAATGATCCCAATATTATTACGATTGAGTAATTAAAAAATGCTACTCCGTAATACTGCGTGAGGTTACTCAGGTCAAGCCACAACCTTTTGTAAATTATTATGATATCTCGGGTCACTGGGTTTCTTTGGAGATCCTAAAATATAACACAATGCATTAATTTAATATGATAATAAGAATTTACTGTAAAATTCGATCTTTTAATCTCGAAAAAGAAAAAATTTACAAAAACAATCTAATAAAATAAATACCTTTTTCAGCTATGGGTTTCTGATTATGCTCGCTAATAGTCCGTACAGACTAGGCTACCAGTTTAGTTTAGTGGTGAGTATTTTACGTGTCCGAACACCACACATTTAGTCGATAATAGTAGCATTTTGGTCAGTCAAGTGGCGAGTTACTCGCTACTCTACTAAATTACTTGCCTAATCCCAAGGGGGCATTAGAGAGATATTTACGACTGTCAAGTTGCTATCTGGTAGGAGCCCTGATACCTAGTTATACCATTACTAAAAAATACTGACACACTAGCCGTTGTATTACAAATGTAAGTTCATTATTATTAATTTTGATCACTCGTACTGGATTAAAACACTATGAATATAAATTTGAAAAGCGATTAGGAGAATACTGAACCAAATATTATTGTACCCCATCTATATACACAATGCCATGTTAATAGTTACATAGTTAGTACTCTTGTTCAGTATTTATAAAAAATAATAATAATATCTGCAAGAGGAAACATGTTTCTATTTTTGATAACTGACAATTTGTGGTGGAATTCCATTATAATATCGGTCAAAAGATGACCTCAAAAGGCAAAGTGCAATAATAAGCAATCGGAAATTCAAATGGACATATATTTGTATTGCATGCCATAAGTATGCATATATTTCATTCCGTGACTTCCTATTGTTAATTATTTTTTTCAGTGTACAGCATAATATTGCCGAAGCATTATCAACCGTGGTGAAATCAGAAACAACACAATTAATTTGATTCTAGAAATATTTTAGTTTCTGATTCAACCACAGCCAATCTCTGCGCGGTGTCATTTTAGCAACAATTTTTTAAGAACTTCGGACACTATCAAGCCGTTGTCATAAGCCCATAGTTTTTGTCTGTAGCAAGCCTTTTGACCGTCTCCTATAGAGTAATGCTTGAGACGGTCAAAAAGCTTGCCGTAGACAAAAAAACTGCAGGCTTGTGACAATGGCTTGATTGTGTCCGAAGCTCTTTATTTACCTTTTGTAAATTCTTCAACACTTGATCAGAGGCCATCTCAAGCGCTGAACAATTGAGACATACCAAACCAAGGTACAGGAAACATCCCGTTGAGGAGGGAAAGTAGCCAATGCATTCTGAGAAAGTGTACGTTGGCAATGTAAACAGTTGGCCAACGATTAAACTCAAAGAGCAAGTAATGCAAGCTATCATTACTCTATTACTATAATGCTCCAATGACTTCATGACCAGTGGCCGGTGTAATTTCCTTGCGTATGAAGACTGCAAGCAATGTCATCTATTGTATTAAAAAAAGGATTAGTTATATGATAGCTTCATTAGTTATGTCGATAGTCCAGTTGTTTAGTCAGATATCTCTGAAGAATTGAAATTGTAGTTGAGTATGCAGTTATGCAGGGTATCCGGTAGTAAAGTACATTAACTTCGGGAGGTGATTCTATATCAGACCTGGCCAACCCAAATTACACCACGGACCGCATTGACGACCTAAAATTTTCCATTGCCGCGGGGGGGGGAGGGGCACTCAACAGGTTAAAAATTATTTGCTAGAGCTTTTTAGTCCAGATATTTGTTACAGCTTTTTGTTTAGCAAGTTAAAAGGGCAATTCTTTTGTATTTTAAGCACCGGGTTGCTACTTCCTTACTTTATTTATTACATGCCCTAATGGGCTTTTATATTTTAGTTTCATAGTTGAGTATTTCAGTTATTTTAAATACTTCAAAATTATAATAAATAAAGAAAACATAAAACACTTTAAAAATAAAATGTTACGACAAAAGCGTATAACGAAATAAAATACATTGGTAAAAATGATAAGAAGTCAGACATAAATAGATGTGGAAACTAAAATTGTAGAAATTATACACGTCTATTTATGTCTTGATATATAAAAGAAATGAAATAAACAATATTTATAATAGATTATTTTTAAGGTGAAATATATATGTTATAAAGAAATAATCGTCTTCCCAACGGTTACTGAATTTTCCTTTTTCTTCAACGAGTTTTCCATTCTTCGAAATCAAGTTTAAAGACTAAAAAATAAATGTGCTAAATAATATATCACTAAAATAAGTGCACCTGTTTAGCTGCGGATACGCAACTTGTACGATCGCATTAGTGTGAGTACATCAAAATACTAATCTGCAATGTTAAGCGATCGGACAAGTTGCATGGCCAGAGCTCTACTAATTCCCAAAAGAAAAAGAAGAAAAAAATCTTCATACTTGACCGCGGGCCGCACGTAAGAACACCGCGGGCCGCAGATTGGCCAGGGCTGTTTTTATATGATGGTAGGAGTAAAAAGTTTAAGAACTTTTTCCTAAATTCCAACTTTTTTCCTATACAACAAAACGTACCTTTTTAAAATCCTTTGTGTAATGTACAAATTTACCCGATAAATTTGGTGAGCTGGCCTTTGCATAACGTTGGATGGTTGTGATTGGCCCGTATCGTAACAGCGGAAAATAATAATGCTGGCCGCACACGCCGGACTAATTTTATCTTTTTATCAAAAAAAGTATCCCTAAGAGTTGTAATTTTGAAAAAGTTATTTATCTATTATACTTATACTACCGTGTAGAATCACCTCCCGAAGTTAATGCACTTTACCCCCGGTCACCCTGTGTGTAAAAGTGTATCCTCTATCTGATACAATTCTCAGATTACTCATAAACACCAATAAAAAAAATTATAATGCAGAAAAACTCTGTATTCAAGGTGCAAAGCTCTGGACTAACAATTCGGAGGTCGGAAATCCCGGCAGGCACAGATTATTTGATAGATTTGTTATTTCACAATTTAATCATTTAAAATAATGTAAGATTTATTTGCGGCACGTTCGAGTGAAAAATACTCTTAGTATCACCATGGTATAAGACCATAAACCACAATTCAGAATTGAGACGTCATTTGAAATGGCTTTAACCGTGTTTGGTGACTAAATCTGAATAATAAAAATTGAAAGGAGGGTAAATGCAGGTAACTCCATTAATGGAGGACTGAATGCCGTTGGCGCTAACAAAAAGCTGTCCAAAGAAGCGAAGCTAGCAGTCCACAATGGAGTGCTTGTACCTATTCTGATGTATGGCAGTGAGGCATGGAACTGGCAGAGGAAGGATGAAAGTAGACTGAATGCTGTTGAAATGAGATCCCTGAGGCGTATGTGTGGTAAAACCATGTATGATCGTGTGAGAAATGTGGAGATTCGAAAGGAATGCAAGGCTGATGTAAGCGTAATGAGTAAAATTAAGAAAGGAACCCTCAGATGGTTTGGGCATGTAGAGCGAATGCACAAAGAAAGGAGCGTAAGGAGAATATACGATGCAAGTGTGAATGGTATAAGAAGTAGGGGACGTCCGAGAAAGACATGGCACGATCAAGTGAATCAGATACTTGAGTCGGGCCATGTCAAGAGTCAGAAAAATAGAAGAGAATGTATGAGACGATGTATGAACGTGAATGAGGCAAAGAGTGTGTGCCAAGACCGAGGTGTTTGGCGGTCCGTCCTCTCTGCCTACCCCTGCGGGGAAACGGCGTGATGGTTAGTTAGTTAGTTACTTACTTTTGTAGTGACTTTTTGTATAATGGATGCTGAAGTACATACCTACTATCAAATATAAAAATCTATAGACTAGCACACGACCAAGATGCAATTACTAATAAAAATAATACGTATATCAAATTAGCTCTTTAAATCCTTTGCACGTTACATTAATTATTACAGTTCCAAAATTAAACAAATTAAATAAGTATTCAAAAGATATTCAACGCATCAATCGGTTTCAGTTATTCAAGCCAAACTGAGCCAAACTGTCAAAAATTATCGTGTAAACAAACCGCTTTGGCTATGCTATTCTTTACAGTCGTTTTCTGTGTGTTGGTTGCTCTTATTGAAAACGTATCTGGCTTCAAGCAAGCTTAGGCATGCAGGACTCAATGCGCATGCACGAATATCAAACTTCTTCTAGCTTCGTGGATACGGAACGAAGCAGAGAATCCACTGTTGCTGGTATTGGTGTGCATTGGTGTGTTTAGGCAACATTCGAGAATTTTGAAATGTTATTATAACATGTAGGAATAATATTGCGACTCGCACCGCGCGTTTTGTTGTTAGTCTCTGAGATTGGGACAGTGAAATTAAATTGCGGTATCTATAACCTATACCCATTATGAAAAATTATTACAATTAGACATTTTTCACGATTCATTGCGAACATACAAAACAAAATTATTAAATTTCTTATCATTTTATTAAACTTTAGTGAGCAAATAATTTTTGATTTTAAAATGTAAAATTTTCTCCACCCATACTATTTCATTTATGTTTTATTAGTCAACCAATGTTTGATTCTTTTCATTAGTTTCATCATAATATAGTTTTAAAACCCAGGCGAAATTACCTATTGATATTTTACAGATTTACGTAATAGGTACAAAACCATGTAATTTATTTAAAATACCTTACAACTTATATTTAATGTACTGTGTAAATCTTATATACAAATAAATAAATAAATAAATAAATCTATTGCTGTTTACGGTTAGAAAAAAATAAGCTGAAATCATTTTTGAATTCGGAATAAATAAATAATTATTATTATTATATTTATTATAAGCCTTGAAAGGAAGGGAAGCGCAGAATCCACAGTATGTGTGAAGGGACCGTGCCTGTTACCCACCTTCCTCTTCCCTATCTCATTCCCCTCCCCACTTACCGTCAGATATACAAATGGGGCATACCCTGAATAGGGATGCCATAATCTGCTGCCCCAAGACAGGAGCACTTGGGAGTCTTGCAAGATATTTAATTTTTTTTTTAAATTCCTAGAAGAAAATTTCATACTGTTTACACAAACCGTTATGCTTACCAGGGGTGCTAGCATGGTCGATCGATAAGGATCGGTAGGATAATTGTCGGTAACTTCTCATCGTTCCCTAGGACAACTGCAGATTGCAAACGAATAAGTGACAGTTCACAATGATTAAGTGTCCTTAATATATTCGATATCAACTGTTCTTTGTATATTTGCGATCTGCAGTTGTCCTAGGGAACGATGAGAAGTTACCGACAATTATCCTACCGATCCATATCGATCGACCATGCTAGCACCCCAGTACTTGTTTTACAGTATATTTAATAAGTAAAACCCAGAAAATTGTAAATAATATTTTATGTATAATGAGCATACCAATGTTGCCTTCCTCATTATCTCAAAACAAAGTATTTGGAGATGTCTGTCTAATAAGCCGGACTATCAAGTGTTTATTTGCTTCTTACCTCAAAATCAATCCACATATTGTGGTAAATGGACAATTTCTTTGCAGAAAGCCACCCTCCGAGGGAATAAAAGTACTGCGTTTTAACAAATGACAGAAACATAAAATTGTAAATAAAACTCTCGAAATCATCCCAGAGTGTCATTAGCTTGTAGAAGCGTTCGATGAATGCTTTTATGCAAATGGATGACATAAACACGTACATAGTGATGGAATACAGCATTATCCAGGAAAAAAAATTGAAATGCATTCTCCCTGGAAGAACCAAAATAAATTCACTTTAAATTAAATTGTCGTGTAATTACCACAACAAAGTATCTCTGAAATCAACTTTTTGAATTACACACTAAAAGCATAACTCTATTTCCTCATCTATGAATGCCACACACAGAAAAGTCGTAACTCATTGGAATCATCAAGTTAATTTAATAGTTTTTTAGTTGTTTTTGTTTTTTTTTTTTATTATTATTTAATCTATACATATATTATAATTACATGTTATTTTTTTCAATGCCTGTCTCACTAGGGTAAACCTGTGTCGAGACAGACGTAGAGTTACATAAATTGTATACAAACATGGTTATTTGAATATGAAGGTTAATTACATTTTAGGTTCAATACAATAAAAGGCAGTTGATTGGAAGTGTGAATTAATTCTCTAAAGAGTTTGATCTTACAAATCACAGGAAAGGTTATTAAACATATATTACATACGTATATTAAAATGATATTACAGTAAAATGAATTGGAAATGGAATAAATTGATAGAAATATACATGATACATATATTACATATATACATACATATATTAAAATGAATTGGAAATGGAATAAATGGATATGTTATTATGTTATCAGAAGAGTTTTTCAATGCTTCAATAAGGAAGTTGAGTCCTTTTTTTATTTTTTTTAATCAATGTTCACATGCAAACTTAAATACCAGTATTTTTTTTTTAAAGTTCGTTTTCGTAATTAAATTAATTCTACAACTTTGAATTTTATTAAGCCCGCGAAAACGCCGGCAAGAGTATAATACCGTGTGGTAGAGTTCGTGACGTCACCCGGTCCTTAATTGTGTAAAATATAAGGGAAAATATTTACAAATCTGGGACACGCTTAATATGGACGAAAAAAATAAATTTAAAAAGTTGTAGTAGTTAGATGCTAACTAGTACTAACCAATTCATTTACCGGAATTTCGAAAAAAGCTCATTTTAATGGTTATTTTTTAAATTTAAAAACACGTCATTTTTAAAAGAAACTTGCAACAGTAAAGTTCCTAACATAGCGGTCGGTGAAAAATGACGTTTCGTGTTTTTAAATTTAAAAAATTACCATTAAAATGCACTTTTTTCGAAATTCCGGTAAATGAATTGATTAGTACTAGTTAATATCTAACTACTACAACTTTTTAAATTTATTTTTTTCATCCATATTAAGCGAGTCCCGGTGTTGTAAATATTTTATCTTATATTTCACACAATCCAGGACCGAGTTACGTCACGAACTCTGCCGCACGGTATAGTGCTCTTGCCGGCGTTTTCGCGGGCTTTAATAAAATTCAAACTTGTAGAATCAATTTAATTATGAAGACGAACTTTAAAAAAAAAAAATATTGGTATTTAAGTTTGCATGTCATCTGTATGAACATATTTTTTATTAGTCAAAATATTTTTCACTCAACTTCCCTCTGGTTTTAGCAGGTAGTAGCACTAAAATTTGTGGAATTGCTTAATCCCTAGGGGACAGAGCCCTGCAATTGAAGTGTTGAAGAATTGTGCCTATGCAAAGTGCGAAGCACTGCAATTGCAGTGTCAACTTTATAAATTAATTTTGTCTTCAGTTACCTCTATTAGGTTAGTTAAAGTTACACAAAAATATCATTTTATCAAGTACGGTGTTGGCCTTAACAAAAAAATATTTTTATTTGTTTAAATTTCTTGGCATCCCCTACGGGTTAAGTTGCTTTTGTTGCATTTTTGTATGTAACAAATCTTTCAATTTTTATAAATAAATATATAAAATGATTAGCCATTTTCTTATTTCCAAAATATAAGTTTTACGGTTCCTGAGACACAAATCTACGATTTAACCATTCTTATCAGAATAAATATACAACCACCGATTTATCAGATTGATTACCATCATATAATTTAATTTCCCAACAAAGCTGACTTCAGAGCTACCTAGTTGTAGTAATTACCCCATAAAATTTTGTTTTCATTTACAAATTGTATCACAGGTGGGGCAATATTTACCTGCAGATGAAATGGATATTGGCAACATTCCCATTGCAAGATGAGCCCTTCTCAGCCACCTTGTGTCCCAACAGAATCCAGAATCATCTTTTTTATTTAGAAATAATGCGAGATAACTCAATCCTTTGATATTTGGAAGCTTGTATTCAATGTTAAGAGAAAACACATTTTTATTCACACACTTTCGCTTGTTCATCATCCCGAAATAAAGAAAAATAAGTCAAGGATTAACTCGAAGGTACTACAAAATTAAATAATATCAAAGTGTCACCAGTCATTCCAAAATCACAATAACGTTCTCAATGTTTGGAATGCTCTTTTATATAATTTTTTTAAATAAAGGAACATTCATCAATGTCGAGCGCTGTCAAGGGTTAATTAAATAATGTGTACAATAATTTCAAATTAATTAGTAAGGAATGATTAGGTTGATACTTTGTACTTGCGTATCATTCGGTAATTACATTTTAATTTTAGATAATTAATTTTACACCCTACAATATATTCAGTTTGAAAGTTCAATAAGAACAAAAAACAATATAGCTGATAGTGTAGGTTCATCTTTACTGTCACAGCTTTATGGCGCTTTAGTCATTTTTTAAGTAAATACTTCTTTACGCATGCTTGACTTGAGGGGTAAACTGGCAAATGCGTTACGGAAATTACAGCATTACGAGAAACGTAATATCGGGCGTTCTGAACGTTACGGAGGCGAACGATAATAAAATAATTTTGAGGTTCATTCCTCACAATCTAATCGTGACATCAGTGCTCAAATCCATAGAAATGACGTTTGGAATGGGTGCTGGCATTTATTTTAAACTTTGTAAGAATTAAATGAACAATCCCATTCTAAGCGTAATTCCCATAATAAAATTAATCAAATTTTCATTTAGAGTGTGCAAACTCAGTGCATTGAAACGACTGATTTGTCACAATGATTGGTAACAATCCAAACGAATCTTCGATATAGATTCTTAATCACTGATGATTGGAATGGTTTTATTCGATGCCAGAAAGAAAATTAGATTAGACTACAAAAGAAGTATTTACTTCAGTCGTGTGGTCTAAAGCACACTCTTATTTTTCTTTCCAGCGTTTTTCACAATAATGTGGAATAGTGTTAAAAATGTGTGCAATTCCACCAATTTAATAATAGAATTGTGAAATTCCACCAATTTAATAATAGAATTGTGAAATTCCACTAATTTAATAATAGAATTGTGAAATTCCACCAATTTAATTTAAGAATAAATTATTTGCTAAGAACGAGTTTAGTGATCAAATTTGAAAAGTCATATTTTCCTTGGTTTCCTCTACACCCTTTGTCCTATTCCTCCCTCTATTACTCTTCACCTTATAACAAACCTAAGACCAACGAAGTTCCATTGAGATAGGAGCTACAAAGCATTATACAAATCAAAGAAAGCAAACAATTATTCTTCAAATACAAAACTATTTATTTTTATTAAAACAAACTATTAACAATAAACTAGTAATTTTTGCAAAGGATATTTTTAATATTATGCAAACAACATAACATTTATCTGCTCAACAATTTGACATGGATAAAAAACTAGAATAAAAATACCAATAAGGCACCTATTTGGGTGTACAAAGTGACCACAGACTGTTCAGTATGAGAACTCATTTGTTATTTCTATATTAAAAGATCTTTTACTATTATATGTACTATAGGATAGATTGTTTTTAAATCTATGTAATAATATATTTACATACTTAAATAAATCTTCGTTGATACTGCAATACGTCGTACGTCACCAATAAGTGAAGAATTGGATTATCCATGGTGAGACCATATTAATACTGTTCTTAGCCATATGACATTATTTGATATGATGTAAAGATCAGAAATTCAAAATAAAAATTACACGTCCACCAAAAAAAACATAATATGTAGTTTTTTTTGGTGGATGTGTAATTTTTATTTTAAATTTCTTTAAAACCAAAAAAGAACATAATAGTTTTTTTTTAAATAATATGGTTTATGCAGTATCAATGACGATGTATATATAAAATTGATTATCGTACAATCTAACACGAGTACAAGTACAATAGGCACATACATTCATTAACAATAAATTACTGGTCCCTCAAATGTTCACAAACTTATTTAAACCTAAAGATGAACAATGTGGTATTTATATTATACATAGTTCAGTTTTAAAAGGCTCTTGTTAACTTATAGGAACAATAAAAATATTACTCCTAATGCAATCTTATACAATCTGTAAAATGGGAAAATGTTTCCGTTTGTGATCTAATACAAAAAAAGAACCTTGTGCAAAATATAATTGATAAAAGAAATGAGAAATTTACATAATAATGACAAATTCTTATTTTTTGAAGTAAAAAGGTAGCATTCGGATCTCGGCAGTCGCGGTCCGGCAGCAGCGGCTCTGCAGCCGCAGCCGTGGTCGCGCCATACCGCTTTGTAGGGATTTGTAGGCAATAGTTTCTGACACAAGCGACCGTTCAGCGCAGCCGGGGGGCGTGGCCTGCGCGCGACCTTGGCAACGACGCCGAGCCGCTCCGGTGGCAGTATGGTCGCGCTGCCCGCTCAGAAATAGTTTTTCCTCAGCTGTGATTGATCCTTTTTTCATTGGTTGAATATCGTTTTCAATTAAACTAAGTACAAATTGAAATTGAGTTTTATTTAGTCTGCAGTATTTCCTGAATTTCTGATCCTTTAGATTTAAGTGCCGTTTTATCAGAATTTGATAGCTGCTTTCATCGACTCTGGATGTATATAATGAATCGATTTTATTCCTTTTTAATGAAAGTAAGAGCAAACATTATTTCATCATCCTCTTCTTCTTCCCTTATCAGTCTCTTCACGAGTTCTCGCTTTCGTTCATTGGAATTGTCAGACATAGTTAATATTCGATACACAACCGCAATGCACAACTGTTCGCACTGACTTCTGCTTGACTACTGAGGTTGGCAGTCGCTGCCCAGGCCGTGAACGCTGCTATCCGAAAGCTTCTGGCAGCGCCGCACAGCAGTGATAATGGGTCGCGGCAGCTGGTCGCAACTGCCAAGTCACGACTGCCGAGATCCGAATGCTACCTTTACGCTATGTTGCACTTCCTTCTCTTTCAACCAATATTTCGTACAGCCTCACAGTGTCCATCATCAGGACAGATGTGACCAAAAATCATTCACAACAGTACTTTAATTCAAATCATATCCAAAATAAAGAAATATGTTTTTGTACATTTTTCTACATAATATTCTACAGAGTATACAGGACTCATTTTTAGGAAAATTAATAATCATTCTAAGGTGAAAAATAACAATGGTAAATACAGGTAAGTCATTTTTTGCATGGCACCATAGAAACAAAGAAATTTATTTTTATTGCAAAATTCATATAAAAAATTAGGAATATTGGTGCGATTTTAAAATTGGTCCACATTATTAATAAGAAATTTATTCACTAATAAAAATACCCTTACAACACTCCATTCTACTTAACTACATTAATTATTCATTCATGGTCTGATATATATATGGTATAAGAAGTAGGGGACGTCTGAGAAAGACATGGCACGATCAAGTGAATCAGATACTTGAGTCGGGCCATGTCAAGAGTCAGAAAAATAGAAGAGTATGTATGAGACGATGTATGAATGTGGATGAGGCAAAGAGTGTGTGCCAAGACCGAGGTGTTTGGCGGTCCGTCCTCTCTGCCTACCCCTGCGGGAAACGGCGTGATGGTTAGTTAGTTAGTTAGTTTGGTCTGATAAATGCATTAATTTTTCAGCCTCAAAAAGTTTGGTCATATTTGAATTAATTGCTGCAAAAAGACAACAAGTTCCTAACGAATAGAATTCACCAAAACATAATTCATTGTGTAAAAAACCATCTAACTCTTATGCAGATTTCCGAGTGTTTATTGATTAGTTCTTTAATCTTTCACATTCACGCATCGATTCGTTTCTTCTTAATTAGGGCGAGGGATGCTATTTGTTAGTTTTCACCCTGCCGCTCAGGTCTACAGATGTGATCCCAGAGGCCCTAGCACGCTTGCTCTATAACGATCGGTAGGATAACTAACGGTAACTTCTCATCGTTCCCTACGACAACTGCAGATCGCAAACGAATAGGTGACAGTTCACAATGACTAAGTGTCCTTAATATATTCGATATCAACTGTCATTTGTACTTTTGAGATCTGCAGTTGTCCTAGAGAACGATGAGAAGTTACCGACAATCGGTCGGTAACTTCATATCGAGCGACCGTGCTAGCACACCTGGAACGGATGTCACAGCTTTGATGATTGATAAAAGGTCACGTTTAACGCTAGAGAGCAAGTTACTTACCGGTGGTTACCGCGTTACTTCAAGTGAAACTTGGGCAGGACTGACCCAAGAGACGCTTTTTTTATACCGTCTGCGTTCCGAGTTCAGCTAACCCAGAGAGAAAATACTCATTGAAACCCTTTTGGTAAATTGAATGGTTAAGGGAACAATTAAGTTTCCTTTAGTAGGACTGACACAAATGTAACCTATTTATCAGTTATTGTAAAAGTTTATTATACCGTCTTGCTATAAATACATGTCATACTTGAAAATTGATTGTACCCAAAATAAAGATTGATCGTTTTCACCGTTACAAGTGTTATTTAATTATCCCGATACAATTGGACATTTACTTTAGATGCCACTAAAGTATCTAATACTAGTACCATAGAGAACATGGTTACGTAGTAATCACTTGAGTTTTTAAGTAGTGAATGACGTTTCACAGCAAACCAACAATTTCTTCTCCTAGTGATCAAAAACATCACCTAGGTATAGTAACAACATAAAAATGCTTTAATTGGTAATTATAAATCATGGTGTAACGCAATATATAATTAATTAATGTAAAATTGATCACGATTAATGCTAGCACACCTGGAACGGATGTCACAGCTTTGATGATTGATAAAAGGTCACGTTTAACGCTAGAGAGCAAGTTACTTACCGGTGGTTACCGCGTTACTTCAAGTGAAACTTGGGCAGGACTGACCCAAGAGACGCTTTTTTTATACCGTCTGCGTTCCGAGTTCAGCTAACCCAGAGAGAAAATACTCATTGAAACCCTTTTGGTAAATTGAATGGTTAAGGGAACAATTAAGTTTCCTTTAGTAGGACTGACACAAATGTAACCTATTTATCAGTTATTGTAAAAGTTTATTATACCGTCTTGCTATAAATACATGTCATACTTGAAAATTGATTGTACCCAAAATAAAGATTGATCGTTTTCACCGTTACAAGTGTTATTTAATTATCCCGATACAATTGGACATTTACTTTAGATGCCACTAAAGTATCTAATACTAGTACCATAGAGAACATGGTTACGTAGTAATCACTTGAGTTTTTAAGTAGTGAATGACGTTTCACAGCAAACCAACAATTTCTTCTCCTAGTGATCAAAAACATCACCTAGGTATAGTAACAACATAAAAATGCTTTAATTGGTAATTATAAATCATGGTGTAACGCAATATATAATTAATTAATGTAAAATTGATCACGATTAAAATAAATGAATGAAACATAAATAAATAATGTCTAAGAGAGCCATTCTATCACTTTACAAAAGTTACAAGTTAATAATAGTATTCGGTAGTACTGTATATATAATTACATTCTTGAAAGACATTCATCGCATTTTAAGCCACTTTAATGATATTGCGACCGTACAGGCTTTTGTGATCAACGAGAGAAGAGAATGCTTTAACCATGACTTTGGACCGGCAATTTTATATTGCACATTCCGTGTCCGTTCATATATTATCTCTACTAGATTTACACCCTTGAAGGGGTTAAACTACAGACATTTTTAAAAATAATAATATCATTAATTCATGTAAGAAATATCTTTTATGATATTGAATCGAAAAATAATGACTTGGTAGACTATCAGATTCATTGGTCAGAACCTAGCTGATCTCAACATTTCCACTTCTATTGAGAGCTTCTTATTTTCCTCAATCAAAATATTTTGCGTTTGCTGCAGGTCTTCAACTCTGTGTGCTAAATTCGATATCTGGTCTTCCAGAAAGATTCGGTTCTTGGTCTGCTGAATAGTCATCTGATAAAAGTTATTCCTGGACTGTTCCAATACATCATATATGGAGTATTTTATAAAATCTTTCAATTCATTTCCCAAATCGTTCATGGAATCAGTATTGCACTTAATTGTTGAAACAGAATCGACAGAATCGATTTTTTTTATTGTAGTTTGTGAGTATTTTGGAATACTTGCACTTTCATTGGTTTCAAAGTTTTCTGTGATTATATTCCTGGAGATAGGAGACGGAGTGGCTTGTTGTTGGGATATAGTTCGGCAGACAGCGATGGATCTGGCAAGGATGGGAGTGGATTGGGATGCTCCTCCTTTTTCAGCAGAATCTTGTGAAACTTGCGACTTTTTTGTGACTTTTGAAAAATTCATGGCTCTCTTTGCAATAAAATCAGGAGCAGAATTGTTCTTCTTATCAGAATCAGCTAGACCTCCAACTATATTGACAAGGAAGGAGTCCTTACTGCCATTTACGATTTCCGTTTTGTCCTTCAAAGGTGAAGGAGAGTTTAACTGTTCTATGAAGTCAAAGGAGCGAGAGGATTCCGGCGATGGGCATTCCGGTTGAGTCGTGAGAGTAGGACTGAAAGCCTCTTTCAAGCTGGCGTCCATAGTCACATAGTGCTTGCGCTTCGCCACTTCTGGCCTAAATGCCACTTTATTAATACCCCACTTACCAGATCCTATTAAAGTTACGGGTGCAGAGAAATTACGCAAATCATAAATCAATACTTCTCCCTTCTTGTTCCCTAAAGCTACCTGGCCGTCGTCGTTGACATCGATGCAAGTCAAAGCAGATTCGGTTTCAATTGTGTTAACAATTTGTTCCATTTTCAAATCATACATATGCATCTTCTTATCAAATCCACACGACACCATGACATTACCATTGATTCGGGAAAATTCCACATCAGAAATGACAGAATTGTGAGCGTCCTTAAAGAACAAGCGATTTTTTCCATTATCGAGGTCTCTCAGAAGGATGCAGCCTTCGTCGGAAGCCAAGGCCAGGACAGAGCGTAATTCGGGATGAAAACGAAGAGCGGAAACCTTATTAGAAAAAGGAACTTTAATGACCCCGATCTGAGTGTTGGTGATAACATTGCAGATGACGGTTTCCCCGCTTTCCAAACCGGCGGCCAGGTATTTGTTTTTAGAGTTAAAGTCCAGTATCTTGACAGCGGAGGGGGCGTTGGTGAAGGTCTTGATAATATGTTTGAATTTGGTGTCCCAGATGAACATGCGGCCGCTGCGGCATCCCACGGCCAGCTGGCGATGGCCGCCGCGATGGAAGGCGGCGGCTGTGGACTCCTCCTCAGGGACGCACTGCAGACACTGCACTCCTTCTTCTGACGCACTGAGGATCTCTATTCTTCCAGTAGGATTTACCTGAAATTACATATTATATTATTCAAAATGGTAGATACTCTCGGAATCATCTTCGTGAAAGACCATAAATCAGAATCGAAATATTGCTTGAAAGACTGTTAAGGTTTCAACACATTCAGTAAAAAAAAAACACACTGTATTAAAAAACAAACGGTTTAAAAAACTAATACCACAACAAACCAAATGTCAGCATAATTACAAATAGCTCACAATAACACTCTTCATTACCCACTGAGAGAGAGAGAGAGAGAGAGAGAGAGAGAGATCTGCTTGATCATACAGTAAGTAATTAACATAATCGACAGTAGGTTTTAGTCAAGCTCCAAACCAAATGCCTTTGAGTTTTTACTCTACAGAGGGTAATGATCTAATTAGTTTTCAAGCGTATTGCTTTTTGGTGAACAGATCTGAACAGTCAGGTATTTTCCCACCTTTCCTTTCCTCATCTACTTCCCTTCCTCACACCCTTCAGTCTCACAACAAAAATATGGTGATCTGTCAATCTGTCCTATCTTCTTTTTTCTACTTATTTTTAATAACGGTTTAAAATTGTCCTCGCTCGATAGTACAAGATGTTTTCACTATGTACCTAATACGTACAGATATTATTTCTTTCTTAGTGAAAACATTTGTGCTATCAGGTGAGGAAATATTTATAATATTATTTTATCAAATATCTCAAAACCAAATACAATATTGAAAATTATTTTTGAAAAAATTTACAGGCAATCTACAATAAATCTAAATAAATCTACAATATCAACTCTTTTACTTTGGAATTTTGATGGCCAGTAACAAAATGCGTTCAAATCTTTAAAATCATACTCTATTCTCTACATGCACACATTGCAGGGCATCTGTAGGTATAGTCATGATTTCACTGCACTGCTATTGTAGTTAGTCATATCCAGTGGCGGCTCGTGACTTTTGGTGAGTGCATATATTTACAAAAATGTTATTATTGTGAAATATATATTTTTTTTTTCGAAAAAAAAATTTTTGTATGAAAATTTTCAGGAAATCTGTGCGGCGCACGGCAAAACTGAAATTTCCTGAAAATCTTCATACAAAAAATAAATTTTCGAAAAAAGAATAAATATTTTTCGGCTACAACGACATCAATAATGCCATTTTTGTTACTATTAGCACTCTAGCTCACCAAAAGTCACAAGCCGCCACTGGTCATATCGTAGGGGTTTAAATTGATCAACAACATTGGTTTCATAAAGGTGTATATTTTTATTATTTTGTGGTTAATTTTTAGTTTGGATATAAAGCTTGGTGTTTTCTCTTTCTAACACTGTTAAGATCACATTTCTCTCCATGATAGTAAGGATTTTTACGATAACTATGTATATGAGTTGTTCCCAAAACGAATAAATTAGCCTGCGGGATTAAAAAAAAAGGGGGGGGGGATAATAATAATGTAATAATATGCCATTATCCAAATAAAAACAAAAACTTGAGACTCTCTTGCGGTATTCATATAAAACTTATAATCTTAAACGAGAGTAGCCCATAATCTGTAACAATTCTTCTAAGGAAACTAATTTTTATTTTCACAACTGTCTGACCTAGTCTAAAACCAATATCATCAGAGACAGAGCCAAGGTTTGAGATTTAAAATACAGCAGAAAATAAGTTTCATTAAGAAATTTACCTGTATTATATATTTTATTGCGTTATTTACCTGTAATTTATATTTTATTGAGTAATTTATTTACCTGTAATATATATTTTCCGTCATCGCTCCATTCAATGTGCTTCAGAGGTCTGTCGTATGTCCCATGAGTAAATTTGTGGGCCCAACTTTCACATTCGTAGAGTCTCAAATCGTTGCTTATTGAGGCCAGAAACATGATGACTAAAGAAGGAAGTACATTATTTACTTTGAGATTAAAGTATTGCATGCAATGGAAAACTATTAACACCATAAAAATAGATTTCTGAAAAAATACACTCTGTTAATCGCCCAAATAATAATAATTAGCCAAAAATTAACAAAATCAATTTACAAACACGGAATTCGATGATATTCATAAACCAACATTAAAATAATTAAATAATATTTTCGTATACACAGAAAGATTAAAAATGAATAAAACATTTTTCTTTTCGGAGTATATGGGGCAATTTCTGTATGTAGGCTTACCGTAAACAAACCGTAGAGTTGCCTCTTGATCTCTCTAAAATCTTCCAGAAGTCACTTGTAGACAATAACAATCCTTTTGACAGGACGGAACACAACTTCTAAAAACTCAATATTTAACGTAAGTAAATAGCAGAATTCCTGCGGAACGCTAATGGAATTAATCGAAATCAACTGACAATTCTGACGTTTGAAATATTTGACAATAAACGATGAGTGTTGCTGGTATAAAACCGAATAAATATTTTTAGAGCAACTAGCAACATTATTAAATTGAACATGAATCCTAATAGCCGATTCACACGAGGCGATTTTTGTCGGTCAACTCGACAGTTGAAAGCTAATTGACACGTGTGAACACTTTGTCAACAAAGTTATCAACTTTTTTTGTTGCTAGCGAAAGTTGATAGCCCGTCTACTTTTGTCGTTCAAGTATGACAATCGCCATTTTGGTTTTACTAATCGTTCGAGTTTTACACCGAATCGTCGCGTCTGAACATATGTTTCAAGTCGCTTATCATTTTTAGTTACTCGCGGGAAAAAGTAAACGTCAGGCGTTTCATTTATTCGGTACTAGTTCTTACCGTCATGGAATCCATTTCAACCAAAAAATATCTGAAATGGTCGGACGATTTAATGTTCAGATTTATGGATCTGTACCAAAGCCATCCCTGTCTTTGGGATCAAAACAAGACGTATACAAAAATAGAATATTATTATTGAAATAAATAATATTGAAAGAAATTGTGTTGGATGCGCCTTATTCACTCCTTCTCATGATCCATTTTCTCACCCGTTTTAAGTACGACGTTTTTTATGTTTTTTCATAATCTCCAGCTTTTCTCGCAGAACATCAGAAATTAGACGCACGCACTAACAATTTCAGTTGACGCCATTTTGAATGTCAAAATCGGTTCAACTTAAATCGATATGTGTGAACAAAATCTTGTTCAACTTTTTTCGTAAAATAAAGTTGGTCAACAAAAATCGAAGCGTCAGAACGTGCCATAACCATTTGTCTTGTTGAGCGGTTGTGTCAATCCGATTGAATTCAGGGCCGGCCAAGACGGTGACCGGTCTACTCAATGAAAACTTTTTTAGTATATGAATATTGAGTACAAACTTTTCATCGGATGTTAATTCCTCACATGATAATTCATCCTGTCTCGAAGCGTCGAAAACTGATAATTGGGGTTTTTAACCTTAGGTTAAGTTAGGTTAGCTGTGGGAGGGGGGGAAATGGAAGGATAGGTTAATGTGAGTTATGATGTGATAAATTATCATGTGAGGAAGTATGGTGTCTGAAAAAATTTACTATGGGAATTCAGACGCTGAGATCTCATACTCCGATTAGGCTGGAATCAGACGGTTCACTGATCGTTCATTTCTGTATTTCATTCGGCCTATTTTACTCGGAATGACACGTCTGAACATGAAATGAAACATAAGTGAAACGAAGTTGAGAACATTTGCTCGAGTAACCATAGAGTAAACCTTCACTCGAGTGAAGGTTTACGCCATGTTTACTAGAGCGAATGTTCCATCTTCGCTTCATTCCATGTTCAGACGGCACTATAGAAATAAGCGTTCACTCGTTCCACTACAGCGTCGGTGAGCGAGGTCAGGCGCGCTGGAATTCGTTTGATTACCAGCGCGGTCCGGCCTCGAATTTTAAGGAGAAACATGTCAGATTCATCCATTTTTACGCAATTTTGTTGACACAAATAAATAAAAAACACAGTATTATTTCGTCTTATAAACCTTTTTATTTTTAATGACGTAATAACACAATTTGATTTTACTTTTTTTATTACGAACTTTTACCTACAAATTAATGTGAAGGATTTTAAAACTTAATTTCTTTTGATGAATTAAAAGTTTATATTTTCAAAATATCAACACAAAACTTTATTTGTTGATCTCAAAAACAGTGAAAATGCAGAAACGAAACTTTAAACAGCGCTACTGCAAAACGACAAAATCGCACATCCGACATTGTTCTTCGGGACCGTCGATATCTTCAGTTTACTGGCAAAGTTTGCAAAATATTCACGTTCTTTAAAATCGCAATTCTCAGTTATCATCATTCTGAATCATAATCGTTCTTGTTGAAATATTACGATCTTTATAATCATATGATTAATATCGCATGGTGAAAAGGCCATACGTTGATAACGTTTTTGTTGAGTTGCCCGCTCACCGTTTTCAATGTATTTTTGTTTTATTCATATGGCAGTACTTTATTGAATTGACAAGACAAATTTTCCTTCTTGTAACATTACACTCGCAAACATGGCTGACGCGGCAGAGTCCCTCGCGTCCAAAACCGCTGAAAATATTGAAGATATTATCGTAGAAACAGTTAAAAATGCCACCGGAAAAGTTCCCTCGACACCCGAAGGGATGGCGGTTGCCTACGGAAGTTTAGTTATAATGGCTTTGATACCGATATTTTTCGGTTCATTTAGATCTGTCAAACACCATAAGGAACAGAAGGTACGTGGACAAATTTTCATATTAAATTGATGTTTCAATAAATTTACAACATTGATTTTCTGAATATGCATTAACCCAACTCGAACTTTAAAATACCGTTCTCTGTTTTTAATGTTTTAGTTCGTGTTGAATTCGCTGTAATTTGGAAATTGGTTTGATTTTCAATATTACACATTGTAATGGCAATGGGCTATTCCTTATCAGTTTCAAGATAGGTCAGTAAAGTTAATAGTGGTCTTCTTTCGCTAACGTTCGAGATTTATTTCCTGGTATTTTGTTAGCATAACATTCATCTACTACAGTAATACTGTGTCATCACTGTGGACCTACAATGATAATGTTATTTTTGCATTGATACCGTAGTGGCAGGGTGTCACATTATTTCTCTTTTTTCATTATTTAACCAACATAGTATAGTTACACTAATGTTTAAAAAAACATTATATTGTCAATAAACCACTTTACAAAAAAGTATGTTAACCCTAAGGGACAGGTCTGAAGGAAAGAATCTCACAAACCTGTGTTTTCCACTCATTCCCAACAATTTATGCAGTACACAAGGTGACTGATAATCGATGTTATATTATACGAATATAATGAAAAAAAGTTGATGTAAAATAATTAATATATTTATAAGACCGGTCAGTGGGGGAGTTGGCATCGCGTTTGGGTACCATCCAGGCGTCCCGTGTTCAATTCCTCGGCTGGCTAAGTCCTCCATCACGACACAAGCAACATCTTCCGCTTACTTTGGTGGTAGTAGAAGATTTTCAAATATTTGTCAGGTTATTCATAATGGAAAGTTTTAAAAAATGTATATACATAGTAGAGGCATTATAAACATAATAAAAAGTGAACAAGTAGTTGAAATTACTTCCACCTTATTTGAGGTAACAGAATAGTGCAAATAAGTGCCTACAGGATAGGTTGGTGGCTCCATCGTCTCTCAAAAGATTGATGAAAATGAATTCCTATATTAGTTACCTGTTTCGCCACTAAAACTTGAGCAAACACTAAGTTTAGTAAAAATTAACGGCGCCAATTTAATGTGTGGTTTACCCTTACATTTGTATCAGACGGCCGTCCGTGGTCGAGTAGTAAGACGCTTGACTCCCAATCGGAAGGTCGCGGATTCGTACCCGGCGTGCGCAAATAAATTTTATTAGATTAATTTGTGTTATTTCACAATTAATTAATAAAAATAATATATATTATATTTGCGGCACGTTCCAGAGTGGAAGATACTTTCAGTATCGCCCTGGTGTAGGACCACCATTCAGAATTGAAATGTTGCTTAATAATGGCTTTAGCCGTGTTTAGTGACTAGATCTGAATAGCCAGGTACTTCCCCACCGTCCTCTTTCCCATCTCCTTCCCTTCCCCACTTACCTTCAGCCTCACAACATACTCCACAATTGGGGATTGCATAGTCTCACTGGCTCCAGAAGGGAGCAGTTGGGACTCTTGTGAGGTATTCTCTAAAAAAAAAAAAAACAGTGACAAATCATCTATTGGAAAGTAATGACTATTTTGGGTTTCTTTTCATTTGATGAAAAAACTAGCTTAAATCTAACCTAGCCTAATCTAGTTAACCTAAAGGCCGGTCTCTTGCGACCAATTTTACAAATAATACCTCAAACATTACCATAAACATGGGGCAGGGCCATAACGTTTGTTGTTTTCCCTGGGCCACGGAAAGCAAAAACATTGTAGTCCCGAACTAACTATCCACAAAGTGTGTACACATTTTCATCAGAGGAGACGCCGCTTTAGTATAATTTGTTGTTGCTAAGCATTTAAATAAAATTAATAAATATCGGTAGATCTCTCGCTAAAGCGGCAACAAATTTGATAATATTAAATAGGATCACTGAACTCCATTTCACCGCAATATTTACAGTATAATTTTTATTTGGTATTAAATTGTATTATGCATGTTGCACTGTGGAATGCGTGCACCAATATACAACCCTTTCCATTGCATATTTGTAAATAATAAATTTGTTGAGTCATGACTTTTTCGTGAAGAATTTTCACATATTTGCAGACTTCACTTTGTCAATCCAATGCTTAGCGGAGGTTTTTCTATTAAAGTAGAAGTTCAATCAGGTGACACTGAGATTGTGCATTTGAACAAATTTTATGAATTTGTTAAGTTAAAGCGTCTTTCAAAGTTTATATTTTCTGATATCTTAAGAGCGATTGACCAGCGGCTGATAATAAAAGTTTGAAAATGCTTGCAACTGTATAGGGAGGTTCCAATGAGAAAGTTCGATTATTCGTCATATCAAATTTTTTAAATTAAAAATTTAATATCGATTTATTTCATTCAAAACTTGCATTAATATATTCCTATATTCAAGTAAGCAAGAAAAATGCTCAAAACGCACGATGATAAATTTTTTGATCATAAGTTTTTCTATAATGACTAAACAAAATAAGTGTGTAAAAAAATTTTGAAATATTTTATTTTGTAAGATCTTAAATAAATAGAAAAACTGAAGTATTTTTGTCACGAAACACATTCTCGGATTTATTTTTTAATGATTTTAATTTAACTAAAATTAAAATTCTGAAAACTGTGTTCACTAGATTATGTATTGATTTATTTTGTTGTATGATTATATGATTTGAAATTTGTGTTTTTTAATAGAATCTATCGTTTGAAAATTGAACAAATCTGCCAACGACCAACGTTATAATCTTAGTATATTAAAAATACACTTAGTTTATCAAAATATTAAAACTGTATGTACCAGATAAAATAACATCTAATCAATAATCTTTCAAAATCAATTTATGTTTTTTTGTAAAAAAGAGTCAATACGCCTAGATTTTGATTTAAAAATGACTAATTTCTGGTATTCTCTGGTAATATCCCCTTAATATCTGTTAAGAATTGATGCAAATTTTCCAGATGATCACAATGTGTTTGTACCAGATAAAATAACAATCTTTCAAAATCAATTTATGTTTTTTTGTAAAAAAGAGTCAATACGCCTAGATTTTGATTTAAAAATGACTAATTTCTGGTATTCTCTGGTAATATCCCCTTAATATCTGTTAAGAATTGATGCAAATTTTCCAGATGATCACAATGTGTTTTTGTTTTCAGGAATCTGGTAAAAAGCCAGAAGCCATGACAAGTCGGGATGCCATGGCCTTCCCTCTGATAGCCTCCGCCACTCTGTTTGGCATTTACATCTTCTTCCAAGTTTTCTCCAAGGAGTACATCAACCTGCTGCTCACTGGATACTTCTTCTTCCTCGGCGTTCTCGCCCTCAGCCATTTGTTGAGGTAAATACATTTAACTCGCTTACGCCTCGGGGATCTTATTTCTACTGCATTCTGTCTACCTGCGCCCTCCCTATGCCAGTTCTATTAAAAAAAAATATATATTTTGCTATTTTAATTTTAGAACTCCATTTATTTTTTTTCTTTTATATATTCAATAATATTCTTATTCAATTTATAAAGACAGTTTATTTTTAAACAATTTCTTCTGTGGAATTATTATTAACCTCTTGAATGTCAGATGACAGTTAAGATGTCGAGGCCGTATTTCACAGAAAATTAATATCAGAGCATTCTGAGACGCTAAGATACAAGCAAAGTCTGAAATGATATTGGCGCAAGCGATTCTGACCTTGTCCTTGTACAATTTCTTTATATCGCATTTTATTTTTTAATCTGACAGCTCGTCGCTTCAGTTCGTTTTTATCCAACAGACCAAAACGTAAATTGGGAGAAATGACGCTTTAAAGTTTATTTTACGATAAAAGCACACACATTTTGGAGGATGTGAGTTTACATTGTTGTCGCTAAAAACGGTGAGCCGTTACAAGCGAAGTCGTTATATCCAAATTCTACTGTATACTGTATATTATTTCCATAAGGCTATTTTATAGTGAGAAACAAATCACTTCTAATTTTTATTACCCGTGCCTTCGTTTCCGAGTAAAATGTTAGAAATTATTAATGGTTATTAACCGCTTGGACACATAAGCTTGTTTTTACGATAATTTAACGTAGGTAGACATAGGAATGGCGTATGTCCCGTACCTGAGTTATTAATCACCTTTTAAAATTTCCCAACCACATAATATTGTATTATCCCCAGTATTGTTTAAATTTGATTAACAGTTGTCAGAGTAAGGTGTTTCCAAAGTAATAATTTGGATGACTAGGGGTTTCTTTACCCTATAATTATTTTAGGTACACATTGTATTTTCATGTTCCATAATAATTGAACTCGGCTTAAACAGATATCATTGAATTCTGTGAAATTTAATCATCTTAATAATAAAATGTCATTTTTATTTTCCAGTGTTTTCTAAAGAGTAATAATGTTTTTCAGTCCCATTGTGAGCAGTGCAGGAATAAACAGGTTTATTCCCCACGTCCCGTTCGTCATCAAGTTTGGTATTCCAGACAATTTGCACTGCTACGACTTCACCTCCCACGACCTGGTGTGCCTGGCCATCTCCTCCATTGTGGGCGTCTGGTATCTCCTCAAGAAGGTTAGATTTAAACATAACTTGTACCCCAAAAGAGGATGTTAATAGTCTCGCTAGCTACGGACAAAAGAGATCCTTGTGCTGTATCCAGGGTTCCTATGTAGGCGTATTTAGAGCAGTCCGTGTACCAACTTGCCATGGAGCCAGATGGCCGGCGTAGTCGTGCGGTAGAGTGTTGGACTTCCATTCCGAAGGTCGCGAGTTCGAACCCGGCATGCGCAAATAAATTTTATTTAATTGATTTGTGTTATTTCACAATTAATTATTAAAAATAATATATAGTATATTTGCGACACGTTCCAGAGTGGAAGATACTCTTAGTATCGCCCTGGTGTAAGACCACCATTCAGAATTGAAACATTGCTTGAAATGGCTTTAGCCGTGTTTAGTGACTAGATCTGAATAGCCAGGTACTTCCCCACCTTCCTTTTCCTCGTCTCCTTTCTTTCCCCACTTACCTTCAGCCTCATAACATACCCCAATTGGGGATGCCATAGTCTCACTGGCTCCAGACGGGAGCTGTTGGGACTCTTGTGAGGTATTCACTGTTAAAAAAAAAGGGCACTGGTAATTCCTAAAACAGCGCCCTTGAGGTTTTTACTATGGTTGTTTGGCTCAGGGCCAGCCCTGGCTGTACACTTAATTCGGTTTTTACACAAGGGAAATGTTCCACAGAATACCATGTATAAAATACAGACATTAAAATGGGAGATACATTTCTATTGCGTGAGAATCACCCCATGATATCAAAAAACAAATCACGTTTCTGTTTATCCCTGTACTGTTATTGAGTAGTGCATGAGATAGAAAAAATCTATGATTCCAATAAGGATAGATTTTGAGAGGCCTTCTGCCATTGTTTAATCAAATTCACTTTTAGTATTTTCATTTAGTATCCTATAAGTGCCTGGAGCCAGCAATCTATGGCATTTCCAATTTGAGGAATGAGTGACACTGGAGGAAGTTAATACAGATTAAATTAAATATGCCTTTTTTTTCCTAATCATTAATCATATCCACGTAATATCTATATGTGTAATTTATTTCATATAATTGTTTTGTTGGAACAGCAGTTTATTGTGCTATTTTCGATAATCAAGCATTATTTGCTTAATCTTGAACGACAAAATTTTGCAATGAGTTAAAACTAATGTAATCTAATGCACCCATATTCCAAAATTGACTAAATTTTTCTTGTGTTCTTAAGCCAGACGAACATAATTTTTATTTAATGCCATGCCGTCAAAATGTACATTCAGTTTTTTTTTCATCTCTACTGCAAAATGGCAAATGGACATTGTACTAAATCGGTAACGTTAATGCAATTTTAACTTTAATCTGAATTCTTTAGAACTATTATGAGGAAATTGTTCTTGCGATATCAGAAACTGCCATCCCGGCATGCGCAAATAAATTTTGTTTGATTAATTTATTTTAATTCACAATTAATTAATTAGAAATGATATATAGTATTTTTGCGGCATGCTCCAGAGTGGAAGATACTCTCAGTATCACCCTGGGGGAAGACCACCATTCAGAATTGAAACGTTCCTTGAAATGGCGTTAGCCGTTTTTGGTGATTAGATCTGAATAGCCAGGTACTTCCCCACCTTCCTCTTCCCCATCTCCTTACCCTTCAGCCTCACAACATTCCCCAATTGGGAATGCCGGTCTCACCGACTCTAGACGGAAGCAGTTGATATTCTTGTGCGGTATTCATATATATATATTTTTTTAAATAATGTGTCTGTATTACACAAATTAATAAAAGGAAGCATGTTTTGTCTCTTCCAGCACTGGATCGCTAACAATCTGTTTGGCATGGCTTTCGCTATTAATGGCGTGGAGCTGTTCCACCTGAACAACGTGGTGACGGGCTGCATCTTGCTTTGCGGTCTGTTTGTGTACGACATCTTCTGGGTGTTCGGCACCAACGTTATGGTCACAGTAGCTAAATCCTTCGAGGCACCTATTAAACGTGAGTTTATTTAAGGCATTGTAAATAATGAAAATATTCAAACCATTTAGTTGTAAATGAATTTCTGATTGTAATGTAAAACCGCTGCACCAGATCTCCACACAGGGATTTTCATATTTTCGTTCCCTTAACCTTTTGAAAGCCAGCATAGGAAAAATATATTTTTTCAATACGATGATTTGACATTTCTCACCTTTCTTATGAACTCAATTTTTATAACATTTCTTTTGTGATATATTACAAAAATTACATGAAAATAATGTAGATAAACGAACTTCCTAATAATCACTCAAATCTATGCTTTCCACAATGGATTTATGTATATAAAAAACAATGAAAAAAATATTGACTCCAACTACAACTCCATTCATATTATCACGCGGCGGCCATTTTGTCTGCCATCTTTGATGCCAGCCGTGTCATCGAGAATTAATTTGAATTATTTGGAGATGTTAGATACTATGCAGTATTTCGTTACATCAAGAATGAGAATGGCCCAAGTGATTCTGTCCTTGTTCTTCAAACAATTTTTTTATACACAAGGGACAAAATCGCTTCAAAAATCCAGACCTGCCGGGGGGACTGCGGCCTGCGATGGCTTAAAAAATATTGCTTATTTTCGTTAGTGTGTGTTTCAATTTATGACGGAAATTTACAACACAGTGATTTGAATGTGCTCTGTGCTGTGTGATTGGAATCATATTATGAAATCTTTCTTTCTGCAAACTGAAATAAATATTTTTATTGGACGAAGCAAGGTTTAAAAACGTCATAAAAAGCTTAGCTGGAAAACGGTAAACTAAACCTATGTTAAAAATGTAATGTAAATAATAAAAAATAATATTGTTATCTGAATTTAAAATACGAGATTGACAAAAGTAATGTAAAAATAGTTAGGTTGTAATGACCGAGTTGGTTGAGGCATTGTCCCGTTAAGATTATTTAGTATTAACTTCTACAATATAAAATTAATTGTTATCTGTAACACAAATGTAAGAATGGGTTTCAAAATTTTTTAACAATTCATCAAATATTTGAAGTTAATTTTCTCTATCTATTAAAGTTCTGTGATTATTTATGTTTTATGAAGCTACTGGCCTATAATGTTATAATAACATAACTTAAATAGAACTTACACAGAATGTGAAAATTAACTTCAAATATTTGAAGAATTGTTAACATTTTTCAAACAACACGTCCTAAATTTATTGGAACACTAAAAAAATTAACAAAACACCAATCCTAAGAAAAACTTCCTTACAAACAGAATAGTGGAAGTGTGGAACAAACTTCCAAACAAACTTCCGAACACAATGTGTCATCGATGCTACAAATACAAGTCAAGTTAAAGAAAGGGTTGACTATTTTTTTTTAATATGAACTAACTCAATTACTATTAACTTGTTGAAAGTCAGCATACAAAAAATATATTTTTTCAATATGACATAAAATATTTGACAGTTCTCACCTTTCTTATGAATACAATTTTTATAACATTTCTTTTCTGATATAATACAAAAATTACATCAAAATAATGTAGATAAAACGAACTTCCTAATAATCACTCAAATCTATGCATTCCACAATGGATTTATATCATAAACAATGAATAAATATAGACTTCGAATATGACAGCATCAATATTATCAAGCGGCAGCCATTTTATCCGCCATCTTTGGTGCCCGGCGCGTCATTGGCATTTAATATGAATTATTCGGATAGCTAAATGCTATCCAGTAATTCGTTATGTCAAGATCGAGAATGGCCCAAGCGATTCTGACCTTGTTCTTCATACAATTTCTTTATGCAATTTCTTTATATAGAGGCAAAATTACTTCAAAAATCCGGACCGGCCGGGGGGACTGCGGCCTACAAGAGGTTATGTAACTTGTTGTGAAATTAAATATGAGAATGTCAGTAGAATGCTGCCTGCTAATAATTTATGTGCATAGTATTAAAAAAAAAGATCTCTCTCACATTAGCTCAATCGGTAAAGCTGCGCCCCGGCAAGGTGAAGGTCCTGGGTTCGAGTCCCAGATGTGACCGTATCTTTTTCTGTTTCAGATTTTTGAATGAGTTTTGCTAATATTGTCTTTATTTAAAATATTTTATAAGATCACAATCTAATCTGTCAATTTTTGCAGTGGTGTTCCCGCAAGATCTGCTAGTCAACGGTCTAAATGCCACCAATTTTGCCATGCTCGGACTTGGTGACATTGTGGTGCCCGGTATTTTCATTGCCCTGCTCCTGCGCTACGACAAGAGTCTCAAGCGGGACTCCCACATCTACTTCTACGCCACCTTCGCCGCGTACCTGTTTGGCCTGCTCGCCACCATCTTTGTGATGCACATGTTCAAGCACGCTCAGCCCGCGCTCTTGTATCTGGTACCCGCCTGTTTGTCCACGCCCCTGCTGCTGGCCCTCATCAGGGGAGATATCAATTCTATGTTCTCGTAAGTGCATCATTTCTTTGTACATCTCAATCCATCCCCTCTTCTCTTAACCTGTCACGTACGTGCCAGTCGTATTTGGAAAAACCACGCAGAAATTACCTTCCCGACTTTTGATCAAGTATCCATATAAAAACAAAGGAATTGATTTTTTTTGCGATTGTTTTCTGTTTATCAGATAATGTATCTTATTATTCATATATATTACATGATAATATCGTTACAAGTTTTCCCAGAATAGCTAACTTTAACAATAAAAGTATATAAAAATTTTCCCATTCGGCAAACAAATGTAAAAAAAAATATATTCATACGAAAATGAACTGATATTTTTATTTCTACACAAACCTGAATAATCCAAAGGTGTTTTCTAAGAAGTAATGCCATTGATACTTCTTTGAAAATGTAAAATATTTATATGGACGGACTTTGACAGTTTGAAAGGGACGCTGCCGTGTCATAGATATTTTATTACAAATTATTCCGAGTAGCTAGGGCACATGCCGATATTAGCTACGTAAAGAACAAGAATGGCCCAAGCGATTCTGACCTTGTCCTTCATACAGTTTCTTGTACATAAGGGTTAAAAACGCATTTAAAAAAAAAAATTGAAAACTTGTACCGCGCGTGCCAGCCCGCTTACGGCACAGAAAAGGTTAAATGTCAAAATAATAAAAAGATATAGTAGTTCCAGAGAGAGGTTGTATGTGATGGCATAGTTCTAGTACCTTTTTTGTTTTCGTACAAGCATGTTATGTGTCATCGACGAAACAACATGCACATGACCTCTGTCTGTTTTTAGTTTTGTGAAATGGGTGCGTTGGTATGTTGATCTTGAGCAGATTTTATCTCGGGCAAAAAATATCATGGGCATCTATTTTTTAATTTCTTTTGTCTCAAAAGTTGTACATTTTAACTCTGTAGATAGACAGGAAAAACCAGGAAGTGCATATGTCTATTTTTTCTCATGTTAGAAATGTAATAATTTTTTTGTAACGTTGTATTTTAACGCAGATTTTATAAACGGTGGATTCTTGTACACGCCGATTACTTTGAGAGCTAAAATGCAAATACACATTGTTTATTATTCTTTACTAGACTTTAACGTTTTGTATTTGCTTCTTACAGGTATGAAGATCATCCACAGGAAGTAGAAGAAGAAAGGAAAAGAAAGGAAGCCGAAGCAGAAGCGAAAAAAGTCAAGTAAACGTTTCCACAATAGAGAAACTTCACTTAGTCATACGGTTTATCTCGAGTGGTCTGCTCGCTGCCCTCTGTCTTAGCGTTCAAGTACTAAGTTTGTCAAGAAACATAATATGTATTCTTATACTTTAATAACTATATTTTTTTATGTTTTGTATTCACATTTATTTTTTTACATCTTTCCTGTAGTTCCTTTGCCAAATTAGCATTAAGCCCTGTTCACACACAGCTATAAACCGCGAGCAGATATCTGTTGTACCGCGAGCGCTTATATTTTGTACCGTTCACACAACGCTATCAAATATTTCTTCCTATGGTAGGAGAAGAGGTCAGATGTATTTAGATAGCTCGATATGAGATACCATTTGTTTGTAGATTTTGTACTAGACCTGAGAATTTGACAGCTGACATTCGCACGTTTTAATAAAAATGACCCCCTCTCCTGTTTTCGGCGGGAGAGGGGGGCGCTCATCTGTTCGTATATCGCCTCAGGAGCGGTTACGGCATAAGATCTGCATTGTGTGAACGGGCTGAAGGGATTGCATGGAGAGCGATATTTGGCATGTTATGATCTTTTACAGTTTATAGCTGTGTCTGAACAGGGCTTTAAAGGTACAGCGCGTTTTCTGCTTTCAGACATATTGAATACCGTAGATAAATTTAATGTTGTTTTTACCGTAACGTTAATACAAGGTGTCTGGGGGTAAAGTGCACAACTTCGGGGGGTAACTCTAACAATACTAAAAGTAAAAAAAAAATATTTCAAAATTCCATAGTTTTTAGGTTAAAGTTGAATAAAATTCTTCTGTGGAAGAATATTTTTGTATGGAAAAAGAACAATAGAATTTTGGACAAAGTTATTTATCATTCCCGAAGTTAGTACATTTTATCTCCAAACACCCTCTAGTGGCAGGGACTTTTTTGTAGCACTTCATATAACATTTCTACATGCATATTCTTTACTATATTTTGTTTAATTTTTATTTCCAGTATTCAATTGAATTCTCAAAAGTTTGTGTTGTTAAATTGATTATAGAATGCGATAACACAATATTATTAAAATAATTGTGAATGACCATATATCGATGAGTAAGTCGAGACTCTGTATAATATTAATGTAGAATAATTGTAAAAATTCCATTGTTCTTAATTTGTAAGTCTCCAAATTAATTTGATTACTTTTTACTCGAGGGCTCATCTACTTATTTTATATCTATGGCCAAAATCTTTTTATAAATCTTCTATTGAATACTGTTCTGTTCAAGTTATGTAACAATTATTATATGAAATATTTATATCGTCTGTATTGTTGAAATTCATATCGTTGCCGGGCGCCTAATTCTTCCAATGTGAAGAAAATAATGTTTTGAGCGTCTATTGATTTTGATGTATTTTTGGAACACCTGACATAATGTAATGTGTATCAGTCTATTGTTTTGTAAAGTGCAAGTGTAAAGTGTGAATTTGAGGATATGTTCGGATAAAGATATACATACCATATCCGAAGGCATGAATTTGCGAGTAGAGGTAATGGATGTTTGCTGAGGTACACTGTATATTTATTACTTAAACGAATTTATACGAAGCAAGTTGGGTAAGAGGATGCGGTACCGATCATGAGTGTCCCGTTTACGTTCTCCTAGAGATAGAAATTAATTTTATTGTTTGTTTCAGAAAAAATGGCTGGGGTTTATAAGTTATTATAATGAGGATTTAATTTAGGACGCACCGTTTAATTAGTTTTGTTATTTGTGATATTTGATCTTACACAATTAACTATTGTTGTCTTCCATCACTATTGTTTATAAATTCCAGGATGCATGTTTGAAAAATGTATTGTGTTCGGATCCTATTGTCAGTCAATTGTTCTCTTCGTCCAGCATTTATTTTGCATAATTGTTGAAATATAATGACACAGGTAATCTTTGTACCCGATATGCTTGACTTTGGTGTTGAATTTGTAAGAAAATAAAAATTCCAGATGGTTATAAAAAGAAACCTTTATTGAAATACAAATGTAATTAAAAATTGTTTTGTTATTACGCCGCTTGAATATTAGTTGCCAACATCAGGTCCTTGGCTGTGATTCGAGGCAGCTTGGTAATGCCGTTAGCTCCGACCACAGTAACCTCAAAGTTGGGCAAGTTGATGACCAATCGCTTTTGGATTTCTGCCACACATTTCTTCATAAGTTCATAGGCTTCGTCTTGATTGAGATCTGGAACAATAACAAGTTATAGAATGTATCATGTAGAGAGTAATAAGTAAAGTAATAATAACAAGTGTTTGGTAAGTCCAACCTAGGTGGTGGCTGTGGTCCATGATGGAAAGGGTGAGGAAGCCACCATAGCCGTGTGCGGCGTAGGGCACCTTAACAGAGGAGGCGAGGTAGTCGATGAAGTGCAGCGTCGGCCCTTCCTCCTTGTCCCACCCGCCCAGCAGCATGTTCACGTTGTACGGAGACTGCAAACAACAACATATTATTACAGTGAAACCCTCTTAAGAAGCTCTCTTTTAAGAAGTTTGGTTTTTTCTTGAAGACCAAATGGCCCAATTTATCCCACTTACAAGATTTTCCCGAGTTTTTTCCGGTCCATTGGAAAACTTCTTCAGATGGTTTCACTGTATACAATACTACAGGGTTATATCTACTAGGAGTGAGACGTTCTGGCCGAAATGAGTCCAATGAGTTCGAAATATAATTGAACGAATCCGGATTCACTCACTGATTATGAACTCACATTCAAACAACGAATCATCCATCAACAATGGCAACAATGTCTGAACAGGGAGTGTGAAGGGAATCTTTAAATTGATGCCGGAATATTGGTTTATTATTAACTCCTCTGTTATGGTTTTTAACTCCCCCACATTATTATCTCCTATACATACATTTGAGGGGTGTAAAAGCAAAATCGCCACTACCTACCAAAGTAAAATATTAATCATAAAATTATTTTTTTTTTAAATTGCAAGCTTATGCAAGTTGTTTTAGATTTGCACAGACATTCCAATCATTTTTATATTTGTTTCTGCTCTAAAAACAAATGTCTTTTGAATAGTAAAGGTTTAGCAGTTCAACCCTGTTTAGTGGCATTTTTGCACCTGAACATTTGTTAGTAATGGCGGCTTGCACTTCAACCAATGCAGTGGCCTTATCCTTTTCCGACCGAGAAAAAATGTCCGAAATTTGATGGACACATTAGTATAAAGCTCATAATTTATGATCCCATAGGGCTAGGCGACTTACTGCTCGAAAAACGCGCTCTTAAAGGTACCCTACATAAGCAGCTCCTGCACGTTCGATCGACTCCGGTTCCGTTCCCAAAAACAGATTTATTTTCTGTCAGGATTTTTTCAAATCAAACTCACGATCATATGAAGCCGGTCAGAAAGGGATATTGGATTTGCGAAGTAATGATATGTTTTCTGGCTCAATTGTTGTGGCTGCACTTGAAGAGTGGCACTTTTAAACCTCACCAAAAGTCGAAAAGAGGCGGTTTTGCATTTGCCCACCACGTTTTTTAATGGCTTCTTTGCTAAGGTTTGAAGGTTGCATGGTGTAGAGAGTGAGATGTATATTATTAATCAATCCTTAGGTTAAAATGAACACAAGTGTAAGTGTGGATACTGGCAGTTTTGATTTTATACCCCTCAATTATTTTTAGACCAAGAGTAAATCATTGTTTGACGATTTTCACTCATTACTCTACACCAGCGTTTCCCAACCCATGGAACTGATGCATGCATACAACACAGTGTAAATATTATGCAGCGAGTAAGGTTAAAATAGTGAAAAACTTGACATATTAACTGATTACCACAGCATAGATAATTAAGTTAAACCTACCTGAATTCAAACTCAAGGCTGGCTTAACTATCTAACTTCAATCTTTGCAAAATCACTTTTTGGCGTAATTTTTAATTAAATGAAACAAATAAATTTGGTGGCCCCACTTATATAATCACAATTATCGACATGTTTCAAAACCGAGTTTCTTCGTTCGATAATAAGAACACATAAAAAGGAAAATGATACGAATGGGACTGCCGTGTTGATCTTGTCGGAATAAAAATATATTTATTAAGTTGGTTAGCTCTGGCGAGTCCAGGCCAAGAATTTTAAATAATAAGATTTGATCAAAAATTAAACATTATGTATGAAGGGAGTTGAAGTTGTGGTAATTAATAGATTTGGTGTAATTTGAGAAGTACAAGTTTTGTTTATAATTTATGTGTTTAAAATTTTTTTAATTCTTTCGATTCTTTGAATATTAGCTTTGTAGAAAGGAGTACAGATCAGTGTTCAATGTTCTAAGTAGGTTCGGATGAACGCTGTGTAAAGGAAACATAGAGTCGAAAGGTTTTGTTATACGAATTATAAATCCTAGCATTTGGTTGGCTTTGTTGACGATTTCATCAGTGTGTTATACAAAGTTTAATTTAACATCCAGTATTACCCCAAGGTCCCTGATAATGATGACAAACAAATTTGATAATTTACGGCCACCTTTAGACCTTGTTCAGACGGGGCGAAAGTGTAGAGATAATTAAAATTAACAACAACAACACTGGTTTTCTTTTTATATTTGAGATTTCTTGGTATCGGAAATATTTTAAAAAAAATCATGAGCTTTATCAACCCTGGCGCTTTGGTTTTTTTTTTTTTTAAGGCGGAGACGGTTTACAAGCAGTTTCCGTGAGCACTTAGGCCATAGGCCCATTGTGCTATCTCCCTTTTTACCTCAATCCTTTAATAACAACCCAGTCCCTTTAATAAAGTTCTTAAAGCGCTTAGTCTTAGGCGGCAGCCAGTCTGCAAATAATACCTTTTGTTTTTGCTGTTCCACAGATCCAAAAAGATTGGGTAATGCTGCTCTACATGACACTGGTTGAAGAATTGCTTCTGTGTCTTAATATTTTTTTAAATTAAATTCTTATACATTGCAAACCTTAAATTTAATACATTCAAGAAATTACACACAAATACCATTTAAAAAAAAAATTTACAAAAACCAAACAAAAAAAGAATTTAAAAAAAAAATTTCAAATTAAAAATAAAAAATTCTGGCAGTGGTTATTAATAATAATATTAATGGGTTTTCTCTTTTGAATTTCTCCTCGCTGACAATAGGTGCAATGTAATAATAGGTGGGTAAATATACGTAGATAAGTGAATCTAATAAGTTCATTAACTCTTTTGACTCCTTTCGTTCCCCAACTCCATAGCATTCCTCGGGTTCAGCAATACCGGAGGAACGGTCAACAATGAGTTTTGTTCCAGCGGATTCGGTAAGCCCGGCGGCACAAGTCCGAGGACTCAAGTCAATTTGGCTGGACTCTGAATCAGACTCGAGTTTGTAAAATAAGTGGAATGATACATCTCTATTATGTGCAGAATCTGCACCGCCTTTGTAATCCTCTAAGTAGTCTTCAAAGGATCAAGGTCAGTGTTTTTCAACCTTATTTGTGCCCTGCCCAACACCAATTTTAAAGGAATAAAAAACTCAACACCAACAAGAAAAAATGTAGTCATTATTTACTGAACTCCCACTCTTTTCTCAGGCACATATTATGGAAATTAAACTTTGTTTCAGCTTAAGAAACAACTAATTTCATCGGAGAAGATGGAGAAACATGATTTGCATTTTTAGTTATATTTTACAATATTTTTTTTTTTTTGATACAGCGCCTACTTGCGTTAAGATAAGAAATACATCCCAGTTTTCAAGTACTTAGTTGACATGGTTTGTGATACAAAAGAAAGTGCCCCCTGCCTGCTCGCGTCAAGGCAAGAAAAACATCCCAGTTTTTAAGTAGTTTAGCGGCTACGCTAGGTTTGTGTAACATGGTTTGTGATACAAAAGAAAGTGCTCCCTTTATAGCGCCTGCTCGCGCCAAGGCAAGAAAAACCTAGTTTTCAAGTAATTTAGCGGCTACGCTAGGTTTGTGTAACGTGGTTTGTGATACAAAAGTGAATGTATTATTTATAAAAAATAATTTCTGAAATTAAAAACTACTTCTACTGTATTATTTATAAAAAATAATTTCTGAATTTAAAAACATGTTTTCTTACATCATTTTATTTCCAAAACTCCGGTAAATTAGTGTTTACCTATTATGCCCAGATTTTGTGATATCTTCAAAATCTTCTAGCCATTAGTTAAACATGAAAATCTATCAGGAATACCAAAGTGACAGCCTATGAGCATATGGTTACAAATATGGCCAAAATCTCACAAGACGTAAGTTAATTTTACCTAAACGAAATTTAGATTGAAATATTTTCCACTTCCCCCATGTAAATAGTTATCATTTATGTAATTAAGGTGAATCAAAAGATTTAAAAAAAAAAAGTGTGTAAACCGATGCCAGCGATATCCAATAATTACCGATATATTTTCCTAAATTGAACATAATCGGAGGAATGTAACGATCTTAAAACCCAATCTCCTGGTTTATTTGAATGTTTAAAATAATAAAGCCAGAACGATTTCTATTGGACATACCCTACTACGCAGTGCGTCAGCCAGATTTCGTCTTGTGAAGTGGGCAACCGCAGAAGGACCCATCTCGTAGCCATTGCGCATTTTGTAAAGCTGAATATTCTTTGCAATGTATTCAGCAAATTGGGTGGTATCTCCCTTCTCTCCAACTATGGCCATTGCCAAGTATTCAGATATCTTGTGGATTTTTTCTTGATCTGAAAATAGTAAATGAAAGCTTTATTGTACCTAAATTAAACTGAGTAGAATAGAGAGCAATCAATCATTTAAATTAAAATAAATAAATGGGTAGTAGGGGGAAAATTTGTAAAAAATTTGAGTATTAGACAATCCGGCATAATTTATATTTTTATATTCAGAAAGAGCATTTCTAAGTCGTCGAGAACATAAATTACAAAATATCTTTTAGGATTTCTAAAAAAATATTGCATTATACAAATAAAATACTTACCATCTTTAATGACCATAATACTATGCGCATCTGTTTGATCTGCAGCGATCATAACAAAATCTCTGAACTGAATACCGATTAAACACTCCATTTTTGCTAAAATATTTTAACCAATTTTAACCACTTTGCAATGACAGAACGAATATAGATATATACAGAATGACACCGGAAAATCAAACTTATTTAATCTATGACATCTATGTAGCGATGGGCACAATCGATGAATAATCGATTATTTACTCGATCTTTTTTACCATCGAATGATTTCGATTCATTTCCATAGAAAAATCGATTCTCGCTTCTCGATGTCAAATTCATTCGAATGCACAGTCCGAGAGAATCGGTTTGAAACGTCATCGAACTTGGAATCGATTCTCGCTTCTCGATGTCAAAATTCTTTCGAATGCACGGCCGAGACAATCGGTTTGAAACGTCATCGAACTTGAAATCGATTCTCGCTTCTCGATGTCAGAATCCATTCGAATGCACAGTCCGAGACAATCGGTTTTAAACGTCATCGAAGTTGGAATCGATTCTCGCTTCTCGATGTCAGAATTCGAATGCATAGTCTTGAAACGTCATCGAAAGTGATTTTGCTTGACAAACGAAGTATTTTATAGGTACATGTTATAAACAACCTGATGTGTGAATTTTAAATTATGAATGAATACTTTTAGGTAACGATTTACGTTTTCAGTATAGTTTATACGTAAAAGATTGCGATGGTGATAGCTTTCAGCAATTTAAAAATGTTTATTATGAGGTTATGTATCATCTATTTGGGTAAAGTATATTTAATTTAAAATAAAACAATAACTTAGTATATAACATTTTTATTTAATGCCGACCGGGTTTCGCTAAAACCGTAGTTTCTTCAGGGCAGTAAATAATACTCTACTAAAATCAGCAAGCAATATGTTTTCATATGGAACATATCTGCTTTAAATGACCTAATATATTTATTTTATTTGAAATTAACAGGTGTTTCTTAGTTTGTAATAAAAAAGAAACGATTTCTATAATAAGAAAACTTTATTTAATGATAATCTTTTACGAAAAGGTGTCCATAACCTACATGTTATTTAGAGGTTATTTTTTTAACAAAAACGACATAAAATTATTATATTCGTAATAAACACAGACACACTGTCAATATTATTAATGGGAATTTGTACCTACCAGCTAAACTAAATATCTTATTAGTAATTTTATTGTTGTGAGATGCCCACATATTTGAAATTCGTGGAAAAAAGGAATAGCACTAATGTTGCCATCAAACAAAAAGGAATTTGCCAATTTGCCATTGCCAGGAAAGAAAAACGGTGATTTAAATGTTGTTGCAGTACTTACTTACTAATGTTGCGTTATTTAGAAATTGTTTTTGAACAAAAATGTCATATAATTATAATTATTGACATATTATTAAACATATATAAATATTTTTACCAACGGGCTAAACTAAATGGCTTAACAATAATTGTTATGTTGTGAAATGCATACCAAAAAACAACAAATAAAATTACAACAAACAATAAGCGTTGCCATACATGATGCACCATAATAATTTTCGGCTTCCTACCCCCCCCCCCCCCCCCCCCCCCCCACACACAGACAAAAATCCTGCCCCTGACCGTAGCTATTGCTCCCAAACTCCGAGCAAAAAATCGTTTAATCATTCGATTATTGTGATGTCTCGATTAAAAAAAATCGATTATATAAAAGTTTCGATCATTCCCATCGCTACATCTATGTATTTCATTTTAAATATGTACCGTTTTCTATGGTTTGCTGAATGTTGCCATCGGTGATAAAATAATTTTTCATTTATTTATTGAAAATAGGTACTACCATCACGTGTTTTGGGCAAAAACATGGTTTGGGTTGTAGTAACAAATTGTAAAATTTGAATATGTGGAAATAAATAAATAAATAACTTTAAATTTCTACAGAAAAGAAATGGCTAACAAAAAAATGCACCCGATAAACCGAACGACACCGTAATCTAATATTAGTTTTACCAAATAATTTTGTAAAAATAACTTTGTTATAAATTCTGATATAAGCTGTTTTTTTTACTGAATAAGCAATCTTCCGAACAGGCCCTCCATTGATATGCTTGGTGTAACTCTAAGTGATCAGCTCAGGTAAGCTAGCCTCCATCGAAGCCAAAGTTAAGCTAGCCTCTCAAAAACTGCTTATACTGTACAGGGCCCGCAGATACTTTAATAGTACACAACTGCTAACCCTATACAAATCCCAAGCGCACCCCACGGTTGAATTTGGCAACCTCCTCTGTTCTGGAGCCCCACAATACTTGAAAAAAAACGTCAACTCTGTGTAGAAAAGGGCTATCTATATATTTGATAGATTTTCCCCTCTTGACAAACGGAATGCAATCTTTAGAGCACAGGCGTCGGGTGGGAATGCTGTCCTTGTTCTACCGGTATTTCAATGGAAGATGCTCCGAGGAACTAGCATCATTAATCGGTGAATAGAAAACACGCCAAACGCGCGCCCAACATATGTGCTCGGTTGACATTTGTCACATGAGAAAGGGTTGTTTCTATGAGTTGTTCTTGAGATGACATAGGCCCCGAGGAAAATTATTTTCCTCAGGGCCACGTGTGTGGAGTTAAGATAAAAAAAAATATATATATTAAATTTATTTCTATAATTTTCGTTGTTTGTTTTTGGGGTGTTATGCCGTACAGTGCTACCTCCTTCTTTAGCCGACGTTTTGGACAGCGTTGCAGTGTCCATCATCAGGGCAGATCCGGCAGATCCGACAATGTGGATGATGGACACTGCAACGAAACGTCCGCTAAAGAAGGAGGTAGCACAACACAGCATAACACCCCAAAAACAAACAACGAAAATGCTTTTGGCCGTGAAAATCTAAAAACGTATCTTATTTCTATAAGTTCATTTTATTAATCTGTGTAAAATAACATTAATAGTAAATATAATGTAAACTTTTAAACCAATGTCGCTGATATTCTTAATATACCAATACTGCAGTATAAAAATGTACTAATTAAATAATTTAGCAGTACTTTAATGAGGTCACGGCTTAAAAGGTTTTTTGTTTTGTTTCTGTTCTTTCTTCACTGCTTACATTAACTTGTTACTATTGTACATACTTTTTCTGTTGTTATATTGACTTATATTATTTTTTTCTTTTCTTTCTTCTTACTACACTGTACTACGAATGTTAAAAATTAATTTAAAAAAATACATGTATTTAAATGGCACTTTTGCCGTAAATTCTAAATATATAAAACCTTAGGCATGGGGTGTGTGCCAAGACCGATTTATTTGACAGTCCGTCCTCTCTGCCCCCCCCTGCAGTGAAAGGGCGTGATGGTTCATTTGTGATATTTTATGTTATTGTTCACCCCACAACAGGCTCAAGTTAGGTGAATACCGCAAAAAAAAAAATCCAACACATATTGCAATGGTGTTGCGCTGCCTTTTTCTTCAGCCAACGCTTCGGACAGCGTTACAGTGCTCATCATCAGGGCAGATGTGTAATTGAGGATTGTGGTGAAGTGTGTGCTTATTAAATTAATTAATAACATTTGAGTGGATTAAATTAATAACAAAAAAAATATTATAAAATAACTTTGTATTGAAGGAAATTAAAATAGATACACGTTTTTTATAAAATAATTGTTACGTTATGCACTTCTTCTCATAAAATGATATCATTAATAATGCGCATATATTGCACAGTTTATAATGATATCAAGGCAATATAATTATTAATTACAGATTCACAATTAATTTGGCATTAAAAATACAATAACCTTATAATACAAATAAAAACTAGCATTCAAAATTTTTTTATTTACTATATATATTATGCATTTAATTTGTTTCAACAAAGATGTCTAAGATTAAAAAAGTAAGCAAATTTTAAATCTGACACAAGCACTATAATTTTTTTGAATAATAATTATTAAGTAACATGGTCTAAGATTGCAAACTTTATACAAACATATAAATAATTAAAAATATCACATAAATTTAAAAATAAATTTTTTAAAAGATTATCATAAAAAAAAATAATGGAAAGTGTCGAGTAACGTAATTATAATGTATGGAATGCCCCCTTTTGTAGTTAATTATTATGCTAAAGGGTGTTTCCTTCCTCCTAATAACATATCCATACTATAACGAATATTATTAAAAATAAAATAACTGCAATAGTTAGAAAACTTAGCCAACCTGTCCAATATATATCCACTATTCATAGGTTTGAAAACCGAATATTAAAATCCGACTTCATAAATAAATAAACCGTAAATAAACTGTACAGTATGGATAAGCTATCAGGAGGATGGTGAGAAACCCCCTATGAAAAATTTACAATATTTATTAAAGATTAACTACATGTGGGAAAATATAACAATGTTGGAGATGATTTATGTGGACACACTCTCGAAAGTGATTTATTGCACTATTTTCTAGCTTGCAACACGGAATAAAAACACAAGACAATGTGTTGCAATGTTGAGTTATTCAAATAATGTTGCCAGTGTTATCAACCATTTAATCATACTAAATAAAATAATCATTTAAAAAGAGAATCTAATTCTGACTCAAAGATCGTATTTGCTTTTTCCCTAAAACAGGGCTGCCCCCCATGTGCCTGATGAGTCCTCTCAAACCTCTCGCTTCTCTTATCGCGCCATCAGTGTTCTCTGTTGGAATTATATAAAAGTCATCCATCAAAGGTGTTGGTGCATTCAACTTCTCTGTGTGCTGGGTTAGCCTGGATTGGTGGCCTGAAGGATTGTTACCATTCTCAAGGGTGGCTACCTTCAACTTCAGAGTGTTGTTCTCTTCTTGAAGCCGTTTGAACAAGGCCGCTTCTGTTTCATAGCTGGAGAGGGTTGGCTGCGGCAGACATTGGAATATTGTGGCGAGGAAGTTGTGTAAGGAAGCCAGGAGTGTGTCTTGCCATTGTCTTGAGAAATAAACACTGAATGCTGAATTTTCCTCAGGTTTTGGGGTATAAGGCAGCACTGAAAATAAAAAATAACAAATAAGTGTGTATTAGGTAACTACTTAAACTTTTATGAAAAAATTTGCGGGCTCTCAATTTCATCAGAAAAATAAATATGCTGTGTAAATATTTGGATAAACACAAGGTGGTTGTGGATAGCACGTGTCTTGTTTTCAGAGTACAAGGCACAATATTTTTATGTTCTATATATTTCATTATTTAGTGCCCCCTGGGGCTTTTATATGAGATTTTTAAAATATATTATATCATCAGTGGCATACGCAGAGTTTTTAATCAGGGACAGTAGGAAAAATAGTGAATTAATTGATGTAAGAAAACTTAACACGCACATGTAAGTTTTCAATAAGAATGGCTTGGTTGGGATTATCAAAGCCATATCAATTAACTGCTTCATTTACCCGCATTACAAGACAATTACTGGATATTATTTAAAATTTCCATATTTTGTGACCGCACAGTTGCATGAAGGAAAGCCAACGTAATAATTGTGATAATTTTTGAATAGTTATACTAATTAATAGAGATAACAACAGATGGCACTGATTGCTGAATTCGTAGTTTGTACCGAAAGGCACGGCCTTTTTCGATACTTACACAAACAAATTGTTCCATGAATGAGCATCACGCACCAATGTAAATTTTTGTGTCTAATGAAGACAACATTTGAATGTGTGATTTTGAATTCTAAGTTCCTGCTTCTAAAATCTTATATCTAGGGCTTATATGCGTACACACAGCGCCGCTGCGATTCTTAGTTAATATCATTGTGCATATTTTTGAAAGTATATATTGATTTCATGTAATAATTTTGAAAATTATTTTATTTTATGTACTATATACTTGTTTATTTATATGTACTATATACTAGTTATGATACTCCTGTACAACTTACCAATGTTACATGTAAAAGCCTTCAAGGTGTAAATAAATAAATAATTTTTTATGTGAGTAAGGTAGGGTTAGGGTAGGCAGTGCTTATATGCATGTATGGACTGGACATCACGCTACTGCATATTATAGTGTAATGGAGTAGATATATAATGTTTTGAACACAACTCACTGAACCAATCTCTCCACTCCGAATGTCCTTGAAGTTCTGATACCATTTTGGTAAATAAAAAAATAAAAAATTATGTGAGTAAGGTAGGGTTAGGATAGGCAGTGCTTATATGCATGTATGGACTGGACATCACGCTACTGTATATTATAGTGTAATGGAGTAGGTATAGAATGTTTTGAACACAACTCACTGAACCAATCTCTCCACTCCGAATGTCCTTGAAGTTCTGATACCATTTTGGTTAAGAAATCAGTTACTTTATCCATCTTTCCGGCGCTGATAGCGGTAACTAAATAAAATTTTAGGAGTCCATTTTCAAACTTCTTCACAGCTGAAAAATAAAATGAACAGACATAAATATATATGTACATTTAAGAAGATGCAATCTATTGCAAATCATGTGTTTTGGTTTGATAATTTGATTGACTAGAAATGTTATATTCATTTTTGTTTTTATAAGAAAAACTCTCTTTATAACTTTTGAAGGTTATTCCCATCAATGTAATATATAATTGAAGAAGAAGATAACAATAATAATCTAATTTAAAAAAATATGAAAATGAACAAGACACAGAAAAATAATAAAATATAATGGCTGCAACTGGGACTCGAACCCAGAACCTCACGTCTAACCGATAATTTGGAAAAAACATTAGTCTAAGGGGGTTTCTCACCATCCTCCCAATAGCTTATCTACCTTAATAACGAATATTTATGATTTACGATTTATGGTTTATTTATTTATTAAGTTGGAGTTTATAATTCGGTACTCGAACCTATGAATAGTGTCTATATATTGGATAAGTTGGCCGACTTTTAAACCACTGCGAGTATTTTATTTTTATTTTTAAAAATATTCGTTATTAGGGTAGATAAGCTATTGGGAGGATGGTGAGAAATCCCCTAAGATAATATTGTTAATTCTCAAATTTGAAATATGAAGTTGACAAATACGACAGTCTCATAATAGGGTGCAATAGCAAAATTGGTTAATGCGTATGTCCCGGTTAGACGTGAGGTTCTGGGTTCGAATCCCAGTTGCAGCCATTATATTTTATTATTTTTCTGTGTCTTGTTCATTTTCATATTTATAAAAATTAGATTATTATTGTTATCTTCTTCTTCAATGAGAAATATTATAGATGTTTTAATTAAATACTGCAATAAAACACTATGTAAACAACACTCATTTGAACAAAATTATCATTTAATTTTTTATTCAATTTTTATAAATTTTTCATTTTATCGCGACGAAGAAACCATTGGTTTTGAAAGATATGGTAATTTGGATTAAATAAGTGTAGTGTACCAAGTGATTTGTTTTCATTTAATTAGAATGACGCCACAGAGCGAATTTGCGATTATTGAAGTAGCAAATAATTGTCTTTATAGTAATTAAGGTAAATCAAAAGGGTTTTTCTAAAACATATCCGTATGAAGTGATTATACCTGATAATATGTTGCAGCATATAATAAAATAATATTTTGAAGAAATGGCACTCTAACGTAATCGTATTTTTAGGGAAATTAATTATAACTTATAAAACTATTTATGACTTACCAGGTACAAAATGCTGTTCTAATTTGGAAAATATCAAGGAATCCAAATGGCCCCATAATTCCCGCAGCCCGTTCAAATCCTGCGTGTTGATACTGAGCACCAAATTATCAACTATTTTATCAACTCTGAAGCCTTTGTCCTTTTCATTTTTTAAATCTGTATCAAAACTTTTCACCGATGCAACAAATCCTCTGAACAAAAGATATTCCCTTACCAATTCGTCCATGAATTGAACGTGAGCCATTAATATAACGATTAAAACACTGAATCATGAAATGAAAAATGCTTACGTCAATTTATTACACACAAACAGTTAGGATTAAACTTATTTTTAATTGATAACTGCGGATAAAAACCCACGAGAGGATACGAATGTCACAAAAATTGTGTTCGGATGAAATGTCAAATGTCAAACTGACAGTTCTCTTCCATAGATTAAAGACGTCTTCTCTGTTTTTCTGCCCTTCAGAAAGTCAATTTCATAACATTGTATCGAGTGTAATTTTAAATAAATAATATATTTCTACATGCAAATCGTCATTTAAAAGAATGGTGGTCCGTTTATCATTGATTAATGATATAATCCAGATGTATTGATAGAGTTTACAAAGAACTACAGCTTCAGAACATTGAGGTTAGAGCCTAATTAAAATGTTATGTTCTTTCAGTGCAATTGACTTTTGAACCCTTTTCACAATAAACAATGGAGAAAGTTGTATTGTTTAAATCGCCGGAGAATTCCTGTTCATACGTGGACATGTTGGAAAGCAACGAATACGCTTCGGTATTTATTCCTGTGCTAGAATTTGTTTTTACAAATTTGGACATGTTGCTCCTCAAGTTGAAAGATCATGATAGATATCACGGACTTGTTATCACGAGTCAACGAGCAGTTGATGCTACAAAGCAATGTCTCAATGGGTCTGCTGACATTTTGGAACATTGGAAAAAGAAATTGATATTTGTTGTTGGCGAAGCGACTGGTAGCAAGTTACTCAGCGACTTGAATTTATCAGCTTGTGATGTCCGACCTGGAAATGCCAACGCTCTAGCAGATTACATAATAGAACTGAATAAAAAAGATACATTTAAAAAAGCATTGCTGTTCCCTTGTGGCAATTTGAAATCAGAAGTTATGCCTACAAGATTGAGTGCAGAAAAGATAGATTTTGAGTCTCTTGATGTTTATACCACACAAATGCACCATGGTCTTAAAGAAAGTATTCTGAATCTTAAAATAAAAGAAGGAATTCCTTCTAATCTGATTTTCTTTAGTCCTTCCGGGGTAGGTTTTGTTGTACCAATTCTGAAAGATGTCGGTTATAATTTTGAAGAATCCAAAATAGTCGCTATTGGGCCTTCGACAGGAAAGAAAATAATTGAATTAGGATTGAATCTCTTTGGAATAGCGGAGGAACCAACTCCTTCAGCAATATGTGATTGTTTAGGAGCCCTGAATAAAAATTTTGAAGCCATTGATATAAAATAAGTGGTTTTAAAATGATTTATTGCTCAATTTTATGGTTGATTTTCCTAGGTTTTAATGTTATATAGGTAGAAAAAAATTATTCATTTTATATTATAATTGTGATCTAAAGTGCAATGAGTGCAGTTGATATTTATTAGAGTTGAGACTATTACTATTTTGTTTTTTATTAAAATTTTATACCAACATTCAACATTTTTGTATGAATCGTAAAATTGTTTACATTACTTCTGTTTTGTAGATGATATTCTTGATTAATAAACATGTAAACACATATTTCATACTTTTAATTTCCCCTGTCATCGAGTGATAGAGCTGGGGTGCTAGCATGGTCGATCGATATGATAGCATGTTCCCTAGGACAACTGCAGATCGCAAACGAATAGGTGACATTTCACAATGACTAAGTGTCCTTAATATATTCGATATCAACTGTTGTTTGTACGTTAGCGATCTGCAGTTGTCCTAGGGAACGATGAGAAGTTACCGACCGATAGTTAACTTCATATCGATTGACCATGCTAGCACACCTGGAGTGATATTGTGAGTCGATAACCATAACCTAACCTAGTACTATGACTATTGGGTGAGTACCTGCTAAGTATGGTTAATATACATTACCAGATATTTTTACTCTATAATGAGACGACGAATTAAGGGGTTGGGGGATTTTCTTCAATGCATTTATTATATTGGCCAATGATTTTTTAGTAAGAATGAAATTCTTGGCCCATTCTTTTAAATATTTTCTTTAGTGATTTATATTTTATTATTATTGACCCATCTATTCCTTGAATCTTCTCTGACATAAAATTAGTCAATTTCCTTTTTATTTTTAACTTTTTAACTTAAAGAGTTAAATCTCAAATTATAATATTTTAATTAATGAAGATAATATTAGCGAAAGTCAATCGAAAATTCGAAACAGAAAAAGATACGGATACATCTGGAATTCGGGACCTCTGGCAATCCGGGCCAACGCGGTATCCACTGCGCCAACGTAAACCTATCCGATTCGGTCATTTTTAACTGTATCATACTTCGACCGAGATCCACCAATATTATTTTTAATTTTTTCTTAACGCATATTTTTATTGTCTGCTATCTTTATGTATGATTGCAAGATTCAACTCAGGACCTCTGGCAATCTGGGCCAACGCGCTATCCACTGCGCCAACGTAAACCTATCCGATTCGGTCATTTTTAACTGTATCATACTTCGACCGAGAATCAATTTATTTTTCATTTTTTCTTAACGCATATTTTTATTGTCTGCTATCTTTAGTATGATTGCAAGATTCAACTCGAACTAAATGCCTTCTAGATAGTGTCAGGATAAATGTTTATCACCTTTTATTAATATGCGACATCTATTGACTTTATCTGCAAGTGTAGGATGAAATATTTTTATTTTTATATTTAACTTTTTAACTTAGAGTTAAACCTCAAATTATAATATTTTAATTAACGAAGATAATATTAGCGAAAGTCAATCGAAAATCCGAAATAGAAAAATCAGAAAAAGATACGGATACGGTTCGAGTCCCAGATGTCTTTTTCTTCTCTAATATCATCTTCATTAATTAAAATATTATAGTCAATTTCCATTTATTGTTTTTTTTTTTTAGAAGACGAATTAAGGGGTTGGGGGTTTTTTTCAGTGCATTTATTAATAATAATAATAATATTTGGCTAATTTATATAGCGCCGTTTTCGTGAAAAATCACCTCAAGGGCGCTGTACAAATAAACTAAGATTTATAATTATAACTAGGACTTGCATCTAAGACTTATAGCTAGTGACTTACGACTAAGACTTATAACTACTGACATAACTAGTGACTTACATTATTACATATTTACACCTGTGACTTAAAGTTAGAGATTCACAACTAACATAGGTACTTATATTTAAAATTACGTGTTTTGGTTTTTGCCAGGATTGTCACTGAAAACAGTGATAACATTAAAAACCACATAACAAACAAAACTCTGTAAGTGTAGGCACAAACAGGTAATGTAGAAGTATTTTACACATACATATTAAATTATACATTCTACACATTATATACATTTTATATATTACATACACTTTTTAATATTTTTTAGCGCCAGAAGAAGAAGGAAGTTCTTACATTACAATTTTTGACACGGTTGTAAAAATTAACTTAATGGGTTAGCTAGATTTATAGGCAAGTTTGAATTTGTGGACATCGGCAATTATTAGAATATAATTAAACAATAAAAAAAAAATAAAAATAGGAATGTTTCAATAGAATGACGAATTTATGGAAATGAGTGCCTGAAGAGATGAGTTTTTAGTTTTGATCTGAATTCTGTTGGGCTTGTTATGCATCTCAATTCCATAGGAAGTTTGTTCCAAGCTTCAGGGCCCGATACTCCGAATGCACGATCACCAAACTTAGTGTTCGGATTTCGCTTAGGTTCTTTTAACCTTCCAATTGCAGATGTTGTCGCTGATCTAAGAGTTGACTGCCTTAGACCAATATTTTCTGGAATGCAAAGTTCAGAGATATAGGTTGGAGCCATTTCATTGACTATTATATTTGCCAATGATTTTTCAGTAAGAACGAAATTCTTGTCCCATTTTTAAAAATATTTTCCTTAGTGATTTATTGATTATAATTATTGACCTATCTAGTCCTTGAAACTTCTCTGACATAAAATTAGTCAATTTCCATTTATTATTTTTTTCAATTGCAGTATAAACACAAACATCAATTTGCAGTATAAACACAAACATTTGTTATAAAATAACTTTTCTATCACTTCCGGTTTCAGAAGTGTCTTTCCTTCGTCCGGAGAATATTGATGATTCCTTGATATTCTCCTGATTTATTGATATTGTCCTGAATTCTTGATATTCTATTAATTCCTTGAAATTCTCCTGATGTATTTTATATTTTATTTTTTATAGTGAAAATATCACAAGAGTCCCAACCGCCCCCGTCTGGGGCCAGTGAGACTATGGCAACCCTAGTTGGGGTATGTTGTGAGGCTGAAGGTAAGCGCGAAAGGAAAGGAGATGGGGAAGAAGAAGGTGGGGATGTACAATTCTGAATGGTGGTCTTATACCAGGGTAATATTGAGAGGAACGTGCCACAAATATAGTATATATTATTTTTAATTCATTAATTGTGAAATAACACAAATTGATCAAATAAAATTTATTTGCGCATGCCGGGTTCGAACCCGCGACCTTCGGAATGGGAGTCCAAAGCCTTACCTCTGGACCACGCTGGCCGTCAAATTTATATTCTTCTTAATCTTTGATATTCTCCTGACTCCGTGATATTCTTTTGATTCCTTGATATTCTCCTGTTTTCTTGATATTCCCCTCATTCCTTGATGTTCTCCAGACTCCTTGATATATTCCCCCGATTCCTTGATGTTCTCCAGATTCCTTGACATATTCCCCCGATTCCTTGATGTTCTCCAGATTCCTTGATATATTCCCCCGATTCCTTGATGTTCTCCAGATTCCTTGATATATTCCCCCGATTCCTTGATATTCTCCTGATTCCTCGATATTCTCTTGATTCTTTGATATTCTACCGATTCCTTGATTTACTCCTGATATCCTCACTTCTGAAACCGGTATAGCAGTGTGTTAAAATAAAATGGTTTAAAACAAATTTAGGTGTTTACGATGTAATTTTACAAGCCACAAAAAATTCTTTTTCAAAACATTGAAATAATAAAATATTACGATTTATTAAAGTATTTTATTTTTATGTTTCCTTGTGCTAAGGGCTGACCAAGCAAGATTCAAGATCAAAAACGCCAGTCCCTATAGTTTTGCGATTTATTATTTCATTTTCGTTTCTCATTCGCACCAAAATATTTTTGTTCTCTCTATGTTTACTAATGAAAAAAAATAGTCAACGCGGATTTTGAACTCGTTAAACCCAAGTAACTTACCGCTTTGCCTCAGAGCCCGTCAAATAACGTATGATAATTTGTAAATTAGTGGAAAACGATGGCAAATAATTATGTAAATAAACCTATTATTGCATTGAATATCTGCAACAATGTAACGTAAAGTGAAATTCACAACTTGTCACGGGCCTCTCTAGTTCAATCACAGAGGTAAAATATTACCCCTCCAACTGATGGACAACTTTATCTTCTTATGGTAAGTTCGACCATAACGCATGGTGCTTAATTTTTTTTATTATATTTTTATTTTTATTATAGGGAATACCTAACAAAAGTTCCAACTCCTCCCGTCTGGAGCCAGTGAGACTATGGCATACCCAATTGGAGTATGTTATGAGGCTGAAGGTAAGTGGGAAAGGGAAGGAGACGAGGAAGAGGAAGGTGGGGAAGTACCAGGCTATTCATATCCAGTCACTAAACACGGCTAAAACCATTTCAAGCAACGTTTCAATTCTGAATGGTGGTCTTACACCATGGCGATACTAGGAGTATCTTCCACTCTGGAACGTGCCGCAAATATACTATATATTATTTTAAATAATTAATTGTGAAATAACACAAATCAATTAAATAATATATATTTGCGCACGCCGGGTTCGAACCCGCGACCTTCAGAATGGCAGTCCAACGCCCTACCACTGGCCGTCAATTCCTGTTTATACACGGTGTCCTACTAATGAGGAAAGCGGGAAACTGATTAATCTAAATGCGCTTTGACCCTTTTTAAAATACGTTAAACAACTGACATTAACCCCTCTAAAGTCCGATTTTTTCTCAAATCTAAAAAAATTCTAATTTTGGACTAGATTTACTCGAAGCAGCTGCCTAGGCAATATCAAGGAGTACGGTATTTTCCTGAAGTTTTATAGCTTAAGTAGAATCCAGTATCCGTACCCAGAATAAAGAAGTGTTACGCCGTTCTTCCATGGAGCTACGTTCAAGCGACGCGATCGCCGCTCGTCTGTATTTTCAATACTATTATTAGTCTTTGAAATCGCCGCTAGGCGCTGCACTAGCAAAATTGTATGACAGGTAGCGGTAGCGTCGCTTGTAAATAGCTACGTGAACGATGGGCGTTATTCATATTTATAACTGAATTAGCCAAGATTATAATATAAAGTGTTATATTGTATGTAAGTATATATATTTACCATAATTTATTTGATTCTTTGTTTCTATTAACCAGCGATTTCTGAACATATTTGGAGTAAAAAATGTATAATATGTCATTTTGCTATGGGTGATTTTTTTTTTTCAATTGAAAATAAAATATTTTTCCATCGCACGTCGCAACTAAGTAGCTGGGTGGAGTCACGTGTTACGGGCTCCGTCTCGTTCCAGCAGCATGTTAACAAAGGAAAGAGAGCGCGTATACATGGTCCCGTCGCCACGGCAAGGTGATCTAGTGGTGACGTGTGATTGAAACATATTTTTATTAATTCGAAAAAATATTTTGATAGCAAAACGTCTACGATTTTTACTCCAAATATGCTCAGGAATCTCTGGTTAAAATCTTTTGGGTACGTGCTGTCACATTCTGTATTTATTAATTTAAGCACTATTCTTCAAACTTTCACAATAATTACCATACTATTTTGCTGGCTATTACACCGTGCGATTTAAAATTTGACCCAAACTAAATTTCCCTAATTAAATACACGAATATATTTTTATTGATATGTAAAGATGTATTGCCATTGCCTACACATTTTTTTAAATAAAAAAAAAAACTATGATGTCTTAACATTATATAACCCATTTAATCATCTACAACGTTAATAAATATTAATACTACCACTACTGATGGATGAAAGATGCCTCCTCACAAAATATATTTGTCCTTTGCTAATATACTTTGGCAGTACTAATTTCCAGTTCATTTTTGGCTTTTCCACGTCTCAACTCATTTGAAGTGGGACACATCAACACCCCATTTCTGTATTTGAGTATACCTCATACAAACTCATTATGAAATCGTGACCTACCCAACACTACTCTCCGTACGTGACTGAACATTCGTTGTTCCTTCATCCTCTAATCATTTCCTACAACTGCTGGTTCTTACCATACCCAACAGCTGTATGTGCCTTCTGAGGTGGCAGTGTCCTTTTAATATCCCTACTAGCTCCCGCACCTTAATAAGTTTCTATTCATATTAGGTTCTCTACTAAAATACAATTTCATTAATAGACCCTTGCAAGAGAAGTCGTAGAAGTTAAAGTCCTTTCATTTTAAAATGCTAATGTAATTTTACCACATTTCTAAAGGTATAGGAAAATATTCATGAAAAGCGTCTTTGACCTAAGATCGAGTCATAATGGATTCTTGTTATGGATGACAGATTACTATATAATGCATTCCTTTACATCATTTGCAAGACTTCATGCGTTTGTGACGAGATGTTCCGTGTTCAGTCTCCTATGCAAATTAATAATTCCGCACCTAATCGACCCGTGAATTAACTAAGACTTGAAAATTATATAACTACTCCTTTTAATTTGAATGTCCATCCAAGTCTTTACTTCACAATACATCTCCTTTGTTGAACTGTCAAGGCAGTGGACATAACCTCTTTTCAAAGATTTATCAAACGTTTGACATCCGCATTATTTGATGTTTTATTACTAGTGTTTTTAAACTCTCGTGCAATGGAATATTCGAGTTATTTTTTCTTCTAATTGTGATGGCTGCATACGCACAGACTTTTACACACTTTTACACACTTCAACTTCCACGGTGGATATGCCTCATCTAGATGGGCGGATTCTAGCGCGTTGGCGACCTTCCTCTGCTTCTCCCGACTTCCACTTTGCCAGTGACGAGTTTCTCCAGGTTGCAGCCCTCAGTTTGGCGAGCAACGTTTCCAAAGTATCTTAAAATACGCTGTAAATAAAGAGTTTGTAAGCCTATTGATGTCCAGCTTTTCCAAAATAGATACCTACATTAAACACCACATTTCGAGTGCCTCTAGCGTTTAGCAGCTTCGTTTCGCTGGCTCTAAATGTTTTAAAACATATGGGGAAAATCAGTGCCCGGTCAAGTCTCAAATTGGTTGTCTTCGTTATGCCTCTGTCACTAATATCTTTTGCATTTTGCTCATGGTGTGTGCAATTTTTTTCACTTCTTTTTCTGTTTCGTTATTCATAGACGAGCTCAGATATATATGAAGTCTTTCACTGTTTCCAAGTATGGGAGATCATTTGTTCCTCCGAAGGTGTTTGCCCCTCGATCACCATTAGTTTTGTTTTGGCTTTGTTGATCAATAGTCCTAGATTATGGCTTTCTTCCTCCATTACTCTTTTATCAAGTAGATAATTCGTTTCTTATTCTGAAGAGGCGACGAGGGAAGTGTCATCTGCATATCGGAGATTAAAATCAAATCTCCGAATGTCAGTCAAAATCTGAAAAAAAAAATACTTCAGTTGATAGCCTTTTTAATGCAGCTCTGGTGAAATAAAGCCCAATATTTTAATGTAGAATTTTGGCTTTGTTGATCAATAGTCCTAGATTATGGCTTTCTTCCTCCATTACTCTTTTATCAAGTAGATAATTCGTTTCTTATTCTGAAGAGGCGACGAGGGAAGTGTCATCTGCATATCGGAGATTAAAATCAAATCTCCGAATGTCAGTCAAAATCTGAAAAAAAAATACTTCAGTTGATAGCCTTTTTAATGCAGCTCTGGTGAAATAAAGCCCAATATTTTAATGTTGAATTTTGGCTTTGTTGATCAATAGTCCTAGATTATGGCTTTCTTCCTCCATTACTCTTTTATCAAGTAGATAATTCGTTTCTTATTCTGAAGAGGCAACGAGGGAAGTGTCATCTGCATTAATGCAGCTCTGGTGAAATAAAGCCCAATATTTTAATGTAGAATTTTGATTCTAGATTCCAACTGAATTTTTTAATCGAATCGTGAATCGATACACTTATTTGGAATTATTATTCGATCTATGTTACGTTAAATGCAGGTACAGCATTTCTTCCCGTACACTTGATAATATCATATTATAATAATAGTGTTAAAATCTGTCCAAAAACAAACTAAACTATTCAAATACACTGACTTTGTGTGTAAATTTAACTTTATTTGATTATTCGTTAATCTCATTTCTTGCGCAATTATTAGTGATTGTATGTAAATTGGACCACATCAATCTCTGTATATATTTCTATCCATAATTATTATGTACACTTTTATAAACAAACAATTTATTCTATATTTATAAGGGCGTTATTTTTTTAATCTTTTACATTCACAACATTGATTAATTTATTTCGTTACACTCTCTGAGATGAAAGAATATCAACGAATGTCAAATATGAGATTAATTGATATAAATGTCCAATTTGTCGAACATTTTTCCAAATTAACAAAAAACGTCCAAATGGAAAAATTGAATGTCCAATTGGACATGTATTTTGTCCATCTAGACAAGTTTTGACATTGAATTTGTCAATTTGGACAATTTTGTCCACACGCAACAGTTAATATAAAGTAAATGACCAAAATTTTGCATTCGAAACTGTTTGCGAATTACAGCTTCAGATGTACGGTGGAATGGACTGTAAATAAAAAAAAACGAAAGATTAAACGAAATGGTATTTGTTGGAATTGGGTGATAATATGTGTAATGGATAAAGTTTAATAACAGGCCGACGAAATGTTCCTTGTGCAGTTTTAACTGTCACTACCCGTACGACTTGACCGGATGACATTCCCCCTGATGCTTCCTAGTGGCCAGTGCATAGATGGATATTTTCCGTAATTTAATAACACAATCTCCAACATTAAGATTAGGTGATGAAGTTATCCACTTTCCACGTTGCTGAAGGGTGTGTAAATATTCCCTTCTCCAATGATTCCAAAATGCCTGAGTTATTTTTTGCAACAACTGCCAACGCGACAACCCATTCGTAAGTTTATTTTTAAATTAATGAGTTAAACTGAAACCCGCAGCCCTGCGGAGTGGGTTTTTAACTAGTCTTACTTATTACGCTTACATCAGCCTTGTATTCTTTTCGGATCTCCATATTTCTCACACGATCATACATGGTTTTACTACACATACGCCGCAGGGATCTCAATCAATATCAGGGTGTAAGTGTTTCCGACGAGGCAAATGAAAAAAATACAGTTTGCAACTATACTCGCTATCCTGTGTCCAGTTTGACATTCATTTTGTCCAGTTTGACATTCATTCTGTCTAGTTGGACATTCATTGTGTCCAGTTAGACATTCATTTTGTCCAGTTTGAGATTCATTTTGTCCAGTTTGACATTCATTGTGTCCAGTTTGACATTCATTTTGTCCAGTTTGACATTCATTGTGTGACATTCATTTTGTCCAATTTGACATTCATTTTGTCCAATTTGACATTCACTGTGTCCAGTTGGACGTTCATTGTGTCCAGTTGGACGTTCATTTTGTCCAGTTTGACATTCATTTTGTCCAGTTTGACATTCATTGTGTCAAGTTTGACATTCATTTAGTCCAGTTTGACATTCATTGTGTCCAGTTTGATTCGTTTTGTCCAATTTGACATTCATTGTGTCCAGTTGGACGTTCATTGTGTCCAGTTGGACATTCATTTTGTCCAGTTTGACATTCATTTTGTCCAGTTTGACATTCATTGTGTCCAGTTTGACATTCATTTTGTCCAGTTTGGCCGTTATTTTGTCCAGGTTGACATTCATTTTGTCCATTTTGACATTCATTGTGTCCAGTTCGACATTCATTGTGTCCAGTTTGACATTCCTTTTGTCCAGTTTGACATTCATTTTGTCCAGTTTGACATTCATTTTGTCCAGTTTGACATTCATTTTGTCCAGTTTGACATTCATTTTGTCCAGTTTGACATTCATACATGGCTCGCACAATACACAATTAAAAAAAAACTTGTTGTCAATGGCAACGCAAGCAGTGACTCGCGACTCGCCCCGCTAACTAGCAATAACATTAGCCGTGGCCGGTTAATGCCGGTTTGCATGGTTGCGCCAGTTTTGTTGTCAGTTTTCTAGTGTTTATTTGTTTTTTTTTTCAATTTGACAGCGACAGATGACTGCGATGACTGATTTTTCTTCGTCTATGGTTACACAAGCTGAGATAATTACAGAAATCATAAAACTGAGTAGCACCGTGATCAAAGTTTGGTTGGAAACCATAGCAACCAGCCAGTTTTAGTTTGGTTTCAGTTGCCTCGTCAGCCGACAAGTATGGGAGATCATTTGTTCCTCCGAAGGTGTTTGCCCCTCGATCACCATTAGTTTTGTTTTGGCTTTGTTGATCAATAGTCCTAGATTATGGCTTTCTTCCTCCATTACTCTTTTATCAAGTAGATAATTCGTTTCTTATTCTGAAGAGGCGACGAGGGAAGTGTCATCTGCATATCGGAGATTAAAATCAAATCTCCGAATGTCAGTCAAAATCTGAAAAAAAAATACTTCAGTTGATAGCCTTTTTAATGCAGCTCTGGTGAAATAAAGCCCAATATTTTAATGTAGAATTTTGATTCTGGATTACAACTGAATTTTTGAATCGAATCGTGAATCGATACACTTATTTGGAATTATTATTCGATCTATGTTCCGTTAAATGCAGGTACAGCATTTCTTCCCGTACACTTGATAATATCATATTATAATAATAGTGTTAAAATCTGTCCAAAAACAAACTAAACTATTCAAATACACTGACTTTGTGTGTAAATTTAACTTTATTTTATTATTCGTTAATCTCCTTTCTTGCGCAATTATTAGTGATTGTATGTAAATTGGACCACATCAATCTCTGTATATATTTCTATCCATAATTATTATGTACGCTTTTATAAACAAACAATTTATTCTATATTTATAAGGGCGTTATTTTTTTAATCTTTTACATTCACAACATTGATTAATTTATTTCGTTACACTCTCTGTGATGGGAACAAATTATAAACTTTTAATAATATCAGATCGGTGTTCAGTCGGTAGACTTTAGATCATTTATTGGTGGTGTCCAGCCGCCTACTAAATATTCAACGAAATTGTTATAAATTCCTAGGACAAATTAGTGTTTCGTTCTTTATTGAATATTCATGATTGCCTTTATTCATTAATGCATCTGTGTATTAGATAAATTTTCAATTAAAATCAGTTTCTACATTGAAACATTGCATCGGTTGTAAGTTATGAGTTATTACAAAGCTAATAATATGTTAGCCGTTATTGTACGCATTTTTAACTTGATTAATTATTTATTATTTAATTTTATATTTATTTAGCACTTAAAGAAAATATATCACGATGAAAAAATGTAACAACAATAGCATAAAAAAAAACACATTGATAAAAATGTGAAAAAATGTAAAATAGACTAAGAACCTCATATAAATAAATATTCAACATGACAAAAATAGTAGGAAGTATATACATCTTTTTGTTTCAAAGGTTCTCAAACTTATTTCGACGAGCGCCCACATGGAGAAATAAAAATTCAGTGCTGGCATTTTTAAAATGGCATTATTATATGAATATGATAGATAGATAGGGATCGATAGATACTTTTCTCAATCCTACTCCTGAGATTAAAGAATGTTTCAACGAATGTCCAATATATTGGACGTATTTTTTTCCAAATGAACAAAAGACGTCCAAATGGACAAAATGAATGTCCTATTGGACAGAAAAAGTCCAAATTGAAAAAAAGAACGACCAAAAAATGAAGATTAAATTGGTCAAAAAATGTCCAAATGGACAAAATGTATGTCCGATTGGACAAAAAATTCTCCAAGTGGACAAAATTTATGTCCGATTAGACAAAAAATTGTCCAAATCGACAAAATGAATGTCTAATTCAAAGGTTCTCGGACTTATTTCGACCAACCACATTGAGATTTAAAAAAAATGTGTCTTCCATATTTGATCAATTATGTATGTTAAAAAAGATTTATTGCAAATACATTTTTTAATAATGCATTATTTATGGTTAGGATAGACAAACCCATATCCTATATCTGACATCAAATAATGTTTCAATGAGAGGAAATAAATCTAATATACACTGAGGAACCAATGACGGCGATAGAAAAGATATAATTCCATTATTAGTGTTTTACAACCTCTTGTTAGCTGGGAAAACAACTATCTAATCGTCTCATACATTCTCTTCTAATATTCTGACTCTTGACACGGCCCGACTCAAGTATCTGATTCAATTGATAGTGCTGTGTATTCTTCGGTCGTCCTCGACATCTTCTACCATTCACAGTTGCGTCATATCTTCTCTTTCACTCTTCATTAATTCACTCTATGTGACCATACCTCTAAGCGTCCCTTTCTTAATTTGTTGGAATATTGGACATTCATATATATATATATATATTAATGTCCATCGCGCGAAAAAAGTCAGAGCGAGTCAACCAGGCGAAACACGACTACTCTGTCCCTTAAGTTTAACCGACCGTAAAGGACATTTTCGGTCGCAAGGGCGAGTCTCCAAATCGATTCGCTTTTGTTTCAGCCCGATTTTGTATGGGATTTTTCGACAATCAAAATTCGCAAAACAAAGTCCAATTGGACAAATGAATGTCCATTTAGACAAACGAATATTTAATTGGACAAACGAATGTCCAATTGGACAAAATTAATGTCCAAATGGAAACAATTATTTTGTTACATGAGTTTCAGAAGGAAACAATAAATAGGAGACCCTGAGAAAAATAATATTCCTTATGGCCTATAGACATATATGGCCATAATATTTCGTACGGGAAGTTTGTTACAAAGGCAATGCTGCAAAGTCCGCCGCCCGCAGGGTCCAGCAGCAAAAACCAGCGGACCCGGTTTTTAACTGCTAGCATATCATGTCTGTCGCAAGAAATTTTCAGTGGGGTTCTTACAGGCGAAAAACGACCACTCTGCCCATTAAGTTTAACCGACCGCAAGGATCATTTTGGGTAGCCAGGGACCGTCACTAATTCGATTCGTCTTTGTTTCAGCCCGATTTTGTATTCTAGGGATCATCTATACCTTTCTTAATCCTACTTCTGAGATGAAAGAATATCAACGAATGTCAAATATGAGATTAATTGATATAAATGTCCAATTTGTCGAACATTTTTCCAAATGAACAAAAAACGTCCAAATGGAAAAATTGAATGTCTAATTGGACATGTATTTTGTCCATCTAGACAAGTTTTGACATTGAATTTGTCAATTTGGACAATTTTGTCCACACGCAACAGTTAATATTTTAAAGTAAATGACCAAAATTTTGCATTCGAAACTATTTGCGAATTACAGCTTCAGATATACGGTGGAATGGACTGTAAAAAAAACGAAAGATTAAACGAAATGGTATTTGTTGGAATTGGGTGATAATATGTGTAATGGATAAAGTTTAATAACAGGCCGACGAAATGTTCCTTGTGCAGTTTTAACTGTCACGACCCGTACGACTTGACCGGATGACATTCCTCCTGATGCTTCCTAGTGGCCAGTGCATAGATGGATATTTTCCATAATTTAATAACACAATCTCCAACATTAAGATTAGGTGATGAAGTTATCCACTTTCCACGTTGTTGAGTGGTGTGTAAATATTCCCTTCTCCAATGATTCCAAAATGCCTGAGTTATTTTTTGCAACAACTGCCAACGCGACAACCCATTCGTAAGTTTATTTTTTATTTTTAAATTAATGAGTTAAACTGCAACCCGCAGCCCTGCGGAGTGGGTTTTTAACTCCTAGTCTTACTTATTACGCTCACGTCAGCCTTGTATTCTTTTCGGATCTCCATATTTCTCACACGATCATACATGGTTTTACCACACATACGCCGCAGGGATCTCAGTTCTACAGCATTCAGTCTAATTTCATACTTTCTCTGCCAGTTCCATGCTTCACTATTATACATTGGGTTGGTACCACCTCTCCATTGTGGACTGCTAGCTTCGCTTCTTTGAACAGCTTTTTGCTGGCACCAATGGCGTTCAGTCCTCCATTAATGGAGTTACCTGCATTTACCCTTCCTTCAATATCCCTATCAGCTTTCCCATCTCTCGTTAAAGTACTTCCCAAATACACAAACTCATCCACCTGCTCCAAGTATTCATCATTCACAACTATATTGCACACTGTTTTCGTACTCTCTCTTTCAAACACCATGTCTTAGACTTACATTCATCATTAACTTATTCTTCACACGTACTTCGTTTATCCTAGATACGAGACTGGGCTAGAAAAATAAAAGTGTAGGAATAAACAACGTTTAGATTGATAATTATTATTTCCGAGACTGTGAAGTCTCGGAATCGAGGAATTTTGAAAAGCCAGTGTCCTGGTATTTTGGATGTATGGATGTTGATTAATTGAAGCAATTCAGGATAATCAATTTTGTAATGCACTATTTTATGTAATAGTATTAAATCTATGCTAATTCTTCTTTCTGACAGTTTCAACGGGGACATAATATCCCGGAGGTAATTATAATCAGTGTTTTGTGCAGGAATATTCAATTTACAGTTTATGTACCTAAGGAACTTATGTTGAATCTTTTTAATGTTGTCAGAATGAGTATTGAAAAGGGGAGACCGTCACGAACCCATAAGGCAGTAATTGTACCGATACCCTAACGTTATTTCCATTAGAAAACGTTATTTCCTTCCGAAATATTATCTGAATTACTCGTCATATCTCGAATTCAGAAGTTTTTCTTCAAAAAGGATTTGCATTCATAACATTAGGATGAGCTTTACTACCACCTTTAAAAGAAAGTTTTAATCAGAGAAAAAAGTTTTCGGCGTTATGTAATATCTCTTATTTATTAAAATATATGTAATGGTAAAATAAAAAAATACCAAAATTTTCAATTAACCAACCATTTAATATAATACTCCAGGCTTTTACATTAATTAATATGTAGTTTTAATTGAATACAGGTAATATAAAAATAAAGATTAAAAACTGTTTTGGAAACCTAAAACCTGTTAAATTAGTTCCACGTTCCATGAAAGTAGCAATTATTATTTTTACAACTGGCAACACATTAATTAGATTTTTCGATTTTTATATTAAGAATGCATGAATCATCGTATTACAGAAGAAAGACGTAAAACATCAGAAAAAAATCCTTCAAAATGGTATATGAAAAAGTATTTTCGTAAATAGTGGCGGTTACATTTCCTGCGACGATATGTAATAGTAATAATAATAAAATACGAAAATTTTCAATTAACCAACCCGTTTAATATAATACTCCAGGTTTTTACATTAATGGATTTAATTGAATACAGGTAATATAAAAATAAAGGTTAAAAACTGTGTTGGAAACCTATAACCTATTAAATTAGTTCCACGTTCCATCAAAGTGGCAATTATTATTTTTACAACTGGCAACACATTAATTAGATTTTTCGATTTTTATATTAAGAATGAATGAATCACAGCATTAAACAGAAGAAAGACGTAAAACGGTCTCCTGTGTTAATTTTAAATTTATTACTGGCCATCTTGGGGCAATTAAATATAATTAAGTAAATTAGCGGGCTGTTAAAAGGTCTTTACTCCTTATGTGGCAAATTTACCACATAATTTATAATTAAGAAGATTGTACCTTTGTTAAGTTGCAATCTTCGATAATTACCCATCAAACGAGTTAATAAGAATACAAAACTTCGATCAGCTGTTTTAAATTGTCTGAAATATTTTTTTACTCAGCTTCTGTGGAGTTTTGATCTACCGATGAAAATATTTGTATGTATTCATATACAGGATTTTAACCTCAGCATATTTGGATTAAAAATGAATATTTTATATTAATATTTTAACCTCAGCATATTTGGATTAAAAATGAATATTTTATATTTTGTGTCCGATGATATATTTTATTTTCAATTAAAATCATTAAAAATATTTTGCATCACAATAGTCAGGTCACTTGATAAGCATTGCGTCTCGTTCCAGTAGTACAATCACACAATCCCATCACGAAGTGTAGTAGTGGGATTAGTGGCGACTTGGGATTAAAAATACATAAAAAAATTATATATATACCATCAGGCAGCAAAATGATTACTTTTTTTTCACAGGAAAAAAACGACTAACATAATTCATAGCATCACCTTAGCAATACGAGCTCTTTCATCTGGAATCAGTTGTTTTTAATCTGTCCTCTCTCTTTCTTTCTACAACCCTCACGACAGCCTCCGTGGTCTAGAAGTATGGCTCTTAACTCCCAATCCGAAGATCACAGGTTCGAACCCGGCGTGCAAAAATCAATTTTATTTGATTAATTTGTATTATGTCACAATTAATTGATTAAAAATAATATATATTATACACGCGGTACGTTTAAAAGTGGAATATACTCTTAGTATCGTCCTGGTGTAAGACCACCATTTATAATGGAAACGTTGCTTAAATTGCTTAGTAAGCCTTATTTGGTGACCAGATCTGAATAGCCAGGTCCAGGTACTTCCTAACCTTCCTCTTCTCCATCTCCTTCCTTTCCCCACTACCTAAAGCCTCACTACCTAACACCCATACCCCAATTAGGGATGCCACAGTCTTACTGGCTCCAGACGGGAGTAGTTGGGACTTTTGTGCGGTACTTACATAAAATAAAATCATATTCAATAAATGGTATCCTTAACGGTTTCCTGAGGTCTCGGTTTCGAATCCCGGCGTTCGCAATTAAGTTTTATGTTAGATATTATTTCACATTTAATTCATTTACATGTGATTAATTATTACTAAAGTAATTTTGAAATAACTTGTCTTGTAGTTGGGCGTCTTTATTGCTTCATTTCCCATTTATTTATTGATCTGATTTATAGAACTCGCCCGGAGATCTAAGTACCTTCAAAGTAGGTACTTCAATCGGCCTCCGTGGTCGAGGTTCTAGGTTATGTATAAGGAAGTCGCGGGTTTAAATCCCAGCGCGCTCAAGTAAATTTTGATTAATTAATTTATGTTGTTTCACAATTAATTAATCGAAGGTATATAGGAATAGTATATTTGCGGCACGTTCCAGACTTCTAGATACTCACAGTATAGCCCTGGTGAAAGACTACCGTTAAGAATCGAAATTTGCGTGAAATGCTTTAGCCAAGTTTGGTGACCAGATTCGAATAGATATTTTCCCGCCTATCTATTCCCCACCTCCTTTCCCATCCCAAATCCTTCAGCCTAACCCCAATTGGGGATGGACTAGCTCCAATTTGCAGGGAGCGGTTGGGACTCTTGTGCAGGTTAGATAGACTTTGTCTATCCAGTTTGTTTTTTTTTTTTACTTTACCCACACAGGAGGTCCTGAAGAAATAATTTCCCTCAGGGCCTATATCATCTTTGAAGTTGCGGTGTGGAGGATCTTTTTAAGGATATGAAGGGGAGGAAGTTCCGTGTCTAGGAGTGCCGGACGTATGAATCTATCCATCCCTCTGCGGTGCAAGATGGGTCGAGAGAGACCAGCTGGAGAGGTCAAAGGTCTCCTCAAGTTGGCCTCTTCCGATCCGGCCTGCCTGCCATGACTCGGGCGAACCTCACCCTCAAGAACCGGGGCACCCCTGCTAAGTTATCAAACGTAGCGAACCACTTGGGGTGACCTATGCAAGAGGTGTTGGTTATCCAATAAATGATTTCTGTAGCGGCGGTGCCCAGATCTCCCAAATTGTGAAGCTTTTCCCTAATGTTTCTGCGAAGTCATCAAAGTGGGTTAATATTATCATTAACTTGTATTTTTGCCTGAAAATTTCTGTAGGTTGAGAGTCTCAGAAATGAGGAGTCAGTTAAGTGTACCTCGTTAAGTTTTAATTAGGTTGTGTTTTCAACCGTTAAATTGGCGTATCGTCCGAACGTGCTGCACTTCAGTAATACGATAAACTCTCAAATAATAAATATGTTTTTATGCACAAACCGCGTGTGGCCGCTAGGGATGTCGAAAGTGGAAAAAAGTATCGATATATCGATGTATCGATATTTATAAAAATATCAATATCGACGTCGATATATCGAGGAAAAAATATCGATATATTGATATATCGGTCAAATGTTTAGATTGTACGTTTTTAAAATCAAAGTATATATATACACAATGTGTAAAAATGAAAGTGTATATTTTCACAATGTACATTATTTAAATCAGGCGCCTCCCCCCCCGAAATTGAAAAAATATCGTTTTTGATACAATTTTCAATATTGGATATTTTATATCGATATATCGGTTCTAAATATATCGGCCAAAATATCGATATATTTCCTTGAAAATATCGATATATCTATATATCGATACTTTTTTTACAAGCCTAGTGGCCGCCTTAGGACCCAGCAATTAAAAAAATCAAAAATTTTAATCTTACAGAAGCATAAAACGAGTTCTAAAGATTAATTCAATCAAATTTATGAATAAAATAACGCAATTGGATGTTGCCGTTAAATGAAATGCCGCACAGTGGGCAAGATTGCATATATTTAGCGGACCAAAAGCCCCAGTTTGTACATTTGTTATAGGCCAAAATTGAATTAGTAAGTAGAGCTAAGGAATTAAACTTCAGATGAGGTCACCTACCATCAATCGCTGTTAATCAGTGCCGGATTAAGACTACTTGATGCCCTAAGCAATCCACGCCTGTGGGCCCCCCTATCCTAGTAAACTTGTATCGGTCTTTAAAAAAAAATACCTATTTAATACAACGAGATAGATCATTACGTACCATAAAATATGTACGAAAGTATTGCATACAATAAAAACCAAAGCATTTTTTATGTATTCATTGTAATGCGACTTGCTAGAATCGCAGAAAATATTTCTTCAAACTTCGCAAAATCACTTTGTGGCGTCATTTTTAATTAAATTAAAACAAATAACTTTGTTTAAACCACTAATATAATCACAATTACCTACATGTTTCAAAGCCGATGGTTTCTTCGTCAGGGTAGTAATGACATTAATAACAAAATAAACAAACAAGTATAGACTAAAAAGAACTATGGACAAAAATATTTTAGAGAGGGGTTGGGTAAGTTTTTAGTCTATACTTGTTTGTTTATTTTGTTATTAATGTCATTACTACCCTGACGAAGAAACCATCGATTTTGAAACATGTAGGTAATTGTGATTATATTAGTGGTTTAAACAAAGTTATTTGTTTTAATTTAATCGCAGAAAATAGTTTATAAGTCCAACGATTTTAGCATATCTATATAATATTGATAAAGCATAGAGCCTTTCCTGCAGCATCGTCGTTATTATTTTCAATTTCTAAAAAGATCATTCCGCTGTGCAGTTTGATATCATCCGGCATAAAACTATATACACAGGGCTGTGTCCACTGGGGAACCATTAGGGAACCCTGATTCAATTTTATCATAGTGAACTATTTTGTACAATTGTGCGTCAGTTTGATTTTTTTGGTGCTGTTTCTGGTGCCCCCCAAGACGTGATGCCCTAAGCAATTGATTAATTTGCTTAGGGGCTAATCCGGCACTGCTGTTAATCCAGGTCCTTCCGCGCGGTATCTATGACGTCAGAAGTGCTTAGATATATGGAAATGACGTTCGATTTGTATTTCATCATATTAACTTCGTAGATATGGCAACAGTGAGGATGACACCTAACGACCGGACTATGAGATCTCAGCGTCTGAATTCCCATAGTAAATTTATTCAGACACGATACTTCATCACATCAAATCATAACTCACATTAACCTACCCTTCCATTTCCCCCCCTCCCCACCCTCACCTAAACTAACCTAACCTAAGGTTAAAAACCCCAATTATCAGTTTTCGACGCTTCGAGACATGATGAATTATCATGTGAGGAAAAGTTTGTACTCAATATTCATAAACTTAAGAAGTTTTTCACTGAGTAGACCGGTCACCGTTTAAAAAGATTTTTGTTATGTTTTGTTAACCTGAGGTTAAAAACTCCAATTATCAGTTTTCGACGCTTCGAGACATGATAAAATTATCATGTGAGGAAAAGTTTGTACTCAATGTTCATACACTTAAAAAGTTTTCACTGAGTAGACCAGTTACCGTTTAAACAGATTTTGGTTATGTTTTGTTGATTATTAAGTATATGATTTAATTAAAAGATGAACATATTGGTTTGTCTTATTTATCTCTCCGATTCTTGTGAGTTCTAGCTATTGAAGTAAAAAAGTGGCAGAAAAATAGTGATGTTTATAATTCAAATGGCTGAATCGCATTTTACAAATTTGTCTATAAACAATTATACACAACCTAATCATCTTCCTCCGCCTAAGAAATGTACCTAAGTTTTTTCATTTAATTTTTAGTCAAATAAGTTTTACTTCAACTGCGCGAAGAGGTTAGATGCACTCAATTTTTTTTGGATCAAAGAGTGCAAAACTGCGAGCGGGTGGGTTATGAGACTTGGCGTTTTTTTTATTTACAACGGCCACCGATTTTCGATAAACCCCAAATAACCCGCTAACTAGAGTTCTCATACCCAAAAGTATATAAATATCGCTAAAACAAAGGGAAACGAAACGTCACACTTACCTAATACATATTCCTATTCTAAAACTCACAAGGATCTAGAACATTGACATAGAACTACACTTCATAATATAAAAATTCAACAAATATAATTCAAATTTACATTTTCTCTAATAATTTGAGATTTTATGTTAGAAATTAACAATGACCACAGCCAGAGGCGTTCAGAACGTTTAGATTTTCAGCTATTGGCTCAGTAAAGATGGAACAAATGTTTAAAAAAAAATTGACCTCTAAAACACAAACTCTTTGCAAGTATATGCATTGAGCAAAATCTCTCGATGCTGACTGAATTACACTGCGATTATTAGCACACACTAATGTGTAATATACCATGAAACATGCTAAGCTCTGTGACGAGTACACCGCTATAAAATGCAGGGTTTAAGATGATACCCGGTGGTGGAGAAATTTGAAAAATAGATTTTACTAATTTGTTGCTGTCACTGTTGCTCTTACTCCACTGGATATTGAGCGAAAGGGACAATGCACCTCGGGCTACTAATAACTAACCAAAATCTAGGTTTTGTATTCCTCACTTTTCTCCTCCAAAAGTGGACTGATTTTCAATTTTTTTTACCAACTACATAAGAAAAAAACTATTCTATGTCGGTACGTTTGGCTTTTTTAAAAAAAAAACATTGTCTAGTTTGTATACTGAACGTATTTTGACGGCGTTTAAACCAGTCAATTTTATTGATTTTTGGAAGGTTATAACTTCTATAAAAAGTAACTTTATACACGCTAGTAGTTGATATCTATTTTATGTAAAAACAATATTAGTTGGTAGTTGATATCTATTTTATGTAAACACAATATTTTCTCTAGGGTTAAAATCAGAGAGATAAATAGGGAATACGTTTGTATGTTCGTATGTTTATACGTTTGTATGTTATTGTATGGAAAAATCACCGCTGGGTATCCCCTTAATCCTGCCCTCGGTTATAAAGCCTTATTGATTGGAATTATCGAGTCTTACGTGATATTGGAACCGATAAAGGGATGACAATAATTAAACGGTTTGAGGGGCAGTGAATAATTCAGGCAGTAATTAATTTCGCCGATCCGCCTACCGATGTGTCCTGTATATTACGTGATTTAGAAATGCGATGTGAAAATTTCATTCCGACAACCCTAATTTACAGAACATACCTAAAAACCTAGTATCTAAACAAGAAACAGGGGTGAATGCTAGGACTCTACTCTTAGAGTTAACATTTTAAAATCACGTAAGGTCCTTCGCTAATGGAGAAATCGAAACCAAATTAAAACTGGTTGGCAAATGTGGGTTGCAAACTGGTTGGCAACCAAGCCTCTCTCACGGCGCAACACATCTTTACAATTTCAGTCATTATCTCAGTTTGTTTAACAATAGAATGAAGAAAAATGGATCTCTCATCTGCCACTGTCATATTGCGTTCATAAATGTATACAGAATCAAGTGATGATGAAGACGCCATTATTTATTATTTTTATCAACGATGGCAGAATCGTCTAAAAATAAAATCTTGGATTATTCAGTACAATACACGATAATTTCACAACAACTATGGAATCTTCAGAGACCTTTTTTTGTTTTTGTTTTGCTATTTTCTTTATACACAGCAAACAGCACTTTCATGGTACTGGAATCCTACCTAGCAATAATATTTTAAAAAATCTGTTAAATTAACTGTCTTCACCACATCGCTCCAAGCTTTTGCCGTTATTTGTTTATTTTATTTATTTATCTTAAAACAGTACACATTATTAGATATGAAATTAAACAATTTTTTCCCACTTTGTTCCACTTGTTTATTTCCACCAGGACCGGTTTCGTCCTACTACGGACATTTTCAGACTGGTAGTTGAAATTCTTATGCAACGGAATTTATACAAACTTAGGCAGAGGTACACAACATTGTCTCTATATGATGAATGTTTCTATTTTGTTAATTTAAGGTATTATAAGTTATTATGTACCTTAACTTAACAAAATAACTTATAATACCTTAAATTAACAAAATAGAAACATTCATCATATAGAGACAATGTTGTGTACCCCTGCCTAAGTTTGTATAAATTCCGTTGCATAAGAATGAGCGAATACATCGCAGGCGCGGCGGGATTTGACAGCGGAGCGTCCATCTCAAACGGACGCAAAGATCGCACTGAAGCAGCTACCAAGCCGGATCACCGCACGTTTTTAGGGTAAAATCTGAGCGTACGCTAGTGCCGCCACATTTTGAAAAATAAGGACCGCGTCGCCGAAAATGAGTAAAGTTCTTTAAAATTCTTGGACAGCCCTCGTAATACTAATAAATCCGAACGAAAATATGAAAAAAATTACATGACACAGAAAAATAAACTGCAACTGAAACACGAACCCAAGATCTCTTGTTTTACCGGATCAAACGCCTTAGCCACCTCGGTAATTGGGACCTCTTATTTTTATGTAACTTTGTCGGTCAAACATTTAAAAATATTAACAATATTCATTTTTTCCGTATTTTTGTGTATCGCCATTTTAAAGAATTGCTTTAAACTTCGATAGTGTCTCAGATAAACATATCCCCTTTATTTACATGGTGCATCTATTGATCTTTTCTAAAAGTCTAAACGAATATTCAACTTAAAGGTTATAACAAGAGTTGTTCCAATCAAAATTGACTATTTATTTGCATTTATTAAAAAGCAATTGATAGGTACTAAATATAATATGCTTTTATAATATATTCATTGGTTTTTAACATCAACTTTCTGGTACACAGATCGTAAGAGGGTGAAGTAAGACCAAGCAGCACTCAAAATCTAGAATAAAATATTAATCAACAACAATTAATTGTTTAATACGAGTAAATAAACAAACAGAAATTACATTTCAAAAACACATAATCAAACATTCCTTGTTCATTAATTTCCACTTAATTTGAACGTAATTTTTTATCATTGAAGAAAAAGATAACAATAATAATCTAAATTTTTTAAATATGAAAATCAACAAGACACAGAAAAATAATAAAATATAATGGCTGCAACTGGGATATTATATTTTATTATTTTTCTGTGTCTAATTCATTTTCGTATTTAAAAAAATAGATTATTAATGTTATCTTCTTCTTCAATGATATATTAAATTGATGGCAATAACCTTCAAAAGTTAAAAAGAGAGTTTTTCTTATAATTTTTTTTTTTTTTTTTATCTATGAATATTCATTAAATATACGATTATTCAATAAGTCATTCTAGCAGTAAACCGATGAAATAAATACATATATTACCGATGTAAAAGTGGACATGGAGATGTTAGAAAAGCCCATAGCGGTGATGGCTATCGGTCTTTTGCAGCGAGACTGAATCATCAGAATACCATAGAGAAAGTCCTTCCTGTCTGACTCCGCCACCAAATCTGTCCACTTGGAGTAAAAAGCTGCCTTAGATACGTTGTTACTCTGAAAAAAAACGAACCAATTCACATTTTACATTAAATAACCCCACACGGAAAAAAATGTTATTCTAAAATACGAACATTTTATTCGTAAAAAACGGTTAAAAACGGGACTGAAGTTCTTTCGAACAAATTAACAGGGTTTCAGTGACTATTCTTACCTTTTTCCGCCAATAAACATTGAAACACTGTTATTTTGTTCGTAAGAACTTCAGTCCCGTTTTTACGAATAAAATGATCGTATTTTAGAACAACATTTTTCTCCGTGCACACAGGAGGCCCTGATTAAATTAATTTCCTTGAGGGCTTGTATCAAATTTGCTGATGCCGATTCTGAAGAGACTTATAGGAGGGAGAAAAGACAAAAACCGGCACAAAAGCCGAGCTATTGACCTCATGAATGAGTCATAGAAACGAAATACAAAAACATTGAACATCTATTTGTGCAGATAACGACTTTTCTCTCGAGCTATCTACCACCACTTTCTGACCCTTAATTATACAGAAACCACTATGGAGTCATCGAAACAATGTCATCAAAATATCTTCTTCTCAAATCGGTTTTTCCTTGCTGAGGATCGCGACCCCTACACTAATTTATGTGGTAGACAAGACTCTTCCACTCCTCGCGCTGCTTGGCAGTAACGGACGCCAGTGATACTTAGTCACTCCAGTGCATTGATGACCTTCCTCTGATTCTTCGGCCTTCTACTTTGCCAGTGACCATGAGTATCTCCAAGTTGGGGATCTCTTTTGGCGAGCAACGCGTTCAAAGTATCTTAAGATACGTTATAGGCAGTATTTGAAAGCCTACTGTGGATGCCTAGCTCTTCCAAAAATGGCTCATCACAAATGATAGCGAAATTTTTGATTATAAACGTACACCACTTACTTTTATGTATATAAAACAGTAACAAACGTTTTTTAGACTTAGCTTTATCAAACTATCTTAAAATATCTGCTGAACTCCCAAATGATCCACTCCTACCTGTAGCTAATCACCTACCTCCCTATACATTAAATTTTATATATAATTTCGATAATGAAAGAAAAGCCGTCTAAAGAATCCTACACTTTAAACGAGCCGATTTCGACCCCATTAAGTACCATCTATCCATTGGTCTTTTTTGTTAGATGAAAAATTAGAAGAGTCTCCGGAAAAATGAATTTAAAAATTTTCCAACGCCATTGGAACACATGCGTCTTTTCACAGGCCGTGAAAAAATTCCTTCTCAGTTAGGTTTTCAATTGAGTTACGATTCACTCTACAGAAAAAAAAAAATCATACAAAAAATGTTTTCATGAAAAAATTATACTTATTTCACTAATGCTAGTAAAAAATGTAAACAGCTGTCTAAACATTACAGTAAAACGTAATTGAATGATATTAAAAACAGCGTCTAGAGAAAAAATTTCTTAACAATTTTTTTTTTTTTTTTTACATTAACTCCACACAGGAGGCCCTGAGGAAAATAATTTCCCTCAGGGCCTATGTCATCTTTGGAGATGCTGTGAGGAGGGTCTTTTTGAGGAGAGGAAGGAGTGAACGTGGGTCTTGAAGAGACCCATGTTATAGGAAGGAGGAAACACAGAGGCCGGCAAATCGTTCCACAGCCGAGCTGTTGAACATAAGCGTCCCGTTCTCATGTGACAAATGTCAACTGTGTACATATGTTGGGCGCGCGTTTGGCGTGTTTCCCGATTATCCACCGGTGCCGAGGGGATCAATGACGCTAGCTCCTCGGAGCATCTTCCATTGAAATACCGGTAGAACAAGGATAGCATTCCCACCCGACGCCTGTGCTCTAAAGATTGCAATCCGTTTGTTAAGACAGGAGAATCTATCAAGCGGACCGCCCGTTTCTGCACAGAGTCGAGGGTGTTTTTCAGGTACATCGGGGCTCCAGACCAGAGATGGCTGCCAAATTCAACAGTGGGGCGCACTTGCGATTTGTACAGGGTTAGCAGTTGTGTACAATTAAAGTATCTGCGGGCCCTGTACAGTACGCCCAGTTTCTGAGAGGCCAATTTAACTTTGGCCTCGATGGAGCCCCCTGACCTGAGCTGGTCACTTAGAGTTACACCGAGCATATCAATGGAGGACCTGTTTGGAAGAATGCTACCGTTGAAGGAGACTAGATTGTCATTTCGATCCCTTTTAGACGTAATCATACATGATTGGGTCTTTGAAACATTGAATTCGACGAGATTATTCTTACCCCAAGAGAAAACACTCTCGAGGTAACCGTCCATTCTTTGCTTCAAAGCCCTCCGAGCCGTTGGAATTTGTGCACCCTTTGGGGGCTTGTCAAACAAAAAGCTATCATGGACTGTACTGTCATCCGCGTAGCAATGAATTGGTGCACATATCAAGAGGTCATTGATGTGCAACAAAAACAAAGTCGGAGACAGAACCGATCCCTGTGGGACGCCAGCATTTATCGAGTGCGAGGAAGAGGTGAAGCCATCAGCAACCGTCTGAATCGACCTCTCCCTCAAAAAGTCGGCAATCCACGTTCACAAGGATGCGGGAAGTCCCTTAAGAAGGCAGTTTGTTGACAAGTCCTCGGTGCCAGACCCGGTCAAAAGCCTTGGAAATATCCAGTGCGACCGTTTGGGTCTCACCGAAACGTTCCAGGCACCACCCCCAAACATGCGTCACATACGCGAGACGTATGTGACATACATTATTAAAAATAATTGTATCAAAACCAACTCACACTACCCTCGAACTATGCATTACAAAAGAAAAGCAGTTAAAAAACAAGACGGAGCGAACTGTCTTACTGAATTTTTAAAAAATGTTTACGATGAACCAACTCCCGATGATAGGATACCATTAAATACATTTGGAAAAACAACCAACAAACCAAACTGCGGGGAACTCAACACATTTGTACATAGCCTCCCCAGATTGTATGTACTGTGGTCTAGAAGTGGGAACTTTAAATCACATATTTTTTGTTTTTTAAATAAATCACAAAGTGATTGCTTCTTACGAAAAAAAAAAAAAAACTTATTTTTTGGTTGTCCCTCGCTAAACAAATATCCTCTCTTCTATCAAGCCTTATCAAAAATTGCCTCCCTTCCATTCAATATCTCATCTCTTCTAATTCTGAACACGACTCCAATCTTCATTATAATTTTGAAATTTGCCCATTTAATTCATTTCTCCATAATTTTAAATGATGGCCTAGAACAGTCTTGAAGGGTTATAGCCAGAAATAATTGGAAAAAAAACTCGCCACATACTTAGTTAAGCAAACGAATATACAAATAATGTCAACATTTTTAACATGAGCAATTCGATGTTTGAAACATACCTAAACGAATCTTTCAAATCAATTTATTTCTGAAAATGATTAGAATGTATTTTTTTTTTAATTCATTCAAATTGTAAACCACTGTAAAAAAATAAATGGCATATAAAAGCGTAATAAAGAAAAAGGTATGAATGGGTAATAATACGATAAAAAAATAGAACTTACTTCTTCAATCAACTTATTTCCATACCAAGACATCATTAGGATTTGCGTCATGGATGACGAGAGGAACAGGAAATACTTCACTAGCACTCCTGGCGGCGCAATCTGGAAGTTGTGATTAGCAGATTATATCACAAGTTATTGGGAGATACAAAAATCTCAATAAATATAAATAAAACTTTAGTCTTACCGTTATAGAGAAAAGCAGGACACAAATCATCAGGGAACTTAGTACTAAATTGAACAGTAAAACTAGACTGAAAACTTCTTCCACCTCTTTGCTGATTCTGAAAGAAAGTGCAAATTGTAAGATAATTTTTGGTTTCTATAGGATCTTTCAATAAGGACACTCGATTTTAAAATGTACATAAAATGAGTTGTGTGTGAGATATCTACACAATTCTTTTTTTTATTTAAAAGTATATTTTATGAAATTAAGTGTGAAATATAATTTCTGTCAAATGTTTGCCGCGGCTAAGCTTAGTGGCACGTATTCGGGAGATCGAGAGTTGACGGCCGGCGTAGTCCAGCGGGTGGGCGTTGGACTTCCATTCCTAAGGTCGCGGGTTTGAACCCGGCGTGCGTAAATAAATGGTATATAATTGATTTGTGTTATTTCACAATTAATTATTTAAAATAATATATAGTATATTTTCGGCACTTTCCACGGCGATACTAAGAGTGGAAGATACTCTTAGTATCGCCCTGGTGTAAGACCACCATTCAGAATTGAAACGTTGCTTGAAATGGCTTTAGCCGTGATTAGTGACTGGGTCTGAATAGCCAGGTACTTCACCACCTTCCTCTTCTTCGTCTCCTTCCCTTTCCCACTTACCTCCAGCCTCATAACACACCCTAATTGGGGACGCCATAGTCTCACTGGCTCCAGACGGGAGCAGTTGGAATCTTGTGAGGTATTACTGTAAAAAAAAAAAGATCCAATTTTTTAAGATTATGACGCTAAAATCTGGCTGAATTTACTGGATGGCGTTTTTTTATGTTGACTTTGAGAGCGTCAGTTATTTGCATAGACCTGTAATTTAAAAAAAGCCAGAAGGCTGATGTGATATAATAAAGGAAGAAGTCTAAATCGCACAGTCTCTGCCGCGCGAGATAACCATGCCCTCAAATCAAAAATTGAGTGGATATCTTTTACACAACTTGTTTTAACTACATTTTAAAATCGAGCGTTGTTATTGAAATACCCTATAGAACCTTAATTACAAGAACGTGGGATTGGCGCAGAAGTAAATTTGGAGCAGTTAGAAGCTCCAAAGCTAGTTTAATAAATTAACAAAAAAAATGTAATTTTACCGCCACTCTTAGACATGTTTAAGACAAGTTCAATTATTAAAAACCATAAAAATATTTAATTATGCATTCAATGAATACAGAATAAAAGTATGTAAAAAAGGTGACTTGTTTGCAAGTAGAATCGAGCAAAATTAGTGCAAAACGTTGAATTCTAGAAATTGGCTAATATATACAGGATGTTAAGGATCGTACTTGACTAGTAAAAATAATACCTACGTGATTAAGTAGGTATTAAGAAGTTAGGGTGGGGTGAGGGATTGGTTGGTTACTTAGCTTACTTGACTAGTAAAAATAATACCTACGTGATTAAGTAGGTATTAAAAAGTTAGGGTGGGGTGAGGGATTGGTTGGTTACTTAGCTTACTTGACTAGTAAAAATAATACCTACGTGATTAAGTAGGTATTAAAAATTTAGGGCGGGGTGAGGGATTGGTTGGTTACTTAGCTTAGTGACCAGTGACGAAATATGGAATTTTTTTTTTTATTTGATGTCGAAGAAAAAGTTTTTGAAAATAAAAGAATTTTATTAAAATTTTTACTCTAAATAATGTCAGGAATCACTGGTTAAAAAGTCAAGTATGACCCTTACATCATGTACAGTAATTTATTATTGAAATTATTATGAGAGGTAAAGACCAACACACGATTTTTCCTTTATCTGAGAAATGTTTTTCTCCCTTTTTTAATATTAGATTGAAATCCCAATGAATATTGATTGAAGCCACAAATCGGCACTGCACACAATACAAATACTTACACTATCAACTTGTTGTGGTATTTAATAGCCTCTTTCAATTTATCATTTATGGATAGTTTAGATTCACCGTCAGACCGAGATGCGTTGTGTAAGTCCCTGCACAATAGTTTAAGCTGCATGCAAACTTGTGCTATTATGAGGCAGAACAGGCAGTCCACACTTGATACCGTGCATGTGGAATATATTCCTTGAACAAAAAGAAATAGTGATTTGATTTTCTATCTGATTATTTAAGATTGTTATTTTATCTGGTAAACGCATTTTTAAGTTTATCTAAGTTTATCTTACTAATATTATAAACGCGAAAGTTTGTATGGATATATGAATGTTTGTTACTCTTTCACGCAAAAACTACTGAATGGATTTTAATTAAATTTTATGATAATATAGCTATAGAATAACATATAGGCTATAATTTATTAAGCTAGCTATTTATTTTAAATATATTGAAAATAATAATTATTGTTTAATAGAAAATGTCAAAACTTGAGAATTTCATTTTGCAAAACAATGATTGTTAAATCAAAATTCTGTTTTAGAAAATATTTAAATTAGTGAATTTATTTGAAGTACTCGCCAAATACTTTAAATCCAATCAAGAATTATAGATATTTTAAATAAATAGGTTAAGAATTTTGTTACAGACGTAGATGGGACCTAAGAAAAGAAAATAGATTCCTCGAAGTACTAATCCTACTCAGACGAAGTCGCGGGCAAAAGCTGGTTTTTAATATACTAAGGTTACGCCGTTGGTCGTTATCAGATTTGTTCAATTTTCAAAAGACATATTGTATTATACAACACAAATTTCAAACTATATAATCATACAAAAAAATAAATCAATACATAATCTAGTAAACACATTTTTCAGAATTTTAATTTTAGTTAAATTAAAATCATTAAAAAATAAATCGTGTCTGTAAAACTGTAATACACTGAAAAATGATTTCTTTAGATGGAGTAATATTGAATTTAACGTATTTGAAAATGTATAACGTGTAATTAATCGAATTTTCAGTCTTCTCAAAGTTAGTCTAAGAAGCTTACCTGCGTAACATTGTGAAATGTAAATGATTCTGTAATTCCACGAGAACGTGGACCAATCCAAAGGATACCAAATGTAATATGGCAGAAACATCTCGGTTACTCCGTACTTTATATAATTTGATAGCATCAACACCAAAGGAAAGATATTGTAGACCATCGACAGAACGTTCGTAACGACGGAGTAAATCAAAGTAAATTGTCTCGTAGGACCCATCGACTGCAGCATGATTTTCTTATTTTCTTCATCTAGTTTCCTAGGCCACATTAGTCTAAGATCTTCAACCAATTTGACTACAGATCCTTTCTTAATCACTATGATCAAAGACTTTAACAAACCAAAGAAACTGACGATAATACAAGGCATAGCTTCGGCGGCTTTCAGGAATTTCCCGCTCGAATCGTCGAATATCAGCTTTATCAGGAATACAGCCTCCCAAATGACCAATACAGACAGATGGCAGAACCCAAAAGCATACATAGCCCTTTGGAAGCGGAGCCTGAACGAGTCAGAACTCTTCCTCAAATGGATCTCACTCAGACCGACGATGCTAAAAGTTTTTTCAATCACTGTGAATGTATCATCGAATGTGATGGCCATTTTATTCCCAGCTCAACCTTTCAAAGTTTAAATCGGTTTAATTCTTGTATTTACTCCTTCCTAACCCACCTGTATATAATTTGATTTCTTTGAAACTCAAATAATACTATTTGGATAACTTATTTTCGGATCGAAAGCTCGGAGTGTCGGGATCGCAGAGCTGCGGCGAGTGCTTATGAAGTTTAGCGGATTTTTTTTTTATCAAAATTCGTGGAGGTTGAAATTTTACGACGGTCGCCGATTACCGATAAAAAGCACAAACTAACCCGCAAAACTAGGTTTGATTTTTAACCCAAAAGAAAATAAACCATCGCTAAAACAAAGGGAAACAAAATATTACTCCTGAAATATTTATTCGCATCTAACACTCGCAAACACTAGCAAGTTAACAAAAAAACCACACTTTATATTACAAAAATTTAACGAATAGTCAAATTCACTACAATTTCCCCAATAATTTGAGAATTTATGTTTAAAATTAATAATGTGTCTCAGGCATCCATAAGTCCTGATCCTCAGCTTTGGGCTCAGTAACGGCCCAAAAAGAAATTTGAAATAATGGACCTCTACTGCAAAAAATCTATTAAGCAGATATGCATTTATTGAGCAAAATCTCTCGATGCTGACTGATTTACACAGAGGTTATTATTACAAATTGATGTGGAATATATCACGAAACCTGCCAAGCTCTGTGACGAGTACCGCCAAACAATGCAGGGCTTAATCCTGCCCTCGGTTATAAAGCCTTATTAATTGGAATATTCGAGACTTACGTGATATTGGAACCAATAAAGGGTTGATAATAATTAAAGGGTTTGAGGGGCGGTGAATAATTCAACCAGTAATTAAACATTCCGCCCTCCGGTGTGTCTTGTATTGTACGTGATTTAGAAATGCGATGTTAATATTTCATTCCGACAACCCTATTTACAGTTCCTACCAATGTACCTAAAAATCTCAAAGCTAAATAAGTGGCAGTGATATATGTTGGGAACCTTATATTTACAGTTAAGTTAAGTGATGTTTTTTTTTAAATCACATAAAAACGACCAAATTGAAGTGTTTCTTGACAAACGTTTGTTGACAAAAGACCAAATTTGAAGTTGAAAACGATAAAATTTGAAATGCGATGTTAATATTTAATTCCGACAACCCTAATTTACAGTACCTACCAATCTACTTAAAAACCTCAAAGCTCAACAAGTAACAGGGATATATGTTGGAACTCTGTATTTAGAGTTAAGTTAAGTGTATTTTATTTAAAATCGACCAAATTTGAAGTGTTTAGTGGAGCGATTTCTGCATTATATGACGTCATAGAGGCGAAAACCTTAACCGCAGAACCGAGCCGAAGCCTTTTGATTTTAGATTATTTAATTATATTTTATTTTTTCAAGAGCGATCTACTAATTGTCACTTTAAAAAAATCTGATTAGGTGCCTATAATATAAGTTCAGAATCGACATATTTTGTAAACATCTTAAAAAATCGTTCTATATTACTTATTTAGATGACGATTAACAGTCGATCTTTCCGTCTGATAAAATTTGATTACCTACGTTTTTTATTGAATTTGTTCTACTTCATTGTCCCAAAATTCTGACATTCTCTATTTTTGTACAGAACAACGCTGCATTCGACCAAATTTTTGGAACAAAAAAATTACACACCTATATTTTTATTAATTTTCTGTATATCTATATAAAGGAATTTTATACTGGGTTCGATAATTTATCGTTTGAACTCCCCATGGAGTAAGATTACACAGGTGACTCCCCAATAAGACACGATAAATATGTTGATTTTTAGTCCAATTTGGTTACAAATTTTGACCTATCTAAAAAAATATTTTGAATTACCTCATATCGTATATAATAAAATCCAGGTGGGTCAGATTCGAACATCTGCTGGTTGATTCCTCCAAAAAAAAATCCTTCCATATACCAACAAGAACTACTTTGTTGGTATATGGAAGGAAAAAATTATTTTTAATTGCATCAACCATCAGGACTGAGTCATTTGGATACTCGCTTTTACCTAGGTTGCATGCAGTTGGCAATACTTTCTTAGAAGTAGTAGATGTGTTCAACTGTACGGATTATGGTTATACACAGGCTATAATAACACATGGGTTCTATATAATTTTATTAGCATTGTACTTTATGATTACAGTTCCATAACATTTTTATGTATACTGTACATGTAAAAAACCGCAATGGAACTTGGGTAGATTAGAATCCCCCGTAAATATGTTTGATGGTAAGTTATTTATTTATTTATTTATTCACGCCCTAATGGGCCTTTACATGAAAATTTTATACATTGATTACAGTAATTAAATACAAAAATGCAGTTGTAATAATTGTAAAAAAGCAACACATATGAATGTAACAAAATTTAGTGCAAATTAGCTAAATACTAGAAAGTTGGTTCTATATAAGATAAGTAAGAAATAATTAGTAGAAAGAGATTTAGAAAATAAAACAATAAGAATAAGAATGTATCTAATAAAATAAAATAAAAAATTAAAAAAACAAAAAATAAAGATAATAATAATAACACAATTTAGCAAAATATATACGTATATAAAGAAAGTTAAATAATAAGACCTGAAATTACAATAATAAAATGACAGCATTAAGGATTGTAGCATATTGTTTGCATACAGATACACTTTTTAAATGAAGCGATGTTTTTATAAAAAAATATGTCTACGGAGCAGGTATCATTCCCCACACGATGCAATCTCTGAAGACAAGAGTTGAACATAAAATTAGGGCGAGAAGCAACTATATTAAATGGAGCATGGAGTCTAGTGTTGTAATTATTGGGTACTTGATCATTTATCATATTCACTAGTTCAGGGCTATCCAAATATCCGTTTACGATTTTAAATAATAATAAAACATCACAGATTTTTCTTCGCTGTGATAGTTCAGGTAGTTTAAGTAATTGCATTAAATAATTGAAATTTTATTCTCCTACTACAAGCGACTTTTTAATTATGCATTTACGTTATAAAACACAAATTGCAATTTAGCAGGCGGTAATGGGTACCGCCGCCCCGGGAACCATTTATTGGATAAACAAACTCCTGCCATATGTCACCCCAAGTGGTTCGCTACATTTGTTGACTTGACTGACGAGCAGGGGTGCCCGGGTTCGTAAGGTCAAGATCTAGACCAACCTCACCCCGGGTTCGTAGGGTGAGGTTGGTCTAGGTCTTGGCAGCGAATGCGTTTGCCCACCTTCTCCATCGCGGAGTGGATTGGGAGAAACTGGTTGAGCAACCTAGAACTCTCCAGCCGGACTCTCCTCGGCCCATCGTCTTCCACCACAGTAGAAGGGATGTATTTATAAGTCTGTCACTCCTGGACACATTGAGCCCTACATTCTCACCCACCCCTTAAACTCTTTTCCTTCCCAGAACGTTTTTTCCTTCCTTTCCCTATTCTTAACACCCGCTGAAAGAATTACACGTAAGGTGTTGAGTTTGCTTTCTACGTACATCTTATATGCAAGGATGCATTACGTATTCAGCCTTCCGTGCAAGCCGTTTGCTAAAAGGCATTATTTATAATATTTTATTAAACGAGGCAGCTTACAAGGAAACGTCATTAAAAGCAATATAACCGTCTTGACTTGGCAGGGCGATTCAAGTTTAGTATTTTATTGACTTAGTCTTAGACTTGCATTTCACTTGTTCTGTTTTGGTCGAAAATGTTTTATTTTTCGATTATTTTGGAGTTTAGTTTATAATAATTATTGTTTTTTCTTGTTTAAAAAGAGTTAATTCTGCACCAAACGAAGACACATTTGAGCAAGAGACTTATGTTCACAATGTGACGGACAAAATTGCCAGGCTATTGATAAAGAAAGCATCAAGACTGTATTCGGAATCACGATAATAATGCAAGACTTACTGAGGTCTGCAAAGACTAAGTTTCCTCTGGAAACAAATGGAGTGTATAAACTTAGCTGTTCCGAATGTGACAAGGTATATAAAGAAAAAGAAAGACCCAAAACTCAAAGAGATCGCTTAATTATGGAGAAATTCACAAAAATGTAGTTATAGTAATAGAGACGACGGAGCTAAGCTCAATAGTTCTTGGTATCTGGTAATTGACGGCTACACCAAAGCTAAACGCAGAAAACCATTTTGAATTATACTGTAATACCAGCTCATAGAGGAATTGAGCTGACAACACGGCATCGCAGAGACGTGCCTTCACTACTATCAATTACACATTTGCCCCGATGATGGACACTGTAACGTTGTCCGAAACGTTGGCTAAAGAAGGATGTACGAGTAGCGCAACACGGCATAACACATTAAAAATAAATAATAAAAATTCTTTTTGAAATCTTAAAACAAAACCAAATTTTGAACAGTAGAAGAGAACACTATTTTATTTTTATTTTTTTTATTCATAATTAAACCCGCTAAACTATCCATGTAGTTTGTCAGCAGGGACATAGAGACACCATTTTACACAATAACATGATACAATTTAAACGGTGTATGATGATTGATGATATATAATTAATAATTACATAACCTGGTTAAATTACGGAAAAGTATAAAAAGTAGCATAAGCCTTATATGTATAATAAACAAGTACAAATAAATGTATGAACAAATTAGTATAATCAACAAGTACATCAATAGTTTTTTTTAGATAGAGGTAGGTATGTCAGGTATTACAAAATAATTATTTTTCAATTTCCAAGGAATTTGAATTCCATTTTGGAATACAAGGGTTAAGGGTTCCAAAGGTTTATCATGTTGTTAAACTTGTTAAACTATTTTATAAGTTGTTAATAATATTTTCAGTAATAATGAACATATCATCCTGTCTTGTTCTAGACTGCCACGAGAATAAATTATAGCGTGATAGAAGTTGATAAATTATAAAATTAATATTAAAATTGTGACTCTGTCAAATACAACAGAAGCGTTTATCAAATTAATAATTAATAAATTCATATTTCATTATAATTATGGGTCTAGATAATAATTTATTATTAAAATCCAAGATAAGCGATAATATGTATTTGTACTTATAACGCTTCCAGTGGGAAATGGGAGCTAGAGAAGACCTGCACATATTGTAGATTGCTTAGCAGAACACTTACCCTATTGTTACCCTCATGAACCATATTCCGCAATCTAATTTTTTTTTCATCCTCAAAGTAGATCCCGCAGTATTGGAACTTTTTATATAAATAAAGAGGTTATTTTGATATAACTTAGGTAGCCTCAACCTAACCAATATTGGCTAATGCTAGCAGTTTATCATTAATTCAGAATCCATGGAAAATTATTATTTAAATATCGTTTATTTAGCTATTTTTCTACTGCCCACCCCGATTAAAAGCTCGATGCAAGGCAGTACCTTCCTTTTTGAAGTAAAACTTCAAAAAGAGTAAGCTGGTGAATGAGTGTAAAGATAAATATTAGTAGAAAATTAAGATATGTATATATTATACATATAAACATATAGATGAAGCTAAAGAAGTTTTACTTCAGTCGTGTGGTCTAAAGCACACTCATTTTTTTTCGTTTTTGTTTCTTGTTCTTTTTCATGTTTAGTTTTCTAGTGGTAAGACACTTGACTCCCATTCGGAAGGTTGCGGGTTCGAACCCGGCGTGCGCAAATAAATTTTATTTGATTAATTTGTGTTATTTCACAATTAATTAATAAAAATAATATATGTTATATTTGCGGCACGTTCCAGAGTGGAAGATACTCTCAGTATCGCCCTGGTGTAAGACCACCATTCAGAATTGAAACGTTGCTTAATAATGGCTTTAGCCGTGTTTAGTGACTAGATCTGAATAGCCAGGTACTTTCCCACCTTCCTCTTCCACATCTCCTTCCCTTCCCCACTTACCTTCAGCCTCACTACATACTCCAATTGGGGATGCCATAGTCTCACTGGCTCCAGAAGGGAGCAGTTGGGACTCATGTGAGGTTTCTCTATAAAAAAATAAAAAAATCGGATATTCATTTTTCCAATTAGACATTCATTTGTCCAATTGGCTGTCCCGTTGAACAAAACAATATCCAATTGAACGTTTGTTTGTCTATTATTAATTGTGTTAATTTTCATTTCCTGACAAAGAAACTGTTGGTTTCGAAACATGTTGATAATTTTGATTAAATAGGTGGTTTACGAAGTGATTTGTTTTCATTTAATAAAAAATTAAATTCAAAATGAAAAACATTTAAATATTGATATAAATGTATCGATGCACTGCAATATTAGATTGTACAGTTTTAAATTAAAGTTTCACTAAATTTTAATTTCGGGTTTAAAAATCTTTCTTCTATTTTGCTAAGCTGCGGAAGTCCTACAGTCCGTAATCCCCCTTCAGCGTAAGATTCCCTAGTGAGGAGGACTAGAAATATAATCTATAACTATTTTATGTGTATATTTAATACGTATCTCCTGTAAATATAAACATTAAAATACAGTAACTAAATATATAAAAAAGGGTGGGGTTCCTAATCGTGTTGATATTTTTTCATAATTGTTTACAAAGTACTTATTTTATCCCATTAGTGATCTACCCTTTTCAAGAAAACTCTTCCTTATTTAATAATTTTAATACTCTGAATTTAGTATGCACTAATTAACAATTCAACATATCTCTTGCGCCATATTGGCTTACATATTGTGAAATACTGCACGAACTGCAACACCTGCTAAAATGAGGTGTTAATATTTTAAAATGCTCCAATGAAATCATGTAAGTGTTATTTATGTAAATTTTAACGACAGACTGATAATAAAATCTAAACAGAATCTAATGTATATTATTATTAAATTATAATATTTAAAAAATATAATATTAGCGAAACTCAATCGAAAATCTGAAATTGAAAAATTAGAAAAAGATACGGATACATCTGTGACTCGAACCCAGGACCTTCGGCTCTCCGGGCAGATGCTCTCACTACTGAGCTAATGTATTCCTTTCCGATTCGGTCATATTTAACTGTATCGTACTTCGACTGAGAACTACTAACATTATCTTCATTTTCTTATTTATTTATTTATTGAGTTAGTTTATACCACAATAGCATATAATCAAAAATGTAGATGGTAAAATTTCATTTTATAAATTTTTATATTTTTACAGTAAGCATAACATTTCTTTTTAAATACACTAATTCTTCCTTCGTTCTTCAGACTTTTAGGCATTTCATCATACATCTTTAGTCCTCTATATATTAGGCAGTTCTGTGATTTTGATTTTTTTATCTGTGGCAATCTAATTCTACTAATATTTCTGGTTTCGTAATTATGTAAATATCTCTATAAACGATTCGTCTGTTGTAAGCCCGCCAGCGCGCTGCTGACAGCTGAGAGGTTAAAAAATAAAATGCGATTTTAACCCTTATGTATACAGAAACTGTAAGAGGACAAGGGCAGATTCGCTTGCGCCTATATCATTCCAGATTTTGCTTTTTATTAGAGCACTCTAGCTCCTCGGATTAATTTTCTATGAAATAACTGTCATCCAACATTCAAGAGGTTAAAAGGGTATTATAGTCTAGAATTTCGAAGAAAATAATTTTTTTTACGTAGTTTCAATGTTTAGATCTTTAAAGATATGTCTTTAAAAGGATTTTTCGAATTTCGAATTATTTTCGGAGTTATAGCTATATTTGTGGCGCGCCAACTAAACCCGTCTGGCCGAAACAATTGGACAATACATGGTAGACGTTGCCCGACTACCTACAGATGGATTATCCCATAAAACCTTTCTTCAAATATAATTCCTAGTAACGTAACGTAAGAACACCGTACCATTATTATATGAATAAAACTGCCTGAAATTTTACTCAAAACTAAAACGCGTTTTTCTCGAAATTACTTTTTTCAAGCTAGATATCTAGAGTTCTTCTGAACCGATTTATTTGAAATTTAGTAAGAACCTTCTCCACCATCATGGCACCAAGAATCAGAGAAAAAAAATAAATTTTACTATTTCAAAAAAATTTAAGCTGTTAAAAAAACGTAAAAAACATGGTTTTTTTTCAAACGGCCGCCATTTTGTACAAACAAAATTTCTTTTCCGAGGCCCTGGCGATAACGACATTTTTTTTTTGATTGATTTTTTTTTCAGATGACCAGACGGGTTCCAATCATGCACACCAGGGCTCCTGTTTTTTTGGATCCCCCACTTTACCAGCCGATTACTTTTCGAGTTATGAATTTTATTTGTTTGTTTAATTTATTTATTTATTATTAAAATATAAATAAACAAATCACAAAAAGAACGATACTAAAAATATTCTTCGTTTATTTTTACAGAGCTCGAAAAAACGCCCGAAATTTGTGACTCTAGACTAGAATATCCCCTTAAAAACAATTACATTTTTTGGTTTTTTATGACTTTATACACAACATAACAGATTAAATAACAGTCTCTTTTTTATTGGAATCCAATTTAGCTGCTCTAATTTGATTAACCCTTGCGTATTTGCCTTTTCCCAGTACACATCTCATAGCTCTATTATGTATAACTTTTAGCTAGTTCAAATTTCCTTCATTGGAAAAAATGTAACATCGTAGAGCAGAAATCTAAACGTGGAGTAACTATAGTTTTATAAATGAGTTCTGTAGTTCTTTCATTTAGCTAATATAATGAATGGATTAAATAATAAATGTTTATTTTACATTAATTCAAAAGAAAAAGGTAAGAGGGTAGGAATCTGGTCAATGTGTCCAGGAGTAACATACGAATGAATCCAACCTTCCCACTACGGTGCAAGGCCATGTTCCGAGAGAGTGGTGGAGAGATAAAAAAGTTTCTCTCAACCACTCTATATTGATCCGGCCTATCACACAGTTGGTTGGGCAGACGCATCCGCCGCCAAGACCCGAAAAAAACCTCACACTGTGAACCCGGCACCCCTGCTAAGTGGGGTGACCTGAGGCATAGGCGTTGGTTATCCAGGAAATGGTTCCTGGGGCGGCGGCAAATATAAGTATAAACAAAAAAAAAAAAAAAATATTTTTAACTTTTCAACTTAATGCTTTAAACTTTAAATTATAATATATTAGTTAATGAAGCTAATATTAGCGAAACTCAATCGAAAATCTGAAACAGAAACATCAAAAACATCAGAAACAGATACGGATACATATGGGACTCGAACCCAGGACCTTCGGCTTTCCGGGCAGATGCTCTCACCACTAAGCTAATGTATCCCTTTCCTATTCGATCGTATTTAACTGTATCGTACTTCGACTGAGAACTACCATCATCATTCATTCATTTTCTTAACGCATATTTTTATTGGATGCTATATTTGTGTATGCAAGCTTCAATTCGAATTAAATGCCATCTAATTTTTATACATGATATACTTTTTTTTATATACAATTTAAAACATATAAAATTTAAAAAATATATAGATACTTTACCGGAGCGTTCACACTTTATTTCCTAATGCTTCATAGTTTTTTGACAAAGCCACGTTTCCACTGATAAAATATTCACCACACGACTTCACCCTATATATCCTTAAAAGAGGAAATTTAAAAAAAAAATTTTTTACATGTCTTCTGGTTTCGTGTATTAAAATAAACTCGGGAAGGGAAAAAGGGAACGCGGGAGGGGAAGGGGACGCGGGTGCGGAAGAGGTAGAGAAGTCGGAAGGGGAACGGGGACGAATGGGAAATGACACGAAGGGAGAAAAAGTTTATTTATTAAATTAGCATTTCAACGCTTGCCGGGTATCAGCAGTTATCTATAATTTTATTTTCTATTTTTTACAGTTTAGGACGTTACGTCAGAAATTTCTTGAAAATAGATACATATGTAAAATAGTATTAAAAAACACCTCCTTAAAAGCACAATTATAAATTATAACATTTAATTACATGTCAAACATATCGCATTTTCTCGTCGTTCACCGACCAGCACGTAGAAGACACATTGACATATTCATATGCAGTTCTGAGTTGGGTGACTGGGCCTGACCTCCGACCCTTCAGCTTGTGTCTGCTTTTGCATTGTACCATCGTTACGATGTGGTTACTCAACAGGTTATTAAATAAACCTTTGATTATATTAGGTCCTTACATGTGAAATTGGCGTTTTGTATATGAGGAAAATAAAGTCGATTTGTTTAAATATAATATATTTATTTAATCAAAGTCTGTACCATTGCTATCTATGCACTTTTGCCATCTCATAGGTAGTTCATCGATCCCTTTACTAAAAAAACCATTCGGACGGGAATCAATAAAATCTTTGAAGGCGGTTTGGACTGCCCCATCGGAGTTAAATTTTTTCCCTTGCAAGAAGTTGTCCAAATTTCTAAAAACATGGTAATCTGTTGGGGCAAGGTCCGGAGAGTACGGTGGATGTCTAAGACATTCCAATTGAAGCTCCTCTAATTTAGTAGCCGTCTGTTGTGCAGTGTGTGGTCTAGCGTTATCATGAAGCAGCAGTAGCCAAGAGCGATTAACCAGCCTCGGTTGTTTAGCAGCTAGCTTTTCCATCATGGTTTGCAGTTGCTGACAATTGACATCTACTTGAACGAAAACGTTGGAACCAAAAACGCACTGTGTTTTCTTTTGCGGCACCGTCGCCATACACACCATTAATCCTTCGAGCCGTTTCTGCAGCACTGGTGCCACGGTACTCGTACTCGTAAATAACGCGATATTTCAAGTTTTCCATTTTGTAAATTAAGGAAAAAACAAATGAATTATAATTTTAGAAACACAATTACATGAGTAAATAGCTGTATAAATTTGAATTTGGAATTCCTAACCAAAGAGAAGATATTTGAGATCAAAGTTGCCAGTGCGGCAAAACGCCAATTTCATATGTAAGGACCAATATATTTTTTTTGTTACTGTGATCCTGAATTATTACAGTCAATTAAGAAAGAAGCTACTTTGGAACTGCAAGCATTGTGTTAATTCGATAAATTGCTAAAGCACTACGCTTATAAATTATAAACAAACTAGCAAGTACCCGGCATGCGTTGCCATGCCACTCAAAGAAAATGTTTTTTTTTTTTACTCCGTTTATTGAAGTCCTTTTGGGTACAAAATATTTTTAGTTTTTCCGTCTGGTTCGTACATGAATCAATTTTTAAATTTCCGACCCGTCACTAGTCCTAGAGAGAGGCGGGTATAGTAATAAGTGGTTCGCTTCGTTTGGTGTCTTAGAAGGGGTGCTCGGGTTCGCGGAGGTAGGTTTAGCTAGGTCTTGGAGGTGGATGCGTTTACCCACCTTTCGCGTGGCGGGCCGGATCGGCTTGGTTGTGGGAGATCATTTGACCTCTCCAACCGGACATTCTCGACCAGTTGCCTTGTAGGGCTCATACGTCCATGGATTCATACTTCTATCACTCCTGGACTCATTGATCCCCAAATTCCTCCCACCCCACTTACGCCTTCAGGGTGATTTTCTCATGAAAATGGCGCTATATAAAATTTCCAAACATTATTATTATACCTTTTTCCTTCACAACACTAGCTCTCCTTCCTTTACCTAAAGTACCCTACACACAGCATCCCAAATTTGACACAGACCCTGAGGGTTTTTTTCCCTATAGTTAATGTTAAAAAAACGATCGTTCCTTTCTTATCACACATTTCGTCAGAAAACGTAAAATATAGAAGATACTAGAATGAAGACGTCACTTACGACCTCTCTCTGAGACTAGTGTAAATCACGACTTCGTGTGTTTGCTTAACGGATCTTTTAAAACTGTTTATTAAATAAACTATTGTGTTTAAAAATTCAGACAGTTACGAGTACATCAACTGGCAAATAAAAAGATAATGCTCTTCCCGCTATGCCAAATTACTTTCAGGTTATATATTCCAAATTATTACTATTTAATATTGTTGGAGTGTTTAGGAAGTATTTTTACGAGGGAAGGGTTAGGAAATATTATAAATGGTGAATGCACGAAATTGAATCAATAGAGGACCGAGTATAATGTAAATTCATGAATTTAATTTTCCCATTGTGCAATAAAACCATCAACCGATAAAATAATTGTCAAAGTTTTAATTTATCGAGATCTCCTGAAAACCACCACATCTATGGTGTATCGTGTGACGTCATCACATTCCAAAAGGTTTATTTATTTTTAACAGGTGTTTGTCAATCTGTCAATTTGTATGGAAAATCAAAGTATGAATGATTTTGGATGTTGGAAGTCGACGCATTTTTTATTCAAGATTAACTGCTTTTAATCACTTTTAATATAGAAAAACATTAGGTAAAATGTCAACATCTCATCGCTACTGTTATAGTACATAAATAGATTATTATTCATTTTAAATACAAATGACATCGTAAGCCGGGTAATTGATTCATAATAAAAACAATATGTAAAATATGACTATAACCTCAAAGCGGCCAAATTTACTGTACATTATCAAAAATATTTTTTACAGCTAACTACGACGTTCAAAAACAAGTTATACGATAATTTACTTACTAAGTAGCTTTTATTTTACGAAATTCGGCACTTACATACATAGTCCGTAATATATTTGCAAAACATGACATTTCGGTATTAACTACGAACAAATTATCAGATTGTCGGCAAATTGTCCCTTTTCCGTCATAATTTTATTTGTTAAGGGCCTAAATAATGTTTTAATTAACACAACAACTCTTAAATGTTAAATCTGTATATAAACAGTATGTAAATAAACGAATAACATGTATTATTGAACATTTTAATTGATTTCAATGTGCTAGCTTCAAGCGAACGGGGCACAGTGACGTTAGCACTGTCCAATCCAATAACACCAACTTGACAATGTGTTTTTATGACAGGTATAAAAATGGACTTAAAAATATATTTTTTCTAATTCTAAGTTTAATATTATTTAGTAAAACTTATATATTCAGAATCAGCGTTTATTGGTCTATATTAACAAATTTTTTTTAAAGCCATAATATTTTTCACTGGAGTTCCTTTTTTGAAATGCTGTAAATGACAATATATCGAAAATTGAATTAAATACGGTATTTTTCATATTTTTTCTCTCTCTGCGTCATCGAAATATTTCTAGAAAAAAAGTGAAAAATATTTAAGAACAATAAATGTTTTACGACGTGCATTTTAAGAGGATTTTTTCTGAAAAATTTACAACCAATTAAACACCATTAATAAAGAAATTTAGAAAAAAATTATTAGTATTCTGAAAGATCTATTGTGTTATTTTGTAATAAAAATTAATAATAAATATAGGTCTACAAAAACAGGAGACGTGATTTTCGAAAAAGAAAAAACTTCCTTTTCGCTCTCCTGAACGATTAACATTTTGTCCTTAATAGCATTTAAAATTTCCATGATCGATATAGGTCTTAATGATATGTAAGGAAGATGGATAGGAAATAGAGTGTCAGGAGTACATAATCATGTGGACGTGGAGCATTCTAAACTGACGTGATGTTTAGTTGGTCAATGCCTTCTTTAAAGTTTTAACACACGAAAGCCACAAGTCAAATTTATTTTACTTTAATAACAGACAAATGGTGAAAGACGAGCTCCCAATGCAGCAATTAAACGTGTTAAATAGATTACCCACAACCATTATCAAACTCGTTCAATAAATTCCAATCGCCATTTAAAATTTCAGAGTTGAATTTCAGAATTAAAATGAATTTTTATGGCAAGTATAAATTCAAAGAAACATTAGGGAGTCTACTTTAATTCGCTCTTTATACCTCACCGACAAAGCTAATGTGCGCTAAAAAGACTTAGACACAAGCTAATCTTATCATTAATATTAATCAAGCGAATGGACAAAATAAAACGGCAGTTTTATGGTCATTTGCTCTGTCTACAAAGAATATATTACCTGGTATCGCAGCTACCATCTTTTTGTTGGACAGATTGATGCTTGCGAAAAAAAACTGATCGTAATAATTAATAATTGATGTCTGAAGTAATTGGAGCAAAGCGCGTTTTAACAGATCAGTAAATCACTCAATGGTTTGCTTGAATTGTTTTGAATGCTGTTTTAAGCAGGTGATAAGCAATCGATTTAAATGGTTTTTAATTTGGCATTGATTGACTGTGTAAGGAATTTTGAAAAATGTAGTGGCACTCCAATCATTTGGGTATATTAATTTTTTATTACATTGAGACCGTGAAAAATGAGAGAAACATTCTTATTATTGAATGTAAATCAAAACATAAATCGTCTTATTATTGAATGAAAGCGAAAAATATTTCTTCTTCTTCATACTTTTTTCCTTAAATATAGTATTATAGATGGCACCACTTCCGTTTGCAAATCGCATATGAGCGAGTGATAAGTGTGCATATTACGGCAGCAGCTCCGTGGAAAAGTGCAAGTTCATGGACGGGTCAGAACGGTTTCCATACAGTGTGGCGTTGGAGATTTACTAGGAGTCGGGTTCCTTAATTTGAACCATACGGGCATTACCGTATTAATATACTTCGATTTTATTTTTTAAATATTTATATTGAGGGATCAGTAGGATTTATCGGTTTAGTTAGGAATTCTACTGATTAGGAATGTTACTATTCTCTGATATGAAAATATCTGGAGTCGATGAAATATTTTCCCATTTGGTCTCTGGTGGGTTAACGTGTTGTTCTTGTATTGTTTTGTATTTATTATACTTAAATAGTACGATTACATAGCATGGATTGACTAGATGATCATTTGTGGAAAAGTGTGTGGAAGGGTTAAGTTTTTCCTGTGGAAAAGATTTAACACGGACATAAAAGTCAGAAAAAAATGGTATATACATATCTAACAACATTGTTAGATTGTTACTTATTACTAAGTGAGATTATTGATTTGAAAATTGTCCGTTATCCCTTATATGACGCAATAAATAATTGAATAAGTGATAATAAAAACTCGTGTGATTACCACCATTAAAATTAATTCCTCGCCATCAACGCGTACATACTTCAGTCATTTTTATGGAATGGTAAATAAAACAGAGGCTTAGTATCTCCGTTACTGAACAATAAATTACTGCAAAAGCAGTTAAAATGAATTGATTTTGATCGGTGATTTTGAAAGATTATTTTATAACGGAAATACCATTAAGATAATACTTGGCAGGCGCCATATTACTCAGGGTAGTTTGATGTAGGTTGATGGCTGGCATAGTCCAGGGGTAAGGCTTTGGACTTCCATTCCGAAGGTTCGAACCCGGCGTGCGCAAGTAAATTTTATTTGATTAATTTGTGTTATTTCACAATTAATTAAGTAAAGATAATATAAAGTATATTTGCAGCACGTTCCAGAGTGGATATCTCAGTATCGCCCTGGTGTAAGACCACTATTCAGAATTGATACGTTGCTTGATAATGGCTTTAACCGTTTTTATTTATTTATTTAAGGAACATAAACAGTCTTAATATAAAAGGATGACAAAAAAAACAGATCACTTATTAATGTTGACAGATATATGTGTTTAGTGACTATATCTGAATAGCCAGGTACTTTTTTTATTTTTTATAGAGTAACCTCACAAGAGTCCCAACTGCTCCCTTCTGGAGCCAGTGAGACTATGGCATCCCCAATTGGAGTATGTTGTGAGGCTGAAGGTAAATGGGGAAGGGAAGGAGATGGGGAAGAGGAAGGTGGGAAAGTACCTGGCTATTCAGATCTAATCACTAAACACGGCTAAAGCCATTATTAAGCAACGTTTCAATTCTGAAACTTCCCCACCTTCCTCTCCCAAATCTCCATCCCCTCCCCATTTACCTTCAGCCTCACAATATAACCCAATTGGGGATGCCATAGTCTCACTGGATCTAGACGGGAGCAGTTGGGACTCTTGTGAGGTATTCACATAAAAAAGGGTAAACCATGTTTTTAACAATTGTCACCATGTAAAAAGGAGAGTACTACCGCCATTATTATCAATCCCCCCTTTGCCCCTCCCTTGACCCTGACCCCTCCCCTACGTGTCCTTTCCCAATAACGGTTTAATTGAACTCCAAACTATCCGAAAATCTTCAGGAAACTGTTATGTTTGCTGATTTTTTTGCGGTGTATTGTACACCGTAATGCACGGTGGATGATAGACAGTAATTTCTCGTGCTCTATGTTGATTGAGACTCTTGATATATTATCTGACTTTATGCAATATTTAGAGATAGGTTTTAGAAGTAGGTTTTTCGTTGATTTTCGTGAAAATTTAAAGTAAAACAATTGATATCGTAGAAGTGTGTCAATTTTTTAAATGTAATTGTCTATATTGTATATGAATTTGACGTACTTAAAAAAAATTCACTGTGTTAAGTGGCTATTCTCATTATGTTCCTATGATTTTATAACCCGGCTTAAAGGATACATTTTAGTGTGTTACCTATCAAGTACTGTTGATGAAGTGTTTTATGAAAGCGGATAAAGAAAAATGTTACTCGTAATTAAATTGTGCTAGCAATAGGCAAAAAAAAATTTTACCTAATTTTACTTGCTCCTTGGTCAGGATGCACTAAATCATGATTCCATTTAATTAACCGTTACTATTAACGTTGGAGAGGGGTCCGCATTAGCAAGGGGCCCAAACAAAAGAGCATTAAAACCTGTCATCTGTCGCTAGGACGCCGGCGACAGGATTTTAACCATTTTGTATAAATAAAGTGTACAAGGACAAGATCAGAATCGCTTGCGCCAATATCATTCCAGACGTTGCTTTTAATTTCAGTATTGTAGCTTCTTGGAAATCTTATATATATATTTATTATTTTTATTGAAAGAATAATTGAATACATTATCCATATTATACAGTATCAACATATAATTTTCTATAGTATACGGCCATTATGTTGCCAAATGTCATCCGACATTCACGAGGTTAAGAGATAAATCCTTAATTCGTTGTCTGTATAAGTATAAAAAATGCATTTCGTTATATGAACTACGATGATATTATTGGATAAAATGCCAGTAAGAAATGTATAATAATTATTAAATATCTTTGGTAAGTATTAGGTATTGGTTTTTCTGTACGTAATTGAAAAATGATTAAAATAATATTTTAATCAAATAAACCATTCTAAATAAGTGGGTTTTACACGTAAATGTATTATGTCTTTTTTAGAAAGTATTTCCACTTTTATTTATAATATCTTCACATAAACAATGCACCTAAACTTCATACTACGAGAACACAAAGTCAATTCATCTCCTAAGCTCCGAAAATCTTCAACCTTCTTTCAGATACCGAAAACAGAACCCAAATTTCTTACTTTAAAAATACAAATAACCCTGTGGATCCTATTATATCTGTAATACATTTTAATCGCAATAACCAAACAAATTTTTTTTTTCAAATTTTCCTAATTTCATTACGATGTTTCATTATTTACGACTTAAGAGGAATACAAGGAATACGCCAGAAATATTCGACTTCTTACCTCTTGAAAACTCCGCGTATTTTTTATATTATCTGTGCGAGGAAAGTAGCGCCAAAGATGTTTTTATTTTTTTTATGAATAATTTTACCTAGAACGAAAAAAGTTAGGCAATCAATAAAGTCAAATATAATCTTAGCCATAAAGGTTTTTTTAAAGTTGTTTCTTATATAACATAATATTTATCTAATGAAAAAACAAATTATTTAGTACCCTCCGCTTATATTTTTTGTAGCGTAATTAATAATTTTATTTTAATTCCATTCGTTGAAAAGGTAGGAAAAGCTTCAATGTATCCAACACAATTTTTTTTCATATTCAACATGTTATCCGATTCGTAGTAAAGATAAATCTAAATAGTGATTTGGCGTATACTCGTAACTACATCTTAATCTAAAATTGTATAATATAATAATTACTATTATTACTAAGAATATAATGTATAATTCCAATCTGTATACTTAACCCGCCATAATGCAGGGACATCCTAGCATGGCTGGTGAAATTATAAAAAAAATGTAACAAAAATACAGGTTCTTTTTTCAAAATTGGAAAAAAAATATTATGAGGGTACTTGACCATGGTCTTGTTAGCTTCTTCATAAGATGCACCCTGAATTAAATAAATAAATATATGTACTCGCAATAGCTAAAAAACGAACTTTATTACTGGAGCGACAAAGCAATTTACTTTTTTTTCTCGGATTACTAAAGGAAATTTACTGCCCACATAAAAAAAAACATATCTCCGAATTTGAATATTGAGACATACTAACTGATTATAGTTCTAAATAGCCAATTAATTCACCTATGTTTTGTCTATTATCACATATTCGTAGGATTCATAAAAATATTGTAAAATCGTTAAATTTAAAACATTTTAAAGAATCTAAAGAATATTTGCCACAATGTGGCAACAAAGCAATCCAAGGCTTTGGAAATAGTGCCATAATGTGGCAAAAAGCGTTAGAGTTGTTAAATAGCAAGTAATCCGATTTATTTGTGTACGCCCCAGAAAGAAAAACTAAAAAATATTGCGTATCAAAAGCACTTCAATGTACAGAATGAAAACACAAACACTATCATTCTTTGAGTGTCCAACGTATGCCGGGTACTCTGTAGTAGACAATAAATTGCGGTTTCTCATTCAAAGCTTTTTTCTACGTTGGCCCTGATAGGATCCCTAATGGTGGAATCCACCACTGCCTCAGATGATTTGTAATTTTTTTTTTGTATTGAACTTCTGCACCATCGCGTTATTAATTTCAAACCTGATTTTTTTTTCAATAAGTTGATACCGCCGAGATAAGGTATGCCTCAATTTTTTCAATGTTACGCATAATATTATTATGTTCCCAATCAGGTTTTGATTTTAGACTCCATGCTAGACTTTTTAAAATAATCTAGCATAACCTGCTAATCTTACTTTTATAAATACCGACTGGCTCCAAAGATTCTTATATTTTCTTTTCAAAATCAAAATAAATGCCATAGTTTTGAAAAAAATATAGGGAAAAATAAATATTCCTCATGTTATTAATAAAGGAAAACGCTTAGATAACTTAGAAGCCTTAGAAAAAAAAATCCCTTAAAAATAATGAGTCAATTATCAACAAACAAAAAATATTAACTTATAGCCCAATCTTAAATCTGTTCCCTTTCGATGTACGTTCGGTTCCCTCCCACAACTTTCCATTAACTCCTTTTTTTTATATGTTTCAAACAACGTTTGGGTTGTGAACGGTGATTAGTGTACATGGTATACATAGAGCGATACTGAAAGTGCTGCAAATATAGGTACATACTACATAATTTTTAAAGGAATACATTGTGAAATAACACATAATAAATATTTTTGCGCCTACCAACCACGCAACCTCTTGGTGTATCTATACAAAAAATAATTTCAGCTCTCTAACGGCATCCGTGGATGAGGGGCAATGCTCTCGACTAACAATCCGGAGGACGCGGGTTCAAATCCTATCGTGCACATAATTTTGATTAATTTCACAATTTTATTCACTAAAAATAATAGACTGCATATTTACGGCACGTTGCTGAGTGGAAGACACTCTCAGTATCGCCCTGGTGTATAAGTTGTTTTTGTCTTAATCGTTTTTGGTGACCAGCCCTACCTGCCTCTCACCCATCTCCTTCCTCTCCCCACTATCTTCAGTCCCAAATCATGTCATTCTCAATTCCCCAATTAGGAATGACATAGCCTCACTAGCTCCAGATGGGAGTAGTTGGGACTCTTGTGAAAGTATTGATTTAGAATGGGAATGTCGATAGTGAAGAGATAAAGTGGGGAAGTACCTTGTTTATCAAATCTGGTCACAAAACATAAAGAAATCAATTTTGAGCAACTTTTCTATTTTTAAAAGATTTCTCTCGACAGTAATATTCTGGGAGGATCTTCCATTAACAAAATGTAAATTATTGAAAAACATTTTAATTTCATGAATTCCTGTTCTTGCATTCATATGTCATCCAGTCCATAATCGGTCAACGTCAAAAATATTTTCAATAAAAAATAATGTGGGATTTAATGCCTTTGGTTTTACCAGGATAGCGTTATTTTCGTAAGAAGTTCCCTTGGCATTCCAGGTTATGAATATCTCAATAAATTCAACATGTTTGGTACGATGGATTGGACGAGCATTTGATGTATGACTTGCCCACCTCAGAGCGCTCTCGGTGACGTCGGATAATAATTCACATCAACGAGAAATTATTATGCAGTAGCCTGGGCTGCGGGTACAGTTTTTGAAGCTAAGAAAACAGCCACGGGGAACTGTTTCGGTAATATGCTTTAATATTCAATTTGGTGGTACTAAAAGAGTTGTTGACGAGAACGCAGTGGATTGAGGGTGGTCTGCAGGAACGTGCAGGGACTTTTAGTTCGATTTTTGCGCTTGTGATTTTTGCATAAAACTGTAACCAGGCACTTGTATACCTAAGTGCATTGCGTTCACAAGTCTACAAAGACTTGTGGACGTAGCTGTGAAAAAGGTTAATTAATTCCAAGCACATGTTCATTTAATGAAAAAAAAATTATGACAAATGTGTTTATGGAAAATGTGATTACGGATAATGAGTTTTTGGAAAATGGATTTATGGAAAAAAATACGGTAAAGATTTTCATTTCTAAAACACTTGCACACCGGTAATATCAGATTGATTGAAAACGGTTGGAAACATGATACATGGGCCATTAATATTATATAATATATCAGTAATATTTTATTTTATTTGTGGGCTTGATATAACACAAATAACATGATAAAATCTATTTTCGTTATGGTTATTTTGAGGGTGCTGACCAAATGGTATTTTTTGAACGTAAGAACGAGATAATGTATTTCTTAAACGACGGCAATCTTAAAATAATAATTGACACAAACGAAGACAACTATTTAAACGAGGATATCATAAAATCGGCAGAAAGCAGGTACATTCTTTACTTTCAACGGTGCGTGGTACGTTACCTTTCTTTAAACTTACTTCCTTCTGGAATATTTTATGGTGTGTCGTGTAAGTATTTTCACAACAGTATGTAACTACTTTAAAAAGTTGTGGTATGCGGTTATACAATTCTGTCTCCCAAGGCGACAAATATATCTGCACTAAAATGTTCTAAGGTAGTCCCTGTGAGAGGTTGTACGTACGTCATCTTTTCCTTCTCATAAGTCTTGTTTAAAATGAAAATATACTAAAACAATGGCTCTACATTAAAATCCCTTCTATGTACTGCATTACACATCTATTGATTTACATACTGCATTTCATACTACATACATACTGTATTACATATTGGATTATGTTTATTTATCAAAACTTTTACTAACTGTCTGTATTAAATAACTCTTATCTTATGAATTTGAAGCCACTAGCGGCGTGCCTCAGGGTTCGCTACTTGGTCCAATATTATTTGTACTATTCACAAATTATGTCACCTCCATATTACCTGATGTTAAAGTATTATTATTTATGACATGAACATATAAAAATCATTAAAATTATTATATAAAATTCGCAGAGTGATGTACCAACCACTAACAAACTCATATTTAATATTACAAATGTGGAATAAGAATTATTAAAGTTTTCAAAAATATCCATTCAGTCAAAATACTTCATTTAACCCTCGTTAAAAGTCACTTGGAATACAATTCTTCTATATAGAACCCTTCCTACCACAATCATGCAATTTCCATTGAAAGAAGCGAACATAAATTTCTTAGTACAATTAATTTCAAAGTAGGAATTCCTGTGAATGACACGATGATGTATTAGTATTCTGTTATTTAAAATAAACATATAACTGGTTTGACTCCCCTGAATCAGTTTCGATAATAAATTATCATATACCTAGTTAGACTCAATTCACTTTATTAACATCTTTATTCACATCAAAAAAAAATTATTAATACCTAATGTATAATATATGTACAATCTTTTATTAACAAAAAAAAATACTAACTCAGAGCATTCAATAATACATCGCTTGCAATAATATCATATCATAAAACAAAATTTGTAAAATGTAACCATTATGTATCATATAACTATAATGTAACCCACTACTACGTAGTTACATTATGTTATCGACGCATTAGAAATACATCGTACAATCAAATTTATAACACCGTACTGTCAAAATCGAAAATACCTATTTTTATTAATTTACGATTTTCACTATATTTTACCGAAATTATGTTCTCTTTGCTCCTACTTAGAGCAATACTTCGTTTTTATACATAGTTTTTGTATTTAAAACTTTTTGTATGATCTATACTTTTATATATTTTTATCTTTTTACTTTTAGTTTTTAATTATTAGTTTTTACTTTTACCTTTTCAGTTTACTTTCTACTTTGTAACATTTATATCTACATTTTGCTTTATTTATGGTGTTGCACTATTCATATCATAATTTAATTACGTTAATGGCACGTGTTTTGCCGTATTCACAGAAATTAATAAATACTGTAAATCATACAGTATTACCATCAAGGGTTATAAAAATGCTCTCTGTATCCGTGCGAGAGATCTAAATGGATGAATAATGACAGTCTGGGAACGTCGTAGATCACAAGGACTTTGTGGTCACTCTGTTACTAAATTAGGTAGGTGGTGGACACTATACCTACGCAAAATGTCTTCGCCTCTGAGTTTACCGCAGACTACACTTGCGGTACTCTGAGACACGGCATTAGATAAATCATATGCGAATTAAGAATTATTATCTATCCCATTGCTACGGAGATTGACAGCTTAAGAGGATAGACTTTACGCCATACGCCGAAAGTTTAGGTATTTATTGTTCCTAACTCTGTCCCACTCAGATGAAGCTTACACATACAACTGCACACAGCAATACTGAATACCTCGCACGCTCGCACACTCGACTAACACGTGATACTCTGTCCCCGGTCCCCGAATATCATATTATTCTCGTTTCGAGCGCCTAGCAGCAAATCATCTAGGTAGGTACCTACTATTCAGAATTCGGAAGTGTGTATAATTATTATTTGTTTTCGTAGTATTTAGATCTCGCCTGACTTGTGATACCTCAATCACATTGATATGATAATATAATCAATTAGTGAATGTTCGGCAATAACTAGATAAGTGATAATTCATGTAGGTATTGTTTATCATAATTTCCAGCGTTATTCAAAACTATAAATGTTATTATTATATTATGTTATTCATTTTGGTCGGCGGATATAGGTGCCGCCGCCCCGGGAACCATTTATTGGATAACCAACACCTCTGCGATAGGTCACCCCTTTAAGTTTAAGTCACCCTCGACGTTTGGTGACTTAGCCGGGGTGCCCGGGTGCATGTGGTTAGGTTCGTCCGGGTCTTGGTTGTGGATGCGTCTACCCACCAATTACGTAACAGGCCATATCAGGAGAGACTGGTTGAGGGAAACCTTTGATCTCTCCGCCGGTCTCTCCCAGAACATCGCCTTGCACCGCATTGGGATTTCCATTTTTGTTATTCCTAGAGAAACCGACCCCCAGATTCCTACCCACCCCTCATACCCTTTTCCTTCCCAGAACTTGCTCTCCTTCCTTTCCTCAAAATACCCTCTGCAGCATCACAGCATCCCCAAAGATGACATAGGCCCTGAGGGAAATTATTTTCCTCAGGGCCTCCTGTGTAGAGCTAATGTAAAAAAATCATAACTTCATTGTGGTAGCTAAAGTGGTGATTAGTGATGATTTGCACATTTGGTCGGCGGGTAATCGTAATAAATCACCGACATTGGTCTTTGTAGACCAGTGCAATTAGCGATCCGCGATGGTAATTATTCCGGTAGTTCCAATTTTTTAATATGTTTTATAAACTGGTTCCTTCACGTAAAATCCAAGTTTTCGACCTGCACACCCGTGCTCGTGCCGCCTCAAATCTAAAACCAAAAATCTCAACCAGTGCAAATTTTTCCCCAAGTAGCTGTGGCAAATACGTGGAACCTAAAATTTGTTACAATTATTTTTAATTTATTATTATCTTCTATCTCTCAAAAGTACTGATATGTAATAATCCAGTCAAGGAAGGAGGTGTGGAGTGCGTGAGCAGGTACCTAAGTGATTCCTTCAGAAACTTGATCAGGGTGCTTAGGGTGTGAACATACCCAAAGTCTTGACGTCCAGCTGTCGAGCTAGGAGGGAAAGGGAAGGGGGGGAATGGTCCCAATTTTCGGGTTTCCGCTTACATCTCGAAAACGGTGGTTCGCGGGAAATATTTTTTTCCATTAGATGAAAGCTCATAAAATTATCTTCAACTTTTATTCTATGCGTGACTTTCAAATTCCCAGCCGCTTTTGAGTTATACGCTCCCAAAAAATTGTATAGAATTAAATTCCCATTCAGAATATATGTATACACATGCAAATTAATCTCCAACCAGTCAACATTTACAGCAATTTTAAGTTTATTTATAATTTATAATTTTAATTTTAAGTGTTGTCAATTTCAGAAAAAAAGCTTTTTTTATCTTACTATTGACACACAAAATGTGTTCGTTTGCCTAAAAATTTGTTTGACCACACTTCCAGTTATTAAATAAAGTAAACAAAAATCATGTTACTTGAAAATTTTTATATTATAGTTTAAAATTAAAAGTCTCATGATAATTTTATTCTATTTCGTTACATTAATACACCAAATCATAAACCTCACTGTTCTCAATAACATCATGTTACACTCTGAACTTTATATGGATTAACGTTTTCATCCTCTTTGGACGTCTGGCCAGGTCCTGGCAATGGTTGTTCATTCGTGGCATCTTTATCCTCAGTAATGTCGTCTTCATCGTCGTCCTCGGCAACAGGCACGCAGTTGAGGCATTTCCCTTGGCAGCGGAGGCAGACTGCATAACAGTTCATCAATGCTTTTCGGCATCCACATTTGCCAATTACAAAATCCTTGGTGCAGCGGCAAAATATCATTTTCAGAAGGACCTTCTGGTGGATCTTCTGTTATAATTGGCACCAGGGTGGCTCCAATATGTTTCCTTCCTATGACTGGACTATAAAGCTGTAAAAAAACTTGCACAAACAAGTATATTGCACTACGAGTTTTTTGTTTTCTTGATTATCTCTTTTCCAGTGCATTTTCGAGAAAAATTATGATCACCAATTTTGTAGAACATAAAATTTCACAAAAGACTTAGGTATATGTTTTATGTTTTATCAGGTATTGAGGTTGTAATCCGCTAAAATCAGGTCAAAAAACAGTGTTTTACTTGGTTTACATTCCGTTAGTTTTTCAAAATGGTAGCTCGAGGATTTTAAAACAAGCGATCAGTTTATAAAACATATTATAAAAAAATTAACTACTAGAATAACGATTGCGACCCCCTCATTTGCGCTAATTGTCTGAGGGGGTTTCTCACCATCCTCCTAATAGCTTATTCATACTATAAAGTTTGTTTTCGATTTACGATTGACGGTATATTTATTTATTAAGTCGAAGTTTATTGTTCGGTACTCGAACCTATGAATATTGGCTATATATATTGGATAAGTTGGCCGAGTTTTCTAAGTATTGCAAATATTTTATTTTTAATAAAATCCCGTATCCACTGGAGGGACAGAGCAATTAAAACATTTTTTCTCGGATTGCTAAAGGAAATTTTTCCGCCCACATAAAAAAATCATACCTCCGAATTTGAATATCGAGAATATACAAACTGATTATAGTTCTATGTAGCCAATGAATTCCCCTATCTTTTGTTTATTATAACATATTTGTAGGATTTATAAAAACATATAATTAAATGTTTAACCTTAAAATATTTTAAAGAATCTAGAGAATATTTATTTTGTTATATTTTGAATGTACTTTATATTATAAGGTCGTTTTAATAAAATGAAAAAAATTGAAAATTTGCCACATTTTGGCGACAAAGCAATCCGAGGTATTGGAAATAGTGCCATAATGGGGCAAAAAGCGCTCGGGTGGTTAAAGTATGGATAAGCTATTAGGGGGATGGAAAATATAATTTTTTTTACAAACGACAATAATGAAAACATAATCCGTGTTGTATGCGGTATATATTGTGATTTTGATGTTTTGTGATGTAAAATAACTGTACACAACAAAAACTTTCAGATCTTAAAGATATTACAAAATATTATAACTGACTACATCTACATTATTTGTGGGAATGTTTTTAGTTTGAGAAAGGACAAAAAAAGTTTTTTTTTAATATTTATTTGTGAAAATTGTAATTACAACATTATAAATATATTTTTTAACATCTTATATTAAATTACTCTCTTCCATTTAAAGCCTTTGCTTTGCTTGCAAATAATCATTTGATTGCAAATTTGTTGCCCATCACTTAAAGAAAAGTTTCCGCGAAACATGTTGTTAGGTATATCGGAGGAAGCTTGTTTAGATTTCACAAGAGTCCTAAAATATTTCACATTATTCTTTGTGTTTAACTCAACATTATTTATATAGTTTGTAAGTAACATTATGTGTTCACAGGAATTAGTTTGAGTAATATTGTAAAACAGTCGTATGAAAAAATATATTATATTTATTACGTATTGTAAAAATGTATTATCTAAAATACATTATTATGAAATTAAATAGAACTCACGAATAAAAAGAAAGATCAATCCCATCACTATTATTGTGTAAAAATAGTCGTACCATCACTATTATCAAAAACGATGGCTTCACCCCCCCGACCATGCACTCCTTGCCACGACCCGTCAAACGTGAGAATGAGACGACTGCAGTAAACTCTCAAATTTACCTACAGAAATCGCTCGAAAAGGGGTTTATGGAGAATACACTTTTCTACACCGAAACTTTCACGAAATTGAAATTTTAAAAAATATACATTTTTTAGAAAGAAGAAGCTACGTCGGTAGCTTTTTATAATTTTATAATTCTTTATGAGAGTTGAGTTAGTAGCACTTTTTCCTTAAATAATATTTTTTGATAACTCGTATGTGTTAGACAGTGAATGTTTACGTTAATACGAAACGCATCGAAAATTCGAAAACATACCGACATAGTTTTAACCTTCTAGAAGGCAGTACAAAAAAAATATATTCATTTTGTGCAATTTTCGATGTAGAAAAGTGTTTTTTCCCGGGCGTTCTTTTTGTATGGGCCGAAAAGCGAAGTCTATCATCTTAAGTAATCTTCAAAAAACCGTCAAAAAGATCAGCAGCGGAGAGTGCAGACTGGATTAACATAATAACAGGGTCGTCCAAAAAGATGTCCGTGATTTAAAAATGAAATAACTAATGGCCGATGTTCCCAACTTTCGATCGATCAATCTGAGTCTCCGATCAGCTAAGTGATTTGTTTAGTAACGCTCGATTTACCTGTTAGTCGGAAAGTTGCTTTGATAAGTGCTTATTTGTGCATTTGAGGAGTGTTGAGCCAAAATTTCGGCTCAACAGTAGATCAGCAGGATTGGGAACAACGGCCATAAGAATATATTAAAGATTATTTATTTCCTTATTCTTTACAGGAATTCTTATTTTTTTAATTATTTAGGAATGAGGTTGATTTGTTGCTAAGATGTCAGACTTGACCGAGTTGAGCTGAGTTGGCATTGAGTTTGAGTCACAGCAGGCATCCCGTGTTCAATTTCTCGGCTAGCTAAGTCAAGCAATATTTTCCACTTAGTGTGGTGGTAGTAGGAGATTTTGAAATGTTGTCAGGTTATTCATAACCCGGAAACGTTAATCTTTCTTTTTAAAAATAAAAATATTCACCGTACAACACTGGAAACTTACTTTCGATGACCCTGTATTATGTGCTTTAAATTGTAGTTGAAATCTGGAGTACGATGGAGGCGCAGACGTGGACACTGGATAGGGGATAAATACACTCGGTATCTTCAGGTGAAAGACCACCAATGAATGACACAGCAAAATTTAATATTTTAATTATTTTTAAAATGTGCCTATTGATAAATGGCAAGACAATAAAGCACGAATCATTATATATATTTTCACAAATTGTTCCATCTATATTTATTTATACGACAGCTAATTTATTGTAATACCAATAATTATTGTTAACATGTATTAGAAACACGTTTTTATTGGCTGCAGGTATCTTTAATTTAAAAATTTAAAAGTGAAAAAAAAATGTTTTGAATACCTACCGAAGTATTTTGTAAAATAAAACGGCCTAGCGCGTCTTAGGGGTATTTAAATCAGAAGGTTTCGGGTTCAAAACCCGTATTTAAAAAAATATATATTTCATAAGATATAGGCACTATTGTTATATTGTTTATTATATTTAATAAATCATTTACCAATGGCTGAACTATTGTGGGCAAATTTATTAGGAGCCATTTATAAATACCAATAGATTTTTTTGCTGAGGTCTGATGACGGCAGCTAACTTCCTCAATTTTAACTCATTAATTGTTGTTGATACTCGTTGTTACTTATTATTTGTGTGTTTTTTTTATCGCAAGGGTAATTTGTGATTAGAGAATTTTATAAATTAGCTACAGCGCTAAGTTTGTTATCTGGCGGTCGCACGCCCAGGACTGAAATTCTAGTCATCAGTGACCATGAAGAAGAAAATGACACGGTAAGCTGAAAATAGTTGAAATGATGAGTTTTAATGTTCAGACAGAAAATCAGTGATGATTTCATGATGCCAGATCTCACACTCTTTCAAGAAACATGTTTTGTACTTTATAGTTAAATTATAATTTATTTAACACTTTTCGTTTTCGTTTTTCCGTTTCTTTCGGAGTCGTCAATATTTTCCTTGTAGAATTTCACCATTAAGTCGTGTTTTCACCTAATCTATTCTATAATCTTTTTCATAGAATCTATTAAATAGATCTGTCAAAACAGGATTTATATGCCCCAGAACTAATATTCGCATTATTTGAAAAAAAATAAAAGTCAATTTAAATTTTTCTTTTAGTTTTTTACTTTTAAAAATTGATGTGATTTTTAAAAGAATCCAAAATCTACTGCTTCACAGACGGCGCTAGCTTAATTTTTATATGGGAAAACACTTTTCCAAGTTATGCCATATTAACATAAATGAATTGTTTGCGCCTGTACATACTCAATATGAATATAAATAAATAGTTTTATTTGAATAGCAAGGTACTTGCCCACCTTCCTCTTCCCCGTCTTCTTCCCCTCCCCAATACCTTAAGCCTCACAACATACCCCAATTGGGGATGCCATAGCCTCACTGGCTCCAGGCGAGTGAAGTTGGGACTCTTGTACGGTATACACATATAAATAAAGCAGATTATGAGCTCTTTAAATATCACCTGAAGCTTTTATTTTTCTTTTATTGCGAGGAGTCTTATTTTCAAAAATAATTTGGTATTTGTTTGCCAAATCTATGGCTAAGGATACAAATTGTTTAAGTTCTAACCATTTTCACTTTTATTTGATAATATTAATTAATAAAAATAGACCAATAACGTCCATTACTTATTTGATGCACAGAGAATGCCATAATTTAAATTTGTGCACTTTTTTGCAGTTCCTAATAACTCAACTGTAACTACGGACTCAAACTAATAGTCCAAGGGGGCCATTATCAATAATATATCAAACACTTCCGACGGTAGTTGTTTGGTTGTTGTTTGACCGTGTAAACAGTGTCCGGAAACTCATAGCCCAAGCGGGAAACTGGTAAAACTACATCAAACAGAGAACACACCAAAAACTTTTTTTTTATAACATTTATTTATTTTATTTGGCAACTAAAGGGTTACCTCTCAGGCCTCGAGCATCTTCTGTCAGAAGGTCAAGGTATTACGGCTTAAAAAAAGAAAAAAAAAAAAAAAATTCTAAACGGATCCAAAAACTGTTTTGAAAGGTGGGGAAATAAGCTTTTGAAAGCCTATTTCATCACCTTTCAATGCCATCAAATAACAATTTAACAATTTAAAAAATGGTTCACCTTACGTTTTGATAACTAAAATTGCTGATAACAAAAAAAACTAAAATGTATATTTTATATATCACATATTTTCTAAATAAATGTATTATAAACGATATTTTCACCTTACTTTTGAATCCTTAAATGAAAATAATTTTTAATAATTTCATAAAGTTTCTTAAGGTTTTCTCAACCTGCATCCGAAAACTTGGGTCATATATATATATGTACATTTTAATTCTTCTGTGGTTAACTTTTAAATTTAAAAATTAAGTTCGTGTTTTTTTTTCTAAAACAGTTTATATCATATTTCTTACTACGGCAGTAAGGGGGATACAAAGATTTCTTTGAGCGAAAAAATGAAAAGCGAACAAATTAGCCTGCATTTTTTGGAGTCCGTTCCACGCTCCGATGTGTTTTAAAAGACATAACATCTGATAGTATTTCAAAATTGACATGCTAATTCTAACTTTGGACTGAATTTACACAAAAACTAAAGCTCAAATTAAAAAAATTATATGTATTACAAAATTGACTCCGAAGGAGTTTCACTAGTTTTACGTTTGTACTACGAGTTTCCGGACACCGTTTGTAGCAGTAGATAAATGCGGGTTGTTAGCCATAAACAAAACACGGCGTGTATTAATGACAGTCGTAGATAATATTCATTTTGATATTATCGATTCAAATTTATTGGCAAGAATAAATTAGTGATGGAAAAATTATTTAATGAATAAATGGTAGTCAAACTCTTCTATAAAACGGAACATTTGTGTGCAGAAGCAATACTTACTCTCGAGCGGTGAACTCTGAATTTTTCACAGCTTTTTCTATCTCCACTATGTTTCTCTCGGTTTCAAATCTCTCAAGAAAATGTGATTTTTGAAGTAAATACTTCTTTACGCACGCTTGGAGGGGTAAACTGGCGAATGCGTTACGGAAATTACAGCGTTACAAAAGTGAAATGCGTTGCGTGGCGAACGAGCTGTATCACACTGTAGAAGCAAGAGAGAGAGCAGTGCGCGCGCACATTTTCTAGCTCTCTTCCTCTCATAGCCAGTGCATGAAATATTTCAGTCAGTATTTTGAAATACCAGTGACGCGCCAAACGCGGGGGGGGGGAGCGGGCGTCGATGCGCATGGCTTAATCGGGCGAGGCGAATGATAATACATTTTAATAAATATTTGTAGAAAATTAATATATGTATATATTTTATAGATATAAAGATACATATAGATGGAGCTAGAGAAGTGTTTACTTCAGTCGTGTGGTCTAATATATTACATAATATAATCTAGTTATATATAATCTGGTCTAAAGCACACTCGTTATTTATATTTTTTTACATTGCCTCCACACAGGATGCCCTGATAATAATTCCCCCCAGGGCCTTGTCATCTTTGGGAATGTTGTGTGGAGGGTCTTTTTAGGGATATCATATTTCAAATTCAGAATTAACAATTTTATCATCAACAATTTTTTTTATAATTTGGTTTTAGGATAGTGAGCTCTGGAGTTATGTAATTTTTTCCTATACTATTCATCCGATTGCGATTCCGAATGTGATTTTTTAAATTTTTTATTATTGTGAACATACCCACGAAGCTTTCTATATATACTGGTGAGCCCTGGCGTTTTGAAATTTGCATAAATATTTGACATGCTATGCATGAGGTCACTAGCTAATTGTTTGAAAATGGGTGTAGTTTATGGAGTTTAGCGGAAGAGAAAAAAGGCTGGATGGGGAGGGGAATGCGGGAGGGGCGGAGGGGAAATAAGGAGAATGCACGAGGGGCGACGAGGGAGGGGAGGAGGTGGAAAAGAGTAATGCTTGAGGGGAGGGTATCGCGAGAAAGTGACAGCGAGAGAGGGGAGGAGAAACGCGGGGAAGGTGATAGAACACTGGAAGGAATCGCGGGAGGGGGAGAGGAAATGGAAGGGGAAGAATGGAAAAGGACACGAAAGGAGAAACAATTTATTTGTTTAAGATAAGCATTCAACGCACGCCGGGTATCTGCTAGTTCTTAATATTTTGCATTTTTTGGGGTTCTTTTGAATTACATGAGCGACATATTTATTGATTACAAAATTCAAATTACTCGATTCAACACAACGTTATTTAAGTAAACCTATGAAACCAGTTATCTTCTTTAATAAATATTTACAATGTTGCAGCAATACTTGGAAAACGGCTTGTAATTTGTAATAAATCTCGTTATATTAATGAGTATTGCAGTTCGTGACAAATTGCATCAATTTAGTTGATGTTTATACAGGATGTTAAGGCACGCACTGGACTTAATATGAACAGTAGGGTCGGGATTAGGTGTTGGGTGGTTACTCAGCTGAATGACCAGTGATGACAATTGGAAGAAATATTTTTTGTTGGGTTTTGATGAAAAAAAAACATTAATAAGTCACCGGAAACCACAATTTCATTTACAATTTTTTATATAATTTTTTAACATGAGCTCTACACAGGAGGCCCCGAGAAAAAAAATCCCTCAGGGCCATGTGATTTTTTAGGATGCTGGGTAGAGGGTCTTTTTGAGGAAAAGAAGGAGATGAAATTTATGGAAGGAAAAACGTATGAGGGGTAGGAAGGAATCTGGGGGTCAATGTGTATAGGAGTGATGAACGTTTTTATCCATCCCCCCCACTGCGGTGCAAAGCGGTGACAGTGTCTGGCTGAAGGGGTCTAGGTTAGGTCTCACTCGACCAGTCTCTCAGGTGGGCAAACGCATTCGTCATCAAGACCTAGACAAATCTCACTAGGCACCCTTGCTAAGTCACCACATATAGCAAACCAATTATGGTGACCTATGCTAGGGGTGTTGGTTATCCAATAAATGGTTTCGGGGGCGGCCGTACCTATACCCGCCTCCCAAATTAAATTACTACAAATAATGTCAGAAATCACTAGTTAAAGTTAGTCAAAATGTCCCTTAACACCCTGTATATTATCACGGTCACATCGTATCATATGAGAAAGTTAAACAAGGTGATTTAGACGAGCGAAACTCATTGCAAGTGAGAAGTTATACTTGGACAGTATTTGCACAAGAGTTAATTTTGTTCTGCGTGTTTTAATTAACATGAAATTAGGTTAAAACGAGGTTGCTTATCGTACGTTCCTAGTCAGCGGTCGCCAAACTATCGGTTGTAAGCAATTATCAGCTTTAACTCGAGTGTAACCATATTTGTTCATAAGAAGAAGATTTTTTAAATTTTTTCACAGAGAAACCTCACAAGAATCCCAACTGCTCCCTTCTGGAGCCAGTGAGACTATAGCATCCCCAATTGGAGGACGTTGTGAGGCTGAAGGTAAGTGGGAAGGAGATGGGGAAGAAGAAGGTGGGAAAGTACCTGGCTATTCAGATCTAGTCACTAAACACGGCTAAAGGCATTATTAAGCAACGTTTCAATTCTGAATAGTGGTCTTACACCAGGGCGATACTGAGAGTATCTTCCACTCTGGAACGTGCCGCAAATATAACATATATTATTTTTTATTAATGAATGGTGAAATAACACAAATTAATCAAATACAATTTATTTGCGCACGCCGGGTTCGAACCCGCGACCTTCGAATGGGATTCACATGTCTTACCACTCGACCACGGACGGTCTTACTTTGTCTTACTGACCATCATACTTTGTGATGTGACTTTATAATTTAAAATAAAACAATAACTTAGTTGACATCACTTTTATTTTTGCCAACCGGGCTTGACTACGACCATATTATGTTCTTCGGGGCAGTATACAATAGCTTGTGACCTATGTAGGATGCAAATTTCAAAACGCGAGGGCTCACCATTATATACATGTGTATAGAAAGCTTGGTGGGTAGGTTCACAGCAATAAATCTACATGTTTATTTATTTATTTGTTTAGTAAAAGATTATACATTATTTTTAAAATATTTTGACTTGCAACTAGGAGGATTCCCGTTTTCGGACAGTCAAATTAGGATGAGTTTCAATATATGGAACATGATTTGTACAAAAGGAAGAATGAAAAGTTTAATTCACAGTAACTGTTGTTTGTTTAGCGAAGTATTTAAAATAATATTTTAATGATAATAATAGGTGTATATACTTAATAACAGAAGATTAAAACATAAAAGTAACTGGTGTTTGCATTGAAAATTATAGTCCTACAGACAGGTGTTGTATAATCTTAATATATAAAACAAAGTCGGGTTAGTTACACCATTTATAACTCAAGAACGGCTTAACCGATTTTTATGATCTTTGATTTGTTGGATTTGTCTCCGTCCCGATTAACAGAATAACTATTAAAACATCGGAAAAAATCGGGGGAAAAATAATTATGAAGAAATTTAATTTTTTCAAATATTTTGTATGGAACGGCATTTCAAATAATGTGCGTTAGTCGACATAATTTGAATCAATTCGAACTATCAATGGTGTAGTGTGCCGAACATTTCGTGCGTAGTCAACAGCTGAATTTCATTTTTTGTACTTATAGTAGGTACCTATTTAATTTAACTTAATAAAAACTTAATTTATTTCAACTAATAAATTAAACACAACATTTATTGATTCTGAGGCGGTACGAAGTTTGCCGGGTCAGCTAGTATAAGAAAAAGAAGAGAGGAGAAAGAATGGTGTAAAATAACACAACCAATTAAAACGTTATTCAAAGTTATTTAATTAAAAATAATAAGAAAACAAGAGGTTTACATACTTAAAATCAAAGTATTAAAACAAAAATGTTATTAGTGTTTGCATTGCATATCGTAGTCCTACATAAATATATATTTTGCATAGTATAAGACGAAAAAAAAGAGAAAGAGAGGAATAAAATAAAATAAAAAATGGTTTAGCATAGTTATTAAATATTAATAAAATAGTTGCTGTAACATATACATACTTAATAACATGTGTTATAAATAATTAATCGTGCTCAGTGTAAATAAATAAATAAAAATTAATAAATAATCTCAGTGGATTTCAAATAATAGGCTGAGCTCCTGTGGAGGAGGTAGGGGTAGGAGTCGTTGGATGATTGGGAAGTCTTTGTAGATACTTTAAATTTAAAAAAAAACAGGTGACACTTTACTACATAAAAACAGAATAGAGATTAGCCTGGCTAACTTAGAAGCATTAGAGCTAAGGAAAGCCAAAAACATTAATATCATAGTTATCAACAACCAAATAAACTCAGATAATAGTCCGATACTTAGGTTGTTACTAACAAACATACTATATTTAATTAAATTTTTTAATTTGTGAATTAACTCAAATTAATCAAACAAAATTTACTTGTGCACGCGGGGATTTGACCAGCGACCTCCTGAATTCTAGCCGAGATCCTATCCCCTCGACCACGGAGACCGTCTTTACTAATCACAAAATCTGTAAATAACATAAAATTTTCTATTTCATATATATCTCAATCTACCGACTTGCCGACATTTATTTGTAATTTTAATTGCATTATTAATTTTTAATTGTATTTTAAAAATTACAAACGTCTACAAAACAAACGTACATAACCTAACCAGCATAAAAAGATACACATTATTCAAACGCAAAATGTTGCATTTACCATCTGTCTTGTCTATTTTAAATTATGAGCGGTCTGAGGATATCATATTGTGTTCAATTAATAATACTTCTCGGTACCTAACGATATAAAAATGTGACGCTGGTTGTAATTCTTTGCAAAACCAACACATGGCGTTTTGTATGACCTCCCGCAAACTTGATGCCTTATAAATTGACCAATTATTAAAAGTGCAGTGATATTTCTCCAACAGAGTAGATAATGTATGTAACCAGTCCGGGTATCTTAAATAGGGTCTATTTGAGAGATATATAATTTAATTTTTAAATTAAAAAAAAACTAGTAACATTTTTTAATTTACCTAATGTCGACCGGCTTAGTACAATACTCTACTAAAATTTAAAAGTTTTGTAACAAGGATTGCAAAAAATGGTTAGGTGGAGGATTGGAAAGAGAAGTGCTCTTAAAAATAAAAATTTCACATGTCAAAGCTATTAAAAAATGAATATAGAAATCCTTCGTCAGCTCACATGGCATTTTACATGGCCGGTTGCATCCAAAACGTAGTTTTGGATTTGAGGCCAAAATACCCAACAAACGGAAAAAATATTTTTGTAATCAAATTTTATGTAATTTTTTTTATCTTGGACAGGAGCTACATTATTTTTTTTGCTTAAAATTATAAAACATAGGCTATAAATATAATGCATTAGGCCCATAAAGAATATGCTTTATAATTCAAAATTTGGAAGATAAAAATATTTAGAAAACGATCGTAAAATATCTAAATATTTGTGCCTTAGCTTCGGAAAATAAAATAAAACACTCTTTTTGGCGATTTAAACCTTATCGCCATCTACATAAGTAGTGTTATTAATAGCGACCTGATCCCAAATTTTATACGACATGGTGCACTGCCACTTATAGAAATTCTTCTGTATCCATAAGGCGCTCCGCCCACTGAGGCAACTGAGAACCAACTAAAACCGGCTGTTTTCTCTGTCTTGATTGGTCAAAAAGCTTGGTTAACCATAGATGACGAACAATCAGCTGACATCTGGCAACTATCAATGGCCGCCCAGGGAAATCAGCAGTGACAGTCGCAAGTCACCGCTTGCGATACCATTGACAACGTGGTTTTGTGTGATTGTGTAGTGTGCGGGCCATAACATTGTCATACAAAGACAGTTGGCAGTTGAGAGTTTGCAGTTGCCTCAGTGGGCGGAGGCGCTTATAGAAACTCTTCTGTATCCAAATCTGGATACAAATTTAAATACTCTGCCGTTTTTTTGGTTAGAATTTTCAAATTAAAACTGAGTAGTATAAAATTAACAACCTCATTTGTCTTTTGATTGTTGGGTGGAAAAAGATAAATCGTTTTATTGATCAATTGGACCGGGTTTTAAAATACCTTTGCACTGCCATAATTCAAGATATGATCTTCTAAAAACTTGAAGTTTGATTACCAAAGAACGCACCAATGCTTCAACTATTTGTGTTTGATGAAGTATTGGGCGGTTTTAGATTTTGTTTCGGTGCGCTGAGTTGACAAAATACAAAATTGGATATAGGTACAGCTAGATTAAAACGACGTGTAAAAGAAGCAAACCAAATCACAGTAACAATTAATCAAAATAAACCAATTTGAATTGCGAGAGATGGAAAGGCTGATAAGAGGTTTTGAAGAAAGGGTAAATACAGGTAACTCAATTAATGGAGGACAGAAGGCGGTTAGTGCTAACAATTTTTTTAAAAAAGAAACTAAGCTAACAGTCCTCAATGCAGTACTGGTACATACTATAGGACTGGCAGAGGAAGGACGAACGTAGACTGAAGGCTTTCTAGATCCCTGGCTCGTATGTATGCTAAAACCATGTATGATCGTGTAAGAAATGTGAAGATCCGCATATATATAATACAAAGGGATCCTAAGAGGTTTTGAAGGTAGGGTAAATACAGGCAACTCAATTAATGGAGGACAGAAGGCGGTTGGTGCTAACAATTTTTTTTTCAAAATAAACTAAGCTAACAGTCCTCAATAGAGTACTGGTACAAACTATAGGACTGGCAGAGGAAGGACGAACGTAGACTGAAGGCTTTCCAGATCCCTGTCTCGTATGTATGCTAAAACCATGTATGATCGTGTAAGAAATGTGAAGATCCGCATATATATGATACAAAGGGATCCTAAGAGGTTTTGATCCTAAGAGGTTTTGAAGGTAGGGTAAATACAGGCAACTCAATTAATGGAGGACAGAAGGCGGTTGGTGCTAACAATTTTTTTTTCAAAATAAACTAAGCTAACAGTCCTCAATAGAGTACTGGTACATACTATAGGACTGGCAGAGGAAGGACGAACGTAGACTGAAGGCTTTCCAGATCCCTGTCTCGTATGTATGCTAAAACCATGTATGATCGTGTAAGAAATGTGAAGATCCGCATATATATAATACAAAGGGATCCTAAGAGGTTTTGAAGGTAGGGTAAATACAGGCAACTCAATTAATGGAGGACAGAAGGCGGTTGGTGCTAACAATTTTTTTTTCAAAATAAACTAAGCTAACAGTCCTCAATAGAGTACTGGTACATACTATAGGACTGGCAGAGGAAGGACGAACGTAGACTGAAGGCTTTCCAGATCCCTGTCTCGTATGTATGCTAAAACCATGTATGATCGTGTAAGAAATGTGAAGATCCGCATATATATAATACAAAGGGATCCTAAGAGGTTTTGAAGGTAGGGTAAATACAGGCAACTCAATTAATGGAGGACAGAAGGCGGTTGGTGCTAACAATTTTTTTTTCAAAATAAACTAAGCTAACAGTCCTCAATAGAGTACTGGTACATACTAAAGGACTGGCAGAGGAAGGACGAACGTAGACTGAAGGCTTTCCAGATCCCTGTCTCGTATGTATGCTAAAACCATGTATGATCGTGTAAGAAATGTGAAGATCCGCATATATATGATACAAAGGGATCCTAAGAGGTTTTGATCCTAAGAGGTTTTGAAGGTAGGGTAAATACAGGCAACTCAATTAATGGAGGACAGAAGGCGGTTGGTGCTAACAATTTTTTTTTCAAAATAAACTAAGCTAACAGTCCTCAATAGAGTACTGGTACATACTATAGGACTGGCAGAGGAAGGACGAACGTAGACTGAAGGCTTTCCAGATCCCTGTCTCGTATGTATGCTAAAACCATGTATGATCGTGTAAGAAATGTGAAGATCCGCATATATATAATACAAAGGGATCCTAAGAGGTTTTGAAGGTAGGGTAAATACAGGCAACTCAATTAATGGAGGACAGAAGGCGGTTGGTGCTAACAATTTTTTTTTCAAAATAAACTAAGCTAACAGTCCTCAATAGAGTACTGGTACATACTATAGGACTGGCAGAGGAAGGACGAACGTAGACTGAAGGCTTTCCAGATCCCTGTCTCGTATGTATGCTAAAACCATGTATGATCGTGTAAGAAATGTGAAGATCCGCATATATATAATACAAAGGGATCCTAAGAGGTTTTGAAGGTAGGGTAAATACAGGCAACTCAATTAATGGAGGACAGAAGGCGGTTGGTGCTAACAATTTTTTTTTCAAAATAAACTAAGCTAACAGTCCTCAATAGAGTACTGGTACATACTAAAGGACTGGCAGAGGAAGGACGAACGTAGACTGAAGGCTTTCCAGATCCCTGTCTCGTATGTATGCTAAAACCATGTATGATCGTGTAAGAAATGTGAAGATCCGCATATATATGATACAAAGGGATCCTAAGAGGTTTTGATCCTAAGAGGTTTTGAAGGTAGGGTAAATACAGGCAACTCAATTAATGGAGGACAGAAGGCGGTTGGTGCTAACAATTTTTTTTTCAAAATAAACTAAGCTAACAGTCCTCAATAGAGTACTGGTACATACTATAGGACTGGCAGAGGAAGGACGAACGTAGACTGAAGGTTTTCCAGATCCCTGTCTCGTATGTATGCTAAAACCATGTATGATCGTGTAAGAAATGTGAAGATCCGCATATATATAATACAAAGGGATCCTAAGAGGTTTTGAAGGTAGGGTAAATACAGGCAACTCAATTAATGGAGGACAGAAGGCGGTTGGTGCTAACAATTTTTTTTTCAAAATAAACTAAGCTAACAGTCCTCAATAGAGTACTGGTACATACTATAGGACTGGCAGAGGAAGGACGAACGTAGACTGAAGGCTTTCCAGATCCCTGTCTCGTATGTATGCTAAAACCATGTATGATCGTGTAAGAAATGTGAAGATCCGCATATATATGATACAAAGGGATCCTAAGAGGTTTTGAAGGTAGGGTAAATACAGGCAACTCAATTAATGGAGGACAGAAGGCGGTTGGTGCTTACAATTTTTTTTTCAAAATAAACTAAGCTAACAGTCCTCAATAGAGTACTGGTACATACTATAGGACTGGCAGAGGAAGGACGAACGTAGACTGAAGGCTTTCTGGATCCCTGGCTCGTATGTATGCTAAAACCATGTATGATTGTGTAAGAAATGTGAAGATCCGCATATATATAATACAAAGGGATCCTAAGAGGTTTTGAAGGTAGGGTAAATACAGGCAACTCAATTAATGGAGGACAGAAGGCGGTTGGTGCTTACAATTTTTTTTTCAAAATAAACTAAGCTAACAGTCCTCAATAGAGTACTGGTACATACTATAGGACTGGCAGAGGAAGGACGAACGTAGACTGAAGGCTTTCTGGATCCCTGGAACGTAGACTGATGCTAAAACCATGTATGATCGTGTAAGAAATGTGTAGATCCGCATATATATAATACAAAGGGATCCTAAGAGGTTTTGAAGGTAGGGTAAATACAGGCAACTCAATTAATGGAGGACAGAAGGCGGTTGGTGCTTACAATTTTTTTTTCAAAATAAACTAAGCTAACCGTCCTCAATAGAGTACTGGTACATACTATAGGACTGGCAGAGGAAGGACGAACGTAGACTGAAGGCTTTCTGGATCCCTGGCTCGTATGTATGCTAAAACCATGTATGATCGTGTAAGAAATGTGTAGATCCGCATATATATAATACAAAGGGATCCTAAAAGGTTTTGATCCTAAGAGGTTTTTAAGGTAGGGTAAATACAGGCAACTCAATTAACGGAGGACAGAAGGCGGTTGGTGCTAACAAATTTTTTTTCAAAATAAACAAGCTAACAGTCCTCAATAGAGTACTGGTACATACTATAGGACTGGCAGAGGAAGGACGAACGTAGACTGAAGGCTTTCTAGATCCCTGGCTAGTATGCATGCTAAAACCATGTATGATCGTGTAAGAAATGTGAAGATCCGCATATATATAATACAAAGGGATCCTAAGAGGTTTTGAAGGTAGGGTAAATACAAGCAACTCAATTAATGGAGGACAAAAGGCGGTTGGTGCTAACAATTTTTTTTTCAAAATAAACTAAGCTAACAGTCCTCAATAGAGTACTGGTACATACTATAGGACTGGCAGAGGAAAGACGAACGTAGACTGAAGGCTTTCTAGATCCCTGGCTCGTATGTATGCTAAAACCATGTATGATCGTGTAAGAAATGTGAAGATCCGCATATATATAATACAAAGGGATCCTAACATGGTTTGGGCATGTATAGCAAATTAATGAAGAGGGGCGTGTAAGGAGAATATACGACGTGAATATAAATAAATGGTAGAAGAAGTCGAGGTCGCCTGAGGAAGACACAGCACGATCAAGTGAACCAGATACCTGAGTCGAACCATGTCAAGAATCAGAATTAATATGTATGAGACGGTGTATGGATGTGAATGAGGAAAGGAGTGTGTGCCAAGACCGAGTTGTTTTATAGTCCGCCCTCTTTGCCTATGTTAATTAGTTAATTAAATTGCATTTGAATTTTAAAGTAAAACTTTATACAACTTCACCCTTCATAAAATGACACGAATGATTAAATTACAAAATCACGAATCTCAACTCTTATTAAGTTTTTTTTTTCAAATTCGCATTGTTGTAATACTGTTCAAATTGAGACGAATGTCACCCATGTCTTCATTTCTACCCTGAGCTGAGATTCTTTGAAGTTCCCATTAAAACAAATAACAAGATTATTCATGGAAAACAATTACACTGTAGTGTGGCATTTGATGTATATAAAAGTTAATAAAGATCTCTGACTTAAGGATACTCATACTTATTCGACTGTGGGGGTTTCTCACCACCCTCCTTAGCTTATCCATACTGTAACGAATATTATTAAAAATAAAAATTATCGCCAACTTATCTAATATACAGCCACTATACATAAGTTCGAGTACCGAATAATAACTCCAACTTTATAAACAAATAAACTGTTAATCGTACATCGAAAATAAACTCTAGAGTATGAATATGCTATCAGGAGGAAAGTGGGAAACCCCCTGTTGTTAGTTATATCTTTGAACCAATCTAAATTATTTTAAAAAACTTTAGCGTCTTTGAGTCGAGGTACAACAAACATATAAAATATCACATCATTGTGATGAAAAACATAGCACTAAACCGTGATTTATTTTAAATTAGATAATTCATTAAATACATAGTATCATTGATTTATGTTCTTACGTATTTTATTAGGATGAAAGAAAATTCTATTAACGGTTTATTAACAGTTCACCTTGTGTAAAAAATCACAGCTATTTCTAAAGTGATCTTATAATGATGACCATAGATTAAGATGACAGACATTTGCGCGAAAAACTTGTTCAACTGAGGGTTAATGTACGTCATTACCGCAGTAGCTTCCGCTACACGTTCAAAGACAATTTGTTTTCTCTGCTTTCCTCTAGATACGAGATACATAATTTTCTTGTCCATGCGCTTTACAAATGGCGGCTATTTACCATAATATCAAGATTAATAACACAGTGTTGGATTAATATCGCAAGATTATATCGACTGTTAGAACACACCCTTTAAATAATAGTTTATTGCAATGTTTGATATAATAAATAAAATTCCAAAATTGCACATCTTTTACAGATTAAAGGAAAAAAAAGAATGACAAAGAAATCTTGTAGTAAATAAACATTATTTTTTCATGTGAATAACGCACAAGAGTCCCAACTGTTTCCAATCGCCTGGGGACAGCGGAACTCTGGCATTCTCAACTGAGATATTCTGTGAGGTTGTGGGAGGGGATAAATAAGGGTGAGATGAAGGTGGGGAAGTACCTGGCTAATCAGACCTGGTCACAAAATATAACGGCTAAAACCATTTGAAGCAACTTTTCGAGTCCGAATGGTAGTGTTTTACCAGGGTAATTAATATTGAAATTTTATACCATTTTCTAAATCTAAAAGAATATATATTTTAAATATGAAAATAAGCAAGAATGTGTACACTATGACCTTCACTCTTTTATAAACTTTGCTTACCTACAGGATGGTGGGGATTTATATCGAACAATATGAACTCGGTAAATATTTCACAAAGGATCGTCGAAAAGTTATACTTAAAAAAAAACATACCTTCTCAACAAAATCACTTTTCAAACTGTTTCCAGCACCAAATGAAGAATGTATATTTAAGATAGCTTCTCTTTTAAAATTGTAAAAAGACAAAATCTCTAAGAAAATTAGGATTACTAGAAACTTTTGAAAAATGGAAACCAAATTTTAACACAAATGCATAACCATTTTATTTACCAAGCCATAAAAATTAAAATTATCTCCCTGATGCGCTATATTGATGATAAACCAGAATAAATAAATAAAATGAAACAATTTTAAATAAAAGCTAACCAAATATTATAATTAAATGAAAACCGATCACTTCGTTTGCACAACTTAGTTATCAAAATGATCAACATGTTTCAAAACCAATCGTTTCTTTGATAGGAAAATTATTTGTCTTTAATTGTTAGTCTATTGTTTTTAAGATTTTTTTTTTACCCTGACGAAGAAAACATTGTGTTTGAAAAATGTTGACAAATCTGAGTAAGTACGTAGTAAGTAGGCTTATACAAAGCGATTCTTTTCATTTAATTGTAGTGACGCAAGGTGAATTTGCAATAATTAGGGAAATATTATGTACCGAAATGTACGGAAATATTTGAAGGCCGGCTTAGTCCAGCGGTAGGGCGTTTGACTTCCATTCCGAAGGTAGCGGGTTCGAACAAAATAAATTTCATTTAATTGATTTGTGTTATTTCACAATAAATTATTTAAAAAAATATATTGTATATTTTAATAATTAACTTTTTTAATTATCTATATGTATCTTAACTTAACGAAATAACTGATAATACCTTAAATTAACAAAATAGAAACATTCATCATATAGAGACAATGTTGTGCGACCCTGCCTAAGTTTGTATAAATTCCGTAGCATAAGAATTTCAACCACCAGTCTGAAAATGTCCGTAGTAGGACGAAACCGGTCCTGGTGTAAATAAACAAGTGGAACAAAGTGAAAAAAATTGTTTAATTTCATATCTAAGCCCATGGATGTAATATTTTGTATTCTCATATAAAGTTATTCATATTTATGTACATTACATTATAAAACCGTTCGTTTTTTACAAAAAAAATAATACGTACAAAAAAAAAGAAAAAGCATCACATTTATTTGTGGTGGAGAACACGCAATAAAAATAATCAAAATCAGAAATTAATTACCCTTTATCGGATCTGTTAGATAACTTACTAAATTTGTTCTATTTGTTTTTTTTATATCGTTACTCTTCTACTGAAAAATAAAACATTGATTGTCCTTTTTTTAGTCGGAATCTTAAATTTATCCCCGCAATTAACAAAACCTTTTTACATATATTAAAACTTAAAATGCAGCTACGTATTACGTATTCATTTTTAATAGTTTTGCATTATAAAAAACTGGCGAATGTTTAAAAAAATTGTTGTAAAAACGCGTCAAATTATTTCCAAGCAATTACGACACATAAAGCATTATTTAATTAATGTGTTAGACCTAGACGAGTGATTCCGACGAGAAGATTGTATAAATAACTAGATTCTAGATTGCGTTATGGGACATAATGAAGTTGTTCTATGGTGTTAAAAGAATCCTCAGGCCTAAATTAATGTTGAATTAAACGTTTTATTGAATATTTTTATCTCTTCGGACTAAAGACGATAAGATGATAGATACTCTTAGTCACACCTAAACCTTATAATAGGATTTATTACTCTACATGTATAAAAATTAATGTTTCTTTTTTTAATCCTTTAAGCGTTCTTATACCATTTCTCCGTTTGCGTTGAAATTTTGGTGAGTTTTTGTGCGCACGCCCTTTAATTTAATTAAATAAGTTCTTACAATTTTTAAGATTTTTTTAAAATTTATTATTTTTGAATTTTATTATTATTTGGTATGTATTACAATTTTTTTTCTTATAATATATACTGCTTTTCCATTAGAAGCATTGGCTTGGGGATAGAAAGAGATTATATTTTTGATATGTAGGTTTTCAATGTTTAGGTATACTTTTGCAGTTGTGATTAGAATTCTGTGACTTTTAATAAATCTTATTTTTCCTGGAAATTTATTAAATAATTTTTATTTCTAGGTATTTGTAGTTCTGTTGACCGGATGTTTTTACATATCAGAATCTGTAAACGGATTGTGTGCGTTTTATTAGATGCTAAAGTAATAGCTAAAAAGGAAATGGAATGCTTATTTTTCATTTTCCAGATTATACCGACTTAGTAATGAAATATAACTAAAGCCTTTAAGAAACTTTTTTGCCTGAAATTGTATTTTTTTACTTCGATATTTTTTTCTCTCACTACAATAAACTACAGTAGTAAATCCTAAATGATTTTAAAGCCTGTCGCAATCTAGGTCCAGAGTCAATGAAGCAATTAAAATTATTTTTTTAATTATTACAACAGAACGTTTGATAGAATTTCTCTTAACCTTATTTTGGCACAACTGTGAATTAAAATATAAAAATATATTTATAAAGAAACCCTAATGGGGAGTGAATAAATAAATAAATAAATACCTTTTATTTTACTATCGACACACACGATCCATGATATTCTTAACCCGGAGTTTTAATCGATGTTTTAAAGTACCTACAGTAATCACCCAGTTAAGAGGGATTCTTTATCATTGATCTGAAACTATTATTTGAATCAATTAAAAAAATGATTTATTACGGTTGTGGAGGACTCATTAGTATACAGGTGTATTCATTAAATTCTAATGGGTTCAGGATCAGAGGCAAAGCTACAGTTAGGCTACTGGAAACTTTGGTAGTTTTTTAAAGTCTTTTACCATGATGATCAATTCGGGAGGCAGGGATGGGTACTTGGGTACCTCCACTCCGAGAACCATTTATTGGATCACCAACCCTCTCATAGGTCACCCCAACCTGTTCGCTACATTTGGTGACTTAGCAGTGGTGCCATTGTTTACAGATCTTGATAGCGGATGCGTTTGCCCACCTTCTGCGTGTCGGGCGAGATCAGGTGGATGGATGGATTCACACTTCTGGGACTTCTGGATTCGTTGACCCGTAGATTTCTACCCACCCCTCACACCTTTTTCCTTCCCAGAACTTATTCTCCTTCCTTTCCCTAAAAAGACTCTCCACATAACATCTCTAAAGATGAAATAAGCTTGATGAAATTTATTTCGACAGGGTCTCGTGAGGTTTTTTTTACCGTTCAAACTCACTCCTGAGGCCCTAGCACGCTTGCTCTATAACGATCGATAGGATAACTATCGGTAACTTCTCATCGTTCCCTACGACAACTTCAGATCGCAAACGAATAGGTGACAGTTCACAATGACTAAGTGTCCTTAATATATTCGATATCAACTGGCATGGTCGATCGATATTAAGTTACCGACCGATTGTCGGTAACTTCTCATCGTTCCCTAGGACAACTGCATATCGCTAACGTACAAACGACAGTTGATAGCGAATATATTAAGGACACTTAGTCATTATGAACTGTTACCTATTCGTTTGCGATCTGCAGTTGTCCTAGGGAACGATGAGAAGTTACCGACGATCGGTCGGTAACTTCATATCGATCGACCACGTTAGCACACCTGGAATATAATATCTTCAATTACGACTAGTACCTAGAAAAAACGATGAGGCCAATGGTGGTGTAGTAGGCAATGTAAAGCATCTAATAGGGTATTTTCACAAACGAGGGATTCTGTTGAAAATGTATGGAACATTCAAAGATCATTTTTCTGATTTTAATCATCGTATTAAAAATGTTTGTTTTTTACGTTTTCATTCAAATTTATTCGTTGTAAAAACGACGATTACCAACGACGATTACCAACGACGATTACCAACGACGCTTCGTACGCACGTCATTAAACAAACGAAGTAGAACTGTCGGAAATTTTTCAAGAACGAGCGACTCTTATGACGTCGCACTTCGAAAATGCCGTTTTGGCGGGATTACAAAAGTGGGCAACTTAGACTCGCTGTAGAAAATTTAATCGTCAACATAAAAATAAAATAAAAATGCCTTAATTATGCAGAAAATTAAACACAGTACCTAATTTCATTATTATTTTTTAAATGAAACTGTAAAACGTATTATTTCAATAAATTCGGATTTATCGGCACTCAAACTGAAATTTTGAAAAACAAAACAATTTTTTGGTGATTATTTTTTGCGTAATGCGGTTGATGTAATGGCAATTTCGACCTTATCCCCGCCATTTTGAGGCCTTAACCTGCTCTCAAACCCAGTTTTGTTAGCTTGCCAAATGTCTCGATAACTTTTCGTACCTATCCTTATATATATAGGATAGGTAAACCTGTGTCGAGACAGACGTAGAGTTACATAAATTGTACACAAACATGGTTATTTGAATATAAAGGTTAATTACATTTTAGGTTCAATACAATAAAAGGAAGGTAATTGGAAGTGTGAATTATTTCTCTAAAGCGTGTGATCTTCCAAATCACAGGAAAACTACATATATTAAAATGATATTACAGTAAAATGAATTGGAAATGGAATAAATGTACAGAAATCTATATTAAAATGATAATTATGTTAATATATTTGACGGGATTCTATCGATTTATTTTTTTCGATTAGGTCGTATGTAAATTGGTATATTTAAATGGCATTATTGTTAGTTCATCATTGCTTATTGTTTTTTCATCATTGCTTATTGGCTGCTGTAGACATGAAATCCCTGAGGCGTATGTGTGGTAAAACCATGTATGATCGTGTGAGGAATATGGAGGTCCGAAAAAAATGCAAGGCTGATGTGAGCTTAATAAGTAAGATTGAGAAAGGGACGCCTAAATGGTTTTGGGCATGTTGAGCGAATGAATGAAGAAAAAAGTCTAAAGAGAATTTATGACGCGAATGTGAATGGTAGAAGGAGTCGAGGACGCCCAAGGAAGACGTGGCATGATCAAGTGAATCAGATACTTGAGTCGGGCCATGTCAAGAGGCAGAATAATAGAAGAGTATGTATGAGAAGATGTATGAATGTGAATGAGGCAAGGAGTGTGTGCCAATACCGAGTTGTTTGGCGGTACGTCTGCCTACCCCTGCGGGGAAAGGGCGTGATGGTTTGTAGTTAGTTATATTTATTATTTACTCAGGTGGTTTAAGTATAAGCAAAACCGCTCGGCAACAACGATGCCAATAAATTGGTAGTGTCAAACAAAGGGATTTATAGTATTATTTCAAACGCAATGGTTAACCACAGAGTAATTACTATTCAACAAAAAACATGATTAAATTTTAATTTTAAATACTGAATTCTCGAACGGTTGCTGCATTTTGCACTAATCTGAAGAACCATCACAAAACAAATTAGTAATTTCTTCAAACAGAAATAAAATTTTCAAAATTAACCGAACGATAAAACTCCAATTAAAACGCATTAAAGATTGTATGCAAAATTAAACAAATTAAAAATATATCAGCACAACAGTAAAATGAAGTTGTGTAAATTTAAGATTGTCGGTAAGGGTATAACCATGTTAATAAGACCTTAAAAATAAATTACACATTACAGCACATAAAAATAAACGCTCAAGAATACTTTGAATTCGTTCAATAACACCCATTTAAAAGATCAACCGATAAAATGACCTTTATTGCGGACAGGAAGATTCGTAAACTGCAATGTTTTTCCAAAAAGTCGACTACCCAGATTATGAAAAGCCATTATATATTTATTGCTTTGTTGTATAGAGAAATTAACATTCAATCGCAGTTGTTTCAAGGAAAATATTAAGATAGCTTGTCGTGATAACACAACATAACTATCGCCGCATCTCTGCTAATTGATTTTTTATAAGATATATTAAAAATCATGTTAGTATCCGTAGCATGGAAGACTTAATATATTTCGTTTTTAAACAGCTGTAAATTTTTATTTTAGTTAATTAATGTACACAACAGACAGTTAACATAAACAATTACAAAGAATGAAAAAATAATATATAACTACAATATTACGTAAACATAAATCAATAAGTCCGTCTATAAAAAAAATAATAACATCAAAAAAGGAGACAAAATAAAGTTTGTGCTTGTTGAAGGCCAGCATACAAAAAATATATTTTTTCAATACGAAGTAAAATATTTGACAGTTCTCACCTTTCTTACGAATTCAATTTTTATAACATTTCATTTGTGATATAATACAAAAATTACATCAAAATAATGTAGATAAAACGAACTTCCTAATAATCACTCAAATCTATGCTTTCCACAATGGATTTATAACAAAAACAATGAATAAATATAGACTTCGAATATGACAGCGCTCATAATATCAAGCGGCAGCCATTTTGTCCGCCATCTTTGGTGCCCGGCGCGTCTTTAGCAATTAATATGAATTATTCGGAGTAGCTAAATGCTATACAGTAATTCGTAATGTCAAGAACGAGAATTTTCCAAGCGATTCTGACCTTGTTCTTCATACAATAATTTCTTTATACATAAGGGACAAAATCAAGGTAAAACAAGAAATTCATTCTGTAAAGTTCCAGATAAACTTATATTTTAATTCGTACAAGAGATCATATTGGCGGAAGCTGGTGATTCTTTTTACGAGAAGGAAAGAGAGGAAGTTCTCTGATGAAAAAAGATTTGAGGGGTGGGTACGAATCCAGGGGTCAGTGTGTCCAGGAGTGAAGTGCGTATAAATACATCCTTCCATTCAATGATTTTAAAAATGGGTGTTAAAATGCCACTTTGCTGAGTTGTCATGAATTTTTGATATAATGGTATTCAGAGCTCCGGGCCATAAAGGCCCCTTTCTCTTTTATCATGTTTTTTAATGAACAGTTGTTGAATTATTTAACCTCTATCTGAATACAATTACCTACTGAATATTCAAAGTTTATCAAAATAACTTTAAAATAGAAAACATATTTTGAAAAATAAATTCTTTGTGTTCTTAGAATTATGCAAATACTTTTCCCGGAGAAGCCTATTCGTAAAATTATTACTTATAAACTATAAATCTCTCTTTAATACAACTGTAAAGCCCTCTTTGCAAATAAGATAAATCCGTAATAATTATTAAGTGTCAGAGTTGTAGAAATACAGCCAAGCTTTATCGTGTGGGAAGTTTAATTTACAGACACATATTCTGCTCCCGTTCGGAAGCTACGCCAGTGACCAGTGGCGTGCACAGAGTTTTTAATCAGGGTAGGCAATATGAACAGCAGAAAATTAACTGATATTAAAAGTGCAAGTTATCGCTAAGAACGTTAGTTACTCATTGAATAGTGTTTGTGGTCGTAGCCTATGTTGGTAGGGATTGCTTAAGTTAGAACAAATATCCAAATAAATGCTTTTATTGGAGTAGTCTGATCTGGGAGCTGACTTGCGAAGGCGCCAAAGGAGCCAAGGTGCCAAGGGGCAGCAGCCAAGGAGCCAAGGAGCCAAGGAGCCAAGGAGCCAAGGAGCCAAGGAGCCAAGGAGCCAAGGAGCCAAGGAGCCAAGGAGCCAAGGAGCCAAGGAGCTAAGGAGCCGTGGAGCCAAGGAGCCCCTGATAATGCAACAAATTTACTAAAATCACAAATTTATAATCTTCTCTATAATATATTGGTATATAACAGTTTTGTAGAGAATAAGATATTTAATGTAAATACAATATACGTGGAATAAAAGAAGAAATAAACAATATTGCTAAGCACCCTGCATTCCCAATTTCTACCGATTTATAACATATTTCCCTCAATGACTTTAATTTTTTTTTTTTAATTTAAAGAAACATTTAAAACAAATAACAATACATTTATATCAAATAAAACATAATACAAAAAACAGAGAAAAAGTCCCAATAAACTAATTTTAAGTCAATGGGTTCTTTTAACTTAATTGATTATAACAAAAATTAAATTAACTTTTAAAAAATAATTGTTTACATTCATAAAAAAAATACGTATGTTGAATACATTCATATCATAAGAGATATAGCATAAATAGGTGTATCATATATAGATAATAAAATATAAAATAAAAAGTTAGAAATTGTTTGTCTTAGAGTCTAATACAAACTATTTCTTTTAGCGTTTCTATAAATTATTTTTTAAGATTATAACTAACTAACTAACCATCACGCCGTTTCTACGTAGGGGTAGGCAGAGAGGACGAACCGCCACACAAGTCGGTCTTGGCACACACTCCTTGCCTCATTCACATTCGAATTTTCTTGGTTGGCAAGGCTCCGCCATTCGACCTCGTGGTTCTGCGCTGCTTAGAGAACAGCCTCCAGGACCGACTTACCGGACCCACAGCGGACTGCGGACACCGACTTACGGAGTGATACTTAGTCACTCCAGCGCATTGGTGACTTCCTCTGTTTCTTCTGCCTTTCACTTTGCCAGTGAATGATTTTCTTCAGGTTGGAGTCCTCACTTTGGCGAGCAACGTCCCTCTTCCTAAGATCATCCCCTCCACACTCCCATAATCCGCCACTACCTATATTTTTTGCGATTGTATTATAATTTAGTTTTAAAGGTTTAAAAAATGATTTTTCCCTTAATTTTGAGTTTTTTTTAATACAAACCTACTTTTTTAGAAGTTGGTGTAAATAATTTTTATTTAAACATTTATTTTTGTTTTAGAAATATGTATCTCTGTTTTGTATTTTGTACACCCATACTCCTTTGTTTTTAGGAGTATAATGATAATCAATTAATATAAATCTATAAATAATGTAAGTCTTTATAATAATAGGAATATTAAATATGTAATATTTAAATTCTATCGATAATTTCTTATGAGCGTGACATGTTGTGGCGATTAGATAAAATGTTTTATTTAGTCAAGAAAAGTGCGCGTGGGCGATAGATTCGATTCGTCACGATGAAATGACTGGTCTAATGATATTCAGTAGAATATAATTAAAATAAATTATTAATAATAGTAAAAATGAATGAAGATATCGATACCCTAATAACAGGCGCCTTTTTAATTTTGATTTATCTTGTTAATGTTGAAACCGAGCAATGCAATGTTAAATTGACTAAAAATAACAATAAAAATATTAATAAATATTAACAATAATTATATTCTTCATAAAACTCACCATTTTTTTTACATAAAGGGCGATGTGCAATGACTTGAGTTTGTGCTACTGGGCTTTCAAATAAACCTACATTTTAATCTATTGATAATAAAAACAAGATGAGATGCCATATTATATCCCACTAAACCTCAAAAAACACCAATAAAGATAATTCGCAAAAATGAGTTGAAAGTCGGCTGTAAAATATTATGTTTTCATAAAATATATTTTCACGAGTGCCTTTATTTTTTCAAAATTTATATTTTTTAACTTTTACTATAGGTCTGAGGAAAAATATCTTCTCAGGTCTGAAAACTTTGAGGATTTTTTTTGATTTTTTTGTATTTTGGGATTCAAGACCCAGGGGGTAAAGAGGTGGCTGCTAATTTCCATTGTAGATCAAATTTTTGGTTTGTTGACATGTCAGGGATACTTTTGATACCGGGTCACAAAGTATCTGTGAACCCTGTACAACTGTACAGAATGCACAGCTTCTGAGAGACTAGCTTCACTCTGGCTTCTATGGAGCCCCGATCTGAGCTGGTCACTTAGAGTTTCACCAAATATATCAATGAAAGGAATTTTGGGAAGATTGCCCTTTTTTGAAAGTGACTAAATTGAAATTTCGATGCCTTTAAGACTTAATAATACATAATTGGGTCTTTGAAACATAATTTTTATACCGCAAGGAGCAGTTCTTTAGAGGTAAAAGTACGTTCTCTGCTTCAAAACCTCTGAGCTGTTGGAGTTTGTGAGCCTTTTTTGTGAGGCTGAAGGTAATGGAAGGAGAAGTAGAAGGGGGTGGAAGGTGAGAACGCACCTGGCTATTCAGATGTTGTCACCAAATACGGCTAAAGCCCTTTCAAGCAACGTTTTAATTCTGAGTGGTGGTCTTTCACCAGGGCGACACTGAGAGTATCTTCCACTCTGGAACGTGCCGCAAATATATCTTTTAATACTTTTAATTAATGAATTGTGAAATAATACAAATTAATCAAATAAAATTTATTTGCGCATCCGCTACCTTCGGAATGGGAGTTAAAGAGAGAGATTTTCAATTCTGGATGTGGTCTTACACCAGCGCAATACTGAGAGTATCTTCCACTCTTGGGGCCTTGTCAAATGAATTGGTGCACACAACAAAAGGTCAATGATGTGCAAAATCAAAACAAAGTCCGAGACAGAACCGATGCAATTATATTTTTAATTTTTATATGTGCATTACAGATTGAAAAATCCTATTACAATACACATGACATATACATAACTTTTAATAAATAAATTAAATATTTTACAATAATATATATTTTAGAGTTTTTGTCAATGACTCTTGAAACCTTCAAGGCCAATGTTGAAGATGTCAACACACCTAGAGATATCATTTGGCTCTTGTCGTGAGCCTGGGACAGAACGTAATGAAAGTGAGAAAGAGGTGAAACCGTCAGCTAACATCTAAATCGACCTCTTCTTGAAAAGTCGGCAATCCACGTAAACAATTCATCGGTGCCAAACCCGGTCAAAGGCTTTGGAAACGTCCAGTGCAACCGTTTAGGATTCCAATCGGCGTATTGCCGACTGCATATCAAATTTTCATAATGAAGCACTCCGTAAAGTAATATATTCAGCAAAATATAATACGGTACAATTTACAAGATTATTTTGTAATTCACAGATAATGGTTTAGGCTCAATGTCATATTTTATAATGTTGTTCAAAATAACTGCATTTACACACCGTTTTGTGGTTCGATGTGTATCGCATTATATCAGGAATGGTTGCACTAAACCCAAGGTTTAATGGTAGTAATAACACTCGTATTACAGAAGTCTCTCTGATCCTATAGATACAAAACTCAACAAGCAACTTGCTACACATAAATTATCAGGAATTTCTACCGCGGTATAAATAGGAAATTTGAAATAGATGACATGGTACGTCAGGCGAGCATTTTTCATCCAATTTAATATACTATTTTTATCGCATTTAAGGCATTTAAAAAATAATAACCCAACCTTTCATAACGTAACATTACCGAAAATAACTAAATCTAACCTAACATAACACATAAACAAAACATACTTTTGAATAAGTAAGGAAGAGAAAAAATCAAATGTTTTAATTACCGAACGAAAAACTATTTTTACTGGGCGATGAATTTCCTGAATGATTTTGAGGAGAATTGAGAAAAACCATGTATGCTGTACGCTGCACGTCTAAGACCAAACCATCAACGCGTCCCTTTTCTGACATAGGTACTTCCATCGGCCATTCCTTTCAAATATCGTCATACTTCATTGAATTATATATACATACAAAATACAAGTAAAATACAAAAAGTTTGTCAGTTTTGGCTAAGAGATCAAAACAAAGAAAGATTTTTTTAAATTTATAAAAATAAAAATTACAAAATACTAGACGTAAAGTCGAAAAATAATATCTATTCATGGGTATGTATTTAAAAAATGTTTTAATTATAAAAAATATATAAAAGTGACGGTAATGATTTTGAGTTATTAAGTATAGAGTTTAATTATTATAAGGCTCTTTTAACAATTTGTTTAAAAATTCCGAAGGTACAAGTCAAGATATCAGCATCATATTAAATGATTGCAAGTACTTGGCTGAGAATAGTTGATGCATTTTATTAAGCATGTTATTATTTCATCTCTATGTGAATTCGCCATACGTCAAACACGTTACCACAGTGAAAGATTTATAACTGGCGGTGTCAAGTGGAATCCTTTGTACCTCGATATCTCCCAACTCGATCTGATGCCCCGTCAATAATTTCATCTCGCAGTTCAAAGATAATTTTATATATTGTTTCAATTGACGACCACCGGAGAAACAAGATTAGAATACTGACCCTGGGCCAAAAGGTTAAAAACTGGGAGAATGTAAATATAATTCCTTTTAAAGAACCTCAGAGAAAATGAATTTAATATCACTGATAAGATAACTAATAACTACACCCATTCTGAATCAAAAAATTGTCAGTTAATATTTTTGCCTTTATCAGGTTTAGAACCTCCTAAAGAGCCAGATTAATATAAAAAAAGTCTTTTTTAGGAAGTAAATGTTGTGTGACATTAAACATTAAATAAAAAAATGTTCACTTTGTAATATACCACTTTTTATTTGAAATAACAAATGCCAGCCAACCAGGTTTCGCTTGTTCCAAACTTCGTCGGGAACCAGTTAATATAATGAGCCATCAATATAATAAGCCAATTATAATAACTCAAAGAGTTGAACCCTCCCCCCCCCCCGTTTTTCGTATAAAAAACAATACTACACGTACATCTCATTTTTGAAAAAAAAAACTCAATATTATTTGCACAATCTAATGTATGTGCTCCTAATAAGTTGAGGGAAGTATTGGTCCCAAAAACCGTCGTAAGGAATTTTCCACCCCCCTCCTTTCTCCCTTAGCCCCTTCCTTTCTCCCAAGGATCGACCCCCCCTACTGGGTCAAACCCCCCATGTGAATGCTATAGCTACGCCCTTGACTTGAAGTCGATAGCCATTCCTTATTTAGTACTTATTAGGCAGGTATTCGATTATGAAAAAGAAAGTAAAAAAGTTTGATAAATCTCCGAATTATTTTAAGAAATACTAGCTGATACCCGGCATGCGTTGCGATGCTAAATAAATAAATTGTTTCTCCCTTCGTGTCATTTCCCATTCGTCCCCGTTCCCCTACCGACTCCTCTTCCTCTTCCCCTCTCGGGTCCACTTCTCCTCCCGCAATCCCTTTCCCCTTCCCGCGTTCCCCCTCCCCTCTAAACACCCCCCCCCCCCTCACGCATTCCACTTCCACCTTCTTCGCCTTCCCCTCTCCCTCGAAACCCTCTCCGTCGAAACCCTCTCCCGCGAAGCCCCCCTCCTAAATTCCCCTACCAACCCTCCCGTTTTCCCATCCCCCCATCATTTTTCCCTGCCGCCTAACTCCATAAAATATACCCATCTTTCCAACAACTCACGTGACCTATTTTTTTTTAATGCAAATTTCATAATGCCAGAGCTTACCAGTATAGATATAGAAGTATTCACGGGCACGTTCACAACAATTAAAAAAAAATAGCAATCGGATGAAATTTTAATCGCAATCGTATGGATAGTATAGGAAATAATTTCATAACGCCAGAGCTCACTATCCTTTAACCATTCCAGGTATGCGCACATCATATTCCCAAAGTTTGATCGCAATCGGATGAACGGTATAGCCGCGCATAAGGTACGAACGAACAAACAAACAAACAAACATTAATTTTTATATTATAGATTTATCTGGTTTATATTTGGATCATCTGTCCTTTTACTTAACATTTGTACCTTTCAAACCAATTTTCTTAATTCTAATTACAAATTTGAAGATACACTACATAATAAATTATGAAAAATAACTTTTTGTTAAACCGTTTCATTTATACGAGGTAAAACTCTTGATTTGGTTGAACCGTATCTAAGCCACAATATTAGTGGTTCTAATATATACATTTTATGATATGAAGACATAGCGTATCAGTATCTAGTAAGAAAAACCTAATTTGATCTATTTATTGTTATTAGGAAACTTGTTCACGACTATAAACTGCAGAAGCGTGTTCATAATAGGAGCTTTTTACAGCCTGCATAACTTGCCATATAAGGTCTTTACTTTTTATATCCACAATAAAATGTAATACGGTGAAGTACTTAGATGATTAGAATACTTAAATATATGGTTATTTGACCCCTCAGGCCAAGTAATAGGTCTCATAGAACCTTGTGCCTCCTTTACTAACATAGTTAGAAATATAATCTAAACGGTATTAGAAAGAGAAAACCTTATGCTTTATCTTCAAATCTAAAAGTAAACCACAAAAATGTTCAACTCCATGAAAGCAAAGTCTCCGACCGCAGTTTGAAAAAAAAGATAATTAGTGAAATTTTTATATATTAAATTCAAGACAGTTAAATGAGGTAACGATAATATGTATAATAAATCTATCTAATAAAACATGTGGGTCAGTGTGTCAATAACGTCAGTAATTTTAGTTGGACAAAACGTTTGGTGAGCCATTTTTGCAAACTTTTTGAAGTTTGCATAAAAAAATTGTTTACCTATAGTTTGAATTAATTCTAACATTTGAAGGCATTTTTCATCATTTTTCAAAAACAGTTTTTAGATTTTGGATATGTTCAGAAATATTTATTTGGATTTTATTGAAAAAGGGAAATATTTTGACAAAATATGCCTGAGTACCGTGGGGTTAAGTAAAAAAAAGAACATCAAATAAATGTTTTTGTTATTTATTTTTGGGATGTTATGCCGTGTTACGCTTCCTCCTTCTTTAGCCAACGTTTCGGACAAAGTTACAGTGTCCATCATGAGGGCAGATGTGTTATTGATAGTGGTAAAATGTATGCCTTGCTTAAAGCATACGTATATGCTTAAAGCATAAGCAGACACTTTACCATTATCAATAACATATCTGCCCTGACGATGGACACTGCAACGTTGTCCGAAACGTTGGCTAAAGAAAGAGGTAGCGTAACACGGCATAACATTCCAAAAATAAATAACAAAAACTACTTTTAGCCGTGAAAATCTTAAATCATATCTAACAAACAAATGGTTGCATTAATAACAATGAAAATATTTTTGATAACTTGGATACCTTTATACTTGCTTTTGATCTAATTAATGGTGAATTAAATTACTTACACAATCGCATTTGAGAGAAAGACATTTAACAGAAAAAAATCTACTCCTATCTGAACTGGTTTTGCAGTTCGTCATGAATTGGGTAATGTATATCTATTGCTCATCGTCTTTTATTGATTGAGGTAAAAACTTTAGTGATCTTTTTCGTAATCACTGGATATTTAAATCTTTGGCCTGAGTTACATTTTTAATTAAACATTAAAAAAAAATTCTTTAAGATAGGTAAAAAGTTATCTGACTATCAGCTCTGGTTATTAAAAACAACCAATGTATATTTATTTATATATTATTAATTTATGAAATAATTGTATGACAGATTGATCTTATTTTCAAATTTTTAACATTTGAGAAAATAGGTACTAGGTTAGGTATGTACCCTTTTTCAAGCTCCACATAGGAGGCCCCGAAGAAAATAATTCTCCTCATGGCCTACGTCTTCTGTGTGGAAGGTTCTTTTGGGAAAGGAAGGAGAGGAAGTTTTTGAAGAAAAAAGGTATGAGAGAGGTAGGAATCTGGGGGTAAGTGTCACCAAGAGTGGCGGATGTATGAATCTATCCCTTCCACACGGAGAAAAGTGTTATTCTAAAATACGATCATTTTATTCGTAAAAACGATTAAAAACGGGACTGAAGTTCTTATGAACAAATTAACAGGATTTCAATGTTTATTGGCGGGAACAAGTAAGAATAATTTGTTGGTATACGTAATTTCGTACGTATACCAACAAATTATTCTTACATTTTCCCGCCAATAAACATTGAAACACTGGTGATTTGTTCGCAAGAACTTCATTGCCGTTTTTGATGCAAATGATCGTATTTTAGAATAAAAATTTTCTCCGTGCACTGCGGTGCAAGGCTATGTTCCAAGAGAGAGTAGCAATCGAGAGGTAAAAAGTCTTCCTCTTAACCTTACCCCTCGAAAAACCTTTCAAATGTAAAAAAAATGACGTCGAATGGCCATTTGATAAAAATGTTTCATTTGCATTTACGTGAATCAACTATGCCTTCTCTAGAACCATCTTCAGTGGAAAATTAACAACTCAATTTACTGAAATATACCGAAGTTCAACTCCCTTTAATAGCTCAATCATATTTACTTTTTCGGCTTCTGTGATCAGAGGGTATCTCAAAATTAAAGAATACTTTCCATTTTTACAAAATACCTACTTCACATTTACCTATTATGAGAATTCTATTTCTATATTTTCCTAATGCTTATTAATTGTGATAAAAAGTTAATTATTGCATTAATTATTTTTTTCTTAGTCATACAGGTAGACTATTCAGGCCCCCTAGCCCACTCGATCGATAAGGATTGTATCGATAACTTTCGGTAACTTCTCACCAGACAGGACAACAAGACATCTGCATATCGCTGACCTACAAACAACAGTTGATATCGAATATGTTAAGGACAACAATATGGGGAAATACTACTATAACTAATCTGAAACAAATCCATGTAAAAAAAAACAAAACGCAATTGTAAAATTGTTAGTAGTCCCTAAAATATTCAAACAGAGACATAATACACCGTTACTATTTCCGAGTGTCAAAATCCTACCTGTTAAGACACTATGGCACAAAATTATAATTCAGCATATTTAAATATAGCACTAGATTCACGCACAACGACGGGTTAATAGTTCCGAAATTTAATAATAAGTACGGACAGAGAACGTTTGAATACAACACACCGAAGATATTTAATTTATTACCTGACACTATAGAGCAATGTAATTCTATTAATAAGGTTAAATATGTGGTGAAAAATTGGCTATCGGAAAAAAATATAATATCTATGAAAAAATGTTGAATCTGTATATATAAGATGTAAATAATTTTTTTTTAAATGTATATGTGGGTAAAATATAAGCATCTATGAAAAAATGTTGAATCTGTATATATAAGATGTAAATAATTTTTTTTTAAATGTATATGTGGGTAAAATATAAGCACCTGTTGACAAGCCGATTAAATTGGTTTAGCAGGACTTGTTTGTTGAAAAAAAAAATTGTGAACTGTTACTATATATTATTTGTTGGAAATCTGCAGTCATGAAAGTTACCGAAAGTTATCCTACCAATCCTTATCGACCGAGTGTGCTAGGGGCCTGGTTCGATACTGACGAATAAAACTTTTTTTATGTACAATTAGCAGCCTCACGCCAGTCACAATTCCCAATGCAAGGGTTGCCATAGTTCCGCTGGCTCCAAACAGAGAAGACACTCATCTTGGGTTACCATTGCAAAAAAATTAACACGTTATTCACTAGTTTCCAGTTGAAAACTTGTCCAGAGATATTGGCTCGGCTAAAACCTGTCGCTCGGTACAGGTATGCTAAACGGTTTTTGAAATGTTAAATATTACACAACTTGATCTGTCAGATACCAGCGATATTATAGGTGTCGGAGATGCTAGGCCTACCATCGTACAGAGCCGGATGAGACAAGAAGGCAGTTATGGCCAGTAAATAAATTAGGTACAAATATCTTACATGCACGGAGAAATTTTTTATTCTAAAATACGATCATTTTATTCGTAAAAACGGTTAAAAACGGGACTGAAGTTCTTACGAACAAATTAACAGGGTTTCAATGTTTATTGGCGGGAAAATTTACGAATAATTTGTTGTTATATGTACGAAATTACGTATACCAACAAATTAGTCTTATATGTTCCCGCTGATTAACATTGAAACCCTGTTAATTTGTTCGTAAGAACTTCAGTCCCGTTTTTAACCGTTTTTACGAATAAAATGATCGTATTTTAGAATAAATTCTTTCTCCGTGTGTGCAGTAGGAGGCTTTACTAATGTAGATATTATCACTTCACTAATGTAGAGGCCTCGAGAAAAATAATTCCCCTCAGGGCATCTGTCATCTTTGAGGAGGCTGTGTGGAGTCTTTTTAGGAAAAAGAGGAAAGGATGTTCATGGGATAGAAAAATATAAGAGGTGTAGGTAGAAATCTGGGGGTCAATGTGTCTAGAAGGGTCGGACGTACGAATTTATCCCTAACACCTCGGTGCAAGGCGATGATCCGAGAGAGTCCTGCCGGAGATGCCAATAGATCTCTCCCTAATTCAGTCTCTCCTAATCCGGCCCGCCAAGTAGTAACCGCCGCCAAGATCCGTACAAACCTCTTCCATGAACCCGGGCACTCCTGCTAATTCACCAAACTTAGTTAACCACTTCGGGTGACCTATGACAGAGATGTTAGTAATCCAATAAATTGTTCCAGGGGCGGCGGTACCCATAACCGCCTCCCAAATTATGGATTCACCGTTACTGTGACCATCATCAAGCCAGATGATGGATACTGAAAAGGCCTCCAAATCGTGTAGGAAGCAAGAAGAAATGTAATCAATTCTAGTCTCTAGATAAGAGAGAGATGGTCAGAAATCGCATTTTCTTTATAAGTAATTGGATGTAAAGCAGAATAAATTATGACAAAGTTGTTAATGACTATCCCAAAGATTAACTGCAAAATATGAGCATGTATTTCTCAGATATTTAAATAAATAAGGCCAACAAACCTTTCAATACAATTTTAATTTTTAAATTTTAATTTAATTTATTTCTCTACTTAACAAATAATTAGAGTGGTTTACATAGTACTAAAAAAAAACTTGCCGATGTCTTCTTACTACCTAATACACGAACGAAGGCAGATGGTACTCTACTGATATCATACTCAACTGCCATCTGTTGGGATATAGCAAAGCTTCTGATTATTAATTAAGCTATCGACATCCTATTGAAGGAAGCTGAAACTACACGAATAATTTATTCATTTATTTATTGGTAAGAGACAAACAGCATAGCCATAAAATATAAAGATAAATATAAACATTGTTATATTAAGTCAAGCCAAAAAGGTCTCATATGAAGAGGAATATAGGATGAGGATAGGCGATGCTTCGAATACATTACACACTCTTGTATTAATTATCGATCGTACGTGTTACTTCTAATATTTGTGAAGTGTATTGCTAAAAATGTCTACATTTTGAATGTTTGTGTTACATTGTGCATATATACGGGGAAGTGGAGAATTTTTCCTAAAGTTAGTTCTTAATGGAGGCAAATGATATAAATTGGATTGCCGTGTTGATCTTGTCGGAATATGAATATTTATTAAGTTGGTTAGTTCTGGCGATTCCAGACCATTATTAAGAATTTTAAATAATAAGATTTAGTCAAAAATTAAACGTCGTGTATGAAGGGAGTTGAAGTTGTGGTACCTAATTAATATATTCGGTAATCAATACACTATGGGGATACCCGGCGTTGACTTTTCCATACACACGTATTCCCTATTTATCTCTCTGGATTTTAACCCTAAAGAAAATATTGTTTTTACATAAAATAGATATCAACTACTAGAGTGTCGGTACTTTTTGTTTTTTTTGATAAGTTACTTTTTATAGAAGTTATGACCTTCCAAAAATCAATAAACTTGACTGGTTTAAACGCCGTCAAAAGACGTTCAGCTACGAAATATCCTTACTCCTACAATACTGAAAACAGTTTACTATGCTCTCTGCCAATCCCAATTAGTATATGGCATCATAATTTGGGGCGGCTGTGCTCGTAATTTTATTGATCCTCTACAAAAAGCCCAAAAAACGATAATACGTGCAATCAAGCGACCGACAAGATACTCCTCCACTCGACTCTTCTCTGAATACAACGTCTTAAACATACGGCAACTCCATCTAAAATTTACTAACTCATTTCTTGTTTAAATATACGAAAAAAACCCTCTTACAACACAATTACACCACCAGAACAATAACAAACCTAAACTACAATGTACCTACACTACATACCACGTCAGCTCGAAGACACTTCATGTACCTAGCTCCAAAAATATTTAACCTTCTCCCCGACAACTTAAAAACTGAAACCCAACCCCATAACTTTAAAAAACAATTATCTCTATGGATCGTCACACTTAGGAACTATGATATATAATTTTTTTTTTTTACTTAAATTAATTTGTATAACTCTAATATCTATCAATATTATAATTAACCTATTAATATAAATTATTATTATCAAAATATTTAGAAACCTCGATGTATATTATTTGTAATTTAATTTAATTTAATTTGTATAATTTAGTAAATTATAATTCAATTTATCAACCATCATACTATGTAACTTATAAATAAATTATTATTTATCTGTAACCCACATTTCCATAAATTCATTGTCATATTATCCGTAAACTACACTATCATCAATTATTTTATTATCTGTAACTTCGTTAACATAAATTCAATGTTATATTATCTGTAAATTTCATCTATCAATTATTATTTTATATGTAAATTTCATTGTCATAAATTCCTTGTTATATTTATTACCTGTAAACATCATTATCATCAATTACTATATTATATGTAAATTTCATTATCATAAATTCATTGCTGCATTAACTGTAAACCTCATTATCATAATTATTATATTATCAGTAAACGTACTTCATTTCCCATATAATCTGCACACTTCACCCGCCATAACACAGGGACATCCCTAGCATGGCGGGCGAAATAACACAATATGTACACTATGTATAAAATTCTTTAATAAATAAATAAAATAAATAAAATACAAACTAGACAATGTTTTTTTAAAAAAGCAAAACGTTCAGACATAGAATAGTTTTTTCTTATGTAATTGGTAATAAAAAATTGAAAATCAGTCCACTTTTGGAGGATAACAGTGGGGAATACAAAACTTCGATTTTTGTTAGGTATTAGTAGCCCGAGGTGCATTGTCCCTTTCGCTCAATATCCGGTGGAGTAAGAGCAACAGTGACAGCAACAATTTAGTAAAATCTATTTTTCAAATTTCTCCACCACCGGGTATCATCTTAAGAACCCGCTGACAATCAGCTATTATTTAATATTGAATTATTATTGAAAAAATGGGTGAAAGATGTACTTAATATTTAAAAAAAAAAAACGATTTATATTATTACTTCTTGAAGTAACCGTACTTTCCAATTTTTTCATGAATTTCTCTAACTTATATAAATCAAGGATAAAAAAATGTGGTTCTGGGGGTAGTATCTGGGTGTACAAAAGAAATTTAATGTAGCAGGCACAAAATACCTAATCCCCACATGGTCATCTTTTTACGCCCGTCACACATTCCTCCTTTCAGTTGAGGAATTATAATATTTAATTCTATTATCCAAGATATCCAGTGCCTACATCATAATATCTAACAAGCAAACAGACTTTAGAATGCCGAAGAGATCTTCTATCTATGTCTATGTAATCGGAAAATATTATATTCTCTCAGATGTTAATAATATCAGGAATAAAATACGCACGCAATTTTCACAAGGTTTGTACACAACCTAGCTTTGAAGCAATAATGGAATGAGCTGATATTTTTAGAATTTATGAATAAATCCTATTTATTTAGTGAATTATTTATTTATTTATTTATTCACTCTTTTATACGCCCATGAGGCTTTCACATTGAGTTCAAAATGTTAACATTTTTTACATAAGGATTAGTAATAAACAGTATATTGCAAAAAATTATTTCTTTCATTACACTGGTTTACAAAGGGAAATATTTGAAAAAGTATCCATATTAAAACCATCACAAATAATATGTTGACATAAATAATTGTATTGTTTTTTACACATACATTGGACATAAAAAAATAATATTAGAACGTTTTAATTGTAGAAATTGTTACAAATGTCAATATCATTTGTTTAATTGTTTGCTAAACTACCAAAGTTTGCTATATTATTTTTTTTTTGACTTGTGATATTGATATAGATTTTAATGCCTATTGAGTCGAGTAGGAACTCTTAAAATGACTGCACTCAAGAGTTCGCCTTATTAAATGAACCTAGTTTATAAATTTAAAAAAAAAACCGTAATTTTTTTTCTTCATATTATTTAATTATATCTAACCCCGTTTTTTAGGGGTATGCCTAAAAATGTTGATAACATTATTTACGATTACAGAAAAACAGTTTTAATTCTTTTTCAAAGATATTAATTACAATGATATATATCCAAATTTGTTTTTTTCAATTACCTTGATACAGGAGGCCCTGAGATAATTGTGTTACATCCTTGAGGACGCTGCGCAGAGGGTCTTTTTATGGGAAGGAAGAAGAGGAAGTTCTAGGAAAGAAAAAGGTATGTAATAGGTCAATACGTCCAGGGATGACGCGCGTATGAATCTATCCCTCCCACTGCAGTGCAATGCGATGGGTCGTGAGAGTCCGGCCGGAGAGGTCAAAAGGTTTTCCTCAATTAGTCTCTCCCGATCCGGCATGCCACGCAGTTGGTGGGCAGACGCATTCGCTGCCAAGATCCGTAAAAACCTCAATCCATGAACCCGGGCACCCGTGCTAATTCCTCAAACGTAGCCAAAATCTTGAGGTGACCTATGGCAAGGGTGTTGGTAGTCCAAATAATGGGGTGGAAATTGTTCGCCCACCAAACGTAGCGAACCACTTTTATCAGTTTCCTTGATTGAATTTGACTTGATACAGAAAATATTTACAGAAAACTTGTAATGTTCGTAGATCTATAGAATTAGACGCGCTATTGCCTACTGATATCACATGATGTATATAGAGTGCTTATGTCCACAGAGCTATATAATTAGAGGCGCTTTTGCCTGCTGATATCTCGTCGAAACGTGTTCCGCTATTGGAAGCGATAAGCGGTGCGCGTAGGACGGATTTGTTAGAGCGTTGAGAGCTTTGAACGTCAATTGGAGGTTAAAAAAGAAATCAAATTTTCGCTTCTTGTCTCATCAAAATATGATACATAAATGGTCATGTCCTAATCGTTAAGGGCTCTGTTCTTATTGTTAATAATAACAAAATATGTATTTTACTACTATAATTTACTAACTATATTAAAAAAAGTGTTTTATCCTTTCTCTTGTCTTTCCAGTTCTTATTTATACAAAATATTTATGGAGGACTATAGTATGCAATGCAAGCACCGATTAGCTTTTTTGTTTTAATCCTTTGTTTTTAAGTAGATAAACCATTTTTTAAATAACTACGCTAAACAAACAACGATTATTTTATGTTTTAATTGGTTATTTTTTAAATTTTATTCTGTCTCTTCTATTTTTTCTTCTTATTTTATACAATATGTATGAATGACTATAATATGCAATGCATCCACCAGTTTGTTTTAATCTTTGTTTGTCTTAATTTGTTTTAATCCTCAGTTATTAATTATTTATAAATAATAATAATGTTTAAATGACTTGTATAGCGCCGTTTTTGTGAAAAATCATCTCAAGAATACAAATTTGTACTTTACAAATTTCTATACAAATTTCTATACATTTCTACTTCTAACTTTAAAAAAAGACAAACATAAAAAACCTATGGCTAAAACATTGCATCCATCGGATATTCGATCAGTGATACAAAACTATATGTACAACGCATCTGAACAATTAACGCGATGTTGCTTAAAATGTACATGTACATGTATATTTTATTTTTATTAATTTTATTTTATTTTTATATTTTTTTAATTTTTATTAGGAAAATATACAGGACCATACTTACCTGGTGGGTCACTTGAGATTAACGTTTAAAGATGTTTATTTAGATAAATTTAGATACAGTTTGCGCGCACAGGACATAATAGCGAACACATGTTTTTTGAAAAGTAATTATTTAATCCTGGTATATATTTTATTACTAATATTTATATAAAATGTTCTTTAATGAATGTGTTTGGGAAAAACAAAATTAATTGATAGGCGGTACAGTAGTAAAAGAATTTGATTAGAATATTCTAATTCTTAAATGACGTCTCTCTTTAAGCCACACGGAGAAAAATGTTATTCAAAAATACGATCATTTTATTCGTAAAAATCGTTAAAAACGGGACTGAAGTTCTTGCGAACAAATTAGGGTTGCAATGTTTATTGGCGGGAACATGTAAGAATAATTTGTTGGTATAAGTACTTTCGTACGACCAAATGACTCAATTATTTTGGCGACATCATTTGTAAAAAGGATGAAGAGAAGTGGACCTAAAACCGATTCCTGGGGTACCCCTGAAGAAAATGCAGCGAAGTTAGACAGTTTATTTCCAACCTTCACGGCTTGTAAGCGATTGGATTGATAGGATGCCAGCCAATTTTTGATGTCGGAATTCAAACCAAATGCTTCCTCTAATCTTTTAATGAGGAAGTTGTGATCAATCGTGTCAAATGCTGCACTCATGTCTAGGAGTGAGATAAGTGCTAATTTTCCCGACTGTATGGCAAGAGTTATATCTGACAGCATACGAAGTAGTCCGGTTTCTGTTGAGTGGAACCTTCTATATGCGGATTGAAGATTTGAGAATAATTTATTTGAAATCAAGTGACTAGTTATTTGTGCAGCAGCAATTTTCTCTAGGATTTTTGATATGAAAGGTAAATTTGAAACGGGCCGATAATTACCTAAGTTGTCAAAGTCTAGTTGTGGCTTTTTGAATATCGGTGTGACGATGGCTAACATTAGAGGTCAGGGAAGTGTCCTGTGCTGAGAGATTTATTAAAAACATGAACTAGGAACGGAGCTAAAACAATGGCACATTTTTTTAATCACCATGTTAGTATACGATCTAGATTGCACTGCTTATTTGGCGAATTTGATATTATTTTTTTACTTCTTCCAGCATTGTAGATTTGAAGGAAGACAGATTTCCTTTAGAATTTATAGTGAATATTGGCGAAGGGGCGTGATTGGGTAAACCTATTATTATTATTATTTTATAAATGTGTATTTTTTTTTTTAAATAGGTAATTCATTCTAAAGAAAGTGTTTTGTGACTAATAACAACTGTGCTAAACAAACAACAATTGTTATGTTTTAAAATTTTTTAATAAATTTTTTATTTAATTTTTTTTCTTCTTTTTATTTCCTCCATTTATTTTTCTTTGCACAAAACATGTACCATTTATCATCCTAATTTGACTGTCCTAAAACCGGATTCCTCCTAGTTGGGCAGACAAAACATTTTATAAATGATGCATATTATAGGTATAATATTTTACTAAAAAAAAAAATACGTGTTAAACTATATCACTTATACGGTTTTTTTTACAGGTTAATCATGATAGGTATTCCTCTAGAAAAGTTGTTTATGTTATGTTTATTAAAAAAACCTATGATGAATATGTTAAGTTAAAACCCACGTATTCAATTGCAACAAGTATTTTTAAACATTCTGTATGCCAAGTTCACACCTATAAATTGTGCCCCAATTATTTTAACAGTTTAGTTGCTTTTGCGGACTTGCGGAATACTTTGAAGACGGCCACTGTGATTAATGTTTTAACTAATGATTTTTTAGCGTGTAGATATCATAGCAAAATGGTATGAATAATTGTGGCGGTTTAGTAATAATAATAAGCAATCTAATAATATCCATATCTAGACTAATTGATTTGATACGGTAAGATGTTTTGGATGTACTCGAATAGCCGAAAATTAAATATTTTACAAAAAAAAATGTAGTGCTTTTAAGAATATTTTTACTATAAACTATAATAATTTTGGAGAGCTACATACACTTCTGATTTTTTTATAATGAATATTATTGCATTGTTTCAACAATACATAATGCAATTTCCATTAGAAAAAGAACTGGCTATTGAGCTTGGTGTAGGAGTAAAACAATATATTGTAGAGTGTGCAATAATATCATATCTTACGTATGAGATGTGAAAACAATTAAAAATAAACACATAATTTGAAACGAAGTTACCACTTTTCGTTCAGGATGTGCCGATCGTTTCTTACAAATAATTTTACTTTTGTATCTTGAATAATACGATATTTGTTTTTTTTTACTTCTTTGGAAAGACTGTTAAAATATATTCTTGTAGAAAGCAACCGCTTTGTGGTTTGACGTATTTAATAAAATATTAAAATTAAAATAAAAAATAAAATAAAAATAAAACACTTATATGGTGTAATACCACGAGATTTAATTCATTTATTTACTGACCGGTTTCGCTTTGCTCAAGCATCATCAGGGTACAAATTAATACCAAACAAAAAATACATAGTGTGTGCTCATATATAAATACAAGCTTCTGCCCGCGACTTCCACTGCGTAGGATTAGTACTTAGAATAATCTATTTTATTTTCCTAAGTCCCATCTACGTTTGTACCAAAATTCTTAACCTATTTATTTAAAATATGTATAATTCTTGATTCGATTCAAAGTATTAGGCGAGTACTTCAAATAAATTCACTAATTTAAATATTTTCCAAAATGGAATTTTGATTTAACAATCATTGTTTTGCAAAATGTCATTCTCAAATTTTGACGTTCTCTATTAAACAATAATTATTATTTTCAATATATTGAAAATAAATAGCTAGCTTTATAAATTATAGCCTATATGTTATTCTGATGTGTGAGCTATATTATTGTATTGTTTCATTAAAATCCATTCATTAAATTTCGATTTAAAGAGTAACAAACATACATACATCCATACAAACTTTTGCGTTTATAATATTAGTAAGATAGAGGGAGACACCAAGATAAAAATATAGCAAACGGTGAGGATACTTATTATCATAAAAAAATAAATACGACTAAAGTTTTTATTATTTAGTTTTTATTCTAAAATAACTTTTGTACTTTATTTTGTAAATAATTTAACTAATTAATCACCTTTCTTGTACAAAGTGTATTGATTTCAATTAATTTAAATAAGTAAGTATTAAGTTTTATAAAGAAGCAAATATTAGGTTTAGTACGTAAGTATATGATTATAGCAATGATGAAACTTCTACAATATTGAAACCGAAGTAAGAAATGTTAGACACGTAAAAAGGTTCCTGAAAAAATAGACTACTTAACGAGACATTGAATGAAGCAAAGCTTTGACACTTTGACAGTAGGTACCATTAATATAAGGCACTGCCGGAGAACAAGGAAGTTACACTGCCACAAGCTGCAGGAAAACATGTTTCATCCTCGTTATAACGTATTGTGTTTTCAATGTATTTTGTCTATTTCCTGCGCTGCGAATGCATAGTAAATATATTTACAAAGGAATAAAATATTTTAATTGTAAAATAAAACACTTATTTTGTATAAAATCACGAGTCTGAATTAATGTATTTGCCCACCGGTTTCGCTGTGCTCAAGCATCACCAGGGTAAAAATTTACTTTACTTTAAACAAAAATACATAGTGTGCGCGTATACAGGATGTAACAGAAAGTACCCGAGAGACTTTACCCAGCGATTCCTGAGCAAATTTTGAGTAATAAATGTATTTGTCATTTAAACATTAAAAATATTTTTTCACCACGTGTCGCAACTGAGTTTGTCACTAGAGAAGCGAGTTCATATTCTAGCGTGTCTTGATAAGCGTTGTGTCTCATTATAGCAGCATGCTATAATGAGACACAACGCTTGCACGAAACAGCTTGCGTACCGCTCAAACCCATCGCAATGGGGTATTTCTGATAGCGATGGGATCGGTGGCGACGTGTGATCGAACATTTTTTTTTTGCTTTTAATAGAAAAAAAATATTGTCGGACAGCAAAATGACAAATACATTTATTACTCCAAATATGATCAGGAATCGCTGGGTAAAATCTCTCGGGTAAGTCCTGTCACACCCTGTACAGGTATAATTGCATAGGAAGACAACAAAAGAAAAATATGATAAAAAATGTATCCCCACCGTTTGTTATATTTTTATCTTGTCTCCCAATGCACTCCTACTGTGAACATGAGAAAAAATACTCTCTAATTTATATTGTTATATTAGAAATTTTTTATGTAATTCTGTTACGTGTAATGAGGGGTGAAATTAGGTTATGAGGTGTAAATTAAAGAGGTTGAATGTTTAAAACTAAATACTCTTATCTATCACGTAGAAGTGAAGTTTAGTGGGGTTAAAGCACAAAGGTTAAATTAATATATAGGAACCATGAAACTATTCGCAGACGACAATCACAGCAGAATAAATTTAGTTCTCGAAACTGCACCGTTATTGGATATCTGCGATTCTATGCGTATGCGTCTTGTGGCGATCCGTCAAACATTGCCAGCATTAAAAAATTATAGTTTCTATGAATGGAAGTAGTTCCCAATTCCATAGTTATTTTAACAAGACATTTGATTAACGTTTTTATAAAAAGACATCTACACCAATAATTACGAGTGCGATTACATCACGTAGTTTTAATAACAGAGTTCTAAAGCCCTCCAGGGGAATTGACAGCAAAAAAATTGTCCGTGGTAAAAATGAACAGAAGTATGATGTCAGCTATTAAATTCACATTATATCATTAGCAATTAACATTGTTGTTGAAGGTGTTAACAAGCTATGAGTACATTATTAATCACACGTGAATAGTTTAATGTCGATATTTTATATTTAATGTACCTAGCTACCTAGTGATGTTATATAATTGTTAGAATTCTACATGTATCCGTAAAAAACATTTGAATCATTATAAATATAACTGTATTAAAATACTTATATAATAATGTAATTGAGTATAACCTGTTTAATCACAGGAGACCCATATTCGTCCCAGCTCACACAGATCTCACAGAAATCGTTGTGTCTCCCTTGATATCATAATGAGAAGTATGATCTAAACGGTATTGGAAAGAAAATACTACCCGCTATATATTCAAATATAAAAGTTAAAAACCAAAGTTTCTGAACTTTGTGAATTTTTTAAAGACTTTTTTTTACATGAAACGACAACAGAGTGAGGTGACCGTAACGTTTATAATTCATTTCCGTGTGTTTTTATTTTTTCATTATCAGTAATTTTAGTTAGTAAAACCGTAAAGTAAGCCATTCATAAAATTATCTCAAATTTTTTATATTTAAAAAATTACATGTTTATTTCTAATAATAAAATTTGAAAGTTTATTTCATTATTCGATATTAATTATTAATACGTTATTGTTGATACGTTAACAAATATTCCATTTATTTGGATTTTATTACAAAGCGGAAATATTTTTAGCCTCTGAAAAAATACGGGATAAGTATTAAACTGAAAAACCGGCCCTTAGTGAAATAACGCGCACTACACTAATTTGTGTCAATATATATACCCAGATATTTGATCATTTCAACTTTTCCAAGTTCAAAGCAAGAAGTGCATGTTACTTGATTACAGTTAGCATTATGTATTCTAATTTTAAGGTTATTAGGAGGTTTGTTTTTACTGTTTTCTAAAAAGTTAGGTAAAATGTTTTATTATAGTTTAAGAAGAGTCTATTACATGTTAGCCATGATGAGACAAATGCAATACATTTTGTTGCCTTTAAAAAGGTTTCAGGTCAGGTTTTTCCATTTACTGTTATTGCTGTATCGTCAGCGTAAGATACAAATTTACGAAGGATTGCAACATTACATAACTAAACTAACTAACTAACTAACCGTCACGCCGTTTCCCCGCAGGGGTAGGCAGAGAGGACGGACCGCCAAACAACTCGGTCTTGGCATACACTCCTCGCCTATTAGTATCATATATTCTCTTGACACTCCTTTCTTCGTTCATTCGCTCTATATGTCCAAACCATCTAAGCGTCCCTTTTTTAATCTTACTTATGACGCTCACATCGGCCTTGCATTCTTTTCGGATCTCCACATTCCTCACACGATCATACATGGTTTTACCACACATACGCCTCAGGGATCTCATTTCTACAGCATTCAGTCTACTTTCATGCTTTCTCTGCCAGTTCCATGCTTCACTGCCATACATCAGGGTAGGTACCAGCACTCCATTGTGAACTGCTAGCTTCGCTTCTTTGGACAGCTTTTTGTTGGCGCCAACAGCATTCAGTCCACCATTAATAGAGTTACCTGCATTTACCCTTCTTTCAATATCCCTATCAGCCTTCCCATCTCTCGTAAACATACTTCCCAAATACACAAACTCATCAACTTGCTCTAAGTACTCATCATTCACAACTATGTTGCACACTGTTTTCGTACTCTCTCTTTCAAACACCATTACTTTTGACTTACTTACATTCATCATCAACTCATTCTTCATACATACTTCGTTCATCCTAGATACGAGTGACTGCAGATCTTCTATGCTGTTAGAAATCAGCACCGCATCATCAGCATACAACAGACAACATACTTTCAGACCATTCAATTTCGCGCCCAATCCCGCCTCTTTCAATTCTTGCATACAATTGTCCATGTATAGATTGAATAACCACGGTGACATTACGCAGCCTTGTTTAACACCTTTTATGATGTCAAACTACCCCGTAAAACCACCGTTTACCCTAATGCATGCAACGCTTCCCTCATACAGAGACGCGATTGCCTGTATGAGATTTGTATTCACTCCATACTTGGACAACACCTTCCATAGCTTTTTCCTGTCGACGCGGTCGTATGCTTTTTGTAGATCTACAAAAGCACAGAAAAGTTTCTGGTTTTTTGCCAGAAACTTCTCAGTGAGCATCCGCAATGAGAAAATCTGGTCCATGCACCCCCGTCCACTCATAAAAGCACCTTGCACATCCCATATTTTATCTTTGGTTTTCATTCTTACCCTTTCAATCAATATTCTACCATACAGCTTGCCGACTGAACTGAGCAGGCTAATAGCCCTATGATTCCCACATTCCATGCGCGACCCTTTACCTTTGTATAACGGCATGATTACAGCCCTTCTCCAACCTAATGGTGTGTAACCCTCCTCTAAACACTGGTTAAAAAGTTTGCACAACCATGTGAGAATTGTACGGCTATCTCCTGTAAAGTATTCGGCAGCGATATTGTCGAAACCAACAGCCTTACCATTCTTCATACATTTAATCGAACTTTTTATTTCATCCATGCTGATTCTGGTAACATTCACTCCGTCGTCGTTCATACCTGATTCGCTACCGGAATCACCGTCACCCAGGTCGCTTTCGAAGACTTCCTCAAAATATTTCATCCATCTTTCTTTTATTTCTTCCTCATTCGTCAACATTTTTCCATCTTTTGATTTTATCACTTTCATGCTTCCGTTGTCTGTACCACTCCGGGATCTTTTGACCTCCTTCCAAAACATTACATAAATCATTTATATATATTAGAAACAGAATTGGGACCAGCACAGTTCCCCGTGGTACTCCATTTTTTATCATTGTTTCTGTTCTACAAAAATTCCCTATTTTTGTTTTTTGTTTTCTGTCTTTGAGATAGTTAGTGAGAATTTTGAGAGTATCTTTTTTGAAACCTATTTGATTAAGATTGTTTATGAGTAGATTGTGATTTACCGTATCAATGGAGTTTCTTAAGTCTAAAAATACAGCTAGACTTTTTTATTTTGATCAACAGATGTGTACAAATTTTTTGTCAGATCGAATCATTTCAAGCAACGTTTCAATTCTGAATGTAAGTGGAGAAGGGAAGGAGATGGGGAAGAGGAAGGTAAGGAAGTACCTAGCTATTCAGATCTAGTCACTAAACACGGCAAAAGCCATTATTAGACAACGTTTCAATTCTGAATAGTGGTCTTACACCATGGCGATACTGAGAATATCTTCCACTCTGGAACGTGCCGCAAATATAGTAGGTATATATTATTTTTAATTAATTAATTGTGAAATAACACAAATTAATCAAATAAAATTTATTTGCGCACGCCGGGTTCGAACCGGCGACCTTCGGAATATCGGATCTTATAAGGCTTCTAAGGCAATTGTGTTTTGCCCTTTTTGTAAAACATCACATTTTTTTTGCCGTAGACGAAGAATTTCTAATTCGTTAAAATAATTAACATAATTTTTGTTTGACTGCATTAAATGTAAGGTTCATAAAAGTAAAACTAACTTCTAGTTATGTTTATCGAAAATGTAGCATAATGAATAAGCCCTCTAATATTTATATCAAGTTTTAAATGTTGTTTTAGTCACAAAACATCAGCATTTATCATAGATGTACCAAGAGATCCAACGCCAATACATCTTACTGCAGTTGTTCGCAGTGTCAGCGTTGTGCACCGTATACTTTACAAGAAACTTGGCGAGGAAATCATTAGACCTCTAAAGTACGTGTATTTAAACTGGTCCCGATGCTATCGGCCTCCAGAACAAATTCTGTTGTTGCTGGCCTTGTAAATTACAAGGATAAGTATCACCAACTGCAGTAAATTAAATAGGAAATTTCTAGTCTTCTTGGATTGGATTGTACAAGATAGGAGTTTTTAGCAGGTAGCTAGGGACAGTAATGAGTTTATTTATTGACAGTATCGTTATACATGTACCATTATTTATGCTTTGGTAGTAAGAATAATATATTCAATATTAGCAGACAAATCTTGCCCTTGCTGGCCTCGTAAATTAATTATCTACAAATGCAGTAAATTAAACGGAAAATAAAAAAAACTTTAAAACTACAGACGATGAAAGCTCTGAATAGAAATAATTATAAACACTGAAAATAGTTAAGCTGGAACGCTTTACATTAGCAAAATCTCTCGAAAGGTAAGCTATGGTGTTAGAAAAATTTACGGGCTTTTTCTCTTTGGAATTTCTAAAACGATAATTTTCAGTTTGGAAGGTCATTTTATCGCCAGATTTGTAGACAATTTTTTTCACAGACCCCACAATATTGTCAACAATGTTTCAACATGTATAGGTATGGGTACCGCCGCTCTGGGAACCATTTAATGAATAAACAACACATCTGCCAAAGGTCACCAATGTGGTTCGATACGTTCGGTGGCTTAGAAGGGGTGCTCCGGTTTATGGGGAGAGGTTTGTCTAGGTCTTGATGGTGGAAGCGTTTACCCATCTATTGCGTGGCGGGTCAGATAGAAAGAAACTGGTTGAGAAAGACCTATTAGCGTCTCCAGCCGGACTCTCACGATCCATCGTCTTGCACCGCAGTGGAAGGGATAAAATCATAGGTCCTTCTCTCCTGGACCCTGATTCCCAGAAACCTACCCACCTTTCATTGCTTTCCATAAAAAGACTTTCCACACAGCATCCCCAAAGATGAAATAGGTCTGAGTGAAATTATTTTCCTGTTTGGTGCTAATGTAAAAATAATCTCCGGCATAGATAAATATTACTGGAGAAAATAATATATTAAAACTTAAATAGTCCTAAATAATAAAAAAAAAATAATAATTAACCATTTAGAAAAATTAACTTTTTTCGTGTTACGCATTTACATATAACTTTTTTTATATGCCTTTTCCTTTCTTTATTGTTATTAGGTCTGTAAATTTCTAAGTTGGAAAATTATAATTTTAAACATAGATAATAATTTCATTTGTCAATCGTAAAATTATGATATTCCGTGATTCTTCACGGTAAAATAATATATTTTGTTGTTATTCTTTGCCTCCATAATGGTTTAAAGAGTAATTTTAATGTGTCGGATGAATGTCCCGATAGTAGTCAAAAGAATTCTACTCGTTTTTTGCTTGTTTTTTTTTTTATATAAAGGTGTATAACATAAGAATATCGGTTTATAAATCAAGTCCACTAATAATTTCAATCTTAAGCTTTATTGAATCGGATCGATCGCAAATAAATCATCACTTCTTGCAATAATATTTAACGTTGTCAACTATTGCATGAAACGTATACTCGTAAATCCCACTAAACTTGTTTCGTGAAACAAAAAATTTCCAATACAAGAGGGTAATGAATGGCAAATTGACTGAATATTGAAATAACTGGTCTTGCAGTTGGGTGGCTTCATTGCTTTATTTCCAATTTATTTAATGATCTGATTTATAGAACTCGTCTGGAGATGAGAGTTAATTGCTTTAAACTATTTGGAATTGCATACATTTTTTCTTTGCTTAAAGAAAAAAAAATATATTGATGGCAACAAAAACAAATAGGTGTGGCAAAATATCAATAAAAAACCAAAAAATCTAATATTAACAAAGTCTCAGATATTGATAACACAATTCACAATTCGAAATTGCAAATATTTTGAAACAATTATTTTGTTGTCAATTGGTGAAAAATTTGCACTTAATTGATGATCTACTATCACCGTGACACCTCAACACAATTTCAACGAACATTGATGAAATTAAACAGACAATTAATGAATTAAAAGGTAAATCCTCCCCCCCTGGTTACGACAATATTTTTGTAGAAATACTTACAAAAAAATTGACTCACTTTGCAAACCATTGGCACACATCATAAATACAAGTTTCGAAAATGGCAACTTTCCCTTAAATTACAAAAGTGTATTATTAGCACCATGTTTAAATCTGGGGACCCCAATCTAAGCAGTAAATATAGGCCAATTTCTTTTAACTCAAACATTGCAAAAATATTTGATACAATTGTAAAAGAACAAATATTTAAATAAAAAATAAAAAAGAGAATAATACATTAATTAATATATCATTGAAGAAGAAGATAACAATAATAATCCTTTTTTTAAATATGAAAATAAACAAGACACAGAAAAATAATAAAATATAATGGCTGCAACTGGGTTTAATAAAAATAGTAAAATATAATGTCCCAGTTGCAGCCATTATATTTTATTATTTTTCTGTGTCTTGTTTATTTTCATATTTAAAAAAAAGAATTATTATTGTTATCTTCTTCTTCAATGATATATTACATTGATGGGAATAACCTTCAAAAGTTAAAAAAGCGAGTTTTTCTTAAAAAAAAATTCATTCATTAATACAACAAGGGTTAGCGCCAACTCCACATCAACAATACTTCCTGGTACTACCATTCCATATTTTAATGCCCAATCAATTTAATCTAGCCCTCGTCAATTTGTGTATCTGTCCTTTCATTCTACTTGTGTATCTATTTAGTTTAATAAATAGACGAATTTATCAATGTAAAAGCACTTTATCGTTTAATTTAATATAACCCCTGCTCACACCAAGTATCCACACTATCCACAGCGAGATATGAATTCATACAGTTAAACCCATCTTACTCTCATGTTCTCTTCCATTATTCTATCAGTTATTATAACATTTCTATAACATTTGTGATGCTCGATTGGCTTTATAATTTGTGTAATTAAATTAAACGATAGAGTGCTTTTACACTGATAAATTTGTCTATTCAGAAAACTAAACAGATACACAAATAGAATGAAAGGACAGATACACAAATTGACGAGAGCTAGACTAATTTGATTGGGTTATTTATTACGAATGTAATCACAAAAAATAACTTTATTTAAAAAATAACGTTAAAAAAAAATGCGCCGCTTACTCAACTTCAAGGTGGTGTGGAAATGAGTTTTTTAGCCAAATCGCTTATTGAGGTATACTTTGCGGCGCTCGTGCGCCAATTTATATCTGAATTGAAGTACGGAAAAATCATTTTTTCGCATATTTTGGGAAGTGGCACTGTGGGAAAGGAGTAATTATCTTCTGAGAAGCTTGTCTTTTGTAGTAAGAGAAAATGTCGTCTATCGAGAGGCCAACGATTAATATTTCTTTCCAGGTAAACGGTCGTGATGCCTTATATTGCAGTAAAATAGCAATACCATCTAACATAAAAATCCTCCACGAGATTTTTCTATACTGGACTGATTTTTTAAAACCAGTGTGAGCAGGTAGTATTGAAGATGTATACTACGATTAAGCCGTAACTATTTATGTTTTACCTGCTATAGAGAGGCGGGGTGCTAAACTAAGCACCATTTTCACCAAGAAAGAAAGATTTTGAGACGACAACAGTTCGTAAATATCAATCATTTCGGGTTTTTTCGGAAAAAATGAAATTTTTTTAATCTGACGAATATTATAACGCCAGAGGATTAGGATGCTATACGAAAATCGCCAAGGACATTTCTAATATTTATTTCCTTATTTATTTTTCATTTATTTTTTTAACATAAATGTATGCTTTATGTGTACATTATAATAAAACATGTACATAGTTAGCTGGAAGAAATGGGGGTCTACCCATAAGCTACACCCTTTCTATTTTTATTTATACAATAAACATTTTTTGATTTTGATTTTTATATAATCACATGTTTCCTAAATTAGTTTAAATTCATTATAATTAAATTAAAAAAACATACTTTATATTGGATAATAAACATATCTTATTAACCCCACAAAAATCTAAGATTTAGAGAAAAGATTCAACATTTTCAGGTTCACTGAACATTTTTTTAAAGTTTAGTTTCTTTTTTTACATTATCTCATACAGCAGAGCTGAGGAAAAAATGCCACATGGCTAATATCATCTTGGAAGATGCTGTGTAGAAGGTCTTTTTAGGGAAAGGATGTAGAGGAAGTTCTAAGAATGAAAAGGGCATGAGGGTTGGGTAGGAATCTGGGGGTTAATGTGTCCAGGAGTGACGGACTTACTTAGGACGGAATTCATCCCTCCCAATGCGGTGAGAGGGTTAGATCTCCCTCAACCAGTCTTTCCCGATCCAGCCCGCCACGCAAAATGTGGTCAAACGCATCCGCTGTGAATATCCAGTCAAAACTCACCTACAAACCCTGGACCCCTGTTAAGTCACCAAACGTAGTGAATCACTCGGGGTGATCTACGGCAGGGGTGATTGTGATCCCATAAATGCTCCCCGGGGCGGCGGTAACCATACCCGCTTCCCAAATTGATAATCTGATTTGTTAGTCCTGTATAGCTAACCGTGTTTACCATGTTTGGTAACGAATTTCAATCAACTAAACAAGAAAATATGATTTATTTCATTTTATAAAAACGTGGTTTATTAATTTTGACAAATCTGTTTACGTTTTTTTAAAGCGCTGCCGTTTGAGACTACTTGACAGTATAAATGATACGTTTAACAGTTTATTTAAACCTTCAGTGGAGAACTGTTATTTTTCAAACTTTTTTTTTCGAGAGAGATTTTTTTCGAACTGAGATTTGCCCGCCTTTAGGCCAAAGATAATTATTGGCAACCCGAAGACAGTAATATAGAGCAATTTTATTCAGAGTTTCTCAAATTGATTTCTTTCTTCTTCAGCTTTGAGTTGATAATTACCAATGTCGAAATTATTCTGTTTTAAAATGGTGTTAATTAAATCAATTTGCGTTTTGAGATATCTCAGGTTTTGATTTAGTGTAACAGGGACCAGTTTTATGGGGTCTGACACTCTAGACAGGTAGAATATTATTAATTCTTCTAGGCATTATAATTTCAGAATTAATTAGAATAATATTTTACCTACTGAAGATACAACCCGAAAGAAGAGTAATGTGGACGTGTTACTGGAAGAAATTTGATTTTATTTAACTTCCCTCGTAATATTTCTAAATATTTTCAATGTCAACGTTTTTATTATATTATTATACATAACCTGTAACTTACTCCACGTAATAGTATTTACAAAAGACCTATCTACCTAAAGACTAACCTAACGTTTGTAAAAATAATGATTTTTGCTATTTACTATAGGAAGACTTCATTTTCTCTTATTTGTATTTGCGGTACTTACGAGTACAAATTATATTAACTAGTTTTGTTCCTATCTTACTTTTATATTAAATTTTTTGCTACATTGCCAATATAGATCAATTGAATTGCATATCGCATTCATATAGCTAGGATTTGATTTATGTAAAAGCACTTAAAAGCGCGAAGAGGCCGTAAAGGGCGTATAAAAAGAAAATGAAAATTGTTTTATCGTTTTTTTTTTTAAATAACAAATAATGTTTAATACAACTCTAATTTGGATCCGTGGAAATGTTGTCATCGTGTGTATCGATATTGCGGATTTCCTGGCAAAACAACGAGATTCCAACCCAATTATCTCCTCATAAACCACATTCACCAATCTGACATTTTTCTATGCTCAAAGATAGCTCACAATGTAAGATTAGTGGCCCATTGCTAGTTAATCCAAGGGAGCTTGATATGCCTCAATGGACTATTCCATCAAAACCGTAGTTTCAACAATTCCGTCATTATTTTAAAAGTAAATATCTTCACGAGAATTCGAATATGTTCCGTTCTTTCTCACGTTTTAAACGTAGTGACGTTTTCGTTGTTTGTTTTTGGGGTGTTATGCCGTGTTGTGCTACCTCCTTCTTCACGTTTGCAAAGCAAGCCCAATGGTCACATTGACTGTATGTTAACATTGTATGATTGATTATAAAGGGTGTAACAGGAAATCGGGCTTTTATTTCAACTACTGATACATGAGAAACTTTTTTTACGTTATTTTTTTTGAGGTTAAAAAAAATCATCCTCTCAATACATAAGTAAACATAAGTACATCCAAGAACGTGAAATACTTGGGGCACGTCATTACTGAAGACCTCTCGGACGACGGTGATATTGAGCGACAAAGGAGAAGAATCAGCATACTGTCGAATATGATTGCCCGAAGATTTTTCCAGTGTAGCAATAATGTTAAAAAGACATTGTTCAATGCATTTTGTACCAGCCTATTTACATGTGAAACACGGTGTCAATACCGAATCAGTTCAATAGAACGACTCCGGATCCAACATAATAACGCTTAGGACTTAATGGATTCGCCGGCCTGATGAGACACCGGGTCACTGGAGCCAGGATGCGGCTAATGGCCTCTGACAAAACGGTGGTGAACGCAGCCTTCCAGCACCAAGCGCCACTCCTGAGTGAGCGCTGTGCCCGAGCTCACTCAAGACCACGCAGAAATTGATTACCTGTTTATAACTTTGTACGTACTTTTAATTGTTCTGCTCTATTTATTATATAACTGTTTTTATAACTATTTGGGACGTGTGGGATTGCACTAACCTCCCCACATCCTGGAATAAAAAAATATATATTAAAAAAAAAATTACCCTTTGTAAGTTTGGAGTTGTGTATGGAAAACATGATTTTTTTTGTCGAAATTAAAAGACGCGGAACAAAATTTGTAGAATTACTGTTTAAAAATGCCCGAAGTCATATTACACTTAATTGTTAAATTCATGTAATAATTGTAGTATTAAAAAACAAATTACAAAAATTACATTACACGTGTACATAAGATAGAGGGTAAGGGGTACAACAAATTTGTAGTAAGAGTCAAAGGGTAAGCAGGCTCAAAAAGGTTGACAACCGCTGCTCTATAGGCTTGGAAGCCTTGTCGAAATTTCCTTCCCCCCAATCAACATCTCATCTTTTCTAATTCTGAACTCGGCTCCAACCTTCTATACAATTTTGAATTTTTTCCATTTAAATAAAATTAATACATAAATTCATTATCACTCTCTCCATAATTGCCCTTGAAGGTTGAAAGCCAGAAATATAAAAAAAACATTGCATTATTTAGTAAGTAACTAGATTTACTAACAAAATAAAAATAAAATTGTAGTTTTTGTAACCGACTTCGCCCGTGGTGTGTTGTGTGAATCCTTCAACACTCGACCAAAGTTGATGATTTATGTCCACAGATTGTATTTTTCCTATAATAATTCAGGTATTTTGCATTCTTCTCTCGTGACATTGCGATGTAAAGAACGACAAATGTGTACAAATCTTCATATATCTTTCCAGTCAAATGTGGAACCCTTTGTGTGGTTTTAAAACGATAATAAAGTAAAAAAGACATGGGAAATTCCCGCAACATTCCATTTTATCATCTAAAATTGTTAGCTCTGTAGATACGATTACGAAAATACTGGGTGTTTTGTTATTACATCACTAACTCACCTTGTAAGTGATTGTAAGTATCGGGAAATAGATTTAATCGAAGATCATTTGCTGTGATTATTTTTATTTAGGTAGTTTAATATATCTAGCACAACATGTTCCATTAACACAAGCATAAAGTTTCAAGTAAAAAGTGTAAAAAAAGTATTGAGTACAACAATAACATTAAATTGTTCTTTTCCCATTTTGTATCCAAAATTGTAAATTTTAGTTAATTTAAAACTTATCGATCACGATTACGAAATTTGAAATGTTGTGAAGAACAAAAAGTTAATATTCAGGAGAGCGAAAAGATTTTTTTTAAATTTTTTCAAAAAATTATATAGGTGGCTACAGAAGGACGTAGCGTAACACGGCATAACATCCCAAAACTAAATAACAAAAATAGTATTAGAAAATATGTACAATTAGGTATAAAAGTAAGCAAAAAATTGATATTAATAATGTACAGCGGGTAATAATTATTAATATACTTTTTTATTTCTTGGTAGAGCAATCCCCATGAGTTACGACCCTCATTTTAGGACGGGAGAAACATACAATTCATAGGCGGGAGGTAATAGAGGCTATTTTACAAAGGTATTTTGATAACAAAATTCATATTCAGTACAACATAAAAATAAAAATAGGTCATGTGGAAAAAACAACAACAGAAAACAAGTACAGAAAGAAAAAACAAGGATATTTAGGATAGAACAAAAATGACAATACAATTATATATTTTCATTTTTAAATGTAGGCACTTAAAAAATATTATTTTAAAGCATTGCATTGAATTTTTTTTATTATGCTGGATGTTTGCTATGATAGTGTATAGGCAATTTAGTTTAGAGATTTTATCCCATACTCTTATTTATGTTTGAGGAACGCGGATTTTATTGTTATTCCGAATATTGTGGTTGTGGATGTCTTGATTGTAAAGTTGGTTTGATGTTAGTGTGAGTTGATTATTGGATAATTTGTAGGATGGTGCTTGCGATTTCATGTTTAGGAAAGATTGTGATTGGAAGGATACCGGAAGCTGAATAAATGTCCCTGACATGAGTGTCCCACGGAAGTGTAAAAACATTTCTGAGAGTTTGGTTTTGAACCAACTGCATGTCAGCTATCAATTTTGAGGGGCAGAAGGAGAGATAGTAGGTGTAAATTTGAAAACTCTATGTTTCTCACACGGTCTGAAGTGGCCTGCTGATGCGTCGGAAAACGTTCTGATTTAGTACGCGTTAGACGGAAAAAAAAACGTTGTGTATGTTGTGTATCCTTAAGCACTCAAACAAAACTAATAAAACACAAACACCTTCTTTCTTTCGGTGGATTTTCAACTCGCTAGTATTAAGTATTAATGTTAAGTAGTTATAGATAAAACTTCCCAAGACCTTTGTACATAATTTCTTCAGCGGCTCTAAATGTCACGACATCTTAATTAAACCTTTCTTCATCTTCGTGTTCTTCCGTGTGAAAATGTCATTTTGCATTGTAACTATAATATTAATGGTAAGTAAATAACATAAATAATTACAGTATTGAGTGTTGATTAGCATTATAATGAATTAGCGATAATTTCCGTGTTGGTTAGCGCTAATGAATATGTGTTCATTTCGAAAACAATTTCTTAGCGGAAAGAAATGAGACTTAGGGAATTTACCTAATCAATAGTAGTTAATTTACGATTATTGAAATGCTGATTTGCACTGCAGAGATGAGCCGCTGTTATTGTGTTGTGGGCGTGTCCGCGTTCCCGAAGTACGCCCAGTTTTTACTTACTTCTGGTGAAATTGATCAAACACTTTCAAAATTCGAAATTCTTTACTGAACAATAAATTTGAGAGGCGAGTATAAGTACCGGCCTCGGGAATCTTTTATTGGATGACTAACACCTATGCAATAGATCACCATTGGTTCGCTTTGTCTGGTGACTTAGCAGGGGTGCCCGGGTTCATGGAGTGTATTTTCCGGATATTGGCCGTGGATGCGTCTTTTCACCATCTGCGTGGCCGGCAGGATCTAGAGGGACTTGATGAAGGAGACCTTTTAACTTCTCTAGCAGGTCTCTCTCGGAACATCGTCTTATAGGTACCGCAATGGGAAGGATAGATTCATACGTCCATCACTTTTGAACACACTGACTCCCAGATTCCAACCCATCCCTTATACATTTTTCCTTCCCAAAAATTCCTCTCCTTTTCCTAAATAATTGTTGTTTTAGAACATCAATTTTCTTTAAAATCAGTAAAGATTACATTCTTGGAGTTATTTGTTCAGTGCTTACTAAGTGGTGATGTCTGATGTGGTTTTAAGTAATTTAGGATTGGTACCTACGCCATCGTTGTAATGATTAAGTGTGGGATTACACCAACCTCCCCACATACCAGAAAATAGAATAAAGTATATTGTTTATTATTTTACTGCGATAAACCTAACAAATTATTTATTGAATGAGTTGTTCAGAAATCTAAGGAAATTCTCCTTACACATTCAGCTACAAAATAATATCAGTTTTATTTTGGAAATTCTGCAAGAAGACATTTGAGGAAATGGTATTGCACTCCAATTTCTGTTTGGCTTGCTTTTGCAGGCATTTAAAAAATTGTATCAATTATATGCGTGGATTAGAGACATAAGACAGAAAAAGAGACATAAATTAAAAGAAATATAGATATTATGCTTGATTACGTGGTAATTGTATTTATTTAATAAACGCTCGTGGGCATTTACAAACATAATGCTCGTTGAAATTTTACTAATGCAGAAACATAATAGATAAAATAAATTCTTTTCATGTTACTTTGTAGTTCCATTGCAGTAGAAATTTGCAAAAAGAAGTACAGCAAGTGTATAATTTTGTTAATTTATCTTTCTGCTCGCGCTAAATAGACTTTTATACAGACGTTTATATATTTTATATAGTATATTGATTAACATAAATGAAAAAGAATAAATTATTAAAAAAAAAAAATATTAGTCATCAACCCAAGTTCTTTTGCACACCCAATGTTAAACAATTTCACAATATAAATTAGATCTTTTCGATGAAGTATTAAAGCTTACTTTTATTGCATAATAGTTGAACTAAATATACCCACAACATCGAAGTTTGAATTTCTCAAATTTTGGAAAATGTTTCAAATGCGCGTATATTGAAAGATAAATTTAAAATTAATAATTATTTTTTATATTTTCTTCAAACACAGCATACTTATCTTATGGCACCATTATAATTTTTGTGCCTAAAACTTGTTCATCAAAACCCTTATCTTGTGGCACCATTATAATTTTTGTGGCTAAAACTTGTTCATCAAAACCCTTATCTTGAATTTCTCAAATTTTGGAAAATGTTTCAAATGCGCGTATATTGAAAGTCAAAATTAAAAATAAATAACTATTTTTTATATTTTCTTCAAACACATCATACTTATCTTATGGCACCATTATAATTTTTGTGCCTAAAACTTGTTCATCAAAACCCTTATCTTGTGGCACCATTATAATTTTTGTGCCTAAAACTTGTTCATCAAAACCCTTATCTTATGGCACCATTACAATTTTTGTGCCTAAAACTTGTTCATCAAAACCCTTATCTTATGGCACCATTACAATTTTTGTGCCTAAAACTTGTTCATCAAAACCCTTATCTTATGGCACCATTACAATTTTTGTGCCTAAAACTTGTTCATCAAAGCCCTTATCTTATAGCACCATTATAATTTTTGTGCCTAAAACTTGTTCATTAAAACCCTTATCTTATGGCACCATTACAATTTTTGTGCCTAAAACTTGTTCATCAAAACCCTTATCTTATGGCACCATTACAATTTTTGTGCCTAAAACTTGTTCATCCCTTATCTTATGGCACCATTATTATTTTTATGGTGCCTAAAACTTGTTCATCAAAACCCTGGAAACTGTTTGATATTTTTGTGATTTGATTGTGTTTGTTTATAATGAAATATATTGTCTCCACGGTAAATGATAATAATAATGTCCAATTCTCGACATGACTACATCTCGCCATTCAAATTCCAGCCGTTGGATTAGTCTGGCTCAGTTGGTAGCTGCCGCAGTTGCCGCCAGTCCGTAGTGTTGCAAACTGGCCGGTGTCGGTAGTCACAGTCAATCCCTTCTTTACCGACCGCAGGGGCCGTAGCTTGTCAATGGGCCGTAGTAATTTCCCAATTGGCCGCCAGAGGCGCTAGCAGTACCTCTGGCAATATTCAAATACGATGCTAACAATACAGGATATTACTTGACTTACTTTAAACCAGTGATTCTTGACATTATTTGGAGTAAAAAAATTGATTGAAATTTTGCTCTCGAGTGACTTAAAAAAAAAAAAAAAAAATTTATATTATTTTCTTCCAAATCAAAGAAAAAAAATCTTCCACATGTCGCCACTGGCCACTCAGCAGAGTAACCGACAAACCCTTATCTTTTTTGGCCTTCGGTTAAAAAATTCTAAAAATGTCGGAGACCAAAAATATTACTTACATTTTTTACACCAGTATTAGCATACCTATAGGTATTTAATTAATTTCTAGGTCTATAAATAATGCACAAGTTTAAAGCAAGTCTCAACTGGAGCTATTAATGAACTGTCAAATAAATCATAGGCTTGCTGCATACAGTTTTCTGGACAACGCCAATAACAATTATCCCATTTCAATCAATAAATATATCCTATGGGTTTATCGTTTTACTTTTTAAAAATCAAATTAGTCTATTAAAATGTATTAAAGATGATTTTGCTAGATAGGAAAGTGATATATATATATATATATTTGACCACCATGTTATGTATTGGTTATCTGCGGAGAGATCTTAAAAGTCTAGCATGTTCCGGTCATTTTCCTCACATTATCATCATCAGGATGTGTTTCGGCCTCCATAAACGTTCTTTGCAGGCTCCGGTCATCATTTCATCTGCTCCAATCGTCTTCCAGGGCCCCTAACATTCTCGATAAGGATTGATAGGATAATTTTCGTAACTTCTCATCGTTCCCTAGCATGACTACAGGTCGCCAACGAATAAGTGACAGTTCACAATGATTAGTGTCCTTAATATATTCGACATCAAATGTTGTTTGTACAGTTGTCCTAGGGAACGATGAGAAGTTACCGAAAGTTATGGTATCAATCCTTCTCGATCGAGTGTGCTAGGGGGCCACGTAATGTGAGCTCATTAGCTGGCCCCTGGCATTGGTTTTTTAACGTCATCTTGAGCCATTGAGACTATGGCATCGGCAATTGAGGTGCCTTGTAAGGTGTGCTGAAGGTAGTAGGGAGAAGAAAGAGATGGGAAGAGGAAGGTGGAGAGTTTCTAACTGTCACATAACACGGACAAATTCATTTCAAGCATCGCTTCATTTCTGAATAGTGATCTTGCTGAGAAAATCTTTCACTTTTGAATGTACCGCAAATTATTTAGTTATTTTTATTTAAAAAAGTATTCCATACGCCGTACTTTCAAGCGTGATGGAAACTGTCAGTAACCCTCTGGTGAAAAACCACCATTCAGATTTTGCACTTGTATGGTGGTCAGATTTGATTAGCCAGGTTCTTCCCCGCCTTCCTCTTCCCCAACTCCTCTCCATCCATCGCCCTTCTTGTGGATGCCGCAGTCGCACTGGCTAAGTGGGAGCAATTTGGTATGGGGGTATGGGTACCGCCGTCCCAGGAACCATTTATTGAATAATCGACACCTCTCCCATATGTCACCCCAAGTGGTTCGCTATGTTTAGTGACTTAGAAGTGGGGCCCGGGTTCATGGGGTGAGGTTGTCCGGGTCTTGGCATATTCTATACGTTTATGTCTGGCACATAGATAGCTAACCTACGAGAAGAGTCGCGGCCATTCTAGTGATCTTTCTGTGATCTCTAATGAATAGTGATTATTCTGTCTGGAATTTGTTCGAGAAAAGTCACGAATATTTTACTATTTGTATTTGTTCACACTCCGCAAAAGTCTGGAAGCGAACATTCTGGCACCGAAAGTTCTCTAAACAACCGAGCTATAGAGTCGCCGCCAGGCAGTCAGTTTTTTTTGCGCCCCCTCTTGAGTTTTTTCTGTATCCGCCACTGCTTCTACTTCAAGGCATAAAAGCTATTGTATTGTTTTTTCGGTCCTCCACTAACTGCAATGATGTAGTGTTAAGTGTTACTTTTTTATTTTTTTTTATTTACGTTGCTGCAGATTGAATCACAAACTGAAATATTAAGCAACAGAATGTTGTGCTTCTTGTGTTCGTCCGTAGGTATTGGTTTGAAAAAACACATTTTAATTTAATTAATACGAAAACCAATCTATATGAAAAGATGTTGATAATTTCGATTAAAAGGTGATGTTTAACAAAGCGATTAGTTTAATTTAATTAAAACCAAGTCCCAAAGTGAATTTGTGAAGATTGATGAAGTAAATAAAATTTAGTCGCGCATACAGCATTCGAACCTAACCTAACCATAAACTTATTCTTGTCTCATAACAAAGATTTGTTTCTACTTTAAAATTGTTACCGTGGGATTGGGTGGTAACAATATAGTTAAAATAATATACTACACCTCAGCGTGTTCTTTAAAGCAAAAAGTTCTGTCAAACAAAATGAGTAAACTTAATACTATACTCATTGCGACGTAATCTATAAAGGGTAGGTTTTGAATTAGAAAGAAAAGAAATATTTAAAAATAATAGATTTATATATTTAAAAAAAATAACAAACTAAATTTAATATAATCTGGCAAAGGGATTGCTACGAAACTACGGTTATTGTGTGATACCATGCGGTGCAAGAACGGCGTCAGAGCTACTTTCTTCAAAAAAGAATCTCTCATCGAGAGAATGGTTGGCTTTATCAACAGTATGTCCATGCCAAAAAGCCTATCCAGATGTAGGATGACCAGATGATATCCAGATGTAGGATGATGGTTATGAGAATTCTCTAAGAATCCAATCTCCAGTGTGAATCAATTAAATGATCACGTTATTGACAAGTAGTTGATTGATTATTCCATCAATTCCGAACTGGACTTAAGCTTCAGACCATAAATAAACCACTCACTAGTTTGATACGTTTTTAGATTTTCACGGCCGAAAGCATTTTCGTTGTTTGTTTTTGAGGTGTTATGCCGTGTTGCGCTACCTCCTTCTTTAGCTGACGTTCCTGACAGCGTTGCAGTGTCCATCATCAGGGCAGATCCGGCAGATCCGACGATGTGTAACACTAACAATTACACAATTAAACATGTAATTGTTAGTGTTACACATCGTAGGATCTGCCCTGATGATGGACACTGCAACGCTGTCCGAAACGTCGGCTAAAGAAGGAGGTAGCGCAACACGGCATAACACCCGAAAAACAAACAGCGAAAACAATCACTAGTTTGATTCAATCTAATTAATTAAAATTGAGTGAGTTTCAGCAAATATATATGTCAATAAATAGATTGTATGACGTCACACACCATCGACGACGATAGAGGAAACTCAAAAAAGGCCCGACCATAGATAATAATATACAGAAATACCACTCAGTGCTCAACCGTTTTACATGGACATTCAAAGTTTTCTATTGGACGCAGTTATTTGACGACACATGGACTTTGCGTGTTTATCTATTTGGTTACAAATTTGGATCGGGGTTATACCCCAAGGAATGTAAACTTCCTCTCATTCGAATGCTCAGGCTTTTTTCTGCTGCCGGCTTGTATGGCAACAGTTCAGATGCAAAAAATTCCATAGCTGGCAATTTAACCAATACACAATTATTGTCAATTTGTAAATACTGAGGGTGTCACACACCAAGACCACCGATATGGTGTATGTAAAAGTATGCAAATACCTTGTTCCAAATCATTTACGTAACACAATTAGACATTGTTTACCAGAATTCACACATTCAAAACTTTTCTTAAAACGATCCATAACTCCAAACAAACCCGTATATAATGTACATGAAAGCTAGTATTTATAATTTTTCTTAGTTCTGACGTTACCTGACCTTTTGCCAATATAACCTATCCATTGCTATCGACAAAGTTATACAAAATTCTAGTATTTACCTTTGCTATAATTCTAATTAACAAACATGGCAGGCCTCGTTAACTTACGAGATAAGGAGGTTATAGTAACCTTACAGCTGAGAGTGATACAACGCTGAAGTTAATGAAGAGTTTTAATTTTCAATGTACTTTCGTTTCTTAAATTTTAATTTTTCTGCTACAAATTTCGACATATTCGTGTCATTCACTAGCAAAGATCTTTCCTCAGTACTCGTACTTTGAACATTCTGCTGAACCACCAACAGAAAAAGACAAAGTCGCTGACTGAAAAGCATCGATATTATTTATTAGACTTATTAATGCTTTATATCTTACGAACATTCGTACCGGTTTCAAAATCTTGCTACTTTTTGGATTGTAAAAAAAAAGCGCGATGAATTGAAAACGAAAATCAGTTGCACAATAGGTCGCCGTTATTCCATAAAATTGATCAAGTAGGTGACACCTCCTATGTGCGCGCCTTTCTGTGCAAGGAACCAAGGTACCATCTCACTGGACAGCGTTGTAAGGCAGGTTAAGGTAAGGGGTGTAGGAAGGGATTTATTAATCCAACATCTAACATGAAGTGTGAACTGGCGTTTTGCTTGTATATATTATTTGATAAGTAGATTATACAGAGTGTTAAGGGAAGTCGGTACTTGACATTCTTTAACCAGTAATTTCAGACATTATGTGAAGAAAAACATGTAAATGAAATTTTGTTCTCTAATGACATTTTTGGTGTATCACTAGTTATTGAAGAACATAAAAAATCACTAGTTATTGAAGACCTAGGAAAGGGGTGAGAGGTTGAGCGGTTATTCGGCGGAGTAATCAGTTATTACATGCGGAAGAATTTTTTTGTGTGATTTTATAACATAAAAATTTTATTTACATTTTTACTCCTAATAATATCAGGAATTACTGGTTAAAGTAAGTCAAGTACGTCCATTAATAATAGTGTACCTATCTTGTTCTAACGAGATAATCCAATGTAGATATTAATAATTAGTAAGCTCATTAATGAAAAATAAATTCAAAAAATTCCTAGCGACAAAAATATCCCGATTGAAAATAAGACTTACAAAAAATTGGTTTATAATTAACATCTATTGTCGAATTGCAAATATAACTAATGTGCAGTCATTTATCATTTGTGCTTGATTGTAGCCTCGTTAAGGAATTCATTGATTTAGTTTAATAAAATAGATTAGATTGTTTTTTCATCTTGCAAAACTGGTGTTTAAGTATGCAGTTAGCTATTGAATTTGATAAAGCTTTTCGGTTTATGCCTACTAACAGCTCGAGTATAAAAAAAGTGATCTCGGCTTCCAATAATTTTAAACGGAATATAAAAATATTGACAACTTATGCAGGGTGTTAAGCCTCGTACTTGAGTTACTTTAACCAGTGATTCCTGACATTATTTGGAGTATAAAATGGAAATGAAATTTTGGTCTCCGGTGACTTTTTTAATGAGATTTTTTTTTTCAAAAACTTTTTCTTCAAAATCTAAGAAATTTTTTTTTTCCACATGTCGTCACTGGTCTCTAAGCCAAGTAACCAACCAACTCCTCACCCCGCCCCTAACATCCCAATACCTACTGATTTTTTAGTTTTTGTAAAAAAAAAAAACTTCAAAAATGTCACCTGAGACAAATTTTTTATTTAAATTTATAATTTAAAATAATGTCAGAAATCACTGGTAAGTCAAGTACGATGCTTAACACCCTGTATACAATTATAAGTGGTACCGGAATATTCTTGAATTCATCCAAAATGAGAAAATCGAAGATTACTTACTTGGCGGTATGATTCTCTAACCAAACAGAACAAATTTTTAAAAATGCCTATAAATCCCTAAAATCAATCTTGGAAACATAAAAAAAAACATCTGTAATATTATTCAATTTGGGAGTTGGATATGGATACCGCCGCACCAGGAACCACTTATTGGATAACCAACACCCGTGCCATAAGTCACCCCAAGTGGCTTGCTCCGTTTGATTACTTAGCAGGGGTGCCCGGGTTTATGTTGTGAGGTCTGTCTAGGTCATGGCGAGCCGTATCGGGGAGTTCCTCTAACTTCTCCTGCCAAACTATCTCGACTCATCGTCATTTGTCCGTCAGTTCTGGACACATTGTCCCCCAGATTTCTATCCATCTTTTGTGCCCTTTTCCTTCCCAAACTTCCTCTTCTTCTTTTCACTAAAGAGCTACCTGTAAGAGTGTCAATAGTAGCAACGTGTGATTGAATAGGCAACGCGCTGTTTCGTGTGTATGTGTTGCTGGAACGGGACGGAGTGCTTATCACGTTAGTCACTAGGTTTTACCCTACTATTCATTGGGACGTGCAAATGGAAAAACATTTGTAATTGAAAAAATATCATCGGACAGCAAAACGACATCTACATTTTATTCAAATAGGCTCAGGACCTTATCACAAATCAATATTAGAATGTAGGTAAATATTCTCAACATAATCTAAAAAAAATACTCGTAACTATTTGATTCCACAACATAACCTAATAAAATACTCGTGACTATTTGATTCCTCAACATTTCCTAAAAAATACTCATAACTATTTAATTTCTCAACACAACAAAAAAAAATCTCCTTAATATTTGATTCCTCAACATAACAAAAAAATCACTATTTCATTCCGCAAGGAAACATAAAATACCCGTTACTATTTGATTACTCAACATCAAAAAAATCTCGAAACTATTTGAGTTGAACTACGGCGAGTTCATCGAAAACGAGTTCATCGAAAACGAGTTCAACTAACTAAAATTCAACCTAACCTAACCTTACCTAATCTAACCTAACCTAACCTAACCCAACCTAACCTTTTTTGTGTATTTTGTAAATTTGGTTTTGTAAATTTGCTTTCGATGATCTCTTCGGTTACCCCTTTGAACATATTTGATAACAAAAAAATACTTGAAACTGTTTAATTCCTTAATGACACAAAAAAATACTTTTAAAAAACAAAAAAAATCCTGTTCCTATTTGATTCTTCAACATAATAAAAAAAATCTGGGTCTAGAGGTCACTTATTATGATGGGTAGTCAAATAACGCAATTGTGGGTAGATTATAAACTGGTTATTATTAGCAATAGGAAACAAGTTACTATCTACGAAGATAATAATTAATAAGACGTAGAAAAGCATTCAAGCATATTTACAACATACCCACTATCATACAGTCTCATTCACACACCGTTGTCTCTTTCACGCATTTAGACCTGACCGAACCATATTATATCAATTTAATTCTCCCACCCATCTCAAAACAGACATCGTCTAGTGAGGTGGGTACTTGCTTTTTTAAGATTGTATTATTAAAAAAAAAGTTAATTAAAAATTTAAAAAATCGAGAATAGTGTCTATACATTTCTATAATATATTCTTTAAAATAAAATGAAATTGTAGACACCACTATTCATATGTTTTACTGTTCCTGACAAGGTTTTGCTGCACACCGTAGCATCGTCAGGGTTACTCTAATGCTCTACTAAAATCTACTACAGTACGTGTTATATATCATATTTTTACGGTGGGTTTGGAAAAATTGATTTTGACTTTTGATATTATACCATACAGAGCTCCCCTCCCCTAGGCCCTCTTTCATCGTGAGTTTATATTATTTGGTAAAAAAAATATAATTTGTAGTTTGTTAAAAAATACTTGCAAGGAGGCATGGCTGCAATAAGGGGAGGTGTATCCTTAAGCAGGATTAAAAAAATGGGTTGAGCTCCATTTGAGGATTTAGTGGGTGGTGGTTTGGAAAGGGAGTGTTCTGTGTAAATTAGTAACGATTTTTTTAAATGTATAATTGTTTTTTAATCACATTACTGTAAAAGATTTGACAATCCTTAACTAGTTTCCCTAGTCAGATCCTTTTTTAATTTTTTGTAAATACTGTACAAGAGTTCCAACTTCTCCCAACCATCTGCAACAGGAGAAACTATGGCATCCGCGGTGGGTTATGATTTGTGGCTGCAGGTAGTGGGGATGGGATGGAGATGGAAAAGAGGAAGGTGGAGAAGTACCTGGGTGTTCAGATCTGGTCACCAAACACGGCTATAACTGTTTCAAGCAAAGTTTTAATTCTGAATGGTGGTCTTAAACCAGGGTGATACTGAGAGTATCATTTACTCCGGAACCTGCCACAGATACATATAAAACAACACATCATAAAATAAAATTTATTTGCGCACCTCGGGATTTGAACCCGCCACGCCACCTTCCGATTTCGAGAGCCTTACCCCTCGTCTAAGGAGACCGTTTCAAGCAAAGTTTTAATTCTGAAAGGTGGTCTTAAACCAGGGCGATACTGAGAGAATCATCCACTCCGGAACCTGCCACAAATACATATAAAAACAACACATCATAAAATAAAATTTATTTGCGCATTCGGGATGCCACCTTCGGATTTCGAGAGACCGTTTAAAATGTGTAATGTCTTATCACAAAATATCTGACAAACATCCTTACCTTAATAATCTTATATCCTTAATTTCTTAACTTCCCATTCCCTTACCTCCTTCATACACCACACCATAGCATTTAACCTCAAAACTTATCTCCAATAGGCAATACCGTAATCCCACACGTTCAAGGATGTTGGAATTCTCGTGCATAAAACAACTTCATCTGATTCAGCTGACGTCTTCTCTACGCGATAACCTTTACATTATTATAGGAGGCATGTCCGTTGTCCACCCATAACGTCATTTAAATGACAGCAGGTAATTAACAACTGAACACCCACCATTTTCCATTAATTATGATAAATATTCCCGCGATGCACATAAGAACGGCTAAAGGGAATTACAGCGCCAAAAATAGGAAAAAGCATTGTCTTCAAACTAATCATAAATATTTTTAAAACTTTCTCCATAAACTAGTTCAAAATGAACCGCAAAAATTTATTTTGTGAACCCAACCCAATGGACTGGGCTTATGCGCAAAGTTGAGATATGTATCGCACACGCACGTTGACGGGATAGCTATGCTCGTCCTGTTTTCTCTATTTAAAAATCAGAACATTTTCAACGTGGATATTTAAAATACAACTATTTTTAACAAAACAGATTTAACGTAATATTGATATACTATATGTTTTATAAAATACTATTTTTGTTAAAAAAATAAATTGAAATATAACGTTCCGCCGAGTTCCACGACATTTTTTCTCCTTTCTTCTTTTTTCTTTTTTCTTTTACCTTTGTAATGGCACTACTCCCCAATTCAAACACGAGAAATGTTTTCTTTATTGAATTGGGTAGATTCGTTAACAATGTATTTTATTGTAATTTGCTTTTAAGACCCATGATTTTCTTTTGTAAGTATATGTACCTATGTATTTAAAAAAAATTAAAAATTTAACTGTTCAAAAGTATACCTTATATTTTATGTGAAAACGTAAAATACGTATCCACCCTCTTCCATATTTCTTTAATAGAGCGCATTCTTTTCAGGTAGTCTTGGTGAAAAAATAAAATGAGGGTTAAGAGAAAAGAACTACATCTTTTTAGTGTAAAAAAAATGAACAATTTTACTTGGTGTAGTCAGTATACAGTTTAATAATATTTATATACTTTGTCTACCTTGTGATGAACCTCCCTATCCGTAAATCATTTCTAACTCCTATGGGTCTCGGCCCAGTTGTGATGGACCACCCTCTTGGGCTACCCGGCACCCGTTGAAATGATCCGTAGTCGTCTACCCTTGGTTTTTCTATTCTTTCCCTTTAACACTAGCTGTCGGGATCTACTGGCTACGCTACCCTTATCTTTTGGCCTTCGATCAATATACCCTTATAACTAGCTACACCTAACTTTTCCTTAAACCCCTGCGATTTTCTCACAGTAAATAAGATTTAAGGTTTAATTGCACATTATTCCTGTATACTACGTTGTGTCTGTTTTTTGGTTCAATATTTACATCTGTATGTGTAAAATAATACACATACACATGTAGAGGAAATAATGTAGTGTGTGGTAACCTCAGATTCTTTTCAGAGGAAGTGTGAAAGAATTCCGTTTGATAAACTAACCCCGTTTTTAGATTGTTTTATTTTATTTTCAAACCTATATTCGTATTACCCGCCTTTTCTCAACTTGGACATAGTATGTCATTGACGATAACCCTACAGTAAATTGTCACCCGGTTTATAAAATTCAACGTCGTAGTTTTTTCTTACTCGATTTTTTTCTGTCTATAGATTTACATTGGATTATTTTTACATTACGTTGACAGTTATTATGACATACATGTCGGGATCCTTGCGAAGCTCTCAGTGTGGTTGTACTGCACCTAAATGGTCAAGTTATAATTGTTATTAGTAAACACCACACTTACTGAGGAAGAGGAAGGTGAGGAGGGGTTGATAGGTGGATTTTTTGGGGAATGTTGTTTCCTGAATAAGTCGGCGCCTCCTCTAACCAGATAGATACTGGTGACCAACATTCCGGACAAAGACTCAATCATTACGTTTGCTAGGATGGCCCTTAAGTCCTGATTTTGTTTTCTTGCGTGAACTTCATTGCTACGAAAGGGTCCCTTCACGCCAGATGAAAGAGCGCAGAGTCCTCATGTTACTTCCAGTATTATCCCGACTTCCTATCCTCCAGAATTGATTTTAACTCGACTGATTCTAGAAGGGGTATGTCCATTTCTTCCCTTATCACGATTCTACCCGCGTTGAGTGCGTACGGAGCCGTTTGAGATGATCCTTTCGTCTCCCACGAGGATAATCATTGGCTTGCGTTCCTCGCCTCCAAGAGCTGACATAACTTCTACCTTGTAAAAACTATGTTTGCTTTCAGGTCGACACCACTGATAGTATGCGATAGTGCTACAGACTTATTCTCACGGAATACCACGCCGACGTCCCCTCCACATAACTTCGCAAAACTTGGGATACCTTCGGTCGAAACGCCTTCGACAGCGAATCATACCCTACCATTCCAAGTGGCGTTTTCTTTTTATCCTGTCTTTAATGCCTTTCCACTCTGCATGACCCCGCGAAAGGGAATAACTTCCAGTATCCCGCGTGAATGCTCAGTTTATGTTGACATCCCCTATCGCATGATAGCGCAAGAAAAAAGCCCTCTTTGTCTCATATCTTGTGGGGATATAATTTCAGTGACGCTATTGCATCCTCCAATCGTGAAGTCTATATTTCGCAGGTCAAATTTGGATTTTGGAAGGGTTTGATTGAGAAAACATTACCGAAATAATGATGATTTCATTTTTTGTAAGGAAGCCTGAAAGAAATTTGACATGATAATCTTGTTGTTAGTAAACAATTTTAATTTTTAAATTCAATTTTCCAAATTTCATTTTTCGACAAATATTCAGTATGGTATGGATGTTCCCGTCACTTCCACTTTGGTTCGGCATACCTCAGAAAAAAAACCCTACTAATTTGGATGACCGTACGATGTTCATCCCGGCTACGATTTATGGCCGGGACCCTTTTTTATGCGCGTTCGTCTCGTCCTTTCTGGCACGCAAAAAAAATATAAGTTCGTTGAACCTACATTGATAATAGCTTTAATTTGGGACAAATTTCATAATTACACATCGAGAATAATATTTAAAACACAAATATCCTGGAACATAAACTTCTTTTGTTATTAGTTATTGTAGATTAGCTGGAACTCTCAGGCATCGGGACCATGTACGACCTGTAATTAATTTAAATGTTTCTTTCACTCACCGAAGCCTGATTTCGTGAACTAAATACCTGTGGAGGAAAAATAATAAAGAAAGAACTTTCCTATCCCCATGATACGGTAATTTAGTTCCTACTATTTAAGCACCATGGATCTATGTCACACTTATTATTTGAGTTTAAGAAAATACGTAGGTTATTAATTATTATTTGTTAACATTATTATTATCTTTTGTTTTTTTGCGACTATTGAAGATGACATTTATACGTAGGTATATGCTGATATTATTTTGAATATTTGTATTATCTTGATTATATGATATATTGAAGAAACTACAAGCGCGTAGGTATTGTTTATTATCATTGAACAATTGGTCATCGGACCTTTAAACAGCCGTTTATTTACTCATTTTTGTCTTGTAATGAATTGGTTAAATATATTATGTCGAAGAATAATTTATTGTCAGAACATCACTGACTTGCGAATGATTGAAGAAAGTATTTAGATGTACGTTGATGTTATTTTATTATTTTGGTTGCGAGAGGTTGAAGAAATTTGGTACATGTAGGTATTATTTTATATTATTATTACGCTTGCGGAAGATCAAAGGTAACATTTGTACGTAGGTAATTAATTATTTTCGCGGAAGGTCAGAGAAATTATAAACATGTAGGTATTTTATATTATTATATACATTGTATTTATATTATTTTTATCGTTTTGCGAAAGATTGAGGAAGACACTAGTATGTGGGTATTTGTTAATATCTTTATTATTTTGGGTTTTTGCGAGGATTGAAGAAATTACAAGTGCGTGTAGGTTTTATTTTATATTATTATTATTTTTGCGGGAGGTTAAAGAAAATATAAACTTGTGAGTATTACTTTATAATATTATTTTGTTTTCGGAAGATTGGAGAAATTATAACCATGTAGGTATTTTATATTTTTATATACATTATATTTAATATTATTATTTGTTTTTTTTTTGTTTTTGCGAAAGATTGAGCAAGGCATTATTACGTAGGTATTTGTAGGTAAATTTTGTATTATTATTATTTTTTTTTGATTGAAGAAATTTTAAGTACGTAGGTGTATTTTTGATGTTGTTTTGATATTATTATTTGGTGTCTGGAAGATTGAAGATGACATTAGTACGTAATTATTGACTCCGCTAATTTTATATTTCAAATCAAAATTCGCGCAATGCACTCCCTACTATTTTTAAAACACAAAGTTACGTTATTATTAACTCACTGAAGCTAAGTATTTCATTCACTTTGATTATTATTTTGGTTTTGATAATTCAAATTAATTTTATCATTTAATTAATTCACTCGCGGCGCACTGTCATTCACTGCAGCTAATTTTCAGTAAAGTATTTTTAACAAGCCAAATAATTAATTTATGTACACGAATTATTGTTTCTCACTAAGTCACAGACTTAAAAATCCTTTAATATTACGATATTTCCTCCCAACATCAGGAAACACCCGCCACTATTTTAGCACTATTTTGTTAATTCTTCCTTGGATTATTCCTTACAGCACTCGTTTTTATAATATTGATAAATTAAATACGAACGACACCAATTATTTATACACAAAATATCCCGAAACTTCACTATCACGGTTATCCTTCTTCCTAGGCCGTCTCTCGACTGTGTCATCGCCGGTACAGTCTCGAATATCTTCTCCAAAAAAAAAATGCCAGGTGTGGACTCAGGACGTACATCTCGTCTTCCGTAGGGCGTTTTATAATTGAAAATTCAGACAATTTCAACTTTCACTTGGATATTTTTCAAGATTCCATCTATCCAATATTAAATATGTCCGTTTAATTATTTCATTGTCTGGCCGCCGATAAGTGTAGCTCACCCTTTTGATGCAATTTTGCTTTAAACTTTTCCAAGAATTCTGCAATCGGTCTTTCCTTAATAATCGGTAAATTATCTCGGCTAATAGTGACTTTATATCTGTAATAATTATCACTTTCCACTCTTCCATTTATTATTTTGTTTAACGTTTGCGGCAGGTAAAAGATGAATTCAGTAATATTTTTCGGCATAATCCTCATGGTGACATGAAATTGTTTCTGTCATTTACTTGATTCACCACATTCCTTGCAGTTTCGTACAAATACTTCATTTTTCGCGTCCGTAGATGTTTACAACTATTTTTTATCTTTCGTCCCTTTTCATGATCAGATATAATATTCGTAAAACTTTGTCTGGTAATAACTAATATCACCTTATTAATTCAGAATTCATTTTCTTAATGCATTTCAAATAGCTCTATAGTCCAGTACGTACCTGTTTGACTTCATTTTTTGTGTACCCTTTCTAAAAAATCTTATTTACTTTTAATCTGAGTGTGTTGTTTACCTTTTGAAAAATCTCGATCTGTAGCACTAATTCATAGATTGTATACGTCGTTAATTTTAATTGGTTTTCTCAATACTCCGTCTGTATTCTGTAGTGGTAATTTGGGCTTAATTACCCCATTTATTTCTCAAAACCATGTTAGTTTTTTTTGTTACTAAACAAACTCTCTTCGCATACGCTCTGGAATTTTAAATTTATGATCGGTCCGAAGTGTCGGCTTACATCCAAAATTGATAAATTTTAAACATGGTACCATTTGAAACTTCGAGCTATTCATTATGTCGTCACCTTTATTTACCTCAGCACTTCTCAGATTGTGATTTTTCTGTCCTTTTCAATAGCGGTCGCTAGTGTAGTCGATTTGAAATTTCGTTTAGGTGGGAAAAATTTTGTATGAGCTCTTCCGATGAAGAAGATGTTTTTTTTTTCTTTCGAACGTAGTGTTGTAGCCATCACAGCCCCCCTAGAGTTTTAAATCCAGCGGTAAACACGCCTCCTAGTGTTAGTCGATGGGATTAGAACTCACCATAGGTCATTTAATTCCTTCAATTTTCTATTGATGTTCTGTACCCCTGATCCTTGCTATTAAATCTTGCAGGGTTCCGTCCCATTCCCTTCGTGTGTTATTTATTGAAACTAGTTCCATTTTCCGTCGGCGATCTATTCGTACGTTCCTACTTGTACAAATCTTTCTCTCCCCCTTACTGTCCTACTTCCCCCCCCTAAGATTGTATTCCCCCCCTAAGATTATACTCCCTCCCCCCTAAGATTTTACTCCCTCTTCTCTTGTATGTTGGTTTTTTTAATTTATTTTTTATTTTATGTTTTTTCTTATTTTTATTTTTATCCAATTCGCCCCTGTCCCTCCTATATTTTTTGTTGGGTTCATTTATCTACTTGACTAGGTACCTGTTTCGGCAGTAAGACCCTTTTTTCTTCAAAGGTCCTAAACGAGACTGAACGTCAATGATGGATGCATACCCCAAACGCTCTAGTGTTAATTTTTAGGTGTACTTGAGAACGCAATACATTTTACGCGTAATTACTTTATGTATGATTTTAGATTTAATTGTCTTTAATTACTAATTAATTTTTTCCTAGTTTTATATTTTTATTATTTACGATTTTAACATTTAGTAATGTTTAAATGTATAAGATTTATCGCGTACGATGATCTCTAAAAAGTTCTCCTTCATTTTTTTATTTTTAATCTCCAATCTTATCGGAAGTTGGATAGCACAATGTATCTACTCATTTATTTTTATTTGACTAACTCGTTTATAATGTTGTGTCTAGACTGTAGTTAAAAGTCAGATTTCAGATATGTATTTTTAATTCGTACAGCAGGTAAGCTCTAGCGTTATGAAATTTGTATAAAAATTACAATAAGTAGCGCGCGAGTTGTTTAAATAATGTATCTATTTCATATAGTTTAATTGCAGGGAGATACAAATGTAATACAAGAAACACTGTTTTTTTTTGTTACATTTATAAAGCAACACTGTTTTTTTGTGTTGAAGGTCTGCCTAATGTAGATGTCGTATTTTCTCTAACACCATAGAAGTAAAATCGACAGAGTACCTATCTTTTTTCCAAATATCTAAACATTTAGACAATCAAAAATATTTTGTACTAATGAGAAATGTCTGGACTAAACTGGACGAAAAAAAACACACAATTTGGTTAGGCGAATGTATTATAAACGTTATCGTTAGTTTTGGTCGTTTGGTCGTTATTTTTGGTCGTTTCATAAAAAATAATTTATAAAAAATTCCTAAAACTATAAAAAAATTCAAATCGTGGCCGGCAACGTTGGTTTTATTAAGGTGTACGTTTGAATTATTTTCCGAACAACTTTTATATTAGAATGCGTGGTTTTATTGCTTTCTAACACCGCGGTGCACCGTTTAGATCAAATTTCGAACCATTGCAGTAAGAGAGATACAACAATTTATATTAGACCTAAACGAGTTGTTCCGAAAACCGAACCAATTAGCCTTATCTTTCCCTTAAATTATATTTTCTTGACCATTGGTTTGTTGAACAGAAATCTTAATCTATTAACAGTAAAATCTTGTATGTATAAACCAGTTGAATCAAACATTGCGTGAAACTTTACTGCGTATTCTATACTCCACACTTAATAATACCTGTTATCTTCTTCATGTTTTAATCCAAGGAAGTCAGATTCCAGGCTCCTGATATTGCAACTGTTCTACAATAATAATTATATGCACGCCGTAAATATTCCCCGACATTTGATTTCCTGCCAGCAATGTTCCACCGTAGTAGACACATCCCTAGGGGTAGACCAAGATAAACTGTACCGCAAGTTCTTATCTAAAAATACCAAAACTCCGTCAACTATTCATCACCCGGAGCCACTCGCCGGTTAATAGACATCTAATTTAGAATATCTTTTATCTGGAAAGTTGATTTTTTGTACGCTTTTCGTAACCTGTGGAGAAGAGCCGTTATGTCGAATTCGCGCGTTGCACATGGGCGGTCGAAAAAAATCTTTTGAATTTGTTAATGTGGTGTGAATCTGGAAAGAAGGAGATGCGGGAGGGGGGTGACGGCGGAAACGGGGACGATTGGGTAAGGTCACACAGAGGTGTGGAGAAGTGTCACAGAGAGACCTGGGACATGCAGGACATGCAAAAGATACATAGTAGCGGTAGGGCATAGCAGGCTGTAAACTTGTAAAATATGGTTCTTACACGGACAGCTGTGAGAAGAGTGTGTTTTCATATAGTTTAGTCGCAGAGAGGTAAGTGGGAGGTTAACGAATAAAGGGGAGGGATTCGCTAGAGGTGGACGAGGGAAGGCGGGGAAGGTGGAAGGGTAATGCGGGAGAGGGAATGGGAGCGAGGGAATGGGGGAGATGAGTTATCAGATCGAGGGAAAAGCTGGAGGGGGGAAGGTACGAGTAGTAGTAGAACGCGGGAAGGAAAAAGGTCATTGAGGGAAACGGGGGCGGAACGGGGACGCATTGGAAAATATACGCAGGGGAGGGATGTCGGAGGGGTGGGAGTTAGAGCTGAAGGACGGATTGCAAAGGATACATAGGAGCGCTAAGGGATAGCAGGGGTAAATTTTGAAAAACCATGCATCTATCAAAAATATGTGGCCTGCTCACGCGTCGAGAAACCACAATTTTATTGGTGTACGCACCAGACCGAAAAACAAAAAAATATAGTGTATTCAAAAGCACCTTAATAATTAGAATTAAAACTCAAACACTTTACTTCTTTTAGTGTTTTTTTTTCTTTTCAACGCATGGTATTTGCTTGTAATTTAATATAGTTCATCTTAGTTGTCATGTGGTTTTTGCTTTGTGTTCTGGTACCTACCACAACATTGCTCCCCAGGTAAATTAGCATTTTTTACACCAAAGCGGGACAATGGCGCTATAAATAATTCTGTGTTCCTGATTCTTAAATTTACTGTGCTTTTGGTGCTTTCCAAAAAAAAACGTGTGGTGTCTGGTGTGTGTTTAAATGACTACCTCACACATACAAGCCTGACACGTGTTATAAACACATCTTAATCACTTCCTTCAGAGAAATTCACGTCGAATTGTTGCCCGAATTATGTATCCGTTATGTGGATTATTTATGGTATTCTTCAAATGCAACACAAGACTCGATGCTCCATTTCAAGAAGTTGCTTCTTGCACTCTTTTTACATACAATTATTGTTTACAGAATATGCATCCAGTGGGGAATGAAAATTGTTCTGTGGACATATTTAATTTGATTAACATTTCATTATATTATTTAATTGCAAGTTTACAAGCAGACACCTAATAATCCTTAACTGTGTTAGTTTGTTATTAGGTACTTACATTCTTTATAATTTGGGCGACTAAATAAAAATCAATATTAATTATAGAAACGTTATGTTGCATGTAGTTGTTATTTAATTACTTAGTAATATATTTTCCGTAAAAATTTGCTAAAATATAAAATTTTAAAGGATTGCTAACTTTTGAAGCCTCCGTGGTCGAGCGGTAAGGCTCTTGACTAGCATATCAAAGATTGCGGGTTCAAATCCCGGCGGGCGCAAATAAAGTTTATTTGATCAATTTGTGTTATTTCACAATAGTGTGGAAGATAGGCTCAGTATCGCCCTGGTGTTAGACCGCCATACAGAAAAGAAATGTTGCTTGAAATGGCTTTAGTCATGTTTGATGACCAGATATGAATAGCCAGATACCTCACCACCTGTGTACTATCTACTACTACTTCCTACTACCTTCAGCATCACCAAATACTTCAATTAGGGATGCCATAGTCGCGCTGGCTCCATACGGGAGCAGTTGAAACATTAAAAAAAACTTTTAAATGCATTATGAACGTAGAACGGATAGACGGCCCCGATTTGAAACATCAAAATTATTACCTATCTTATCTCTTGTCCATCTCATCTTGTCTGTGCAATTTTTTTTCAGTTCGACAACTTGAACTGTGATTCGAATACGCAATTCGTTGATTATAATAATTTGGTATAGCCCCCGACAGTGGGTGCAAATCAACTCTGGGAGATGGGAGAAGCTGTACTAAGCGAGCTTGGTAAGTGCTATCGGAACCCAGTACTAACCGTATTAATTATTCTTAGCTTTGCACATGGACGGTGTGAGATAAATATCTTGCATATTGACAAGTTATCCGGCTGTAGGAAGGCAGGAACAGCAGGTAGGGCAACTATTAGCGATTCGTTCAGCAGGCAGTTGTAGTTAGTGATTAAACAGTTATTTATCTACAGGCAATGAAGGAATGTTCGTAGCAGAGCTGGCAAATTGCAATGGGTGAAACAGGATTTTATAGTTCCATGGTTCTTCCAATAGGTATGTAGGTTTTCTAGAGTAGAAGGTGCTGTGAAACTGAAGGATGTAAGAGGGGTAAGGTTGAAATTGATGCCAAAAGTTTACACGGAGAAAAATGTTATTCTAAAATACGATCATTTTATTCGTAAAAACGGTTAAAAACGGGACTGAATTTCTTACGAAAAAATTAACTGGGTTTCAATGTTTATTGGCGGGAAAATGTAAGAATAATTTATTGGTATACGTAATTTCGTATGAATTTGATTTACGAAAAAAATACTCCTTAAGTACGTGTTTTATTATATTTTTGATGTTCAGGCACAAATAGCAAATGTTTTCAGAGCACAATCGATAAATTGACTTCTTTAAACTTTATTTACCAAATATCCAATAACAATACATCTAAAAGGGGGTTCAGTTGGGAGATTGGATGATTTTTAATCTGGGACTAAAAAAATACTTTTTCAAAAAATGCTCGAATACAGCAAAGGCCAAGATGAGATGTTCTATTCGCAGTATTTAATTAAAGCCTTAATAGCATTTCAAAGCGTTTAAAATTTCAAACCGAACCACAATGATTTTGCATTAATTCGCAGGGTTCGCCTTAACTCGGGTTTATCGCCTTTGTGTAGAGATTGATATAAAAATTGTGCTATTTCCGCCGCTTTGTAATTAAAGCTCAATTAACGAAATATTTCTAAACGTTACCGAATAATAAATACTGTTTTTGAAAGGTAATGAAATACGTTTATAAAATAAATATTAAGATTTGTAAATATTAAATATTAGAACGCACACAGAAAAAATTGTAAACTGACACACCGGTGATTTTTTTATGTGAAAACTGTACCAAAATCACATAAAACTTAGAAAACCACTTATTTGGTCAATTGTACAATAACTAATTCTATCACCTCACTTTTTTAACAAAAACAGTTTAACAAAAAGTCATGCGATTTAGCGGGTGAAATTGTATCTACAAAATAAGCATTTTTTTAGCTATTTCTATGGGTAACTTTGAACAGAAATGTGAATGAAGCGTGGTATATTCTAGATTCTCTTTTTGTTTTAGGATTGTAACTAGAACCAAAACGGAGTTATAATGATTTCTGTGGGAACACAAGCGTTAGCTTTTAAAACAAGCTAATTAGACTGCTATCGTTATATTGTCGTAAAAACAAGCTTAGAGGTCTGAGTGGTTAATGCGTACATACATAAACTAAAACAAATAAAAACAATATATTTTACAGTCTGTCAATCCATAATAGAATATGGAATCATTGTCTGGGGAAGAGCAACAGACTTAGCTATCGATTGTATGGAAACCGCACAGAAAAACACCGTTAAGGTAATACTTAAAAAAAAAAAATAGAATGACTGACACAGACTAAATATTCAACATGTTTGACATAGGTACGCCAATTATTCATAAAAAATACTATGTACTACTTTTTGACCAAAAAACTAATTTCAACAAGCACAAACTATCATTCATAGACCAGTTAGACAAGCTTTCAAAAAAAACTCCGAGTTTACATACAGGCTTTGGCAAAGACACCGCAAATATCAGACAATAAAAACAATCATCGATATCCTTTGACAGAGTAGTCCTTTTTTAGTCAATGACGATATCTCACTTAATTGAAAAAATGAGGGGCATAAAATAAATTACATACATAAAATTAAAAGATGGATTTATAACGTAAAACAATAAAACATTTAAACGTAGTACCAAATACTTTTACAATACACCCATCGTTATGTACAACCGTACCTCATAATATTTGCGGAATTATTTTCCGCCTTTATGTATTTTATTTTTTCTAAAAATTAATATTTAATATTTTATTAAATTGTAAAATAAGGGCCTCTCAGTGAGTCCCAAATTATTAAATAATGCTAAAATTTTAAGCATCAAAAAAATAATACTTTCACGATATTATTCACAAATTAAGTTATTGATATAAATGCTTCTTATCAATCCATGGGAACACGCCTTTGTGTTTTATTTTTTACTTAACTGGAAATCAATCTGTCATGACAAACAATAATAAATTGTTCAACACAATAAAAATACAAGCACTTAAATGCCCTATATTGTGAGACTTCTTACCATTATCATTATTGACAGTATTAAATTTAAAAAACGGGTTTTACAGGAATCAATCACTGCTTACTGACGTAATTTTGCACCCAGTTGAATCCCTTTTATGGATCTGGATGGTACGTGAAAGGCCGCGTGGTTTTTACTCGGTGTATGGTGTGTTTATGGGGTTTTTGTAACAGGTATTCCACACTAACTAACAGCGCGCGGCTCGTTAGCGCGAGCAGAAAATCACAAGGTTACTTGGAAAACAGCAGATGTACCTGTAAGGAGTACTTGACATTACACCGGCATGGGCAGTGAGCTAGTACAGCAATACTAAAAGTGAGTAGTTTCAGTATAGATAGCTGCGTTTTAATCCGTGGTAGAAGTATTTGAAGTTATATTTATTTTTTATGAAGAAGGAAGTTTATTATTTGAAAGAAGGGTAAATGCAGGTAACTCCATTAATGGAGGACTGAATGCCGTCGCTAACAAAAAGCTGTTCAAAGAAGCGAAGTTAGCAGTCCACAATGGAGTGCTTGTACCTTCCCTGATATATGGCAGTGAGGCATGGAACTGGCAGAGAAAAGATGGAAGTAGACTGAATGCTGTTGAAAGGAGATCCCTGAGGCGTATGTGTGGTAAAACCATGTATGATCGTGTGAGAAATGTGGAGATTCGAAAAAAATGCAAGGCTGATGTAAGCGTAATGAGTAAAATTAAGAAAGGAACCCTCAGATGTTTTGGGCATGTAGAGTGAATGAACAAAGAAAGGAGCGTAAGGAGAATATATGATGCAAGTGTGAATGGTATAAGAAGTAGGGGATGTCCGAGAAAGACATGGCACGATCAAGTGAATCAGATACTTGAGTCGGGCCATGTCAAGAGTCAGAAAAATAGAAGAGTATGTATGAGACGATGTATGAATGTGAATGAGGCAAAGAGAGTGTGCCAAGACCGAGGTGTTTAGCGGTCATCCTCTCTGCCTACCCCTGCGGGGAAACGGCGTGACGGTTCGTTAGTTAGTTAGTTAGTTTATTTTTTATGTGATTTCGGCACAAGAGACTCATTTTGGAGGAGGGTATTAATACCACCGTCCCGGGAACCATTTATTGGATAAACAGCACCCCTGTCATAAGCCACCCCAGGTGATTCGCTACGTTTGGTGACTAAGCAGGTGTGCCCGGGTTAATGGAGGGAAGTTTGTCTAGGTCTTAGGTCTTGGTGGCCAATGCGTTTGCCCAACTACTGGATCGGAAGAGATTGGTTGAGGGAGACCTAACTCAGGCCTCTTCAGTCGGACTCATTACCTTGCACCGCAGTGGGATTCATACGTCCATCACTCATAGACAAATTGACCTTCACCATTTGTTTTTTTTTCCTTTTTTTTTTAAAGAAAGACAAACGTTCCCGAGTTACGAATAACCCAACAACATTTGAAATCTCCTACTACCACCACACTAAGCGGAAGATGTTGCTTGTGTTGTGATAAAGGACTTAGCCAGCCGAGGAATCGAACACGGAACGCCTGGGTGGGACCCAAACGCTATGTCCACTGAACCACTGACCGGTCTGACTTTCCTAAAAAAAAACCTTTGTCTAGCATCTCCAAAAATGACAATAGCCATGAAGATTTTTCTCCTTCGGGCCTTCTGCGCGGTGCCAAAACTGTCAATTACCTTCCTCGGTACGGATTTTGTCTAGTGAGGTGGGTAAAAGAAGTCTATGTATCTAAATAAATGAAAATAATATAAGAGTCCTGGTTGCCGGCACTGAAACTGAAATGTTAAAAAAAATCTGCTCTCAACCTCCTGGAACCAGTGAGATTATGGCATCCCCGATTGAAGTGTGCTGTTAGGCTGGAAGTAGTTGAAAAGGGACGGAGATGGGGAATAGCAGAAGATGAAGTACCTGGCTATTCAGATCATATAGTCACCAAGCATGACCGAAAGCATTTAACCGACGACCGTCCGTGGTCGAGTGGTAAGACACTTGACTCGCAATCGGAAGGTCGCGGGTTCGAACCCGGCGTGCGCAAATAAATTTTATTTGATTAATTTGTTTTATTTCACAATTAAATAATAAAAAATAATATATACTATATTTGCGGCATGTTCCAGAGTGGAAGATACTCTCAGTATCGCCCTGGTGTAAGACCACCATTCAGAATTGATACGTAGCTTAATAATGGCTTTAGCCGTGTTTAGTGACTAGATCTGAATAGCCAAGTACTTCCCCACCTTCCTCTCCCCATCTCCTTCCCTTCCCCTTTTACCTTCAGCCTCACAACATACCCCAATTCAAGTTGCCATAGTCTCACTGGGTCCAGACGGGAGCAGTTGGGAATCTTGTGAGGTATTCTCTATAAAAAAAATTAAAAATAACGTTTTGAGTCTGAATAGTGGTCTTACTCCAGTGCAATACTGAAAGTATATTCAACTCTGGAACGTGTAACAATATACTGTATATTATTTTTAAATTATACAAATGTGATATAAAACAAACCACCAATAAACTTTACTTGCGCGCACAAGGATCTTAACAACGGAGAAAAGACACCTCAACCACGGAGGCCTATATAATATTATATATGTTATGTGTTAAAACTTTGACAACTTGTTTATTTTTATTTTTGGGACGCAATTTTTATTTTTATTTTATTTATTCGAAAACCTGCCCTGACCTTATCACAATTATGTCTGAACTTATAACCTTAATCTTAAAGTGCACTACCTAATATTTACGAAGGCGAACATTTTTGATTATCACTAGATAGATAGAAATAATATCCGTGTTTTCATTTGAATTACATTATTGGAGGTCGACAATGCCATTATTATAATAAGGTAACTAATCATAACTTTAAATTCCAATAATAATTTCCCGGATGACATATCACGCTCCCAGCTTCCCGTTATGAGATCTGTTTAATCGTATGCGTCCAGCCGTCTCCAGCTGCAATCTCCAGCTGATATGTTATTATTTATTATATACCTCCGTAATAGGCTGGACCGTCAATAGAATATATATTTATTTATATTATTTTAGGAAACAAACAGTAGTCCATTAAATAATAAACAACAAACATTCGTAAGTTCTGGACCAATTAAGTTCCATTAAGTTGATTTAATATTTGCACCGTTACAAATGACATAATGTAAAAATAATAGATATATGAATATTACTAGACCTGCCCTAAGTCATAAAAGCGTATTATTTCCCCCTCCCATACCGGTTCCATTTGGAGCCGGCTGGACTCGCGCACGGCTTCTCGTGAATCCAGAAAATGTGACATCATCATTCTTTTGCGAACTAGCGCCGAGCTCTCATCGGTATATTTTACGAATTAAACGGCAAAAATGGTGGCTTGTACTATTAAAATGTGTAAAAATTGAAATGAAAAAGATAATAAACCCAATTGTCGTATTACATTCCATAGGTAAGCATTATTTTACAACACTTTAAACTTATTCAGATCATATAATCAGTTTAATAACATATACTACGACATCGCGATATATCTGGCGAGGTATTTCTCGAGTGTGCTCGTCGCTGTTTACTGGGGTAAGTAAATTATGAAACATTTGTAAAAGTGTCTTAACTAAATACAGCAACAAAATATTCGACTCTGAAAATAGATACGAACTTTACTTTGCCGTATTTGGACTTTGCGAGTTCGTTCAAAACGTGGCGAGCAATTCGCGCTGCTCCTATGTGAAAAGGTCTATTCATTCAAAATCAGATTTTACTTTTAATAACAAAATGGTGAAATTAGGTATAATGCGAGATGCCTATATACTGTCAGATTGATTTTTTGACGAATCACAGTCAACTCACCACTCCGCGTCCCGCTACAGTTGGTGTTTACCCCTGGCCTGAATGTTCCCGTCTAGTAACATTTATATGTCTATGGTAAAAATAAACATTATAAACAAATATTAAATAGTATAAAAATATTATAATGAAATACAGTTTTCACATGATTGTACTATTCAAAACAATAAAATAACTACGGATAGTGGTATTATAATGCTTAGAAAAATAAAAATATTTTAAATTAACAATTTACTGAGCTGCATATTATATGATTTCATTTGACTGTTGATAATGTCTACATCTCGTATGGCATTTGAGTTTTGAAAACAGTCTGTGGTATTATAAATACATTTTTTTTAGGTTTAGGAGGTTTTTTAAACTAAATATTGTTTTCTCAAAGGTCGTAATAGTATAATAAAAATATAATAAAAAAAACTGGCACAGATAAAGCTTCTTGCATTTGGGCATATATTTATAAATGATTTTGAAAGAAAGCCATGTTATTAAATTATTTTTCTCTAACATTAGCTCCTCACAGGAGGCCCTGGGGAAAACATTTTCCATAGGGGCCTATGTCGTCTTTGGGGATGCTAGTTTTAGCGAAAAGAAGGAGAGGAAGTTCGGGAAAGAAAATGGTTATAATGGGTGGTTTGGAATCTGGGGGTCAGTGTGTACAAGATTGACAAATGAATAAATCCTTATTTTTTCACTGCAGTGCAAGGCGGTAGGTTGAGAGTGTTGTCCGGCTGGATAGGTCAAAATGTCGCCCATAATCAGTCTCTCTCAATCTTACACCTCAAGACTTACACAAACCTCACCCCATGAACCCGGCATCCCTGATAAGCCACCAAACGTAGCGAACAACTTCATGTGACCTGTGGCAGGGGTATTGGTTATCCAAACAATGGTTCCCAGGGCGGCGGCGCTGCAAGGGGTCTCTTCTTGTATTTATTGAGTATTTGATAATAAAAATAAAAATAAAATAAATAAAAATTAATCAGATACAGCAGTTCAGCACTATCTAAATATCCGTTAATTATTAAATAACAAAATAATTCCATGTAGTTACATGTCATAAATGTGGTTGTGTCCCAGAAGAACCATGTAACTTAAATAAGTCAAACGAAATAAAGAATTAGTTTTTTTTACTTTTTGTCTATAGCATAGGGTCAAAAGTAGTAAAAATATTTAAAAGTGTTAATTAATTAATTTTAACGTCATTATTAGGTACCTAATCGAATAATCTTATTTTTCAAACAATCGTATTTTCGACAGTCCGGCCTAGTGCCCACTGCGATCTACGCAGTCCGTGCGCTGCACCGCGTCATCCATGCAGCGGTATAGGAGCGACTCCTGCCTTGTACCGGGGTAGCAAGGCCGAGACTACTGAACACTGAACGGTAATAGCCACTAGCGGTGCAAAGCTGGTTCTGCCGGAATCTGGTTCGCTTATTATTATTACCAAAGATAACATTCTGTATGCAATGAAGGTATCGGCAAGCTTTCGTTAGACATCCATCTTTTTTAGAAATTTGTTAAAAAAACATATCACATACTTTCACCGACTGTTAAAATCAATGATTATCTACCGTTGCCCTCTGTGGAATAAAATGAAAACATTTGGTTCGGAACATAGCTAAAAACCTAGCGTGATTTTTATGAATCTGGAATTTCATTATTTTGATATGATAGTTGTATTTTTGATTTTCCTTGTATTTGTTTTACTTTACTAGAAATCCTCATTTTTTAAAGTGCTAAATGCAATTTTTTTTATACCACATTACACATATCAGAAAAAAATGACTACTAATGCCTACTGCACTTGGGAATATAATATTTGGTTATGTTTAGTAAAAAGCCCGCAGGTCTGCCAGCTATTAGCGGTCAGGTTTGATTAAAAAAACTGGTTCGCAGGTGCCAAATTAAATGATAGATAAACAGCGGAGAAGCCTAATTAATCAGCTTAAGTCACTCAAGAAGACGCGATCACTAAGTATAAGTATAAGTCACCACAGAGTCGGAATCCGGAATCAGGAATATGAGACACAGAATATCTAGCACCGTCGATCGATAATCGTTGCCGATAATCGTTCTCATCGTTTTCGAGCATGACTGCAGATTGCAAATGTACAAAAAACAACTCCAAACTAAAGTTTCTTAATTAATTTGTATGTCAGCTCGGAAACGATGATAAGTTATTGAAATTATCGATACATCCTTTATCGATCGACCGTGCTAGAGGCCCATAGCACCCATTCAGGGATGTATTCATAACCTTTAGGTTAAGTTAGGTACTAAATATCATATGGCACCCATTTCGGAGGTTGGATAACGTCAGGGTAATATTTTTTCACCTTCAAAACTGGAACACCTCTGCGGATCTGCAGTCGTACCAGAACCAGTCATGTACGATTAGATAAATAATAATAATAATAATAATAATTGGATAATTTGTATAGCGCCGTTTTTGTGAGAAATCACCTCAAGGGCGCTGTATGCAATAGCGTTCAGCATTTTAAGTGACAAAAGACTTAGAAAGTGAAAACTATTGTATTTTTTGTTTGTAGTTCCTGTCTAATAACGTACAATTGTTAAAAAGAGTAATGCATCATATATTGTACTTAATACACATTGATAGCGTTTTATAAATTACCTCGTATTTACTGATTCTTTATTTTGCAAGCATTACGGATGACACATATCTACAAGCTATATGGATATACAAGTAAAATATAAAAATGTTTTGATTATTATCATATTAATTGACGGCCGGCGTAGTCCAGCGGTAGGGCGTTGGACTTCCATGCCGAAGGTCGCGGGTTCGAACCCAGCGTGCGCAAATTTTTTTTATTTAATTGATTAGTATTATTTCACAATTAATTATTTAAAATAATATATAGTATATTTGCGGCACGTTCCAGAGTGGAAGATACTCTTAGTATCGCCCTGGTGTAAGACCACCATTCAGAATTGAAACGTTGCTTGAAATGGCTTTAGCAGTGTTTAGTGACTAGATCTGAATAGACAGGTACTTCCCCACCTTCCTCTGCCTCATCTCCTTCCCTTCCCCACTTACCTTCAGCCTCATAACATACCCCAATTGGGGATGCCATAGTCTCACTGGCTCCAGACGGAAGCAGTTGGGATTCTTGTGAGGTTATTCACTATAAAAAAAAACCCGAAAACATATAGTTGGTACTTGAATGAAAATGTTTTTCTTTCGCCGACTGATTTTAATACGCTTCAAATATTGACCGGGGACAAGTGCCCCAGTGGCCTCACCCTAATCCGCCCCTGAATTACAAATATTACGTTATAAGTACCCAAAGCTATACTGAAGGAGAAATAGAATATACTTTAGCAAACCGAAAAGTGTGCATTCTTTAAAATAACAGGATTCAATGATGGAAGACATACAAAAAACTACGCAGATCCAGACGTGTTTCAGCACAACACGTTTTCAAGTGAGTGACCATATCCTGTAGTATTTTTTTATGCAATCACAAAAATGAGTTTAGTGAAAATATTTTGTGAATAGCTCAAGTCAGCTCCTAGGGAAGTAATTGGCTTCCAATTCATCACAATACAGAACTTATACTAGCTTAATATTTTCATAAAATTTGCCCACATATTTCATTTTAAAACACATATTTTTCTCTTCTTAATACCACTCGAGCGCTTTTTGCCACATTATGGCACTATTTCCAAAACCTCGGATTACTTTGTTGCCAAAATGTGTCAATTTTTTTTATTAAAACGATTATACTATATATACTATATTGTACATTCAAAATATAACAAAATAAATGTTCTCTAGATTCTTTAAAATGTTTTAAGGTTAAATATTTAATTATATTTGTTTTATAAATCCTAAAAATATGCGATAATAGACAAAAGATAGGGAAATTCATTGGCTACATAGAACTATAATCAAAATATTCAATTAATGTATGTCTCCATATTAAAATTCGGAGGTATGATTTCTTTAATGTGGGCGGAAAAATTAATTGCTCTGTCTCTCCAGTAGTTAACGTAATCACTAAACATAACATTTTAAGGCAATGATAAAAGTAACCAAATGTACCTACAAAAGCTAGAAATTGATAGTCATCATCACTGGGTAGAATTTAGCGTATGAAATCCCTAAAAAAATAATAAACATAATTACTGTGATGAACTTCAACCCCGGTGATTGAGATTACTTGATTTATGTAAAATCTAATATAGTTTATATGTGTACCCACTTCATACTTAAGTCTCCATTTTAATAATAGAATCATAATGACAAATCAATATTATACATAATTATATTAACTTTTTAAATATAATTTTCTTTAATTTATTTACCTGTATTGTAACAAAAAAAAAAAATGTCCGATAAATGCGCGCAGAATAACATACAATTTCATAACATGGTAGTCTTCAGATCGAGCCGAAGTAATGCACACGATCATAAATTAATGCTAGAGTATGGAATGTTTTGGAAGGATCTCCTATGCTTATTCTGAATTCATATTTTTCTCCCAATTAACTTTTTACCTTCTTATTTAAGGCATTATAATACTTCTGTCTCTAAACAATCTCAACATCTGAAACTTTTTTGGCTTAACCTTATTTAACTTTATTTAAAGTCCTAGATATTAGTGCGAGAGCTCACCCATAGATGGCACTAGATAGTAGTCTAATAGGTTTCTTATAGATGGCATTTAGCTGTCGATATTTTAAAGACCCAGTGTATAATAAATAAGTGTATAATTATTCAAACCGTTGTTACCCGTCTTTTGTTACCCGGGAGTCTTATTAAAAGTTTAAGATAACCCTGGAGATTTAACAATAACATGTTGGTTTACATAAGGTATATCTTTGCATTTTAAAATCTGTTGTTTATAATAAATAAATTATAACAATTTGGTAGGCGGGTATGGATACCGCCGCCCCGGAAAACATTTATTTGATAACTAACACTTCTGCCACAGGTCACCCCAAGAGGTTTTCTACGTTTGGTGACTTAGCAGAGGTGCCCGGGTTCATGGAGTGAGGTTTGTCTAGGTCTTGGCGGCGTATGATCTGGACACACTTAACCCCAGATTCCTACCCGACACTTATACCTTTTACTTCCCAGAACTTCCTCTCCTTCCTTTTCTTAAAAATATCCTCCACACAGCATACCCAAAGATGACATAGGCCCTGAAGGAAATTATTTTCCTGAGGGCCTCCTGTGTGGAGCTAATGTGAAAAATATAAAATAATAATAATTATTACAAAAGTTGTATTTCAGTGCCCAAATTACCATGTAACACAAAAGCAAGGATATTGATAAGAATTATTTAATATATGTATTATGTTTTATTTTACAGTTTTTGATTTTGGTCGTTGGTATTTATTTTAGATAGCTGTTATTTTAAAGACCTTTTATAACATTGAAGAAGAAGATAAAAATAATAATCTAATTTTTTTAAATATGAAAATGAACAAGACACAGAAAAATAATAAAAGATAATGGTCGCAACTGGGACTCGAACCCAAAACTTTACGTCTTACCGGGACATACACCTCTACCAATTGGGCCACTGCGATCTATTATGAGGCTGTCATAATTGTCAACTTCATATTTCAAATTTTAGAATTAACAATATTATCTTCGACTAATGTTTTTTCCATATTATTGGCAGCAACCTTTATTATTGGAAACAAGTATTCAAAGAATGTATTTGTTACCTAGATAGTGTCTCGGATAAATATATCGGATTTTATTTTTATGGAATACCTATTGACTTTTTATAAAAGTCAAAATGAATAATAATTTTTTTTATAAGAAAAACTCTCTTTTTAACTTTTGAAGGTTATTCCCAAAATTCTGCGACCATTATCTTTTATTATTTTTCTGTGTCTTGTTCATTTAAAAAAAATTAGATTATTATTGTTAGATACTTAGGGGTAATAATTGATAACAAACTTCGGTGGGAAGATCATGTAATCAATGTAACAAGTCGTATACGGAAACTAACATATATCTTCAGATCACTACGAAATATACTAAATAAAAAGACATTAAAAACAATATACTCTTCTCCATGTCAATCAATTATTTCTTACGGTATTGTTGTCTGGGGAGGGTGTTCTAAAACTATATTAGATCCATTAGTAAAGGCTCAAAAATTGATAATACGGACTATCTACAAAGTACATTACATTCATCCCACAAAGGACTTATTTAAAGACTTTAAAATACTTAATATACAATCCCTATATGTAAAATTCATTTCTTGCTATTTTAAATTTAAATTTATTAAAAAATATGTTTTTGAATCAAAATATAATACAAGATATTCCAACCAATGCAACTATATAATTCCAGTAACAAAAACCTCAATGGCCCAGTCACAGTTTAACTTTCTTGCTCCAAAAATCTTCAATAACTTAACAATTGAAATAAAGACAATAACCAAATATCACACTTTCAGGAAGACGCTTGGAGACTTTTTGATGAGTGAATGTGATAGAATTAGAAGCCTGTTTATATAATCTAATGTACTTTTTTTCTCCTTTCTATTTTCTACTTTTTATTATAATTTTTCCAATATTTAACATGATTTATACTAATTCCATGTTTACACTAGACTTCATATTTCATACAATGTAACTATACTATATTGGTCACCATGATACAGGCAGCCGCCTAGTATGGTGATTTAATATATCAACTTTATGTAAATGTCACAATTATGTAACATGTATTAAATAAATAAATAAATAAATAAATTGTTATCTTCTTCTTCAATGATATATTACATTGATGGGAATAACCTTTTATAAGTTTATTTTTCTAACCTAACTGGATTCTAAAGCATTAGTAAAGTGAGTAAAGGTTGCCGACCGCGCAGATTTAATGCGCCATAAAATGATTTTATCTTTCTTAGATAAGGTGGTCTCTGAAAGGCAATTATTGGTCAATCTCTTTGCAATTAACATGTTATTTTAGATATTTGAATATGATTTGAAAATTAATGGAAAATCATTGAAATGGCGTCGTATTACTAGTGAATTACCCACTATTTTATACTCCTTAGCGGTATTCAATATATTCTGGAATATTTTACCCAAAGTTTTGTCATTCTTTTCATTTCACTAATTCAAATAAAAGCGATTTTCATATATCAATCACATATTTTTCGTAGTACGATTTTCTGTTAATTGTTAAAAAGTGTGAGCGTAGAAGAAGTTTTATAAGAATGTATGTAAAAAGCAGCGATGGTCATATTATATACAATTAAGTAGTAACACTAGCACTATAATGCTAGTAGAGTAGTGAAAAATCTAGGGATATTATAATTATCAAAATACATAAATCGTTAAACATTTTCTAGTCAAAGAAAAATGCACAATGCCATATATTTTTTTATATGAATACCACGAATAAACACGGCTAAAGCCTTTTCAAGCAAGGTTTCAATTCTGCATGGTTGTCTTACACCAGGGAGACACTGAGAGTGTATTTTTTATTTATTTATTTATTGGCTCGCCAACAGAATACATCACTTAATTTTTATAGAAATTTATACTTATGCATGTTTGTAATGATGTTTCTAATTATAGGTGAGCACAACATTGTGTCTACTGAACCCACAGATCATCACAATTATCAATTAATGTATCTAAGCATTTGCCAAATATTGAAACCAAAGATGATCAAATTTCAAATGATTTTTTTTTAAATAATTTTATTTTCTACTTTAACCCTTATCTGATATGATTTATAAATCATTTCTAATTTTGAAAACTTAAATTTTATGGAACCACAATAATAAAAATTAAAAAATTTAAAAGTATATTTAATTTAGTTAAAAAAAATTACATCTTAAATCTAATATTATATTATTTCCTAAAACTACTATAATATTGTACACTACCTACTGATTTTGACTTCTGAACATTAAGAACTAATCCACGAAAAACTGCAAGACTTTTTGCCTACTTAAACATTTAAGAGTTCATTGAACATTTTAAAACTTTTATGATAATTACGTAGGAAGACAATTTCAAATCTCGCACCCGTGCATAGATAATCTAATTTAGTACCTATGTTTAATATATTAATTACATCCTTCGAAACTGTAAAGTCTTCACTCGGTTAAATAAATACACCATTGACTTACAAAACACTTGTCTTTCATTAGACCACATAAACTGTATTTACAATATTTCCATCATGTTCCAGAATCTCACTGATGCCTGCCTAAGGCGAGATGCCTGCCTTTTTACTACCTTGCCAACTATCGCTATTTTTAAGAATTATCATTAACCAAAGCTATGAAGCAATTATAACCGCCATCAATGCGGTTTTAGCCTAACTTAATATATTACAGAAACATTTCAATAATGATAATAAATTTATTTTAATTTTCATTAATCCTAACTAATATTATAATTGCGAAGGTGTGTTTGTATGTTTGTCCTTTTTACCCGTCGCAACGGAGCAATCGATCGACGTGATTTTTGCCTAAGAATAGTTGGAGGACTGGGAGTCGCATAGGCTTCTTTTCATCTCGGAAAAAACATTTCATGGGAAAATTCTTTGTACTGAAATCTCTCCCTTATACCATGCGAGCGACGCCACGCTAGAGCTAGTTTCATATAAAATTTTACTTATTTTACCTACTTTTAATGAGAAGAACATAATAGACTAGTAAATAAATCTTTCGTAGTTTGTCACAGAACCTCACTAAAATAGAGATTGGATCTTGTGGGTTATACATTATTTACACTGCTAGTTAATAATACATTTCATGCATATAGAAAATAAGGTTTGATATTCTTCTTCCATCAGTTAACTATAAACATATTTTAATTTTAACGATCATCTCGAAATAAATGTTTATTATTTCGACAATGCTCATCGGTGGTACAAAAGATATCAATGCACGGTTATCAACAAAACCTAATTTTTTTCGATTCCTAATGAATGTGTTTGTTTTGAGAAAAAAATATGAACCCATATTTAATATATATATGGGTGCGCGAACTACAAAACACTCCGTTTGCCTGCGGGCTGAAAACTGATTATAAATATGTTCGCATGCCTTATGCTTATTAGGGAAGGTTGAAGGAGAGCCTCGAAAGTAACCTGATCTCTTATTTTTTTATTTTTTTTTATTTTTTTTTTTATTTTTTTTATTTATTTATTTATTGGTAAGAGACAGACAGCTTATACATAAAATATAAAGATAAATATATACATTGTTAAATGAAGTTAAGCCAAAAAAATCTGTGGTCTCAAAAGTCCAATCTTCACAGCCGTTGTCTCAACTTGTTAATAATGTCATATAAAACACAAACAATTCAACACAATTCATATAAAACACGGCTACAATTATTGTGTATGGCGGCGGATTCAAAAAAACTTATTTGCGGGTTGTAAAAAGTGCAATAATAATCACACAATGCGGCGCGTGTCGAACGAATGATTTTTGTCTCTGGGCCAATGATTTCGGGGGACGAATGATTTTTGTCTCTGGGCCAATGATTTCGGGGGACGAATGATTTTTGTCTCTGGGCCAATGATTTCAGGGGACGAATGATTTTTGTCTCTGGGCCAATGATTTCGGGGGACGAATGATTTTTGTCTCTGGGCCAATGATTTCGGGGGACGAATGATTTTTGTCTCTGGGCCAATGATTTCGGGGGACGAATGATTTTTGTCTCCGGGCCAGTCACGAAGAAAGAATGTGAAGGGAATGCTTATTAGGCTCTGCAACATATATAATTATATTTTGGAAGCATTTAAAATTTACGAGGAAAACCTGCGATGTTTCCTAAATTTTGTATTCATATTTAGAAAAAGATCTAACATTAATTTGCAAAAAGTTCATTTATAATGTGAATTATCCAAGAATTCGAAATTTTACGATTTAAATTATGGGATATTTCATATATTTAACCCTTAAAAGTGACAAAACATACTCCTTACTGAGTGAAAGTTGCGAAAGTGGAAAAAAATAATTCTAGTGTGAATAGTGTGGACGTGTGATCATTTTTAAGTATATGTGCCAAACAATATTGTAAATTATAAAATACGTTGCAAATGAAGTGCTTAAAATCCCAAAACAGCGTTGAAACATCCACCAGATGTGGCCATCCCTTCGGATCTCGGGTACCCAGGCGTACCCCTCGCCCACCCGCACCTATAATACAACCCCTGCTGTCCGCCACCGTGCGGGCCGTTGCCGGGCCTGTACATGTGGTCTGTCCACTGCTTCGGCCACAGAATACCAGAGATATGAGTGAGAAACAAGAAGACATCATCTGGCGACCTCGACCCCTAGCTTCTAGCTGCATCCCCCGCTGCCTCGCCGCCCACCCCACCGCCCCTGCGCACATGAAAGGATGACTTCGACTTCGCTAAGCCAGCACCCTTTGTTATCTACGTTTCGTAAGATGGAGTGATATTATAACAGTTTGCAGTGATAAAACAATAACTATATGACATTAACATTTTACTATTATATAGACATTTTACAATGATATAGACTTTTACAATGATAAGAATATTTTACAGTGATGACATTACTTTTTATTTTTTTTTTTAGTGTTACTTTCATTACGTTAGTATTTAATTATTTCAGTAAGTTTTTTTTGTTATTGTTTTTCACAATTGTTGTTATGAAATGTAAATGTATTATTATAGATAGGTTTTGTGTGTGTTTATGTATAACGGTGGTCATATGACGTTAAGGTAGATTTTATACGTTGGAAGGGAATGGCCGACACAGGTGTCGATGAGGCTCGCTTTCCATCACATCGCCAACCCTTCGGTAGCGCAAAGAGGAGGACGGAACGTGAAGAATGTCGAATTGGTACATGGAATGTAAGAGGAGGAATGGAAAGAAAGATGAATGAATTATGTGATACGATGGATAGTAAATGTTTGGACGTACTGTGTGTAACAGAGAGTATGAAAAAGGGGAGCGGTACAATGCAGCATAATGATAGGTTCGTCATTTGGTCTGGGAGACCAGATACGGAGAGGGCTTGTCAGGGTGTTGCAGCGATACTGTCTCCCAGAATGGTTGAATGTATGTTGCAGAATGAATGTGTAAGTTCGAGAATAATGTGGATCCGATTCAAAATTGGGTTGACAAGGGTGTTTCTTGTAATTTGCTATGCCCCTGTTAATTCCGAAAGCGACGAAGTAAAAGATGATTTTTGGACTGGTGTGAACGATGTAATGAGATTAAAAAATTTGAATGAAAGGATTATAATGGCAGGCGATTTGAATGGTTGGGTGGGAATCAGACGTGACGGTTTTGATTCAGCCTTAGGTAAGTTCGGGGATAAAAGAATGAATGACAATGGGAACAGAATACTTGAAGTATGTTTAGAGTGGAACCTGTTTGTATCGAATACTTTCTTCAATCATAAAGGTATCCACCAATATACATGGGAAAGAGGAAATGAAAGATCGATAATCGATTTTGTAGTAATTGACTCTAGGTTGAGAGCAGTTACCGAGGACACAAGAGTGTTCAGAGGGGCTGAGGTTGAAACTGACCACTTTCTAGTAGTATCAAGAATAAACCTCTTTCGCGGCTGGCGCTCTAAAGTGAAAACGGTACCAACTCCAACAAGAGTCAAAATAGAAAAACTGCAAAACGATAATATCAGAAGTAAGTATGAGAAGTGTGCAGAGATGAGATTGAATGGGAAGAAAATGGACGGTCTAAGCATTGATGAAACATGGAACCACATAAAGGTGAGTCTTTGTGAATCAGCTATAGATGTGTGTGGAATAAGTAAGCAAGGTAGGAAGAAAGGTGACGCATGGTGGGATGATGAAATCAAAGCACTGGTCTCAGAGAAGAAGAAAGCATGGTTATGTCTGATAGCGGCTGGCAGTGCTTCTAGCGAAGTGAGAGATCGAGCGAAAGAATTATATAAGGAATGCAAGAAAAGAGTAAGTGTTGGAGTGAAAGAACGAAAGAAACGCCTGGAAGAGGAAGAGGGAATCAAAATGACAAACCACTTCCATGAAAACATTAAATTATTTTGGAAGGAAGTCAAAAGGTCCCGGAGTGGTCCAGAGAATGGAAGTATGAAAGTGATAAAATCGAAAGATGGAAAAATGTTGACGAATGAGGAAGAAATAAAAGAGAGATGGATGAAATATTTTGAGGAAGTCTTTGAAAGCAACCCGGGTGATAATGATTGCAGCGGTGAATCGGGTATGAACGATGACGGAGTGAATGTTGACAAAATCAGCATGGATGAAATAAGAAAGTCGATTAAATGTATGAAGAATGGTAAGGCTGTTGGTTTCGATAATATTGCTGCCGAATACTTTAAAGGAGATAACCATATTATTCTCACATGGTTATGCAAACCTTTTAACCAGTGTTTAAAGGAGGGTTACACGCCATTAGATTGGAGAAGGGCTGTAATCATGCCGTTATATAAAGGTAAAGGGTCACGTATGGAATGTGGGAACCATAGGGCTATTAGCCTGTTAAGTTCAGTAGGTAAGCTGTATGGTAGAATATTGATTGAAAGGGTAAGAATTAAAACAAATGATAAAATATGGGATGTGCAAGGTGCGTTTATGAGCGGAAGGGGGTGCATGGACCAGATTTTCTCATTGCGAATGCTCACTGAGAAGTTTCTGGCAAAAAACCAGAAACTCTTTTGTGCCTTTGTAGATCTACAAAAAGCATACGACCGAGTCGACAGGAAAAAGCTATGGAAGGTGTTGTCCAAGTATGGAGTGAATACAAATCTTTTACAGGCAATTGCGGCTCTATAGGAGGGAAGCGTTGCATGTGTGAGAGTGAACGGTGGTTTTACGGGGTGGTTTGACATCACAAAAGGTGTTAAGCAAGGCTGCGTAATGTCACCGTGGTTATTCAATCTATACATGGATAATTGTATGCAAGAATTGAAAGAGGTAGGGTTAGGCGCGAAATTGAGTAATCTGAAAGTATGTTGCCTGTTGTATGCTGATGATGCGGTGCTGATTTCTAACAGTATGGAAGATCTGCAGTCGCTCGTGTCTAGAATGAACGAAGTATGTATGAAGAATGAGTTAATGATGAATGTAAGTAAGTCTAAAGTCATGGTGTTTGAAAGAGAGAGTCCAAAAACGGTGTGCAATATTGTTGTGAATGATGAATACTTGGAGCAGGTGGATGAGTTTGTATATTTGGGTAGTATGTTTACGAGAGATGGGAAGGCTGATAGAGACATTGAAAGGAGGGTAAATGCAGGTAACTCCATTAATGGAGGACTGAATGCCGTTGGCGCTAACAAAAAGCTGTCCAAAGAAGCGAAGTTAGCAGTCCACAATGGAGTGCTTGTACCTACCCTGATGTATGGCAGTGAGGCATGGAACTGGCAGAGGAAGGATGAAAGTAGACTGAATGCTGTTGAAATGAGATCCCTGAGGCGTATGTGTGGTAAAACCATGTATGATCGTGTGAGAAATGTGGAGATTCGAAAGGAATGCAAGGCTGATGTAAGCGTAATGAGTAAAATTAAGAAAGGAACCCTCAGATGGTTTGGGCATGTAGAGCGAATGCACAAAGAAAGGAGCGTAAGGAGAATATACGATGCAAGTGTGAATGGTATAAGAAGTAGGGGACGTCCGAGAAAGACATGGCACGATCAAGTGAATCAGATACTTGAGTCGGGCCATGTCAAGAGTCAGAAAAATAGAAGAGAATGGATGAGACGATGTATGAACGTGAATGAGGCAAAGAGTGTGTGCCAAGACCGAGGTGTTTGGCGGTCCGTCCTCTCTGCCTACCCCTGCGGGGAAACGGCGTGATGGTTAGTTAGTTAGTTAGTTAGTTAGTTAGTTAGTTAATTTGATGGCCTCCATGGTCGATGGTTAAGCTCTTGATTAGTAATACAATAAATTAAAAATAATATGTAATACGAGTATATTTGCAGCACATTCCAGAGTGAGCACGTTCCAACTACCATTAGGTATGTAGTAGGTTTATTATTTATTTATATATATGTAAATTTGAAAAAATATATATTATACATCATACACACACATTTTAATTCTTTGGAAATCAGTAGCGTATTTTGTTTTTCGTCTGTAATAATTTGGTTCATTGTATTACTTCCTAAATTGTACTATGTGGGGATACAACTCATGATAGATACTCCCTCCCTAAATACGAAAAATTCCAAATTAGGAAGGCATTGAAGTCACGAAAAAACAACTTTGTTATATTTTTACAAACTTTTATACTTTTATAAACAAATACATATTGATATGCCACGTTAACCCGATAGGGCGTTTAAAAATAATTTTACCTTTTTATAAATAAATACCCCTCAGTTCAAAAAGTTTATTTAACAAGTAGATTTATTCAAACAGATTCAATGAAGTATATTTTACAGAGCCTCGCTACCATTAAGAATGTTCGTCATCAGTTGTAGAGAAATTAATTTATACCATTGTACCAGCCGCTGTGATCAGTGCCAACCATTATTCTCATACCAAATTCATCTTTAATTATTTATGTTCAGTGTATCTATTCGTAGCTTTGTTTTTTAACCTATTCGAAAAACCTCGAAGGTTAAGTTACGATTTTATTGTTTTTTATTTTTTATTTATTTATTTGCGTTATAAACAGTCTATACATTTATATATGACAGTGAATAAGTATATTTATATCATTGACCAATAAAATAATGACATTTAGATACAGGACCATAATAAAGTTTTGGAAACATGCAGGTTGAAGGAAATTTTAATGGCTATCGCTACGATAAACGGCTTGTTTTATAAACAGCAATTATTTTTTTTGTCAAATAGAACAGTTAGATTCTGATACAAATCAACCTATTTGTGCCGGAGTCGCCCACTCAACAATATATGTATATTGTCGAGCGAACCGAAATCTGTAACTCATACTGATAGAATCTTCCATCCTGGAACGTGTCGGAATATATTAATATATTATTATTTTAAATTATTAAAATGTGAAATAACACAATCTTTAAAATAAAGTTTACTTGCCCACGCCGGGATTTGAACGGATCTTAATTTATAAACAAATTATTTGATAAAAATGCACTGTATACGATGCACCATCTCTGTTACATCTTTATTATAAACTTTATCATTAGTTCCAATATATTTTATCACCCATATACATATCGAAGTCTGGTAATAAGTAGAAGGTTTTTGTCCCTTTTGTATAAAATAGTTACTTTAAAAAATCATTAACAGGATATTCATTGTAATGATATGGAAATATTCGGTATTGTAGATTCCATTCATTATTTCCAAAGTTATTGAACAGACTCCTTTGAATACATTGCGAGTATAATATAGCAGTCAGTATCCTTTTGTACCGCCCATAATAAAATTTAGCTTTTCTCAAATCTGTTCATTAAAGAACCTACTATTGTTATTATTCAAATATGTTCCAGGATTAAATAATGGCTTTTCCAATAACACGTGATCCCAATTATGTCATCTGCATGCAAATTGAATATAAATTTCTCTAAATAAACAATAAAAGTATGGTCCTGCATAAAACAAAACAATGTATTATGCACAAGATTACGCATCACCGCATTCATATTGTACATATAGTTTTCTATCAGTGATCGATGAACCGGTACATTTTTAGCCATAAATTCTTAAAATGGTATGCCTAGTCTGTAGTTAGAAGTAAGATAAAAATAAAAAAATAAAAATACATAGAATTATTGGAGCATATTCAAATTTTTTTTAAAGTATCTTTATATGAGAATACATTGCGATTACCCGCAATTTATGCATCACATGGATTTGCTCTCTGAAACGCACTACGAAAGTCTCCAATCTAGAAGGAATGGGACCCTTTCAGTAACGGCTTTTAAAATTATAAACTCTTTCATTGATAGCCCATACCTCTTGGAATGCTACAAATTATTCGTACCGAACAACTACCGCCAGGGTCGCCGCCACAACTTGCTCTGTATTCCACAGGGCAGAACGAACGTTCTGGCCCAGCATAGCATGACAAGAGGTATGGTGCTGATAAATGATATCTCCAGGTCTCTTGACATTTTCAACATTAGCCTTGAAGATTTCAAGAAAAATTTCAAAACAGGAACTGTAAAATATATATTATTGTAAAATTTTCATTTATTTACATGTATATGTCATGTGTATTGTAATAGGAGTTTTCAATCAGTTACACACAAAACAAATTGTACATTGAGTCGTTGATGTGATTTTTCACAAATACGGCGCTATACAAATCATCCAAATATTATTATAAGACCTTCTTGTACTTCTCCATCTTCTACATTTATTCAGTGCTCCGATTTGTTTACCAGTCACATTGTTAATATTAAACTAGAATGATTCGACTATTATTTTTAGGAACTGATATGATCGATTTTTAATTAGACCATACAGAGTAAGGCGCTTCCTTCTGGGTTTAGCCAATGGAGTAATGGAATTTCTGTACACTTTAATATTTCTCATAAACAAGCAATTTATTTGATAGCATCTAAATTAATAATAAATACCGACAACCGACATAAAAGTCGGTAGTAAGTATCGTATTGGTGTAATTGAATATGCCGGAGAAATCAAATAGTAATGGGCGGGACACACGCTTGTTGTAGACATGTAGAATTAACGAACGAAATATTAGAACCTCGTCGCTCAGTAGTATAAAGGGTCCCACTCACAATCTGATTGAGAGGGGGAGTCTGGTCCAGCCAAGTAAATATTTTTTTTTACTAAAATATTTCTGTACATGTGAAGTATATATTTAAGTTAAAGCATGAAATTCGACCTATAAATATAGAACGGAGAACGGTGTTACAGTTCAGGGCAGTTGCCCTGATGATGGACACTGTAACGCTGTCCGAAAGCTTGGCTAAAGAAGAAGTTAGTGCAACACATCATAATGACCAAAAAATAAAGCAATTTAATATTATCAATATTTTTATTTGTGTCAGTTTTTCTACAAAAAATTGTTTATATGGTCGTATCACTGGGATAATGTCCCTTTTAAATTTGGGCTGTGAATCCGAGAAAATTTCGATGTTAGAGTTTAGACTGACGGCCGGCGTAGTCCAGCGGTAGGGCGTTAGACTCCCATTCCGAAGGCCGCGGGTTTAAACTCGGCGTGTAATAAATAAATTTTATTTAATTGATTTGTGTTATTTCAGAATAAATTATTTAAAATAATATATAGTATATTTGCGGCACGTTCCAGAGTAAGACCACCATTCAGAATTGAAACGTTGCTTGAAATGGCTTTAGCCTTGTTTAGTGACTAGATCTGAATAGCCAGGTACTTCCCCACCTTCCTCTTCCTCATCTCCTTCCCTTGCCCACTTATCTTCAGCCTCATAACATACCCCAATTGGGGATGCCATAGTCTCAATGGCTCCAGACGAGAGCAGTTGGGACTCTTGTTAGGTAATCACTATAAAAAAACACAAATATTGTTGATAACTGTATGAAAAGCACGGATAATTGGCGAATTAGTTGCTGCGTTCGTTTAGTAATGAATCGTGTGAAGTAGAGCTGTATAATGTGTACGGAAATATGACAAAAAATACAACATTCACGGCACACTATTCCAGATCCAGTTATTAATTTTGACAAAGTATATGTCCTGTTATTAGATTTGAATAACTAGGTCTCATATATTCGTTCAACTGTTTAATATCAAATCACCAATTGATACGCGTTTTATTTTATAAGTTGGTGCCTATTCGACATATTTTCAATGTCACAGTCAGTCAGATACAATATGTTTCAAGCATATGCGAGTTTCACTAAAAAATAGGTTATTTTAATAATAATGCCATGTAAAAGACAGGAAAATACTCTCAGTATGGTAATGGGGTAATTCAGAATTGAAAAGTGACTTGAAATGGTTTTAGCCGTGTTTGATGACTAGATCTGATTTTTTTCCCCATCTTCCTCTTCCCAATCTCCTTTCCTTCCCCACTTATCTTCAGCCTCGCAACGTACTTAGGGATGCCATCGTATCATTGTCTCTGGGGGGTTGGGACTTTTTTGTGGTGTTCACATAAATAAAAATAAAAATGAGATAAGTTTGTTTTCTTCTCTCTCATTGAGTTTTCTCACATTTTTTTAATGTGCAATGGAATTTTGTGCCCATAAATGTAATACACCATTGAAGAAGAAGACAACACTAATAATCTAAATTAAAATGTGAAAATGATCAAGACACAGAAAAATAATAACAGATAACAGAACCCCTCATCTTCCCGGACGCTTTAACCAATTAATTCAGCCATAACCACCTATTGCAAAACCGTCCTATTTTTCATAACATCTTTTTAAAAATTTCTTACAAAAATTTTTTTTTCATTAGAATCATAAATGCTCTCATGGTGCTTGCTGTCCTTTTCAGAAGGTATTTATTTTAATAAATTTGGAGTTTTTTTGTTGTTATTACTTGCTACTGTTATGCACTAGAGCGTTTTTGCCAACATTTTAGCCAATTTACAAATGCTCTCGAATGTTCGCTGGCCAAAATATGACCAATTTGAAGAGATATTTTTCTCGCGCGTTGTATACTTCAATTAATCATAAATATAACTTAGTCTTTTCACTTTTCACGAACCGAGATAAACGAAATATTTTTCAAAAGTCACTGAGTTACGGCGTAGTCCAGCGTTAGGCCTTAGAATTCCGAAAGCCGCGGGTTCGAACCCGGAGTGCGCAAATTTTATTTAATTGATTTGTGTTATTTCACAATTAATTATTTAAAATAATATATAGTATTTTTGCGGCAAGTTCCAGAGTGGAAGATACTCTTAGTATCGCCCTGGTGTAAGACCACAATTTAGAATTGAAACGTTGCTTGAAATGGCCTTAGCCGTGTTTAGTGACTAGATCTGAATAGCCAGAAACTTCCCCACCTTCCTCTTCCTCGTCTCCTACCCTTCCCCGCCTACTTTCAGCCTCATAACATACCCCAATTGGGTATGCCATAGTCTCACTGGCTCCAGACGGGAGTAGTTGGGACTCTTGTAAGGTATTCACTTTAAAAATAAAAAAATAAAATTGTTCGTGTATTATGTACTTAAAAAAGGGCATGTTTCAATTAAAATTTACATCATAAAATTTAATCTCCAAAGTAGGTACTAGTATTCCTGCGTAGTAGGCAAATACGCAGGAATAATGTGTTGATTAATTTTACGATTTTTTTAAATATTTTTTTATGAATCTTAAAAATATGTACATTTATTATAAACTTCTTACTATAAGTAAGAAGTTTATAAGTCTTCATATTAAAATTTGGAGGTATGATTTTTTTAATGACGGCGAGAAATTTCTAGATCGGACGCTCAGAAATTCTGAACACTGGACGCATTTTAAATATTATTTCGAATGGTAAAATTATCTACCCACCTTCGTTAAAACAGATTTTTATTTTCAAGAAAAAAATATGAATAATGTTAATGTATCGATCTACTTGCAACGGTGTCAGCTAAATTAATTAAAACGCTGTAATATTGTCGCACGTTTTTTAACAATCTATATTTAAATTCGGCAAAGAGAACGAACATCACCAAAATCTGTCTTAACACTTTCTCATTGCTCCATCTCAATCCCAAATTTATACATACGCATACATAAAAATTATTTGCAAAAAGTCTCCTATGCTCTTTGCCAATCATTTATAGAATGTGGATTGGATGGAGATCTGCCATAATCACCCACGTGAAGCAGCTCGTGAAAACACAGAAAATAATAAGGATAAAATATTTCACTTTGTATTCTTAATTTACTTCTTTTTCACCAGATTTACAGGAACGGGTTTAGTTTTTCCCATAGGAAAAACTAAACCCTTTCATACACTTTTCCATATAAATGATCATCTAGTAAATCCACGTTATGCAAGTGTATTATATAAGTATAATTAATACAAAACAATACAAGAACAACACGTTAATCTACCAAACTATTAAATGGGAATATAATTCACCGTCTCCAGATATTTTCATATCAGAGGGTTCGGCTCTGTGGAATTCCTAATTTGACCGATAATCCTACTGATCCCTCAATATAAATATTTAAAAAATCTTTCGTAATTCTACATATATTTAAAATGACTGATTTTTGCATTTTTATATACAAATTCTTTGACAAATCTAATATGCCTAAATTTTTAATAAGAGAGCTAGGTATAATGCCAGTAGCCGAAATAACAAAAGGTAATATTTTTATAGTCTGAGAATGCCAAATTCTTTTAATTTCATTTCCTAAATCTGTATACTTTCTTATTTTTTCAGAAACAGATTTTTGAATATTAGATATTGTATTTTAATTTTAATTTGTATTGTCATTAAATAAAAAAAAATAAAAAAAATAATGAAGATAATTCTGGAAGTACCTACCCGTAAGAACTCCATCAGAAAAAATGATTCAAAACTAAAAATTAGAAAACTCAACTAAAAAAATGCTCAATTAGAATTTAAAGGAAAATAGAGTGCCTTAGTGACCAAAACGTAAAAAGTACTAATTTGAACATCAAAAAAAAAAATTCATCAATTCCATGATACAAACGCCCTTCCAAGGAAATTTAAAATACCACGGAGAAAAACCAAATCAACATATGGCTAATTAATCACGAAGATGAGGAAATAATACAAATTGTGAAATAACACCAACACAACCTAAAGTCAAATGATGTAAAATGTAGATTACGATGTAAAAATCAACAAACGTGAAGATCACAAAATCAAGATGTAACACCAAGACATCTACCCGCAGTCCACATGGGAACAGGAATCGCTAGTGAGGAAGACTGAATAAACTAAAATACTTTGTATTTAAATAGTCATTAATAAAAAAAATACACACTGCTCTCTTATTACGACTCTTGACTTCCTGGGGCCTTACCAAATTCATACAGATTAAACTCAAATAATAAATCACTTATCTAATCAATTTTGCAGTACATTTTGCGCTGAGTAATTTCCTAATCTTATTAACGGTTACATCGATTTCCTTTACAAATTAATTCAAGATTTTTAATACGCGCTGGATCAAACATTTATTAATTTAAAGGTATTTGGTTTTTATGACTCTTATTTATTTAGACACCAAATATCTTGGACATATCATCAATAATAAATTAACAGATGATGAAGATATTGACAGGCAGAGGCGAGTACTGAGCATAAAATGTAACATGCTTAGTAGAAGATTTCAGCTTTGCAGTCCACGGGTGAAAAGGACGCTCTTTCTAGCCTTTTGCACTACTCTGTATACGTGCGAGCTCTGGGCAAAGTTCAAAAAAAGCACCATGGAAAGGCTTCGGGTGCAATATAACAATGCATACCGCTTGCTATTCGGACTTCCCAGGCACTGTAGTGCCTCCTCAATGTTCACAGAAGGGCGAGTTCCAGGATTCAAAGCTGTAATAAGAACCAGGGTTGCAGGACTGAGGGAAAGAATAAACCGCTCCAGAAACATACTCGTCATAGAATCCCGTATGACCCCAGGATCGAGCATAGAAGACCATTGGAGAAAGACACTGGCTCCCACAATCCTAGATCCGATGGATTCCTGCGTTTCCGTGTCTTGATTTTACTTTTACTTTACTTTTATTTTTATATCTTTTTTACTTTTTGATTTTGATTTTTACTTTTACTTTACTTTTATGTTTATATATTTTTTATTTTTTACGTTTCATATCTATAAAATATTTATGCTTTTCAATATTATATGTACATATAATATCTATGGGATGTGTGGGATTGCACTCACCTCCCCACATTCTGGAACAAAGAACTTATTATTATTATTATATTATTATGACACACTCCATTAACTATATAACCAGATAATTTAAAAGAAGCTAATCGAAAAACATTGTCTTAAATTCTATCTTAGAGATTAGCCAGTTCTTTTTTACAAATGTCGCGAAAGGTACAGAGCTACCTTTGTTGTATGTATATTTATAGCAAATGGCCTCAATCAGATCAGAATAAAGCTGCCATACTTGTTTTGGCGAATTTGTCGGCCAGTGGCACCTGACGAGCATCTCGTCAGTGGAGATCAAAAGATATCATCTCGGATGGTTATATCGCTACTAAATTCAAATCAATTCAGTTTATTATTTTAAAAACATTACAAAATTAAACATTTTAATGCATTTAAATACATATATTAATATTTGTAATCAACTATACTAGTAGTGTAAGCCTTGCCTACGCAACTTCGTTGATGTTAAATATGTTTATATCTGAGTGATTCTCTTGAATTGAAATTTTGCTGTCCCTACCGGTATGACCATTGGCAAGTTATCCCACAGGTTGGAAGAACAGTTTATGCTGTCGGTACGGAGATAACCATCGGTGACATAGAAATGAATGCTCTCTTTGAAACCATCCATGAATCAATCTGAAGAATTGTGTAGGAATGACTCGTAGATGGTTCATTCAGAGCGTACTCAAAAGAAAGTCAGTGGAATAAAGCTAAGGGTAGCAGCCATATTCCCCCATGCAGAGAAATCTTAGAAATATATTTTTCTGAACTCTCACCAGCATGGAGGAACACTAAGACTAAGACTCCAAATTACAGACCCATTTTCAAGTCTACTCCTCAATAAGGAAATGAATAAAATTATGAGATCAACGGAAGCTCTAAAATTCCTTGCAGTGCATAGAACGAAGCCCCGCATTCTCAATGATATGCTACGAGCTATCTCAGTATGAGCACGAAATGTCTGCCCTGATACTTATCAAACGTGATTTCAGGATCCTTTACGGTGGCGACGGAGACAAGTTTTAAACTTAGATTTCTCAAATGACTTTGTCAAAGCACAATGCGCAAATTTTTTTTTTTCATAATTGTCATGTGCCGGTACTAATAATATTTTAAATCAATGATTATTGGTTGTAAACATACTTTTTTTACAATTTATTATAATTTATTCACATCTAATGAGTTTTCTTCCAGTTGGACAACAACTGCGATAACAAATTATAATGTTGTAAAATATTACATGAGAAAACTCATACATGGTTTTTGATTCAGAAACTAACATCGAAATCAAAAATTACAAAGTAATTTCGTACATTGTTTAGTGACCAGATCTGAATAATCAGATACTTTCTTATTCTATTTATCAAAAATTCCTTTAAATTCAACCTAAATATAATTGAATTATTATCACCAATGGCGTAATATGCAATAATTCTTGAACCTCCTGCCCAATCTTAACATTGGTTGTATTCGACAGGTGTTTTGTGACATTACGATTCCTAATACTGAAACCCTATGTTTGCAAATTTACTTAATCCAACAAAGACAGAATCTAGCAATGACTTACTCAATCCCACCTTGGACCCGAAGTATTAAAAGCCTTTGTAACACTGTTCGCCCTCATGTTTGTTGTTGATAGGTTGTATGTGGTGCATAATATAACATAATATATGGCGAGCAGGTACACAAAAGTAGATCAGCCCTCATTGTAACTCAAACTCCTGAGAGTAATGGCATGGTCATCAAGATGTCGTGTAGAGGAATCTGCAGTCAACGTCGAGAGACGGTGCAATTATGTGCACCAATGCACTCGTACCAAGTGATTAAAAAGTGTAGAATTTTATACTGTATGTCAAGCGTAACACGCGACATAATCAAATCGAATCAGTTTTATGAAATTGCCGATATTTTTTTTTTGAATTGCAAGATATCTAGGGAGGTTAGGCTAAATCTGCATGCAAATCTGAATCTGGTTTTATATTTTTAGCCGGTTTATTAAAAATCCAAAATAATAGTCTAGAAATTTGTTTTTCGACGGGACCCCTTCTTTGTTGGTGCTACAATGAGAGATTTGTGTTAGGTAGTTGTTAAATGGCCTGCAAATTTATGCGTGACTTACAGCTGTCGTATTAGAAGATTAAAAAATTATGCGTATAAATAAGTTTTTATTTATATTGGGTTCATAAAGATGCTCTCATATATACTAGAGAGAACATTACAGTAATAAAAAAATTAAATGATATTACTTTAACCTGTTAAATAGGTACATAAAATTACAAATAAATACTCAGTCAAAGGATACTTAATAGGTTCCAGTTTTAAAATTATTTAATTTTAAAACTGACTCAAATAACACACAATAAGTGTAAAGAGAAGCAAGAGATAAAAGAGATAAACAAGACACAAGAGACACACATTTTCTAAGTTCTAAATTCTATCTTGAAAAAATTATCTGTCTCTCAGAAACTGGGCGTACTGTACAGGGCCCGCTGATACTTTAATAGTGCACAACTGCTAACCCTGTTCAAATCGCAAGAGACACAAGAGACACAAGAGACACAAGAGACACAAGAGACACAAGAGACACAAGAGACACAAGAGACACAAGAGACACAAGAGACACAAGAGACACGAGAGACACGAGAGACACAAGAGACACAAGAGACACAAGAGACACAAGAGACACAAGAGACACAAGAGACACAAGAGACACAAGAGACACAAGAGACACAAGAGACACAAGAGACACAAGAGACACAAGAGACACAATAGACACAAGAGACACAAGAGACACAAGAGACACAAGAGACACAAGAGACACAAGAGACACAAGATACCCAAGAGACCCAAGAGACACAAGAGACACAAGAGACGCAAGAGACGCAAGAGACGCAAGAGACGCAAGAGACGCAAGAGACACAAGAGACACAAGAGACACAAGAGACACACATTTTCTAAGGTCTAAATTCTATCTTGAAAAAATTATCAGTCTCTCAAAAACTGGGCGTACTGTACAGGGCCCGCTGATACTTTAATAGTGCACAACTGCTAACCCTGTACAAATCGCAAGTACGCCCCACGGTTGAATTTATCTGAAAAAAAAAACCATCGACTCTGTGCAGAAACGGGCGGTTCGCTTGATAGATTCTCCCATCTTAACAAACGGATTGCAATCTTTAGAGCACAGGTGTTGGGTGGGAATGTTATCCTTGTTCTACCGGTATTTCAAAGGAAGATGCTCCGAGGAACTAGCGTCATTGATCCCCTTAGCACCTGAGACCCTCTGACCCCCCTGCCAATTCGGGAAACACGCCAAACGCGCGCCCAACATATGTACACGGTTGACATTTGTCACATGAGAACGGGTCGCTTCTAAGACTCGTTCTTATGTTCAACAGCTCGGCTATGGAACGATTTGCCGGCCTCTGTGTTTCCTCCTTCCTACAACATGGGTCTCTTCAAAACCCACGTTCACTCCTTCCTCTCCTCAAAATGGCCCTCATCTCAAAGATGAAATTGGCCCTGAGGGAATTTATTTTCCTCAGGGCCTCCTGTGTGGAGTTAATGTAAAAAAAATAAAAAAATCTGTATCATCGGCTTTTCTGGGCAGTCGAAAGGTATTATGTAAATCTTTCTAATCGGTGTAGAACACACTTCTTGGAATTACTTGTTCGGCGCGTAATTCTAATAATCTTCCTATGTCACTTTAGATGTGATTTTTCAAGACAGAAAAAAAACCCTTTGACAGATTGGCTGGCATCATAAATTGGGCATTAGTGTTTACGGCACCAGGGAGGGCTCAGGTTCTAACCACGCATATCATTTTAAAGGTCATTAAGACTGTTTGTAAACAGTTTCTTTTCTATTGAATACTGCCTATAGCTTTTTGATTAGTATAACAGTTACGTAGGGCTGATGTTTCTGAATGGAGCAAGTCAATATTAATGTAAATTAAAACGTATTGTGAATTATGCGTGTGTTGGGAGTTTTTTCTAATAATAAATCATTTATAAATAAGATGTTAGGGTAGACCTCTATCATTTATTAAAATACGAATGAAAGGAAAATGTAGATGATTAAATTTTGATGAGAAAAAATTTAAAAACCAAGCTTATTCATTGGTTAATTTGCCCAAAAATATGTTATCTCTTTTATTAACACTTATGCGTATCATGATGTCTGCTATCCACATTTAAGAGAAAATCTTTTTTATTTGTGATGGCAATCATTGATAATAAAAATATAATAATTAAATTGCGTAAAACTTTGATGTCTATCACAAAGTAAATAATCATATAAATATATATTTTTTAAATTTATGCGTTTATGTCCGTGTTAAATCTTCCCAACAGGAAAAACTAAACCCTTCCACACACTTTTCCACAAATGATCATCCAGTCAATCCACCCTATGTAAGTGTACTATATACGTAAGTAAAATAAATACAGAACAATACATGAACAACATGTCAAATTCCACTAGAGACCAAATGGGAACAGATATTGACTAGTGAGTCGGGTAGCGCACATGATCTGTAAATAACCATTAATGTCAATAAACGCCCGGGTTACCGGCATTAAAAAAAATTCACTGACTCCAGATATTTTCATATCAGATGGTTCGGCTCAGTAGAACTCACAGATGGACCGGTAAATCCCACTGATCTCCCAATATAAATATTTAAAAAATCTTTCGTAATCCTACATTTATTCAAAATGATTGATTTTTGATTCATGTAAAACTATATCAGGTCTAATATGACTAATTGTTCTGTCTGTTAATATAGTTTTATAATAATAAATTTTATATAATTCATTTTCTAAAAATCAATTTGGTTCGTATTCATAATGTGGTACTACTATATTACGGCAGTCAATCAAGATGTTTAATTACCAAACTTTGGTGAATTATTTTTTAAACCTGACTGTGCCTAAATGTATAGACTCGGCCGGCGCTAATACAAAACATCCCGATATAATATGTTCTATAGTTTCCGGAAAAGTCATTCATTTTCTACATAAATCATCAATTTGATTTGTATATTTTATTATATGCTTCCTATAAATTTTAGTATTAATGACTCTATCTTGAATGGCAAACATAAATCCTTCTATTTCTGCGCTCAACTCTCCAATACTCAACCATTTGTTTGACGAAAGTTTGTCACTATACGTTTGGTTGAGATAGTTTAAATGTTTTGCGTGAATAATTTTATTTGACCAGGAATCCAATAATTCCTGGTTGGTATTTATAAAAATGTTGGCATTCTCTGGTTGGTGTAATGTTTCTATCTACATTGCAATTTAATTTGTGCATTTCTGAGCTATTAGCTTTCCTATGGAAAAAAATTCCTTAACATTTCTACCTGATTGTGTTTCAAAGTTATTTTGACTTTACCTCTACCTCCTTAATTTCTAAGTAAATTAATTCGTTCTATGGCTGAATTTGGACGAAGACAATTAAACTTTGTTAACGTAGTTCTAATTAATCGTTCTAAGCAATCTAAATCTGTATTGGACCATTTAATTATGCCAAATGGGTACGTTAATAGAGGTATTGCCTAATTATTTATTGTCTTTACTAAATTTTTAGAAGATACATTGATATTTAAACATTTTCTGATTACTTTGAAATTTAATCCTAATGTCATTTTTAATACTACTATGATCTAATCTGTTCGATTGTGGGTATCCTAAATATTTGTAAACCTCATTCCTTTTCATACTTTTCATTTTGAAATTTCTAAATATACCCTCGTATATATCTACAATTTCGCATTTCTCTAATGGATCGTTCTACATTTATCTAAACCAAAAGTCATTATGATTATTATTATAATTTTTGTAACTATTATTTGTATGAATAATATCTGTTTGGTTAAATAATAATGTGAAAAAATCCAATTTAGTACGAGAGAGCTACACTCCCGTTTTCTTTCTGCAGAATTTTTGAATTATTTAAAGTAACATGGTAGACAACAACCTTAAACATTTATTGCCAATGGCGCGAGTAAAACTGCTCGGTACTAAGGGTACGTGTATTTATTTATCAAGGGTACGCGTATTATTTGTCGTTAAATTTAAAAATGATTTCTGAATACTTTTTCAATAATTTCTAGAACAAAAGAATTTTAATGACAATACTTTGATAATAATAATTTGAAACAATAAAATTTGTTTGATATAAAATTATGCATTGCCCGGAAACAGTAGGGACAGAATCGGAATTATTGTTTACTTGTATCTTTTCGTACACCATGGTAAAATGTCTCTTTTCCATAAAAAAATATATATAGTTATCTTAAATAGCAATTTCGCTTTTTCAAAAGATCGGAATCGTCAGCGAGATTTTAAATATCCTAAATAAATAAATAATAGTATAATATATAATAATAGGAAAGAATATAAATAAATTGATAAGTGGTAGGTATTGTTATTCAGAAATTCACTGTTTATAAATAATAACCGCTAAATACTTACGAATTCTACAGATTTATTGTTAATATTGGCTATTTATTTAGACAAATTACTTATCTAAAAAAAGAAACCTGTTGATATAATCTAATTAAGTTGCTAACCTTGATAAATTAGCATCATTCAATTTCCTTTAAAACGGGTTTCAAGCAAAAAATTAATACCAATACGTAGTTTAAATATACGTGGTTTAAAAAAAAATGTATTCAATTATGGTGTTGATTCCAATTTCAATATGTAATTGGACCACTAAGTCTAAGTTATTATCCCCCAAAAAAATGTATTAATTCGAATTTATATTAGGGACAAACGATAAGAGAAATTTACTAAATAACTTGCTTTGTGAGGTTATCTTTGAAAAAACTTTTTGTGATATTATAATTGTAGATTTTCATAAACAGTAGAAATCTGTAGGTACCTACATAAAAATTGTGAATGTGCACAAAGCAATAAAAAAAACATATTTTCTACGAAAAATCCTATTTTGTGCGGTCCTTGTTTTAACAATACAAAATATTTTATACATGTAACTTGAGTGATGAATGGAGTTGGAAGCTGCAAATACTTTCGGGAGTATTTGCTCTCCAGATGGAAACCATCGTTTTCCAAGAGAATACAGTTTTAAAACGCCAAAAACGGGAAGTTTCTTGTCAAGAGTTTTGGATAATATTTGTTTGTTAGAAAAAATACCCATAATTAAAAAAAATGGCCCTGAAACTTCTCACTTTGTTTGGGTCAACATATGTTTGTGAAGCAGCATTTTCCAAGATGAACATCATTAAAAATAATTTCCGGAGCAGACTTACCGATGAACTTCTCAAAGATTTTATGACAGTAGCCTGCACAAACTTAAGTCCAAACTTCGGGCGTTTAGTCCAAGGCAAAAAATGACTTTTTTCTTATGAATATTGTAAAAAACCCTTGATACTTCTTTTTATTCAAAACTTTTGTTTATAATTTGATAAAATAATATTCCTGAACCCATTCGTTTTTTTTAAATTTTTTATTGATATACCGGACCGCGACAATCATGCTATTAAAAAAAAAACGGACCTCTAATGAAAGTAATTGGTGACCCCTGTACTAAAGTGAACATTAGATTATGTTTTTTTTTTTTGGGTATAATTATCATTTAACCTGCCTACTCTATTATAAATTTTAGTTATATTTTGAAAATTTGAAAACAAAACGAACTTTTTTTATAGAAAATGTGTTTTGGTATTCAGATCTAGTCACTAAACACGGCTAAAGCCATTATTAAGCAACGTTTCAATTCTATAGTATCTTCCACTCTGGAACGTGCCGCAAATATGGTATATATTATTTTTATTAATTAATTGTGAAATAACACAAATTAATCGAATAAAATTTATTTGCGCACGCCGGGTTCGAACCCGCGACCTTCCGATTGGGAGTCAAGCGTCTTAACACTCCACCACGGACGGCCGTCAAATTAAAACAAATTTAATATATATAAGAAATAATTTTTTTTAAATTATTAATTATTTTATGTCTATTACGAAAAAAAACGTCTACTATTTACTTTTTAGAAAATTCGTCAAATAATATTACGTCCGCGTTTTTTAAAAAATTTGAAATGCAGGTAGGTTTTTTTTACATGAGCGAAATTTTTTTAACATAAAAAAAAAAATCATTTAAGTTTTCTCTTTATATCGGTATGAAACCGCGATCTCGAGTCCAAGGATCGTACCGCTCTGTCACGGATATAAACATGTGGTATTCTCACGTACCTAATAAAATAAGTGACAGTGAATAAAATGGATGATTGACCTAAAAATCTGTAATATTGACTACTACATGTTCAGTGCGTTTTTCAGGCCTAGATTTATCAAATTAAGTAAATGTCGGGGATACCAGTTAATCAACATGGTGGCTGCAAAAGAGATCTATCACTGTCATGGAATAATGTCACATCTGTATTGAACAAATTAATATGTCGATACGATACGAAGATGATACTTTATTACTCCCACGTGCCTTATAATATACATATAAGAAAATAATTAATGTTTCCTGCTGGTCGTAAAGCTGTTCATTCCAAAACACTATAATTTCTATGTGCGTACTACTAACGATAAGCGCGAGGGTTTACAAATTCGATACTGATGTATGTGCTAAAAATTAAAAAAAAGTCCCAACTGCTCCCAATCGCTTGAAGCTAATGAGGATTATGGCATCCACGTGGAAAAATGTTTTTTTATTTTTTATTTATTTAATATTTATAGGGTTTTTTTTACAATAAATACATAATTTTTTCATTTTATACAGTGTTAAAAGAGTAGATAAGAATAGCTTTTCCTCACCATAAAGAGACGAGACTCTTGCGTTTGGTGAGGAAATTTTAGTTCAATTATATAATATTATGTGTAATAAATGTAATAAAAGTAAATAATACAATATGGCAAAAACAAGGGATAATTAAGAAAATGCAAGATTTATCAATAAAGGATTTAAAAGAAACAATAATAATAGTGAGTTATGGACTCTTATAGTAGTTTTAGGTATTTTTTTAACTTTTGCTGAAATTCCTGAATATTTCCGATTATTTTCAGATACAATGGTAGTTTGTTATAATATGTTATACCTAGATAGAGATAAGTATTTTGTGTGTGCTTTGTACTAAATTTAGGGATTTTGATAGTATTATGATATCTTGCTGATGAATGGAATGGTAAGTTATTTAACTGTACTTCTTTGTAAATTTGTAGTATTGAATATTTTTTATATATTTTGTCTATTGTAGGTAAATTGAATATTGAAAAGAGAATTTCAGTAGGAAATATGGATGGTTTTTTCAATATTACTTTAATTGTCAATCTTTGAACAATTTTGAGATGATTTAAATATTATAATAAGTTCCTCCCCAACTATGGGGAGTTATGGGGCCAACAGACCAAGCTATAGAAGCTCAAGCGTTATTTGGCTTGGCCTACTTCAGCATATCGCTTGTCATACATTCCCTTTAGGAATGTACGGCAACCGATATGCCTAAATACGCCAAACCAAATAACGCTTGAGATTTTATAGCTAGGTCTGTTGGCCCCATAAATGATACAATTAATGTAACTAAGATACTATTATTATAATTTTTTTTTTAGCCGTCAAGGAGTCAGTGAGACTAAGGCATCCCAAATTAGGGTATGTTGTGAGGCTGAAGATAGCTTGGAGGGGAAGGAGATGGGGGAGAGGAAGGTGGGAAAGTACCCGTATATTTAGATTTGGTCACCAAACACGGCTAAAGCTATTTCAAGCAATGTTTTTTAGTTCTGAATGGTGGTCTTACAGCATGGCGATACAGAGAGCATCTTCCACTCTGGATCGTGCCGCAAATATATTTGCTAGGATATTTTTTTTTTATTAATTATTTGTGAAATATCACAAATTAATCAAATAAAATTTATTTGCGCACGCCGGGTTCGAACCCGCGACCTTCGGATTGGAAGTCTAGAGTCTTGTCCCTCGACCACGCTAGCCGTATGATTGGTTTTTAATATGAATTGTTGGTGTCCCTAAAAAAATAAAATAAAACCCCCAATTGAGGTATGCTGTGAGGCTGAAGGTAGCAGGGAGGGGAAGAAGATGTGGTAGAGGGAGGCGGGAAAGTTCCTGGCTATTCAGATTTGGTCACCAAACACCGATAAAGCCATTTTAAGCAACGTTTCTATAATGAATGGTTTTCTTACACCAAGACAATACTGAGAGTTTCTTTTAAATAATTAAATTGTGAAATTAGACAAATCAATGAAATACTTACTTCGGGATTTGAACCCGTGACTTTCGAATTCCTTGTGGATAACTTATCTCTATAGGCCGTCAAGTAAGTATTTGACTACCATGTATTATAGAAAACCAATGTGTTTTACTATGCCTCTTTCAAATGGGTTATTGTTTAATTCTTTAGAAACAAAAGTTTGCCCTTTTTTATGCACACTATAACTAACTCCATGACTATCTCATGAAAAATCACGTGATAGTAATATTACATACTAATATCTCTTCGAAACGTGTTCCACTATTAACACAAGAGTATCTATCATCAGTGCGTGGGGAACGGATTCAGTAGTTTCCGGTAGTTCGGTGTTAGAGATTTGGAGGTCAAATTGGACTGAATGGAGGTAAAAAAGTGTAACCGTTGTTTATCATATAAATATAATACATCAATGGGGATCGTTTGTATTCACAACAAATCAGTTCCAATTTTGAAAATTCCAAAAAAAAATTTTTTTTGTTAAAAAAATTATATTAAAGGTAGGTACTTTATCGCTTGTTTGATTTTACCAAACAAATTGTTCAATTTGGGGGGCGGGAATGGGTACCGCCACCCGGGAACCATTTATTGGATAACCAACACCTCTGATATAGGTCACCCCAAGTGGTTCGCTACTTTTGGTGACTTAGCAGGGGTGCCCGGGTTCATGGGGTAAGGTTTATATAGGTCTTGGCGGCGGATAATCTAGACATACTGAACCCCAGATTCCTACCCAACGCTCATACCTTTTTCCTTCCCAGAACTTCATCTCCTTCTTTTCCTTAAAAATCCCTCCACACAGCATCCCCAAAGATGGTGGACCTAATGTAAAAAAAAAAAACACTTCCAATTTAGAAATGAATGACGCTTACATTTAACTACAAAGTTTAAACTACAGTTCTGTTACGTACAGAGGCATATCCGAAATTAGTGTTTTTAATAAAACTTTTACATTCAAAATCGTTGTTCATGACGTTATTCACAGAAATTCCTCAGTGTTTTGGTTATTTTATCTTATTTTTGATATTAAGAGTAAAAGCTTTTCATAATTTGGTGTTAAAATAAAACGGAATTATTTATTTTTTGGGTTTTTACAAGGCACGCGAGCTGAATAGTATGCGTTATGGACACTTACGGCAGCAGCCGTTACTAAAAATCACACCCTTCGTTTAATTGCAAAAAGTTTAACGTACTATCTTTTACGGAAGGTTCGCCTTGGAAATTGATACAACACCCTGTTTTATAGTAGCTTGCGGAAGACTGATAGAGAGAATTCAATATTTATTTATTTTTAACATTTATTTATTTGATACAATAACATTATTTAATAAGGTGAACCTCACTGTAGCTCGTTGGCGCTAACAAAAAAATGTACAAAGAAGCGAAGCTAGCAGACCACAATAGAGCGCTGGTACCTACCCTAATATATGATGAGGCTTATGCGTTGTAAAGACCATGTATTATCGTGTGAGAAATGTGGAGTTCCGCAAAAAATGCAAGGCTGATGTAAAATTAAGATAGAAACCCTCTTATGGTTCGGGCATTTAGAGTGAATAAACGAAGACAGGAGTTTAAGGTGAATATCTGAAGCATATGTGAGTGGTAGAAGAAGTCGGGGACGCCCGAGGAAGACATAACACGATCAAGTGAATCAGATTCTTGAGTCGGGCCATGTCAAAAGTTAGAATATTAGGAGAGCATGTATGAGACGATGTACGAATGTGAAAGAGGTTATTGTTAAGTTCTGCAAGTATTTTAGATTTACATTATTGTGACAGCTGCTTCCATGATACTAATAAAAAAGCAATATAACTTGCAGAAATTAATAAAAAAAAGTAATATTAAAAACAAATATTCAAAGGATTAAGAATACTTACACTAATTTATAATATAAAATAATACTTGCACATAATTTATTACACATCGTAGTTACAACGCTTAGGAAAAAAATCATATATATTATTGCATACTTAAATTATATCTAATATTGTAAATTTTAATGTACTATGTATTATAAGCTAACACTTCTAAACCCGTAACCTAAAATAACTTCATATTTTTATGCTGTAAATTTTTTATAATTCCTACATCCTGTTATCACGTACCTGGTTTATACTTTTCAATATAGAGTTTTGGTTTCAGAGAAAAATAATATTTTTTTGTTTTTTATGGTTTTCAGTTTTTTGTTATGTAATTATGTACATTTCTTAAGGACTAATAATATGAACTAAAACCTGTCAACTTGTCTGTCCTAGAACGGGAAACTTTCCTAGTTGGACAGGCAAAGCTTTCTTATATGTAAAATGTACTTTTTTTGTATCCTTCTATAATAAATAAATAAATAAAATAAATAAAAATAAAAAGTAAATGCATTATCATAGTTCACTTTAAATGCATTTACCTACTTATTGAATAACAAAAGTGAAAGACAATATTTAAAATGTGAATTGGTGAGAGTATTTATATGTTTTTTTGCTTTGTGCAAATCGAAAGATGTTTATGGTATTTAATTAATTCATTTTGTTAAAAAAAAATGTTTATTAGATTGTCTACATTTTCAAAATTTAAATTTTATTAAATTATCTTTTTGTGAAAGTTAGCATCCTTAGAGTAGGAACTTAAATTATTATGTTTCCTGGCAATGATTTTGTATTTTGCAAATAGAAAATCTCTTTTTTTTTAGTTTTTCAGTCAGTAGGTTGTAATGTTGCCTGAATTTTTTTTCATAAATAGTTTTACAGCTGTAGCAAGAGACATACGTACAAAAATTTATTTCTTTCAGGTTATAGCACTCAAATAAAAACAATTCTGAAAAAAACCAATCTCAGTGGTTTATTGTTACCAATACCGACCAAATTTAATTCCGTCAAATATTTGAAGATGAACCTTTTTTTTCAAAATAAAATATTAGCCTATATTGAAAAAGGATATTCCCAGTGAGACACAGTAAAACAAGGGCAAACCTTATCTATAATAAATATGATCATTGCCGTCTTAGAACTTACCCGTATGATCATTACCGTGATCTTACCCGTCTCAGACATCGTCTCAAACATCGTCTAGTGAGACGCGTAACTTACTTTCTTTTAAAAACATTATTTTACTTCAATAAGCGCCCGGGTTGCCGGCAATTAAATTATTATGAAACTGTCTGACAGTTTGATAATGCCTTCAGAAGGCGAAACAGCTGCCTTGCGTAATGATAATTTCGTAGCAGAATTTGTTTATTAATAAACTGTGTTTAAAAATGAAATAATAAGATTATTGAATATATAAACGAAATTACAATTATTTTATAGATTTGCCTACTAAAAAAATAATTTCTCGGTACATTGTCAGTTCATGTATACCTTTAAATTACAATTTTTTTGGAGAGTTGTGAGAAACTTTATTTTTTTTACTTATACAAAAAAAACTGTTTGTAGCATCATTTTATTCTCTTTTAAAAGCGAACACTTCTGTTAATATTTTTTTAAACCTTTTTACTAAAGGTCGAACGGCATAAAAATCTTCTTGAAAGGTTGCAGCTAATATTCCACGTAAAACCGTAATAATTATTATTTACGATGACCGTAAAAATGAATGAGTCGTTAGCAGTCTGCCTCCGCCCCGCGCCCGTTACACGGCGTGTGCCAGCTTTCTTCGAAAGCCGAGAATGTTCAAACGATGATAAAAGAACTATAGAAGATGTGTACATTGGAAAAAAATTAATTCATAAAATTGGAATCGATTTTGTTATTATTTTTTTGTGTGAATTGTTTGGAGATAATGAGATTTTTATTTGCTAATTGGTGTATGTTATGAGGATAAAAGTTTTCTTTAGTTTTAATGAGAGTGCCGCACAACGAACGCCGTTTGGTGCCAGTGAGACGACGGCATCCTTAATTGGAGATGTTGTGAGGCTCAAGGTAGTGTTACAGGGAAGGAAATGGGGAAAAGGAAGGGGGGGAAGTACCTGACTATTTAGATCTGGTCAGCACACATGGCTAAAGCCATTTCAAGCAACGATTCAATTCTGAATGGTGGACCTACATCGGAGCAATACTGAGAGTATCTTCCACTCTGAAAATCTTTGCATGAAGTAGGTATATAAAAATGAATTTGATCAAATAATTTTGGGCTATTTTTTCGTTGAATGGTTAATTTTTTTTTATCATTAACTCCACACAGGAGTATGTCATCTCTGGGAATGCCATGTGGAGGGTCTTTTTGAAGAGACAACGGAGTGAACACGGGTTTTGGAGACACCCGTGTTGTAGGAGGAAGGAAGTGCAGAGGCCGTCGAACAAATCGTTCCACAGCCGAGTTGTTGAATTCAATAGTTGTTACTATTAAGGTTTTTATTTTTGTGATTGATCACCTCACCCTTTTTCGCCACAAAAATTGACAAAGATTGATCGTTAAAACCCGACGATGGGGATAGCTTCGTCCTCGGAGTAAACTTTTCTAAATTTCTCTGATGAGGTACAACAGAATCCTCTACAATTCTTAATTCGAATATTCACCACCGTCCGTTAGGCTGTGGACCAATGGGCGGCAGGCCCCGCTAGCGGTGGTAGGTACAATGGCCGCCGCCAGCCAGTAGCATCGCGCGCCCTGGCGGCAAATGGCAAACCATCCCGCGCAAACACCACTGCCGTCAAACGTCAAACCGACTGCGGCCAACGCGCATGCGCCCGCCACCTGCCAGCCGCTAGCTCCGAGCACGAAAGCGCGTACGAAATGAAACGTAAAAGAAAATGACAAAACGTAATAGTTAACAATATTAATATGCGGAGGTTTTAAAACAAATTATGAAAAATTATGAAAATTATGATTGACTTTAATTTTTTGGTCAACGCCGTTTTTTTTTGTTGATGTGCTTTTTGGAACTTTGTTAATTTTTGAATAGATGAATTATTTATTGGTGTTTTTATATGAATATTTGACATTTTGGTTGTTTGATTGAGTGCTCTTCGGTGAAAATGGCGGCATCTTTAGCGGAGCTTTTACATTAATGAGGTATGTCTTAAGTTTATTATTTTTACGTGATTGGCAATTTATGTTTTTTTTAAATTTTGAACTGTTTTTTAAAACCGCTTTTTTTATATTAACTCCGCACTGGAGGCCTTGAGGAAAATAATTTCTCTTGGGGCCTATGTCATCTTTGGAGATGCTGTATGGAGGGTCTTTTTAGGGAGAGAAAGGAGTGAACATGAGTATATAAAAATAGATTAATTAAATAGAGCCATGTTGTTGAAGGGAGGAAATACAGAGGCCGGAAAATCATTCCACAACCGAGCCGTTGAACCCAAGAGCGAGTCGCAGAAGCGACCCGTTCTCTTGTGGCAAACGTTAACCGGGTACATATATTGGTCTTTGTAAAGCAAAGTACCTACCTACTAATTGTGTTTACGAAAAGCGTTGTAATTTTTATGACGCCAGATCTTGTCTCACAGATCATTACTTTATACATGCTTTACAGTTAATATTATTTTGGCGTGCATTTGTAAATTTTCACTCTGGTTTTAGAATTTGAATATTCGTGGAAAACAAAATAAAATATATTAATTTATATTTATATTTATAATTCCAATTTATTTGTTTTTTGAATCACAAAATTTAAATACATTTTTGAGAAGCTCTCGCATAGATATAAAACATATTTAACATACACATATTATATTTTGCATGTATTTTTTGCATACACTCATGACAGTTGATCCCGACATCTTTTTATACAATAAGCAGTCGGTTTAGAAAAAATACGGTATTCCTAATTTCTCAAAACATAAGTAACAAAAAAAAATTCAAACAGAGACATAATACACCGTTGCTGTTTCAGAGTGCCGAAATCTTACATGTTAAGGCTGTATATGGCAGAAAATTATAATTCAGCATACATTTACCCCACAGCATAAAGAGAAATTAGAACATAAATATAGCACTAGATTAACGCGCAACGACGGGTTAATAGTTCCAAAATTTAATAATAAGTACGGACAGAGAACGTTTGAATACAACACACCGAAGATATTTAATTTATTAGCTGACACTATAAAGCAATGTAATTCTATAAATAAGCTTAAATATATGGTGAAAAATTGGCTATCGGAAAAAAAATTATATTAATATTATTATAATTAATATAATTTTAAAAAAAATTATGAAAAAATGTTGAATCTGTAGATATAAGATGTAATTTTTTTTTAAATGTATATGTAAGTTGATATTAGCACCTGTTGACAAGCCAATTGAATTGGTTTAGCAGGACTTGTGTGTTGATACCATGTATTAAATTAATCTTTCAATAATTTTTTTTTAATATAAAATTTATAAATATAGCGTAGAAGGACAAATGTAAATAAATTCGTTTGATATCCATACCAACGTATTATTAAGGTATTTTGGAAGATGATTTTAAGTTTAATATTGGTAAATAACGCGTAAAAATTAATATAAAATTGGAAACATAATTTTGAGAAGCCTAAAGTCAGGTTCAGGTCACCAATTGTAAAAATGTTTTTATGATAGAAATACTTCTCATAAACTTATCAAAAAATGATTCGAATTCGACAGAAATGAAATTATACTGATTTTATAACAGTTCCTCATATGATTCAAAGTTGTAATTAAAAAAAAAACGGATTTTTAATTTACAAACCAATTCTTTCATAACACTAATGTGATTGTTGGCAATAATTACAACGCAGAAATTACTGTCAAACAAAAGTAAAAATTAATTTTATTGTCTAAGCATTGTCTAAAAATTCCTCATATATGAGAACATCTTGAACCATATCACATATCACCATAATAACATAAGCAAAATAACTTCATAATTAAAATTACATCGGTATATTTTTTTATGGAAGATATTTCGTTAATTGTAGTTATTCCTTTTATATGTTGCCGATAAAGGCAAAATCTTATCCTAATTGAATACAGTGATAATTAGTTACATGTAAGAAGAAAACAGATTTGTTTTAAATTACTGTGCTTTTTGATGCGGCTTTGTGAGGTGTTTCAACCTTAATGTTGTGTGCTGATTTATTCTGCGAACGTATGTTTTAATTTATTAGCAAATCCGACAAAGGTACAAAATATTGTACCACGGAATTATTCAATTTAATTTTGTTAAATATTAAATTGGAAATCAGAGAAAATTGTAAGATTATATTTTAGGTGCATTTTTAATTTCTTGACTCACTTAGGACATTATAGATCCTCCAGTAGTTTAGTCAGACATCTCCAAATACTAAGTTCAAAAATAATTAAGAAAACAGTATTCGACATAAATCAAATATTATTTGTTTGTTTTTATATAAAAAAAACTCTCTTTTTAACTTTTGAAGGTTATTCCCATCAATGTAATATATCATTGAAGAAGAAGATAACAATAATATTTTTTTTTTAATTCTGGGACGTGTCCCAGTTGCGACCATTATCTTTTATTATTTTTCTGTGTCTTGTTCATTTTCATATTTAATTTTTTATTTTTTATTATTGTTATCTTCTTCTTCAATGATATATTATTTATGTGTCTGTGTTTTACATATTAAATATGCTACAAAAATACACCGGTAAGCATGATTCTGATTTATTATTGTGACATTTTGAAATTTCCTACTAGTTACCCAGAAAACGTCATTTTTTATAATTATTAAATCACTACAAGTTTGTGAATATTAAAACTGATTTGATGGTGTTTTTGAGTAAACTGAGTATTGTACCCTATGGTGTAGATACTTCTATCAAAGTTCTGTTACTATCCAAATAATGTGAAGCAGCCGGTCCGTAATGAAATAATAACAGAACTTGAATTGATCTTTCACAGAACTTTGAAATTTTAATGATTTTTCAAATTCTGTGTACCGTCCTAACCTATTAAATTACATGTGAGTATAATAATTTTTTTTTTTTTTCATTAATAATAATATGATACCGTGCGTGCTCAAATCTTTAATGCAACTGAAAGCCACTTTAAAGAAAATGCACGAATGTGGTGAAAATGATTGCTGGTTTCTCCGTATTCATTTTCTCATTGAATAAAGATGATATTGGTTTATTATATATGTTAAATATGTATTTTATTACACATTGAATTCACAAAAATTGAAAATAATAGTTGTATTATTCAATGTTCAAGATCAACTTACATCATTATTCCACAAACTCGTTTCAACTGCTAGAAATAAGGTTTAATAATATTTTTCTGGACAAATACTACTTTCCTGCATCCTTCAGCTTTTTGGCTTTGAAGTCTTTCTAGTTGAATGTGTTCGTTTTCTCCCTTTATTTCCACGAATTAAACAATACTCCATAATTTTTATAACAACGTTATACAACGTACTTCCACAAAACAACCCTTAAAATGCTGCCAAAAGGCTTTTTTTTTTTCATTACCATAATCCTAACCTTTAACGGTGCATATTAATAATGTACACAACATTATACCATCCATAACTTAACATTAATAGTTTTGTTGGGTACAACATTATTCCATCCATAAGTCAACATTGATAGTTTTGTTAGATACATCATTATTCTATCCATAACTCAACAATAATAGTTTTGTTGGATACAACATTATTCCATCCATAAGTCAACATTGATAGTTTTGTTAGATACATCATTATTCCATCCATAACTCAACAATAATAGTTTTGTTGGATACAACATTATTCCATCCATAATTCAACATTGATAGTTTTGTTGGATACAACATTATTCCATCCATAACTCAACATTGATAGTTTTGTTGGATACAACATTATTCCATCCATAATCTACATATAAAAATTTTGTTGGATACAATATTATTCCATCCATAACTCAACATTGATAGTTTTGTTAGATATATCATTATTCCATCCATAACTTAACATTAATAGTTTTGTTGGATACAACATTATTCCATCCATAACTCAACATTGATAGTTTTGTTGGATACAACATTATTTCATCCATAACTCAACATTAATAGTTTTGTTAGATACATCATTATTACATCCATAACCCAACTTTAATAGTTTGGTTGGATACAACATTATTCCATCCATAACTCAACATTGATAGTTTTGTTGGACACAACATTATTCCATCCATAACTCAACATTGATAGTTTTGTTAGATACATCATTATTCCATCCATGACTCAACATTGATAGTTTTGTTGGATACAACATTATTCCATCCATAAATCAACATTTATAGTTTTGTTGGATACAACATTATTCCATCCATAACTCAACATTGATAGTTTTGTTAGATACAACATTATTCCATCCATAACTCTACATTTAAAATTTTGGTTTGATACAATATTATTCCATCCATAACTCAACATCGATAGTTTTGTTAGATATATCATTATTCCATCCATAACTCAACATTAATAGTTTTGTTGGATACAACATTATTCCATCCATAAGTCAACATTGATAGTTTTGTTGGAAACAACATTATTCCTGGCAAGGGCTTATTAATAAAACATTATAACATTATCGTGATTAGTTTGTGGGTAGTTAATTATGCCAGATTCCGCTTCCTCCTTCTGTAGCCAACGTTTTAAACAGCCATACAGTGTCCATCATCAGGGCAGATGTGATTATATCATCATGTTTATTAATCAAAAATTCCCTACCTTAAGATTAAATTCCAACACGCAAGATGGAATTTGCAATTAGAGCGAGCGGTGTAATATACAATTGATAAACCAGAGATTACAAGACTTCATAATAATAATTTTACGCACAAATTTATTAATATAATCATAATGTGTATTAATAATTGCATCGAGTTTTATTTTACAGACTGTTAATATAACCTTTCCGAAAACCGTTTTTTTTTTTTAAATTTCTTTTTTTACATTATCTACAGCCCTCAGGAAAATATATCTCAGGAAAAGTTTTCAACAGGGCCTATGTCATATTTAGGGATGCTGTGTGAAGAGTCTTTTTAGGGAAAGGAAGGAGAAAAAGTGAGGGGAAGGAAAAAGGTATGAGGGGTGGGTAGGAATCTTGAGGTCAATGTGTTCACGAATAATGAACGTTATAAATAATGAATCCATTATCACTCCCACTGCGGTGTAGGGCAACGGGTCGAGAGAGTCCGTTTGGAGAGGTCAAAAGATTTCCCTCAAATAGTCTCTCCCGATCCAGCCTGCAACGCAGTTGTTGGGCAGACGCAACCATTTCCAAAACCTAGAAAAACCTAATCCCATGTGCTCACCCCTGCTAAGTCACTAAACGTAGCGAACCACTTGGGGTGACCTGTGGCGGGGGTTTAGGTTATAAAATAAATAGTTCCCTTGGCGGCGGTACCCATATCCGCCTCCCAAATTGAAAAGGAGTTTGATCCTTAAATAGAAGATTGCATGTAAATTTGCCAATTTTCACAGCCAAGAAATAGCATTATCGCGATTTATTTTTGAGATATTACGCCGTGTTGCGCTACCTCCTTCTTTTTTACAGTTTCTGCCCATCATCGGGTATTACACACCTACAATGACGAAGGAGCCTATGACGCTGTCCAAAATTTTGTCTAAATAAAGAGGTAGCAAAACACGCTGATACCCCTAAATTTATATAATGACCTACCAGTATTCATCAGTTCTTTCTTCTCTGCTTTCTTCTTCCATTAGGTTGAGCTCGGCTATAATGTATTGTTATATTTATTAGGTAATTTATCTAAATTTGGTCTCATTGTCATTTAATTTCGTTCGTTCGCTTAATTCTTGTTGTTACATTGACTTACTGCCAAATTTCATTGAGGAAAATCTTTCTATGTTCCTATCGAAAGTCGGCAATAGAGAACCTTTGCCTAGCAGGCTGTAATGTCTGGAACAATCTGATCTTAAGTCTATAGAAATAATAATTTCGATTTTGACGTTTTGATTCGATAGTCTTGTCATAGAAATACAAACAAACTTTCACAATTTTAGAATTACTATTATTAAATGATTCGAGTCTTTTTTCTCTCGTTCTGTCTTCTGTCCCTTCGTGTTTTATTTTGATTTGTGTGTCTCATACACATGTGATGCGATACTTCCAGATTAAGAGAAACTAATCACAAACAGTGTTCTCACGGGCCTTATAACAATGCCCTCTTATACAATCATAGGGAACAATGCGCCTGCTTAGTTCTGATGTTATTGTGCCGACAATTAAAAAAACCTACGATACAGTAGATTTTCTATGAATGAAACTGCACGGCCGATCGAAAACAAAGCGGCATGTCTGACTTTATCAACCTCAATATAGTCTAGGTGAGATACTGTACTAGAATTTAGATGATGCTTGAAATGGCTTTGGCCGTATTTAGTTACCAGATTTGAACAGTTCAGGTTCTTCTAAACCTTTCCCTTTCTCAACTCTTTTAAATACTCTTTTCAGCCTTACAATGTACTCCACTTGTAGTTGACACTGTTCAACTGGCTCCAAGAAAGGTTTATTTTTGCGATATTTGCAAATGAATTACAATATAATTTAAATGGTGTTTGGTTGTTGTACCTGTTCAAATGGACGACGTCCATTTGAAAGAAGCTACGTGGGCAAGTAAATTCACGAAATTGTTACACCAAAAGCTCTCACGGAATCAGGTGTTCCCCAAGGTTCCGTTGTGGGTCTAGTTCTCTTTTTATTTTACTATTTCTATTATTAATGCCTCATTTTCTCGGCTGGTTTTAAATATTAGGATATACGCATAGTATCTTAATTAAGATTTAAACCCCAAATTACATGCGTACATTTTTAATAAAGTTTCTGTTATAGTTAGAGACTGGTGAAAAAAAACAATTCGTTATGATTAATGGCATCCACTCTTCTCTTAGCATCCATGATGACTCCAATATGGTTCCTAACTCCCACGATGTAAGGAAAAGTTTCTAAATGCCGACGTTTTGTCGTAGATTGAAATCTCATCTTCAAATTGAATACATCGAAGTAGGCTATGATGAGTTATGATTTTGTGCATGTGAATTAATCACTGTGGGAAAAAGTTAATTGAATAACTTGGATAAAGAAGTAATCACGTAACATAAGGAAAATTTAACTTGATAATGAAATCTAACATGAAGAGTTTGCATTTAAAAAAACTTATAGTAACATTTAAAAAAAGTTATATTGTTAATTTATCTTCTTGAATCTCGTACAACACGCTTATTAACAAGATTGTACTTTTATCATATTTGATGATAGATAGTTATTTTAGTTTGAATGAAAAAAAAACAGAAAACTTTAAATAAATGTGCACCCAATAAAAAGGAACTTTAAATTTCTGTTGCGTTATTTTCGTAAAATATCGAATCGAGGGCACCTTACCTAGAACTTAGGTATCTTGAGATAAAAATATCGTGTCTAAGCAAGTGTATTTATATTATTTAAGGTTTTACGTAAAAAATATGTTGGTACACTTACATTTTCACGGATTTCACGAGTTGTAAAAATTTCGGATTGATAAAATACCAAAGCTACAAAAATAACGGTTTACTCACAATTTATAAAGCAGATAAAAAATAATAATATTACATTTATTAGGCGATGAACCCCCGTTTGTTTTAATCCATTTACAATAAATTCAAATTAGAAAATATATGATTTGCAAATTATGTCAATTTTTAACACCAATATAAATATTTTGACTCCAGCAAATGTTCGACATATTAAATTGCATATTAGTTTTCTAAATTTAAAATCATGTCATGACTGAAAGCATATATTTCCATAATTTTATGAGATTAACCTTTTGACCTTGACGTTTGCATTTGTCTTCTATATTGTATATCATAAAGGTAGATTCAGACTGGACGACGTACGTACGCATCGCTACGCCAAACAATGCTTAGCAACCCATACATTTTCTATGAAAATGGCCACAGACATCGCACGTCGCGATGCGTGTGGCCAATGTGATTCTAAAACATAAATTTTCATTCAAAATCTATGGTTGCTAAGTAGCCCAGATATTGTTACGCGTAGCGATGCATACGTACATCGACCCAGTCTGAATCTACCATAATTCAGGATTAAAATCTATCTGCACTATTCAAATAATGGTATTTTAGAATTAGCATAAGTGTTGCATAATATTCAAAAAAAATAACGGGAGTTCTAAAAGGACATCTTTTCAAATGCATTATGTTAATTTTATGGGATTCGTGTGAAGTGAATAATGTTTGAAACATATTACTTTTATTTGCGCCTACGAGAGATATTCGCCATCTACCTATATTGTTTTATATAATGTAAACTAGCTGAAGTTCCCAATGTTCCTAAAGTTTTTCAAAATCGGATGTAGATAGTAATTATACTCGTAATCTTAGTTTGAACCTCGTTTGTTCAAAATTTCACCAGGAGTGTTAAAATTCTACTATAAGAGGTGGAAAAAGAGGATGAGGGTTTCCGGAATGTCATGTAGACAATAATCTACGGTATGTTTTGATGGTTGAGTGGGCATAACAGTAGATTTGCATAAAAATGAATTCTTTGTGCACAGACACTCTTCTTATATAAATAGATTTGCCCACGTTCATTGCCTTTCAAAAACAAAAATGTGTGCAAAATTTCATCAATCTCCGAATAGAACTCGACCATCAGAACACGGCCATGTGCCTAGCATAGTGATCATAAAATCCTAAAACATTGATTTATTTATTTTATTTATTTATTAGGAAGTTAGTTACATATTAGGAAGCTTTGCCTGTCCAACTAGAAAAGTTTTCCGTTCCAGGACAGACAAATTGACACGTTTAGTTCATATTATTCCTTAAGTAATGTACATAATTGCATAACAAAAACAAAAAACCAAAAAACAAGAAATCACATTTTTCTCTGAAACTGAGTTGTGTTATGAAGAAATATATAAATAAATACATACATTTATTTGTTGTGACTATGTAGAAAAAGTAATCTGGTAGCATATATATGCTATTCGGATTTACCGAATTAACCTGGTAACAAATAATAATTCAGATTTACAGAGTATGAGATAAGTATGTAAGTTGGGAGGGTTGAAAAGTGTAAACAAGGTATCTGATAACAAGATGGAGGAATTACAATAAGATTTAAAATATAAATATATGAAGTTATGTTAGGTTATGTGTTGAGAAGTGTGAACTTAAAATACATATAGATATAAGCATGATTATTTTCACTTATTTAAAACATTTTTTCAGTAACTAACAATAGTAATTGTAACAACATGTAACTAACAATTTAATAAATAAAAAACATAAACAGATACCACACCGAGAGCCTCTTCATTATATTATATAGAGTATTATTAAAAGGTAAAACCATTTAAACAAATGAATTAGGAAAACAAACACAAATAAAATGCGTAACTAGGTACCATTGGGATTTAAACCCGGATCTACCGCTCGTCGGGCTGTCGTGTTCTTAATTTGTACCTACTACATCGCATCTTGTTCAATTGATGCTAGATAATAATTAGTATTATCGCAATTGATTATATAACAAAATATTTTCAAGGAAAATGTAGAGAGATATTTTCACAGTTTAGTCACAAACAAAAATTGACTTTTTCTAAAATCATGATAAATTAACGTCTCTCCCCAAGGTCCACTAAAAAAGTCTCCCAGCATTTTAAGTTTTCACCTATATGTGCACCTTTAGATTAAAAAAGAACATTTCCTTTAGTCGAGTACTTTAGTAATAAAGGCCTAAACAAATTTTTGTTTGAAACCGATAGCGTGAGAGCTCCTCTTAAGATTTTTAGTGTGCAAGATTAAACACAGATGTCGGTAGTCGCATTCTCAATCTTACTACTCAGAATCTCGCTCTACACGTCTCGTGTTCTCATATAAAATCTGTAACAAATTGCGTTTCTTCTCTATGTCTCGCGTGTGACCGAGATTGTACCAGAAGTAAAATTGTCACAAACATAGATTACCTAGATGCAATTCGCTATTTAATCTGTTCTGTTATATTCGTAATTATACTAAAGGGTACTTGTTTTTTATTAAAAAAAATTATGAATGATATTATTAACCGCCCGGATTGTACTACAAAGAACTACTCGATCTAAAAATCTTTTTAATTGCTACAATACGGTATTTCCACGTTTTATTTAATTGCTTAAAAAAATGATGCAAAAAATTACAATTATTGTGGCATTTTTATTTTATTTTTATGTGGACGAATAAATTTTCTAATAATAAAATTTGAAAGCCTATTTCACCACCTTTCGAAAACAGTTTTTAGTTTTCGGATACCTCAACAAATATTTCATTTATTTGGATTTTATTGCAAAGCGGGAATATTTTGAGCATCTGACAAAAAACGCCAAATTTTTTAAGGGTTTTAATTACCATATTTTACTTCATGATTAAATTTGACTTAGTTACTTAATTAATAATAACTTTCGTAACTAAATGGTCACTGTTCCACAAAATTATTATAATCAGTACAGGCCCGTAAAAGAGTATATTCATATAAATAAATTTCACCCTCCTGTTGCTAGCTTATCCGTAGGATTACGCATATTTCAGTTTTACGATTTCTATATTTATCATTTCCGAGTTTCTCTAACCTATAGAAGCCATTAAATCGTATAAGTTAGACTAGTTTTCTACCCATTGCCAGTATTTATTTGTTTATCCATTAACATACGTTATCCTATTGATAAGCTATCAAGAGATTGGTGAAAGACACCCATATAATAAAATATATTATTACTTATTATCCGTGAGAAATTATGGGATATAACATGATATACCAATATGAAAAATGAAAACTTTAGTTTTAACTGAATCACAAAATATTACACATCTCTAATATTATGTACCCATAAAATAATTTATAAAAATATTTGTCTCTTAAATCATGGATATATTTAAATCATAAGTAATTTTTTTTTTAATTATGGTGTTTAAATTTTTAGATAAATAATTCTATAGTATATTGAGGAAATCTATAATTGGTTTCTCAGTTAGGTAAATTACACATATATAAATGAACCACATTATAAATGTTGATTTCCCGAAAAAAAAAGAAATAATCTGAATTCTTGACACATTAGTTCCAATTTTGAAAATGGTAGTTAAAAATAAATTTTGTAAATAGGTAGGTACTTTATCGGACGACACAATCGGTTGCAATTTTGAAAATATCACATAAATTCAAAGAAATTCCGAGTTCATTCAACCAGCATTACAATCACAGACACAAAACTGAAATTAGTATTTTTGATGGTCCACTTCAGCACTTTACCGCTCGTCTCTATTTGGAAAGATACTTTTTTTATAACTTGATAATTTTTACGATACGCAACGCACACGTCAATACCAATTTTGAAAATGCCACTCACATACGCTCTATATTTCTCTCGTCTGTTACATTAATGTGATTTAAAGGAAATATGACGCGGATATACCGTACAAATTATTGTCAACAATTTACACGTATATTGGATAGATTTTTCGTAATTTACGATTAAATTCTATTAGATTCTAAGATATATAAAAAAAGAATTCTAAAGACAGATAAAATAACTGACCATTTTTATTTATAATGTAACTGTTAAATAATATACATACATAAATGGGTATATCCATTCGCTTGATTTGTTGGTTGATTTCAGATTAACATAGTTATTTAATAGTAAGCGTTAACGGTTAAAGGATTTACGTGTATATGTTTCTATTCGCACATGATTTTTTTAAATTTATTAGTTTTAAAGTATAATTTTTTAGATAAAATGTAATGACCTACCTAATTTACATTAAAGCATAGTCTCAATCATATTTTATTCGAAAAATTGTTCTGTTTTTCTATTACCAATCCATTTTCGGTGTGCCTTTTATCATGATTACTTTTAAGTTTTATAATGAACCGTGATTGCAGAAATATCAGTATGTGAGAATAGTTTTCCCGGCGTACTAACGCTACATAGGTCATAAATATAAATTAGGAACAATAACAGACCGATAACTGTTCCTTGTGGAACCCCATGACTTGCAGTTTCTGGATTACTAATATTAACATTAGTTTTTATGCATTTCCTGCAACCAATTAAATAATTTGTAAGCAGTGACGGACAATTATTTATGATTATTATATTGTTAAATTTTCTAATCAGTACATCATAACTTACCAAAAAACTTAACCTTATTGTAATTTTTTTATCCTAGAACTCTTTGCAAACAGTATAAGACACCGGAAAAAAATTACTTATAGCAACTGGGACTCGAACTCAGATCCTCTATTCTTACCGGGACAAAGTATTCTTACTATTAAATTATTATCAACTACTTTTACTTTGATCCGGGTAAGCCTAAGGCACCTGATTTCGAATCCCAATTACAAAATTATAGTATTTCAATAATAGTCTAAATAGTACAATATAATTCATCGAAAGCCGTTACAACTATTTTCAATGATTAAATATTTAATTTTATCTAATTACGACAACCTGCAAAGTAATTACTTTTATGAACTTACTTAATGATCAATTCAGAACAGAATAAGTCGGTATTAGTATTTTTTCAGCATGTGCTGAGTGCTGTCCCTGACGTAAATTTATAATGATTTATTTACATAATTACGAACACGTTATATAACGTGCTTTACAGATATGAAAAATAATGCCATAATTTCAAAAGTAATGCTTTTACATTGGGTTCACAGACTCCCAGACACAAAAAGACCATATTGCAAGGGGCTTTCCCTATCCCAGGCAAATCTCATGATAATAACTACTCTAATTGATTTGAAAAAGCTTAGACAAAAAAAACGGAACCCATGTAGAGATTGTATAGCATCTTTTGGTTTCGACTCACGTCCCCCGTCTGCCGCAGATCTGTCCGTGAACGTGAGATATTATTCCAAATCTATTTGTGAATTATTTCATTTGGAGGTTTATGATTTATAACAATTATGATTACACAACTCATGCAATGTGAAACGTACGGGCAATCGTGCATATTAATATAATGAAGAAGACTGAACTCTATGCATTCGTTTCAAAGCCTTAGCTACTGATAAATAACGATGATGTCAGTTTTTTTACTGTACAATAACTTAACAGGTAATTTGGATGACAGGTGTTAGGCGCTTGGGAGATCGAAATATTCTTTATCGATTTTCTATCAAACTTAGATCCCTTTATTAGAAGATTTTTTTTTACTGAAAGAATAGTTAAAATATGTATATTCATATATATATATCTTACTAAAATTATAAACGCGAAAGTTTGTATGGATGTGTGTATGCTTGTTACTCTTTAAATCAAAATTTGATGAATGCATTTTAATGAAACTTTACAATAGTATTATAGCTCATACATCAGAATAACATATTGGCTATAATTTATAAAGCTACGTATTTATTTTCAATATATTGAAAATAATAATTATTGTTTAATAGAAAATGTCAAAATTTGAGAATGACATTTTGCAAAACAATGATTATTTAATTAAAATTCTATTTTAGAAAATATTTAAATTAGTTAATTTATTTGAAGTACTCGCCTATTACTTTAAATCGAATCAAGAATTATAGATATTTTAATTTAAATAAATAGGTTAAGAATTTTGGTATAAACGTAGATGGGACCTAGGAAAAGAAAATAGATTATTTATTTATTTATTTATTTTTTCATGTTCTCTATAAAACAGTTATACACCAATATATATCATGGAGAAGATTATAAATTAAAAAGTACACAAGGGCAGTTTTACTACTTAGTGACATTTGCTAAAAGATAGTTGCTGAACTGTCTGTAAGTGACATTGAAAATGTCGATGGTCAATGCAGAATCGTTAAGCAGTTGAGTCGCTCTATTTATTGGCGCGTTCTGATAGGCAGAAGTCCTCACTTTCGGAGCATAAAAAAGTGCATGGGATTTACCACGAGTATACTTGTTAGGGACGTAAAAATTAACCTCTTTTAATATAGGCGGATTGAGTATGATACCAGAGATTAGCTTAAAAAAGTGTTTACCTAAAAATATTTTTCTGCGGGCTTCTAAGGTGTTGAAATCGAGCATCCCTGTTAAGAACAAGGATGGATAAAGGAATGGATAGTACGTATATTCCCTCATATATAGGTAACGCAAAAATCTTTTTTGTACTTTTTCTATTTCTAGGATATGGTTTTGTTCAGAAGGGGCCCAAATAATGGAACTATATTCCAGGATGCTACGAACAAGTGCTTCATATGTTCGACGTATTGCAATTCCATTAGTAAATGATCTCGCATTACGAAGAACAAATCCAAGCATTTTGTTGGCGCGGGAGACAATGTCAAATATGTGGGATTTGAAAGAGAGATTTGCTTCAAAAATCACGCCAAGGTCTCTAATCTCATTTTTCCGTGTTAATATATTTTTATTAATCTGGAAATTAATAATTTTTATTACTCGAAGTGCTAATCCTACGTAGACGAAGTCGCGGGCAGAAGCTTGTATATACTTATATATTGGTTATAGTTTTCATTAGTGACTATTAAAATACATAGCTTAGTCCTCGTCACAGGGATTCCAAGGCGGACTGTAGTTAATTGTGTCGGTGTTTTATCATTTCCTCATGATGTTTCCTCATGTTGACCATGTTTGTTGCGTCCCACAACTTCAAGTTTGTTGACTGAATGTTGGGTTGGTGTTATTTCATAATTTTTATGATATCCTCATCTTCGTGTTTACTTAGCCATATATTATAATGATGTTGTTTTTAAACTTGTTCGTCATATACATTGGTATTCGATAAAGAAACCTACCACGTTTTTTCTGGAAAATTATATAAAAGGCACTTTACAAATTAGCAGATATCTATAATAAACTGAAAAATAATAATTTTTAATATTTTTTAACACTATTAGCACCTACACGCACGTACGTAAAAAAAGCTTATATATTATAAAAAACACGAATTATTTAAGTAGTCGCTTTTTTTCTTCTGAAAAATAATACATCTGGAGATTTATATAATAATTGAGCATGCAAGAAAAATGTAGTTTTTCTTAAAAAATTGTGATTATTTTAGTTTCTGATAAAGCAACGTGCTGATAATGGATTTCGCATCAACTTTTTTAGTAGCGGCAAATCTCAGAACACGAAACCAAAATTGAAAGCAAACAGAATGTATTCAATTAAAGCATTCGTCTTTTGCGTGATTTTCTCTCGTGCTGCAGAAAAAGTGAAGTTTTATGATAAAAATATCGTGGGTTTGGTACCGTCACTTATACTAGCATCAGGGAGAGTCTTATGGTCATCTACACGCTCAATCTAACTTGCACAAACTCTAATTTGCACAAGTAAACATATACGTTAAGACGACTAAACGGTATACCTTCAACGAATCTGATTTGTTAAGACGTAAGCATGTATGTTAAGACGTCAAAACTGTATTCCACTGTTCCACACATCGTTGGATCTGCCGGATCTGCCCTGATGATGGACACTGCAACGCTGTCCAAAACGTCGGCTAAAGAAGGAGGTAGCGCAAAACGGCATAACACACCAAAATCAAACAACGGAAACGTATATTGCTGGCTTGCGTACACTTTAAATGATTGCAACTTTTGCGCAAACTGTTTGCGCATGCAAGTCGCTGTCGTACACGGCGAAAATGTTATTCTAAAATACAATAATTTTATTCGTAAAAACGGTTAAAAATGGGACTGAAGTTCTTACGAACAAATTAACAGGGTTTCAATGTTTATTGGCGGGAACATATAAGAATAATTTGTTGGTATACGTAATTTCGTACGTATCCCAACAAATTATTCTTACATTTCCCCGCCAATAAACATTGAAACACTTCAGTCCCGTTTTTAACCGTTTTTACGAATAAACTGATCGTATTTTAGAATAACGTTTTTCTCCGTGTATGGACGCCATATATTATAAAGTTTTTATGCGCAAAATCTTATAAAAACTGATTGCGCGAATTTGTAAAAGTTATGTTGTAATAAGATCTTATGTTTGTCAACGGTACCGGACATGTTGATATTGTGGAACTTCTTATTGCATTTAATAAATCTCTAAGCCATCCTCTCTAATATAAATCTCGTTGTTTGATAAAATTTTAAAAAGGATTGTATTGTTAACGCGGTCTTTCCCATCTGTTGTCGGGTGTGATGAAGAAGGAATACATTGCACTTAAAGGTCAAAAGGCAGGCCATCATTAAGGTTCATAAAGAATGATCTATGTTCTTAACACTTCAGTATCTCTTAATCTCTGCCTTCATAATAAATTGAAAAAAATACCTCAAGGTTGGGGGCATGGGACCAAATACTATGGGATTGAAGGTACCGGGCCGATCTCGGGGTCATATCAAAGAAATTGTTTCTCAGGTCGATTTAATAAAAAGGTCACCATTTCAAATGTCAAATGATGAACCAGGAATAAAGGTGAAGAGTATAATAGTCCAATCAAAATCGCAAAAGAATGAAAATGATTTTAAACAGCCATGTGTTTTTACCTCTGAAAAATAATTTTATTTATTAAGATTGATCATTGATCAGGGGTAAGACGGGTTCAAATCGCAGCGTGCACAAGTAAATTTTATATGATTGAATTGCGTTATTTCACAGTTAATAATTTAAGTGATACCACTTAAATTATTGTAAGGTTTGTCTGCGGCATGTTTCAGAGTGGATGATAGACTCAGTTTTGACCTGGTTTGACCACCCTTCAGAATTGTAATGTTGCTTGAAATGGCTTTTAGCTATGTTTGGTGACCAGATCTGAATAGCCAGGTCCTTCCTCACCTTCCTTTTCCCAATCTCATTTCCCTTCCCTATATAATAAGCCTCACAACATACCCCAATTGGGGATGCCTTAGTCCCACTGGCTCCAGACAGCCTAGAGCAGTAAGGGCTCTTATGCGGTGTGCACAAATATTAAGTTTTCCTTCAATTTTACGACCAAGCATGTAGAAATCCCAAACAATAAAAAAAAATATAGTTTTTTGTTTTGTTTTGAAGAGTTTAATTCTTTAAGTAACAAATGTGCACAGAAAATAAAACTCTTCAAACAAAATGTCTAGAAATTGTTACACAGTTAATGCCCAAGAAATACAAAAAATAATATAGCTGTTTAAGGATTATTCGAACTTTTGCATTTCGTATTTCTGTAAATTTGTTTGCGTCGTTCCGGTTACGACCGGATAAACCTGTCGTGTCATCCTTGCACCACTTTTATAAAAAAATATAAACAAACACATTATCTGGACCAACGGTACAGTTTACAAAAACAAAAAAGGATTTAAATTTTTCAAATGCGATAAATCATCGAATCATAATTTTTATTAATTTCCTAGGAAGGTATTTATATACCTACTTACAAATCTTACAGGAAATAAATATTTTAATGTATGAAATAAGAGAAAATAAGAAACATTATTTTTGATTTTTTTTTTCTTTTCGCAGAAATACTTAACTTATTTACAACATACTGCTTTATACGGCATTTTGATTGGCCATTTAAAAATACAGTACCTAATTGAAATACATTAACTTGTTTATATTATTTTATTATTAGTATTTTTTGTATAAATAATAAGTAATGATTCACGAATGCGGATCTTTTAAATCGCATCGTAAATTAATAAAACCACAAATGATGTGTAAAAACGAATGTAAGGGCCCCTTTTCTTAATTTTGGACCATACAAAAAGAAGAAGTAAGTTTTGTAAAAAATGAGAAGCCTTTGTTATTTCTTTCCTAGAATTCATCATGATAGAAAATACAAAATTCATTTTAAGCACATCGATAATCTACTCTCATTATTAAGAAATTCATTTTAACTGCCCTATAATATGTGTACTTGTTTAGTTAATATTTCAAAATTGATTTTAAGCGCTTCCATAAGCTACTCTCATTATTAAGACATTCATTTTAACGGTCTAGAAGTTCAAATATTAATTTGAACTACTTTAGTTAATACTTCTTGTTATTGTACCGACATACGTTTCTTTACAATGATGTTTTCTTATTATTTTTAATATTAAATAATTTCTTGTATGGTTCAGGAATTCATTAATTTGACTTAACTCGAGTTGTACAGTAATAATTGAAAAGTTTATATTCTGTTATTAGAAAAAAGTACTTATAAGCATTTACAAAAAGGGAAAAAATGATTTTTATGGTTTGTCGGTACATCTCACAAAAAGAATATGAATATGAAAAAATCGGCTTAACCTAACATAAAAATATGGAAGCAAAACTCCACAATGGGTTTTAGAAAAACTTACTCATTACTACGTTGCAAAAAACTTTTGCAAACAAAGGTATATTAATTCAAACAAACTAACTATTAATCATTGAACAAATTTAAATAAAACATGAAACAGAACAATACACAGAAAAAAAGATAATGTTTAAAATTTAAAATTGAACCCAAGATCTCTACCGGGACAACGCCTCGATCTACTCGGCAACTGGGCACACATTTTTTTTTACTTAATTTTTGTTAATATCATTTTTCTATTTCAGAATTAACAAAATTATCTTGAATTAATTATTTCGACATTTTTCCATCTTTTTTGTATAATTACAAAGTTAAATTTGAAAGCGTTTTTCACATTTGTAATCAGTTTTTAGTGTTCGGATACGTTCACGAATATTTCATTTATTTGGATTTTATTGCACAGCGGAAATATTCTTACATAATATGCCTGAAACCTTGGGAGTCTAATAACTTATTACAAAATCATTCTCTTAAACAAGCCTTAGATTCAGTGCAATGGGTTCATAATCTAGACATTCTTGTCCTGATTCAAATATCCTCTTCATCAGAAGAAATTAGTATAATGAAGTCACGATTTTAGAAAGCTCCCAGAAGTGCATTACTCTGCCAATCAAGTAAGTGTTATTACTCAATATTGTACTTCTCCGGACTTTTTTAAGATCGTGTTTCCATTAGGAATAGAGAAATTGCTTTATTTATGGACCTGTGGGCTGCAGACGAATCAATTTATGCCTGCATTTATCGTAATATTAGTACGTTTGAAAAGCGCTCAAATACGTGGAATTTATCCGTATTGAGTAATGGTTTATAAGTATATATTTTATAAAATTATGAGGAAATTACATAAATAAGTGATTAGATATCTATTATTTCGACGAACTATGCAGAGAAGTCTATTTTATTATTTAGGTTGTTTTTTTAAAAAATATTAATGTAATGGGTTAGTTATATCACCATCCTTAATGGTACACTTGAATTTATTGTTATTATATTATAAAAAAATTGTGTTAATTATATCTACACTGAATATTTAGAGTTTACATTATCCTTGATTAATATAATGTGCAGGATGTTAAGGGACCTGCTCGACTTATTTTAACCAGTGATTCATTATTTGGAGTAAAAACTGTAAAAGAAATTATGGTCACCAGTTACTTTTGAAAAAAAAAAAATCTCCAAAACCAAACAAAAAAAAATCTTCCAGAAAACATTACTGGTCACTCAGATGAGTAATCGCCTAACACTTCAGCCCGATCATAGCTCTCCAATACATAGGTACTGATTTTTAATGAATTAAGTTGAAAAAAAAAACCTTAAAAAAGACACGGGAGAATCCGCGGTAAAAGTAAATCAAGTACGTCTCCTGTGTAAGTGTAAAATGTATCGATTTTTATAAAATAATAATAATAAGGAATTTGAGTGAAAAATATTTTGACTTATAAAAAATATGTACCTACATGTAGATCAAAAAATATCGATTCTAAATATATTTTCACATCATTTATTCTTAGAATTACGTTACGTTCAAAAAATGTTAAAAAGCTCTGAACTAAACATGCTTCATGATTGTTCGAAAGAAATCTGACGTCATTCATGGTTAGTATGAAAAATAACGGTAAATATTTACAAAACCGGGACACGCTCAATATGGACTAAAAAAAAATAAAAAAAATTGTAGTAGTTGGATATTAACTAGTACTAATCAATTCAGTTTTAATGTGCGTTTTAATGGCTATTTTTTAAATTGTAACCACGAAATGTCATTTTTCACCTACCGCCATTTACGAATTACGACGCAAAATACGAACTTTAAAAAAAAATACTACCTATATTTAAGTTTGAATGTGAACATTGATAAAAAAAAAATGACTCAACTTCCTTATTTTTCTGAAAAATCACTTCAAAGGCTCTGAACTATTATATCCCTATTCTTATTGGACCAATTTGTTTCTTCAGACGGAATGGATTGTCATATTATAAAATTAAAATAGATTTAATAAATAATACATAAGAATCAGAGCGTAGGATTTATGTTCGCTTTTCAAAATAAACCAATAAGGACGGTAGTTTCTCAAAATTGTAATAATTCATCAAATTTTAAATTTAATACATTCAAGGTCAGTTAAATTCCCATTCAATTCATTTATAGTAGTGTAAAACAACCGACCCATGATTAAATAATAACTGAACTTGAACAGTACTTTTACAGAACTTGAATTTTAATGAATTGTTTAATTCGTATGCAACCACCCGTTAATCCAAACCGTTTATACTCGGACATCGCTATTACAATTCAGTTTTCGATATCCTAATCTGAACAGAATAAAAAAGTTACTAAAAAATAAAACGTTAATAATTATACACATTTGCCTATAATAAATCGTAAATATTAAACTAAATTGAATACATTTAGCTGGTAGGTATTATGACTTGATCGGATTAAAATTCATTGCAATTTGGTGATCAGGTTTTTGCAAGCCGAAAACGAGCAAGGCTGTGTGTGACCCTAGAGCAATAGATTATATATGTAAATTACCAACGTATGTTTTCGACAACTATTTTGTAAACCGTGATCGATGATCAATTTTATAGTAGCAACTTTAAAAATTCTACCTGCAAACTAAACTAAACTCGAAACATGTTTTGATCACAGGTGTTAAATTAGGTTATTGTTTGCTAATTTATTTAAATTAATAATATTTACGCCCTTTTCTTTGTCTATATTCTTCTGTTTGATAAAAATAGTCTTTCGTGATAATTTCACGAAAATCATTAAAAAAATAATTCCGAGAACGTGTTTTGTGACAACAATACCTTTTCTATTTATTTAAGGTCTTACAAACTAAAATATTTCAAATTTTTTTTTAAACACTTAGTTTGTTTAAACATTATTGAAAAATCATAAAAACTTATGATAAAAAAATACTTCAAATGATAACATTGTTAAATTGTAGAACCGAGTTGTAACCTAGATATTTGATTTTACCTACAGACCTTTTTCTATAAGTAAATTAAATATTCAATTCTTCAATGAAATTACATTTGTAGGAAAAACCTCCAAAAGTTTTGACAAAGAGAGTTATTTTAAAAATAAAATAAAGATATTTTTTCAATTTTTTATAGAAAAACTCACTTTTTAACTTTTGAAGGTTATTCCCATCAATGTAATATATCATTGAAGAAGAAGGTAATAATAATAATCTAACAAGACACAGAAAATAAGAAAATATAATGGTCGCAACTGGGGACACGGACCCAGAACCTTAAGTCTAACCGGAACATATGCTTTAACCAATTCAGCCACTGCGTCTTATTATGAGACTGTCGAATTTGTGAAAGTCATATTTCAAATGCTGATACCACTTTTAGTAAAGTTCAAATTTTCGCGCCACATTTCACCAGTGCCACGACTTATGAATATTAAAAATGTTGCCGTTGTGTGGTACCTAAAAAACTTTAATTGTCTAAACATCACATCAAGGGTGACCTCTGCCAGAAGTTACCTCAAGTGGTTCTCTACATTTGGTGATCAAGCAACAGAAATTTGTGCAGGCCTTGGAGACACCTTCCCGCAAGTTGCGATGTAGGCTGAGAGGCCCTTTCCAGCCGGTCTATCGACCCTTCTCCTTCCACTGCGTATAGTACAGACTCCTACCCAACTCTCATTCCATTTTCCTTCTCAGAATTTCCTCTTCTTATAAATATACCCCACACACAGCATCTCAAAGACGACATAGGCCCTGAGGGAAATCATTTTACTCAGAGCCTTCCGAGTAAAGTTAATTTAACAAAAAAAACTGGCGATCGTTGCTTTGGTGTTTGATTTTTTTGGGCTACTGAAAACGTCAATCTCATTTTCTATGGCTTGAATAAAATTACCATAAAAAACAATTGCTTCTGCCAGAGGAATGAAGTGGTGTCTTCTCTATTTTATGATCCACTTAAAATTACGTTAGAATGTTTATGAAAGGTCATTGCTACGTATTATATTATTCTGGGATATTTACCACCTGTCGTATAAATCCACTTAAAGTTCAAAAACACAGGTGATATTTATGTTGACATCTCCCTGCCATTATTTACACGACTTCTCGATACTTTGATTTATGGATTCAATATTGTGTGAAATTTGTTATGCATATAATTATCATACCTGTTATTTTATAACTGCTGTTGTATTTTTGTTAAAACCGCGAATAGAACATGTTAAACGCGATTTTCTTAAATAATCCAAATTAATTTGTAAAAACACGTTTTTTTTTAACATTATTTTGGCCGGTAGATACCACAGTATCGATTATTCCGATTTGACAGCTCGTAGTAGTAACCCCAATTATGAAAACATTGGGGGAATAAACGTACAGTTTCCCCAACTTTTTACATACAGATGTAATGCCGAGTAAAAATAGGTGGACATTTTTTTACATTAGATCCACACAGGAGGTGCTGAGGAAAACAGTTTCCCTCGGGCCTTTTTAGAGAAATAGTGTAGGTGAAGTCCTGAAAAGGAAAATAATAATGAGAGATGGCTAGGAATCCGGGGGACCGTGTATCCAGGAGTGACGGAGGTATGAATCAATTCCTCCCACGGCAGTGGAAGGCGATGGATCAAGAGAATCCGGCTGGAGAGGTCAAAAGGTCTCTCTAAACCAATTTCTCCCGATCCGCCCCGTCACGCAGTACGTGAGCAAATGCATTCGCCGCCAAAACCCAGATAAACCTCACCCCATAACCCGAGCACTTCTAAGCGCCGCTATGTAACCAAATGTGAAGGGCCACTTGGGCTGACGTATTGCGGTATCCACGCTCGCCTCCCAAATTGTTATCTATACTATATAACCACTGGAGGACAGAGCAATTAAAATTTTTTGTCTCGGATTGCTAAAGGAAAATTTTCCGCCCGCATTAAAAAAATCATACCTCCGAATTTGAATATGGCGACATACAAACTGATTATAGTTCTATGTAGCCAACGAATTCCCCTATTTTTTGTTTATTATCACATATTTGTAGGATTAATAAAAAAAAATTTAATTAAATCTTTAACCTTAAAACATTTTAAAGAATCTAGAGAATATTTATTTGCATGTTCGTAAAAAGCATTAACTTTGTGGCTCGCCTTAATTTACAATAAAATATATAAATTTGTTTTAGACCACTTTAATTAAATTAAATTAAAGTGGTCTAAAACAAATTTATATATTTTATTGTAATATTTATTTGGTTATATTTTGAATGTTCAATATATTATATAGTCGTTTCAATAATTTTTTTTTTTTGTAAATTGCTACATTTTGGCAACAAAGCAATTCGAGGTTTTGGAAATAGTGCCATAATGTGGCAAAAAGGCCTCGAGTGAATAAGTGGTTTTTTTAATATATTAATGGGTCCAGTTTAAAGTTGCTTATGGTGACTATTGGATTAAACTTGATCTCAAATGGAAATTAAACATAATCAAACTGACATTTTGATAAGTTTGACCTAATTACCAAGTAAAACAAAAAATAATTCAGCTTCAACCAGATTTCCGGCTTTGGAACAACTTCTTAAACTCAAATTAGTTTTGTACTGCCGCCTGCATGTACCAATTCCAAAGATATTATAAAATGTATCAAAACAGACCGAAAAAACTCGTTTCGTATTAATAATTGGCCAGAGGTCCACAAGTCATGATAGAATGACATTATTTTGATAGTAGAAGCGAGCTGTCATTTTGTTGACAGCTTGTTATTTTTACTAGCTGAAGTAATCACAAAATTAAGTCGTCAAGGTGTACAGTTATGCACAAAAACTGGTTCAACTTTGCATAATATTTTGAGATGTCCGATAGATTGTATTGAAAAATGATACGCTGCTGACTCTAGAGGGCCGTTCGCACTAGGCGTGTATTTTAGTCGAGTAGCGAGTATATTAGTAACTAAACGTGTCCGAATACCACAATTTTAGTAGAGAAGATTAGTCAGCTCTTTAGAAGATTGAATCCATTTGGTTCTATTTTTTCGGCGAGTGGAGTCCCCCATAACTTTATTAGTAACCGTTGTATACCATCCCGTTGGAGCGAAAATGCTATTCTAAAATTCTTTATTTTTACGGCCATTAATCTATTTTCGTGTCCACAGTTTATTTATTTTCATCTAACTAATTTATTCCTCAACCTCTTCTAAAATTAGCATTACAATCGGCATAATTAGCGTATTTACTTTATTGCGTTGAAGCCGCTTATCTTGCGACTCGCCGCTTACTAATGAACTCTACTTGACAGTAGTGCGAACACTTTTTGGTGAGTCAAGTAGCTAGTTACGCTCCACTCGACTTACTACTTGCCAAGGTGCGAACAAGCCATACGCGTTACTTCAGATCAGCTGGAAAGCGATTTACGAGTACTTACTATTTCAAGAATTTGTGTTTCTGATTTAGAGTGGGTGGACCAAAGAATGGAAGGAAATTGTGGTTTTATTTTAACGTAATACAATTATTAAAAAAAAAATCTAATTGACAGATGAAAAGTCTTGTACGTCTCTTGGATCGTTACAATTTGCACAAATTGAAAATGTCCAAATATAAAATAAACAGGTTTTCATTGCAGACGAAGATAATACTGATACATCTAAACCAAAATATGAAAAAGAATAATACACAGAAAAATAAAGCGGCTTAACGAATTCGGCACTGAGACCTTTTATTTTGAAGTAATTTTTGTCAATCTCATATTTCAAATTCAAAATTAACAATATTATCTTCTACTAACTTTTTTTCAATTTTTTAGTAGTTACCCTTTTAAATGATAACAAATGTTCAAAGAACTAGTTTGTAACCTAGATATTGTCTCGGATAAACATATCCGATTTTATTTATATGGGACACCATATACGGAATTTATATATATTGACCTTTTTTCCAAAATTCTATTATTTTGTTCCAGTTGTGAACGTCAGCTTTTCGTTTTTCTTTGTCTGATTCTTTTTGTGTTTTCATTTAGATTTTGATATTAGTTTTTTCTTGTTCTTCAATGATATATTACATTGAGGGGAATAATCTTCAAAAATAATAAAGGGGAGTTATTCTAATAAATAAATTTAAAAACTCATTTACACAATCGTACAATACATTAATAAAACATTTACAGAACAAGATTTCATACTTTCGTTTAGGAACTGACAATAAATGAACTTAACTGACAAATAAGGCGCTCCGCTGACGAGGCAACTGAAAACAAACTAAAACCAGCTGGTTTCTATGTCTTGATTGGTAAAAAAGCTTGTTTAACCATAGACGAAGAACAATCAGCTGACAGCTAGCAACGGCCGGCCATGGCAATCAGCAGTGCAAGTCGCGAGTCACTGCTTACGTTACCATTGACAACGGGTTTTTGAGTGATTGTGTAGTGTGCGGGCCATCACATTGTCATACAAAGACAGTTGGCAGTTGAGAGTTTTCAGTTGCCTGAGTGGGCGGAGGCGCTTAAGGAAAATTTAAAAGTTATTAGCCATTTTCATATTTCCAAAATTACGGTTCCTAACCCAAACAAATCTACAATTTAACGATACTTAAAGTATAAATGCACAACAACTGGTTTGTCAGATTGATTTCCATCTTATAATTCAATTTTCCTACAAAGCTGATTTATTTAAGAGTAACCTAGTTTTAGTAATTCCTCACGATATCACCCTGGTGAAGCTAATTATAAAACAAAACGTATAAAACCTCGGTTAACTTTCCAGATACTTTGATTTCCTGGTGTAGACAGAAAATAACTTTCTTGAAACTTTTGTAAAGTACCTACTTATATATGCATGTGCAGATATAATATAATAAGATGCAGATGTAATAAGTAATGTTGTGAATTAACAAAATTGCAACAAAAAGCATTTGCAAGGAAATTCTAATTATTTCAGTTTACTTTACGCATCAGGAAGTTATCAGTTGGCTCATAATAATTTGGATATTTAATTAATGTGATTACAAATTCCCTGGGATGGTTGATTGATCACCTGTTGATGGTCAGAGTTGCATGGGGTCCGGTTGGTCCAAATTAGCACGTGCTTGGCTCGTGTAGTTATAAAAATCAAGATCGTACATAAATTAAAATCGGTAACTAATGGAATGTCATCTAGGTCAATTAAAAGGTAACAATATTATGTTAATTGTGATTTTAATAAGTAATTATGTACTTTATTGAAACAACACGTTAAAAACATGCAAGTTGAGAATTTCTTCCTTCATTTTGGATCACAAAAGGTACAGGCAAGTAGGACGAGCAATTTTTTCCTTTAAGCGGGCGACAAACGCGAAGTTCACATCAAAAAGATACTGCGTTATAAGTATCTTTTCTACCGACACACTACGTTATAAAATATTCCTTCCTACGGCAGGAGAAGGGGTCAGTTGAAATCGGAAGCGGTCGAGAGAATATCATTTCTTTGTACTGGATATGTTAACTTGACAGCTCCGTGCATGCTCCGTGTATTAAAAATGACCCCCTCTCCTGTTTACGGTAGAGAGGGGGTCGCATAACTTTTCTGATATCGCCACTGTGGCGAATACGAAAAATATTTCCGATTAGCGAAGATTCAAACCGCGATCACAGCGCATCATCTTTTTACGTCTGGCGGGTCTCATGGGATTGTATGGCGAGCGCTATTGTGTTATAAATAACTTTTTGATGTGAGCTGCGAGTATGTCGCTACCTTTATGCGTGTAAAGGAATAAGAGTACCTACCTAGTATTTAAGTACCTACCTAGAAATATTTAGGATTCCTTTATATTTGAATTATGAATTTTATTTTATTCTATTGTTTTTTTTCAAGTGTCATTACTTTGGTTACACTATCCGCCTCAGCCCACTCAGGCAACTGAAAACTCTCAACTGCCAACTGTCTTTGTATGACAATGTGATGGCCCGCACACTACACAATCACACAAAACCCCGTTGTCAATGGTAACGCAAGCGGTGACTTGCGACCATCTTGCGACTGTCACGGCTGATTACCCTGGGCGGCCGTTGCTAGTTTGCGAGCTGTCAGCTGATTGTTCTTCATCTATGGTTAAACAAGCTTTTTGACCAATCAAGACAGAGAAAACAGCCGGTTTTAGTTGGTTTTCAGTTGCCTCAGTCTATGTCACTATGGGATTGGTTTATTTATGCACTATGTTATGTGGCTGATATTTTTAAAACATTATAAAAACAACTTCTATATGACAAATAAACTTAAATTGTCGTTTCATTATACTCCAGAGCAACACATTGTTTTATTTGTCATTTAAAACCTAAAGACAACAAACAGTCTTATATGCATTTGAATGAAAATATCCTCTCTAAAGATCCCTTCAGGGACACATAGTAATATTTTGTAGAAGTAGGTAAACCGTATTTTCATAAACTGATAGCATATTATATATAAGTAAGCCTAGGGGAGGGGCAACTTTTGGAGGATCAACTGACATCGAACCTTAATTTGTGTTAGTTTTTGCTGTGTTTGCTGGTGTACTTCGGGATTGTAATTATTGAGTATGGTGGAGTGTTAAATTACATGCACTATTAAACTAAATTATTTACAATGGATCCGGACAGTACGTCTCTTGTGTGATATTCAGTTTAAATATTATATAGGTAGGTATTAATTAAAATCTAATTTAAGAAGAAATTTAAAATCCAATACTCGCTTAGTACTTACTCTCCTCACGTGTAATTAGACAGATTCTATTGACTTACTTTTCTGTTCAACCGTATTACATTCCAGGGAACAGTGATCTGCTGCGTGCTGTGTATTTATACTCGGTTTGTCTATTATTTATTTGTCGACAAATAGACAGCTCGTGTTGACTTACGGGCGCGGGTCATCGCCTGTCTGAATGACTCGCCCGATCAAATATTGACCGGAATCAGGTGCCAGTTTTAGAGATGATTCGAGGAATGTAGAAGTGTTAGCGACTAATTTAGAATTTATAAGTCAGTGTTAGATCTAGATGTGTGGCATTCTGCCTGGTTCACGTATATAATAGCACAAGTGTAACAAATAGGTTGGTAAAAAAATACTAATTTGGATTTTTGGACGTACCTGTTTCTCAATACTACATATATTATAAATATTGTTATTGTAGGTAGGTTTTTGTACATTAGCTCCATACAGGAGGGCCCGAGGAATACATTTTCCATCGGGGCCCATGTCATATTTGGGGAAGCTGTGTGGAGTTTTGTTTTAGGAAAATGAAGGAGACGAAGTTCTGGGAAGGAAAAGTATGTGGGGTAGGTTAGAATCTAGGGGTCAGAGAATCCAGGATAGACGGACGTATGATTAAAATTCTCCCACTGCGGTCGAGAGGTCCGGCTGAAGAGGTCAAACGGTCCCCCTCAATCAGTCTCTCCCGATCCGGCCCGCCATGCAGTAGATGGGCAAACGCAACAGCATCCTAGACCTAGACAAATTTCACCCCATGAACCCGAGCACCATTGCTAAGTCACCAAACGCAGCGAATCACATGGAGTGACATATGCCACAGGAGTTGGTTATTTAATAAATGGTTTAACCCGCCTCCCAAATTAAAGTGAACTTCTATTACACTATACACATTTAAATAAATAACTGATAAAAACTACTCGCAAATAATAATAAATCTTAAGCAATAACAAAAATCACGAAAAACTCCACATAAAATATTTGATGTATAATTCTCGAAATAAAAAAAGTTAAAACATAAATTTTGGCAATTTTAATTTTATACTCTACCATATAAAGTAATTTTTTTTTCAAAATATTTCGGTATCACTTGAGACACTATAATCGTGAACACCATACTAATATAAAATTCTGAATGGGAAATGAAAGCACTCGCTACTTTTAGCGCCTTCTTTCAGCGACTGAAATGTTTTTATGATCGGCTTTATTAAGTTTTACACCTCCGTGACAAATAACTGAAAAATAAAATTACGCCTTTGTCCACCAATTCTTTAGCGAGTTATTTGACTTGCCACTTTTTATCATAGTTATTTTTTTTTCTTTTGACAACAATATAATATATTTGATTTAATTGGATGCCAAGTGACACACAGTTAACGCGTCCATTGGTACTGTAAAATTTACAACTTGGTAGTCAATATCTTCGCAAGCAGATGGTCTAATAAATGAAATCGCAATACGGAGAACATATGAAGCACTTCTTCGCAGCATCCTGGAATAAAGCACCGTTATGTGGCCCCCTTTTGAACAAAACAATATTCTAGAAATAGAAAAAGGACAAAAGATGTTTATGCGTTACCCTTATATGAGAGAATTTACATACTATCCATTCCTTTATCCACCCTTGTTCTTTACAGAAATGTTCGACTTCAATACCTTAGAAGCCCGCCGAAAAATATTTTTATGTTAACTTATTTGTCCCTAAAAAGTATACTCGAGGGAGATATTCCGAAAGCGAGATCTTCTGCCTATACACAGAGAGACTTATCTGCTTAAAGATTCTGAATGGACTATCGACATTTTCAATGTCACTTACAGACATGTCAGCAACTATCTTTTGATGCACGTCACAAAATAGTAATAAAACTGCCCCAACATCATTTTAATTAGGTACGATTTTGGATTTATTTCGCACTCACTCATGGGCACTACGAGTATCTTTCGGATGGTTGGATTTTTTAGACAGAAATTTAAATGGCGCACTGTTTAAAGTTTGGTAAAATTAAACTTTTTAGAGAAAATCGTCACTGTTCATATCAATTATTATCGCGGTCTCTGGTCCCAGTGCAGACTGTAACAAAAATAAATATTTTAATTTTAAAATAAAACAAAAACTTTGTAAACAGCACTTTTATTTTCATACTTTGTGCCGACCGGGTTTCGCTAGCACCGTAACTTCTTCAGGGCAGTATAATCTCTACTAATATTTAACGTGTATTATAATATATTCAGTGGATTGAAAAAATAAGATGGGTTCCGCCAGTGCAGGACTTAATTAGAGGAAGGGATTGAGGATTAGGAATTGAATGTTCTTTGTCAATGGATAACAACCTCAGTATCGCCCTGGTGTAAGACCACCACTCAGAATTAAAACTTAAAATGGCTTTAGCCGTGTAAATTGACTATATCTGAATAGCCAGGTCCTTCCCCACCTCATAACCTACCCCAATTGGGGATGCCATTGTCTCACTGGCTCCAGACGGGTTCAGTTAGGACTCTTGTGAGGTATTCACAAAAAATATACAATTGTTGCTGTGAGCCAGGAGGGTTCCCACTACCTTTACCCCATCACACTACTAAATTAAGAAATTAAAATCATTACATTATGCACTTTAATATTTCTAATTTATATTTTGGTTTGTTGCAGGTAAGGATGAATCGTAAAATATTATCACAGGTGCACAATCATTCTGCATCTCCAGTTTCTAACGGATAAGTAAGTTTGTTGAAAATTTTGAAATTAGCTAATATTATGTATCTGCAATATAAACTTCATGAACTTTTTCTGTCCTTTTTTTTGTCCAAGAGTAAGCGCCTCCGCCCACTCAGGCAACTGAAAACTCTCAACTGCCAACTGTCTTTGTATGACAATGTGATGGCCCGCACACTACACAAACCCCGTTGTCAATGGTAACGCAAGCGGTGACTTGCGACCATCTTGCGACCATCTTGCGACTGTCACGGCTGATTACCCTGGGCGGCCGTTGCTAGGTTGCGAGCTGTCAGCTGATTGTTCTTCATCTATGGTTAAACAAGCTTTTCGACCAATCAAGACAGAGAAAACAGCCGGTTTTAGTTGGTTTTCAGTTGCCTCAGTGGGCGGAGCGCCTAAAAATATTGCTCTTACATGGAAAAACAGAAAATGAAGAATAAATTCACGTAGGTACCTATGCGTTTAAAGCGAAAATGTCAAAATTTTACCAAATTAGTTCTGTAAAGAGAAAACATTTTTCTATGCACCTACTTAATATTATGATTAAGTAGTTATGCACCTACTTAATTATGAACCATATATTTTATGTGGGTAACATTTTTTATAAAATAATTTATCCAAATGCACGTCCCTGCGCCATTGACAATTCTTTTTACAAACTTTCTTCGGGCAGGTAGGTACTATAACATTGAAAAAATACGAATGAGCTAGTCCAAAAAACACCACGTTTTCATATTTGATAAATTATCTTTAGTGATCCATTAAAACGGCCACCACTTTCGAATGGAAACGAAACGTTTAAACATATTTACAGACAGACGAAATAATACAATAATTTAAAAAAAAAATGATTCATGCAACGGTTCACTATCTATTAAATTATTTGGACATACTATGCATTTGTCGGCAGTGAAAGAACATCATGGTAAGATTACGTTAAGAGTTAATTTTATTTAATTGATTTGTTTAATTTCACAAATCAATCATTAAAAATAATACAGGTATATTTTTCCGCAAGTTCCAGATTATAAGATACTCTCATTATTGCAATTGTGTAAGCCCACCATTCAGAATTGAAACTATACTTGAAATGGCTTTAGTCATGTTGATGACCATATCTGAATAGCTAGGTACTTTCCCACCTTCATCTTTCTATATCCTTCCCATCTCCACTACCTTCAGTCTCATAACAAACCATAATTGGTGAAGTAATAGTCTCACTGACTCCCGCAAAATTATAAAAAAAGGGTTAACATTTTTTGCCGATCTTGTTTTGCTTGCCAACCACAAGTAGCCACTAAACTGACTACATTTGAAACCATTTTGAAAATCAAAAACTCAATTTTCACTAACCATAATAATTATTGAGCCACTAAACACCAATCGATACCCCTCAAATGTACAAATACGCTCTTCCCAACGCATCTTTCCGACTAACAGTCGAATCGAGCGTTACTAAACAAATCAATTAGCTGATCGGAGGCTCAGATTGATCGATCGAAAAGTTGGGAACAACGGCCGATAGCTTCTGAAAACATTATCGTTTCAACACACATAAATCGGACTTTTACTACGTGCCTAAGTAAATTCCTTAGATTATTTTTTCTAAATATTTGTTTTGCTGACATTTTCAATCCATAAGTTATTGAGTATACCTACCAATAAATTTGTATTCAGATTTTACCGACTGCCGACGATGTCTTTTCTAGTTACCCCAAAGCCGTATAATACTATGTGTTGAAACTCGTTTCACGTACCATGCCAAATAAGTTACCCCCTTTAAATCAAAGATTGTACATAAAAAAAAAACTCAATATAGCAAGGGAAACGTGTTTCGGTACTAACCTTACGACCTCGGAAGCAAAATTTCTACAGGTTTATTTTAAAACTTTCCTATTTAGTTTTGTATTTTCTGGATTCCGTGGCTTTTGTTCGCATTGAATAATAAATTATTAGTCAAACGATTGAATAAAATTTACGAGTAGATCGTGGAATTTTAATTAGCCATGGAATCAATTTTTTTTTATTTATTTGTTAGTAAAGCTTTTAGATATTACGTATACTTTAAAGTTAAGCTAAAAACGGTTTCTTATATCAAACTTGCTTTTAGATAAGAGTTTTATTGTATTTTGCTACTAATTAGCACATAAAAGAGAGATGATGAGGAAAATGGGATAAGTGATAATTTATGGTCGTACGTGTTACTTCTATTTGATAAGTCTAAAGTATATTGCTAAAAATGTCTACATTGTTAAATTTTATGTCTTCTAATGTTGGTTCTGAATGTGTTGATTGTGTTTTATAAAATTGTAGAAGCCAAATCAACCGTTAACCCTTTGATACCCGAAACGATGATGAAATTTTTTTTTATGAAAATATTATTTTCAAGTACTTAAAATAAATAAGACGTACTATAATAATACGATAAGAAGTACTTAAAATAAAATACATGTTTTTAAAACATTAAAAACAATATGTAGTATATTTACAATATTGGAAGATACTCTCAGTATCGCCCTGGTGTAAACCCACCATTCAGAATTAAAACGTTGCTTGAAATGGCTTTAGCCATGTTTGGTGCAGTTGGGACTCTTGTGCGGTATGCATATAAAAAAGGCTAAAGAAGAGTTTTATTCCTTAATTATTTATTTATATATTCTTATCAAGTTTAATTTGTAGAGCTCCATTTTAATATATTTTTTATGCATTTATTTAATAATATTATTATTTAATTTATTAAAACAGTTTATTTATACACTAGTTCTGTTACCTTATTAGTATTACGCGTTAACGCTATTTCGCCTTCTGCAGACATTATCAAACTGTGGGAAGCCCACTTAGAGAATATTCATTTAAATTATTTCTCGATATGTAGGTACTATTTTTATTACTTTTTTAAATTATTAATGATTATAACCCTTTTTACAGTTTCCCCAATTACTGCAATGTTTTTAAATTTGACTGGAGGTCGTTAGTCGTCATTAGTCGTTATGAAAGTTATTCCCAAATTTTTTAATTTTTTAATTTTTTTTTATTAGTTTCAATAGCAAAGTTTGTACATTATGTGGGTATAAAGTATAATTTTTTTGTCATTTTTCACAGTCCTCCTAGGGTTCCTGTTCTGAGGCGGCCTATAGGTTTTTTAAACTTTTGTATTTAGTTGCGAATTATCTTTACATGTTGACTCAGTTGTTTCTTATACTAGCATATTTATCCATATTTCAAATTATTGTAACTCCCATGTAAAAGCCGTTAAATGGCCTCATTTATTAAAAAATCAATACATAAATAATTCTGTATATTTATGCACTCATATTTGCACTTGGCTTAACAATATCTAAGGGTGGAATTATATTTTTTTGTTCATTTATCATACTAACTTTCGGATGATAAAATTTTTGTTAATTTCCAACTGCTTTAAAAGATTCAGTTTATGGCTTTTACTTAGAATGACACTTTCATTTTGGCTATCCACAACGTCTTCTAGGATATTGCGCCAGCATGTAAAAAGTATAATTAGTTAAAGGTTAATTGAATGTCGATGATTAAGCAATCAGAGTTGGCTAATACGTGTTAAAACGTACATTCGATAACTTTTAGTATTTAAACAAAAAATATATACAAAAAACAACCATATTATGAAACGTAATGCAATAATTATTAATTGAAAGTTATTAAATAACTATTATAATTGCAAGAAATTCAACAAGCAAAACGGAATGGAAAATGATTACTGGATCTTCATTATATATTACATCTTCTAATTTAGAAACCTCCAACTGTTTAAATAAAGTTAACAATCCAGCGCACATTTTAATGTCTTCTTGCAACGGAAGCTAACGCTTATATAATATGCAATCAAGATTTAATAGCTGCAACTTTGTTGAAGGTGGAAGCTCGAATCTAAGGTATTTTAAAAAAGCTTCAAATTACTTTGAATAAGTTTGATTAATTTTACAGTTTCGATGCGTTATGGCAACTTAATTCATTCGTAATAATAATTAATTCTTAGTGCAATGGGTACCTAAGATGAAGATTTCAAATGTAAAGGAGAGTGCATGACACTAGTCGATAGTTTTATTTATGTACATTATTAATTGGTATTATTTGTACTTGACTTTTCTACAATATAAATAATCTTAAAAAGTTATTAGTTTATTTTTTTTATTTATTATTTTATTCATTATTTTTAAGGCTCGGTTCCCATTGTTTCCTAATATACATATTTTTAACTGTGAAATTTCGCATAATTAATAATAATGTGACATTTGTAAAAAAAAACGTTGCTTAGCCAACTTTAATGATCAGATGTATGTACAACCTTCTTTATATATTATATGGAAATAAGTATTAGGTGCTTTAATTAGGATAAATTAATGAATTAATAAATATATTGGAAATCCTGCTAATCCTGAATTTTGAAGCACGTTTTAGAATGGTAGATCGCCTCAAATCGCCCCGGCGAAAGACCGGCATTTGTAATAAAAATGTTGCTTGGCCAACTTAAATGATTAGATCTATGTACAACCTTACTTATATATTATATGGACATAAGTATTAGGTGTTTTGATTAGTATAAATTAATAAATATAATGGAAATCCTACTAACCCTGAATTTTTGAAGCAAATTTTATAATAGTGATAGCCTCAAATCGCCCCGGCGAAAGACCGCCATTTGTAATAGGTGTTTTAACGTTGCTTGGCCAATTTAATGATCAGATCTATGTACAACCTTCCTCTTTTTCATCTCCTTCCTCTCAATACCTCAAACTTTTAATATCACAATCCAACTGGTTTCAGACAGTTGGGATTCTTGTACGGCATTGTAGCACAATAACAAAAATCATCTCGTCACTGAAAATCGACGGATACGAGTGGAATACTCGTTTACAGTTAATGTTGGGTTCATGAGAACGGGTCGTTTCATCGTCTCGTTTTTATGTAATTCGGCTAGCATGAGTAATGAGCTTCTGGCATATGTTTTTCCCCTTTCATATAATCCGGGCCTCTCCAAGACCCGCATTAATAAATCCCTTACAACAGCCCTTTCCTTAACCTGTCTCACAACGCTGCCCAGCAGAGGAGCGTCATAGTTCCCATTTAACACACTCATTTTTTACATTAGATCCGCACAGGAGGCCTAGGGGAAAATAATTTCCCTCGGGGGCTGTGTCATTTTTCGGAGACGCTGTGTGGAGGGTATTTTTAAGGAAAGGAAGGAGAAGAAGTTGTGAGAAAGAAAAAAGTGTGAGAGGTGGATAGGAATCTGGGATTCAGTGTGTTCAGATCATCCGCCGCCAAGACCTAGACAAACTTCACCCCATTAACCTGGGAACACCGAACGTAGTGACTTCACCAAGTTGGGGTGAGATACAGGTGTTGGTTATCCAATAAATGGTTCCTGGGCTGGATTCCCATTCCCGCCTCCAAAATTGAATAGACCGTCCGTGGTCGAGTGGTAAAACACTTGACTCCCAATCGAAAGGTTACGGGTTCGAACCCGGCGTGCGTAAATAAATTTTATTTGATTAATTTGTGTTATTTCACAATTAATTAATAAAAATAATATATACTATATTTGCGGCACGTTCCAGAGTGGAAGATACTCTCAGTATCGCTCTGGTGTAAGACCACCATTCAGAATTGAAACGTTGCTTAATAATGGCTTTAGGTGACTAGATCTGAATAGCCAGGTACTTTCACCTTCCTCTTTCCCATCTCCTTCCCTTCCCCACATACCTTCAGCCATACAACATTGGGGATGTCATAGTCTCACTGGCTCCAGAAGGGAGCAGTTGGGACTCTTGAGATGTTTCTCTATAAAAAAAATAAAAAAAGATAAAAACGCTCTTGCAGGTGTAACATAAAAACAAACAAAAAAAATCTTCATGACATAAAGCCTCCTTAAATATCATTCTTACCATAATTGAATTGTGAATTTATGCATGTTGTTAATTTCAAAAATTATCCCAGCATGCGAACCTAGACATTATCCGACCTGGCCGGAATTGCGGTAGCGCCCATGGCCCGGTCATTGCTCGGACTTACCGCATTGCTGTAATTGCTCATAACTATTAATGCTATAACGCATTACCATATTAATCTCAGTAACGTACACGGTGATCCGTATCACGTTTTTGCTTTAGTTGTAATGGTTTGAAGGAATCTCAGTTTTGCTGTGCGAGCTCAAATCAAGAAAGCTCTGGGTGTATTTAGGTATAAGAATATAATTTCAAAACAGGAAAATAATTTCCCTCAGGCCTGTGTGATTTTTGGGGAGGTTATGTGGATGGTTTTTGGAAAGGAAGAAGAGAATGATCTGGTAAGGAAAAAAAAATCATAACGTGACTTATAAATTTTTTTTTTTTTTACATCAACTCCACACAGGAGGCCCTGAGGAAAATAATTTCCCTCAGGGCTTATATCATCTTTGAAGATGCTGTGAGGAGGGTCTTTTTGAGGAGAGGAAGGAGTGAACGTGGGTCTTGAAGAGAAGAACGAGTCGTAGAAGCGTCCCGTTCTCATGTGACAAATGTCAACTGTGTACATATGTTAGGCGCGCGTTTGGCGTGTTTCCCGACTATGCACCGGTGCCGAGGTGATCAATGACGCTAGCTCCTCGGAGCATCTTCCATTGAAATAGCGGTAGAACAAGGATAAATAATATAAAATAAAAATAAAACTAGCTGCGGGTAGTAATCTGGAGGTCATTGTGTCCAGGAGTGACGAACGTATGAATCCATCCCTCTCACCCAGGCGATGGGTCGAGAGAATACGGCTGGAGAGGTCAAAAGATCTTTTTTAATTTTTGTAATTACTAACACGTTTTCGAATTTTACGTAAACACAAACAAAATTGGATACGTTTTTTAGATTTTCACGGCCAAAAGCATTTTCTTTGTTTGTTTTTGGGGTGTTATGCCGTGTTGCGCTACCTCCTTCTAGGCGGCGTTTAACACTAACGTTTAACGTTTAACACTAACAATTACACATCGTCGGATCTGCCCTGATGATGGATACTACAACGCTGGCCGAAACGTCGGCTAAGGAAGGAGGTAGCGCAACACGGCATAACACCCCAAAAACAAACAACGAAAACAACCAAAATGATATTTTTTAATTTCATTTCAGCTATTTGGTAACGAATTTACATTTTAACATTTTGTATGGGCTTGATAGATGAGAAATTAATTATTGATGCCAGACCTACGCGAAACGTAGTTACATGCGCCTTACCCGTCATCAAATGGCAATAAATATTAATAAAAAAATTAAATTATTTAATCAAATTTTTCTACAAACGTATAAGTAATTTAAAATTAACTCAATGTAAATATTCCTATTCTTTGATCTGTAATTTAAAAACGCATTATTTAACATTATGAAAGCATCGTTACTCCGTATGTTGGATTGAAGATGATGTATAAGTCCATTCAACAGTAGGTACATTAACATAATCAACAAATAAATCATCGCAACATTATATCATCATCAAGTCGTCATCATCATTTCAACGCATTTCTAGATGACGTCACGAGCGATAATGATCGAACGAGCTTTAAATTTGTTACAAAATGTTCTCTGTTAAATAACGATATTAAACACATACAACATTTTGTCAATAGACTAATTTATGCAAATATGAGAAATCCAGTACTTTATTTACGTTAAACAATCAATAAATGACGGCCGGCGTAGTTCAGCGGTAGGGCGTTAGACTCCCATTCCGAAGGCCGCGGGTTCGAACCCGGCGTGCGCAAATAAATTTTATTTTATCGATTTGTGTTATTTCACAATTAATTATTTAAAATAATATATAGGATATTTGCGGCACGTTCCAGAGTGGAATATACTCTTAGTATCGCCCTGGGGTGCTAGCATGGTCGATCGATATGAAGTTACCGACCGATTGTCGGTAACTTCTCATCGTTCCCTAGGACAACTGCAAATCGCAAACGAATAGGTGACAGTTCACAGTGACTAAATGTCCTTAATATATTTATACCAACTGTGGGGATGCCATGGTCTCACTGGCTCCAGACGGGAGCAGTTGGGACTCTTGTGAGGTATTCACTATAAAAAAAAAGTAAAGCTATTTCTGTTAATAGACACTTTCCTCATTCGTTGGTTATTAATTATTGGTGATATTGGTGATATTATGTTAATGTCAGTGTTGGGATTTTTAATCTAAGACACTCTGGAATCTGTAAAAAAACGGACAATCCATTTGTTTGATTTCTCTTTTTTTGTCGCCATTGAAGTGTTTTGTGAGGCTTAAAACAGAGGAGAGAGGAAGGAGGTTCAGAAGAGGGAGGTAGGGAAGTAGCCTGCTGTTCAAAAGCCATTTCAAGTACCATTTCTATTCTGAATGGTGGTCTTTTATCAGTGCGATACTGGAAGCATCTTCCACTCTTAGAAATGTCGATGTGAAAAATGTGCTTTTTTAACCAGTATTTCAACAGATGGTGCATCGAAAAGAGTAATTTATAATTTATCCCTTCAGTACCGTTGCACGGTCATGTTATGCGCGTGCCCAAATCATACGCGTTTGGCGTGTACTGGACGAGAATGCATCGTTTTTACGACGCATTCTGTGCTCATAAGCTCGGCACTGGAATGACTTTTGTACCACCTCAAAATTTTTAAATGGTCTCTTCAAGACCTAAGATCATCCCTTCATATCGTTATAAAAATTTCCACCATGGCATAGGTGTCGACGTAAACTTTATTAATAAAATTAAAAAATTAAATAAAATTACAATATTTTCCCCCACTTCGCTTTCGACTTAATAAATAAAAGCAAGAATAGCTGGTGTATTTGATTACCAACTCTTAACTTAACTCTTCCATTTAAAAAAACAGTTGAAAAAAAATTATCGCGCCAATAAATTTAGTTTTATCGGTTGTGGAATGCGATACGTGATCAATATTATTTTATCAATGCTTAACCATTTGACCAAATTTTTTTTTTACAAAACTTTATTAATAACGGCCAAATATTTGACAACAAAAATTATAAATGACACCGCTAACTTGACTGCGGACTCATTTCATATGCGGACATAATGCGGAGATAATTAATTTTAAAAGATGTATGCTGGGGAGGTTTCATAATTTACTTACCCCAGTAAACAACTACGAGCACCCTCGAGAAATGCCTCGCCAGATATCGCGATGTCGTAGTATATGTTATTAAACTGATTATATAATCTGAATAAGCTTAACATAGTGTAAAATAATGCTTACTTATGGAATGTAATGCGACAATTGGGTTTATTCTGTTTTTTTTATTTATATTTTTACTCGTTTTAATAGCACAAGCCACCATTTTTGTCGTGTTATTTCGTAAATTGTACCGATGAGAGCTCGACGCTATTTCGCAAAAGAATGACGACGTCACATTTTCTAGATTCACGTGAAGCCGTAAGAGAGTCCAGCCGGCTCCAATTGGAACCGCAATGGGGAGGGGAAAATAATACGCTTTTATGACTTAGGGCAGGTCTAGCAATATTATGTCTATGACATTACCTACCTACGACACACAATTTCATAAAACCTATATTCTTAACAACCTTTAGAAAAAATATGGAGTCAATATCATCTATCCGTCTATCCTATTTATAGTACATACTTACCTACTTTCTTTTGTACAGAACATATGTAGCTAAAGAAGAGTGTACGTATTTTATATATTTTAATTAATACGAATTTAATCCAGGACTTTGTGTATTTTATAAAGTGTTAGATATTAATATTTTAAGAGGATTTATGGAAGAGTCGCTCGAATTTATAATCTATGGACAACGAGCTATAAAAAATGATGGATTAAAACAAAAATCCGCCAAGCCGATATAATCCGTTTGCAAAAAAATACGATCCCAATGTCACGTTAGAATTTGGTCGTAAACATAAAAGTGTTACCACGTAATAAATATTTGAATATTTTAATTAAACTAACACTTTGTTTTAAACCACTAAATTAGAATATTTTTTTCATCTTGAAACTGACTTATGTCGATGAAGACACAAACTGAGATAACTGTATAAATACATATTATATTAATTTAATTTGAGACAATTCTATGCACGTTTATTTGTCAGCAGAAAAGATAAACCACATTTTTTTAATGACTTTTTTTACTTCTGATCATCTTAAAGGTGAAACAACTTATAAGTTCTATATGACATTTGTAAAAATAAGACATTTGTAAAAATAAGAGAAACCTGATTTTTGCAAATTTTTCGTATCCATTGGTTACTTTTTCTAGCAATGTGAAATGCGCAATACGGTTAATTCTTTTTTGTATGAGCAGCAGTATCAACACCTGTTGGCCTTTTACAAATGGTGTCAATAAGATTTTTTTGCAGAAAATGTTGTGAAATCCTTAAAAAGTTATTACTATTTACAATTTATATTTTAAAATCTAACACAAGTTAAAATATCTGCATACTCGTGCAGAAACCTAGTTATTTTTATGCTGCTGAGATTTTCGCTAGGTCTCCATAATTTTTTTTCCTCAGAACCTTAATAAAAAATTATTTTCTATTTTATATTTTCTGAAGGCTCCATCATTTAAAAAAAAAAAATAGTTCTACACAGGAGGTCTTGAGGAGATATTAAAAAAAAACCTAAAATATCAGAGCTTGCTTTATGGAGTTGCAAGTTGAACTTGCGAATCAGTGACATAGATTTTGTCACGATCTTATAGCGTGGGCAAACCCGACAATAACTGTTACAATATTCACTGTCATTGGGCCAAGGTTAGCTTAGCGTTATTAGTTATTACTTGAGTAGTTCCCGGAGGCTATGTTGCCAGCTTTGATCAAAGGATAAAACGTAATCACTTTGCCGTATACAGGGATCAAAAGTCTATGCAATACTTAATACTATAACCTATGTTAGCAGGAATAAAGCTTTTAGTATTGTTGAAAAATACTTTTACGTACTTGTTTTATGAGACCTCTATTCAGAATCAAAACCGACACGGAATCGTTTTAGCTGTCTTTTGCGACTAGATCTGTTTTTCACAATAAATAAACAAATAAATAAATAACATTCGCTATAGTGGCAACGATTTAGTCCAAATATTAAAGCTTCCAGAACTTTGCAAAATTACTCAAATCCCTTGTTTTCACTTGATTTCACTTAACCAAAACATAATTTTCTTTTGTTTTGTTGTTGTCTAACATACTTTTTTATTGTTTTATTCTTACATATTATTTATTATGCACCGTTATTGGAATTTATTATTGTACATATTATTACATTATCTAAACTTATACACCTTTACTGTAATTTAATCTTTGTAATTTTATTTTGTAAATCCTCCATCTGCTGTGTATCTTATAAATATACATGTATTTTTTCAATGGCTTAGAATTTTCATTCCGGGAACGTGGTTCTTACACCTTGCCAACAACAAACAATGATAAATGAATTATAATCTTCTTAAACACATTATATCACACACACCTAGCACCAAGACACTCTCAGTATCACTCATAACCTGCGATGATTTGGCTATATTTTTAAGTGTTGTTGAACAATTACTACAAGTCCTCCATCACGCGTACTTTCATCATCGACTGCGGAGGTACATATCTGATTTCAATTTAATGAGACCCTCGGGCGTGTATCAAATTAAAAACAAGCTCCCTATACACAAATACAAGTGCTTCTACTCCCACTATTCGTATTCTACGCTCCGTTCCAGTAGATGATCTCTATATTAATATTCAGCTGCCTTAATCAGACATAACAGTTGTTTTAATTCAAACCATAAAGATCAAGAAAATATGATAATTTTATCAAAACCGGTGATGAACTTTAGGTACATAATGTTCTCCTTTTTCATTGTGTCTAAGAAATTCTGTTACAAATTAGTGATTCACGATCTTAATACAAATTTTGAAAAATGCATATTTAGTTAGGCTTGAACTATCTTAATTATTTTGGTAATGTGAAACCGAGAAATTAACCGTAATTTGATCAGCAATTAATTATTGGTAGCGCTTAATACAAAAGAATTAGAGTTTCATATACGGTACAGCATCACATCTGATAAAACCTGATTCCTTTTAATCATGATTAGCCAACACTAATGATAAATTCAGATTAATCAGTTCACGAAAATTAGACCAATTAAGTGCTTACTTAACAACAAGTAAAAATTATCCAATAAAATCTCATCAACAAAAACAACAAAAATATCTTTAGATTGGTAGGTTTTCTGGTTTTCCATTATTCTCAAATGGAAGAACCTTTTGTAATTTATTAGACATATTTAAAAAAATGGCGCTAAAGAAATAAACCGAGCATATCAATTTACATGGCTACACTATACAACCTTTGGAAAGATCAGCATTATTTTTTATAGATCATTTCGCCTGGACCATATCAATGTCATCTTTTTTATTTTTTTTACTTTAACTCCACACAGGAGTCGCTGAGAAAAAAAAACACTAAAAAACCATGACATATTTGGGTATGTTAATTTGACTGTCTTTTTGTGGAAATTAAGGAATTAACCTACATGTTGTAGGAAGGAGGAGACACATATAACTGCAAATCGTTCCACAGCCGAGATGTTGAACTCAAGAACGAGCCGTAGAAACGTCCATAAAAATACCTTTGAAATATTTAACATCAAGTCCTAGTACAGGTATACTTAACAAGATATTGTTAGATCTGCACATTGGTTAAATTTTTAATTGACATTAATCAGTCAATCATTATTACATCAAGTCATTATACCACTATGACCTAAGAATACATTACGTTTAATATTATTTCCTAGTATCAAGTTCATCTGACTTTACAAGTCTATTTCAGGTCTTTTCGGTGGGAAAATCTGTCGAAAACTTGTCAGCCAGTTGTGGACGCGTTTGATTCATTCTTATAATATTTAACTTTAAAAAAATAATGAGGACTCTATCAAAAATTATTGTTAACCACCTGCGCTTGTTAAAAACACTTAACGAATAATGACGGTGATTTTCGTGTTGATTTTATTGTTAATTGGGAATTCTGAAAAGAAATATACCGATAAATTAATAATATTACTTTAATTGGTCAAAATTGTTATTCGTAAGTTTTCATCTTAAGATTTTTTAATACATTTCTTAATTAATATTTTGATGGGGGTACCATTAATTTCATTGGAGTTAAGTCGAAATTAAAATATGTCATTCTGAGTTGCTAATTTTATTTTTATGAAAGGATGCCGAATTTTTTATTTGACATTTAATGTATTTAAACGATGCGTAAGTTAGTAGCGTTTTCATAAAATTATGTTTGTAAATATATTATTGTATAAAAATTCACGCTCTTAGAAATAATTAAAATAGGTAGGGTATATAGAAGTGAAAAAGGCATTGATTTTTTTAATTTTTTATTTAATTTTTTTATTTATCTGGCTCCTTAGCACGCTCGATCGATAACAATTGATAGGATAATTTCGGTTACTTCTCACCGTTCCCTAGGACAACTGCAGATCGCTAACGTAAAAACAACAGTTGATGTCGAATGTATTACGGACAGTCATTGTGAACTGTCATTTATTCGCTGTCGATTTGTACTCATGCTAGGAAACGATGTGAAGTTACCGAAAGTTATCGATACAATGAGTTATCGATATAACGAGTGTGCTAAAGACATTGGACTGGGAAGATAATGAAATCCCGATCTGCCATATTATATGAAATATATACAACTATTACATTAAGGTTTTTTTAAATTATTATTTCGTTATCTTTTTGATGGCATATCCATAGGATAACGTATATTTCTGATTTACGATTTATTTAGTTAAAAATCGATATACTGAGTTTACTATTCGGTACTTGAATCTACGTCGTGGCTTTATATCGGATAAGTTAGGTGAGTTTGCGAGTTTTTTATTCTATACGATGTCCTGTGGATAAGCTATCAAGAGGATGGTGAAATACCCCCTCAAAGAAGAAAATATAAGTTATCTAATGATAGTATAAATTTTAAACAACAGTTTATAAATAAGTCAATTTAAAAATAAAAATAAATTATATGAATTGAAGGAGGTTCTTCAAAGATTTCCGAAAAGGGGAAATCTGATGTTGCAAGATCAGAAGGAATAGCACGTGGAATAACAATGCTCTTCGGAGCCTCTTTTGAATGTTAGTTCGCCAATAACGTATATAAACAACACAATACTGGTTCTAGTAGACAATGCATTTTTACACAAGTCAAAACCTTTTTATATTACTTCTCGTTCGTTTTATTTTGTGTGCTCATTTTGGATATATGTAATTATTTCGAAAATAATTTAATGTTTTAAAATAATTTTTAAATCTAACCTTTATGACTTTATGATACGTGCTGTTGTGCGTCGTGGATTCATTTATAGAAAAATATGATTTATTTTTTTAAAGGCTTCCAAAGTAGCGGGAAGATTAATAAAACATCCTAAGATACAGGTTTATAATAAACATGTTATGAAATTCCCGTGTGATAAAGGAAAAAAGTAATGTGGTAAAAACACGATTTAATGGTTAGAAATAATATGTTCCCATACATAGTCCTAATTATAAGCTTTTGCCCGCTGTCGATGGCAGTTGGATAAAAAACAAGATCTTTATGGTTACAGCTTTCCTTATGAAACCGGTTTGGAGTCCGTAAAAATGTATTTCGATATTGCAACAGCAGTAATAATTATAATTATCTGGAGACTAACCGATACTAAGCGCCAAGTTTTGATTACAAATAGTTATACGATGCGGATCTACTATTAGGTACTTATTCATTCTTTAGTTTCTAAGGCTTAGCTTAGGAAGCTCATTTTTTAAGGATATTTGTTACTCTCGGCTGGAGAAGTCAAAAGGCTTCCCTAAACCACTCTTTCTCGATCCGGCCTGCCATGCAGTAAATGATCAGACGAATCGGACGCAAAGACCTAGACAAACCTCTTCCTAAAACCCAGGCATCCCTACTAAATCGCCAAATGTAACGAAACACTTGGGATGACCTATGGCAGAGGTGTTGTTTACCCAATAAGTTTGATGATGCCTTTAGAAGTCGAAACAGCTGTCGAGCGTAATAATAATTACATAATTCGTTTATAAAATAACTATTTTTATATTTTAAATAAAAATATTTTTAATGTATAAACCGAGTAAAAACTAAAATGGATTTCTACGTATTAAATTTAATGACACTAATTTATATTTATATATAATAATTATTGTTTTTAAATTTAATAGTAGAACTCCATTTTAATTTTCACTCGGTTTATTTATAATAAATATTTTTTATAATTATTGTAGAAAGCAATCTTTGTGTTTTGACATACTTAATAAAAATAAAACACTATTTTGGTTTTAAAAAGACGATATTTATTAATTTACTTTATCGACCGGTTCCGCTTTACTCAAGCATCTTCAGGGTACAAATTAATACTAAACAATAACTACAAAATGAATGCTTATATATACATATAGAGAGAGACAACAATATAAAATTATTACAAACAGTGTATCTATATAAAAAAATGTACTTTTTTTTTAATTGTTCGAGTGAGGTTGGAAAATGAAATGTTAAAAATAACTGCATGCGAGGAAGCAATAAACATCTTGAAAATGGACTGTAAATTCTTCAATAAATTGCTTCCAAGGTGATTCCAAATCTTCTTCTGTTTTCCAAACAAATGCACTAAAATTTTTACTATTTTTGTGCCAAATTTCAAATACTTTTCCAGCAAGCTAATGGTTGGGGAGATGTAGGAAATGGATAAATGACATCCTAACAGGAACTAAGCACATTCTCATTTTAAAACCGAACAATAATTTTCGCACAACGACATTTTCCATAATGCCATAAAGATTACATTAAAAAACTGTGCATTTTTGATTTTATAACTTTAATTAATTTTCTATAATAATTGCATCCAAAAAGATCCCACAAAATAAAACGAACTGATCCGACATTAGCCAGGGATTGAGTTAAGACGAATATAAACGCCAGAAATATTCGACTTGAAAACTCCGCGTATTTTTGGTACAATCTGCGCGAGAAAAGTAGCGCCAAAGCTGTTTTTATTTTTTTTATGAATAATTTTACAAGAACGAAAAAAGTTAGTCAAACAATAATCTTAGCCATAAAGGAGTATTTTTAAAAAGTTGTTTCTTACATAAATTCATATTTATCTTATGATAAAACAAATTATTTAGTATTTTGCGCTTATTATTTTTGTAATGTAATTAATAATTTTATTTATATTTAATTAGCTCGAAAGGTAGGAAAAGCTTCAATGTATCCAAAACATATTTTTCCATTTTCATGATGTAAACCGATTCGTAGTAAAGATAAATCTAAATAGTGATTTGGCGTGTAACTTCATCTTAAACTGAGAAATTATGTAAAAAAGGCATTGAGTTATGTAAAAAGGTTGTGCTCGGGAACCATTAGACTTGTGTTAATCAATAATTACTAATAAACAGCACAACGACTTTGAAACAGGAAAATAATATAAGTAATTCTACCTCATTAATCAAAATTACCGCGTTCTCCACATACGCAACAATATACAATCTTCAACAATTTTTCTACCACCTCTGCAAACACTGCAAAGTGGTGAAGCGTATCTTTTTTTAATTTTTCAAAGGCTAATGGCGGGTCGTCAGCGGGTACTGGGCACTGGACAGTGGCCATTGCTTACCCCATTAAAATGCATAAAGCACGCTTCGGCGCTCAAATCCTCACCTCCCGTGAAGACCAGCGTGTGGAATACTCTTTAACTGTTGTGGCTATTAGCGAGATGTTACCATCATCGCTCATATTATAACATAAGCCGCGCTGCCAACTTGTATCTCTCCCTTTCTTCTTACCTTTATCCTCAATGATTCCTGATTCCTTCATTTCACTGTCCTTCACTAAACAGCAAACAAACTTATAACCTAATATGTAAAGCATTATAAAGCTTACCGTAACTTTTTATAGTGGCTTGGTGTACGGATTTCCGTAATTTGAAATGTTCTAAGGGATAATAAATAAAAAAAGAGAGCAATCCTTCTATCTGCGTCTTCGAAATATTTCTAGGAAAATAAGTGTGTCTTTTGAGGCGTGCATTTTAAGATTTTTTCTAAAAAAATAAAAAAAAATTAAATACTATTATTAAAGAAATGTACAAAAAAATGTTCAGTATTCTGAATGTTATTTTATAATTAGATCGAACAAAAATGACATCAGAAACATTCCAAGTTATAAAAACACATTTGGACAAAGCAACTACACATAACATCGTTCCACAAGACATCAAATTAATTAAACACTTTAATGAGTACAAATCAAGAATAAAAAAAGGGTGGCTGAAAGAGGTCAATGAAAAAAATCAGACCTTAAAAACGACATAGAAAACAAATTAACTATAATTAAATATATCATCGAAAAAGAAGATAATATTAATAAAATTTTTTTTAAATGGAAATAGACACGAACCCAGAACCTTACGAGTCCCAATTGCGACCATTATCTTTTATTATTTTTCTGTGCCTTGTTCATTTTCATATTTAAAAAAAAGAGATTATTATTGTTATCTTCTTCTTCAATGATATATTTCATTAATGGGAAAAACCTTCAAAAGTTAAAAAGTGTGTTTTTCTTATAATAATTTGAATATAATTAAATAACTTAGTCCGCCTAATATAATTAAAAACCTTTAGTCCGCCTCGGCACAGGAAGAGGACTAAGAAATACAACATCCATACTTAAATTCGCCATTATATTTTAAATGTACAATTATTTTATATAATCGCTAAAATAAAAAAAAATAAAAAAAAACATTTTTAATTATAGGTTCTCAAAAACAGAAGGTATGATTTTTAGAAAAAATAAAAATATATCTTTTCGCTTTCACGATTAACTTTTTGAGCTTTATAGCATTTCAAATTTCCATGATTGATATAATTTTGAAGTAATTTTCTTTCTTATTACTATATTTCTTCAATTGCATTACAATATAAATTTGCCTCATCTTTATCTGCATCTTGAAACAAAGTTCAAAAATACCTTTAGAAGTTAAATAATAATAATGTTCGGATAATTTATATAGCGCCGTTTTCGTGAGAAAATCACGTCAAGGGCGCTGAACAACTTCGTTTAACATTGAATATATACATTATAACTAAGATTGATATTCATAGTGGTTGAGTAAGCATAGCGTTTGGGTTCTACCCAGGCGTTCCGTGTTCGATTCCTCGGCTGTCTAAGTCCTCCATCACAACACAAGCAAAATCTTCCGCTTAGTGTGGTGGTAGTAGGAGATTTTCAACTGCTGTTGGGTTATTCGTAACCCGGGAATGTTTGATATACATTATGATGGTATAGCTAAGATTGTGAGCAAAATACAATAGGCCAATAAAATAAAGATGTGGTAACATTAGATCCACTGTCTCTGGCTGTGGGACACTTGTGTGGTATACATATGAATAGTTAACAGGAGCACATAAAGAAGGGATGACCATATTGGTAAAAGAACAGGTTACGCCTTGCAGAGAATTCCGTTACAAACAAGAATCGGCGCGACGGCCTTGCGGTGCGGATTGCGTTTGTTCGTGAGGTCGTAGATTTTCTGTACACATTATATATAATAGGAGACACACAAAAATCAATCGGTATTTATGCCAAAACGTTTTGGTGTTAAATAATAAATAATTATGTTATGTAAAAATGATTGGCGTTTTACCTACTGTTTTAGACAAACTTAAATGAAAACTCTAATTGATATTTAATATGTTGCTTTTTTCAATACTAACGATTTTATACAGACAGTTGCTATTAGTGAAGAAATTAATTTTAATAAACACAACAATATCCCCTCAAGCGATTGGTGTTCAGTTTTTGATTAGGCCATTCGATTTAATTAATATCATTCCTCAAAATATTAACATCGAAACATATAAAGTGTTTACTGCGGTTTAAAGGTAATGAATCCACCTAGATTTCACCCTTTATCCAATATTTGTAGGTTCGTTAAATGTGGTCCAATTTTGGACTGATATCAATCGCAGAAAAATAAAAGCGGTCCAGATTTGGATCTTAATCGCTCCAGTAGTCCAAACTGCTCCCAACCGCCTGGAGTCAGTGCGACTATGGCATCCCTAATTGGGGTGCTTTATGAGACTGAATATAGTGGGGAGTATAAAAAGAGGAGAAGAGAACGTGCGGAACTTTTTGGCTATTCAGATCTGGTCACCAAACATAGCTAAAGCAATTTTAAGCAACGTTTCAATTCTGAAACTCTACTGAAAGTATCTTCCACTCTGGAATGTGCCGTACATATCTACTTGCCGTATACATTACTTATTTATTAATTAACTATAATATACTAATTTAGAAAAGCATTGACCACGAGGGTGTTCAAATTTATAATCTCCTTCCAGACTCCCTAAAAACGCAAAAGAGTGTAAATATATTTAAAGAAAACTATTTTACCTTAAGTTAAAAGAAAAAAATTAATATTATTACTTTATATCTACTTAAGTAAAGAAAGTGAAATGTAAATTTCTTTTAACTTAATAAATAAAAAATAAAAACTTCTTAAAATTTTGCAAATTCACTTTGTGGCACCATTGTTTTATATATTAAACAATTAAACATATATATTAAACAATTAAAACTTATTGGCCCATGCTGGAATTTGAACCCGCGACGTATTCGGATTGCTAGTGGAGAACCTTACCCCTAGACCATGGGATGGTCCGATGCCCTGTAGAAAACCCGCTTGCATAGCGCGGGTGTAAACTGTGCGCCCTAAAGCTTGAGTAGTATCTGGAATTCAATAATTCGTTTGTGTGAAATCACTATGAAACAATGCAGATCTAATTTTGACATTTTATTTTCAGGAGACCGACTATATTATGCCCAGATCAGGTGGATGCATGAAAGGTAAGTTTTCTAAGAATATTTCTTTTTTTTTCACATAGTAGGTTCGGAATCAATACGATACATCCCATAAACATTGACTTACATGGAGTTAAAACTGGTCTAGGGAATATAAACACCGTGAGTGCATTTTTAATTATCATTTTTTTTAAATCGTGAGTGAATTTTAAAACCGATATTAGTAAATATATGAACGTGCTACCTCTTCAATCCGAGGTTCAAAAACATTGTTCTTAGTTTTACAAAGGTTTATTAACAATAATTAAACCGTAGCTTCTACTCTGAATACTTCTCCTTATAAGCTTATCTTATAAGATAATTATATTTAAAATATTTTCATTTTTCTTCGTGACAGCAACGAAGCCTTTTTAGTTAGGTCCATCGAATAACAATTACCTTGAAAGGGCCCTGACTGGCAGCAACCATATAAGAAATAGACGATCATTTTCCACTTCGTTGGGAATTCAACCAGAGATCGTAAAATCAGTTTAAATTACTGTAATGCATGATGATAGTCTAAGATTTAGTTCTTAATCTATTATAGTATTATATGGGCTATTTGGGTCATATGGTCCCATTGACTAGTTGTGCCGAAGGTAAATGTATGGAGTCATTAGGTTTAAGATAAGGAGCTCGGCAGATCAGAACTACCCTTCAGCTTGGAAAGACGTTTGTTCTCAGAAGTATCATTATATTTACAATAAGTCAATAAACATAAAATCACTGTATTATATAGTACCTAAATCTTTCAATAAGCATTGATTTGTAAGTACTGGAGAATACAAGTCCTAATACGTAACCTATTACTATATTCTCTGGAGAGAATAAATAGAAGAGACATGAACAGACGTTACATATTATACAATTTTTATTTGGATGTTGTTTGTGATTCCGAAATCTGTGGAATTTCAAACTGTAAAAATGCTGCATTTAAAAATATCAGTTAAGTTTTTTCGCCATTTTTATATTTATGAGGGCACACAAATATATATATATATATATATATATATATATATATATTTTAATTTTCTTTATTCATTAAACAGTTGGTTACATATTTTGAGAATTTTACGACCACCACGCTAGGCACATGCCCGTGTTGTGGTGGTCATTATGTTGAAGTAGTACAAAAAAAAAGGTCCCTGACCCCTGGCACAAATCATCATGCTGCATTTTAACTAAACATCACTCCATTTATCCGGTTCTTCTCTTGTTCTTATCTTATGCTCTTCTTGGTACATTCACTTAAGTACATATCGTATATTTTTGACACACCTCTCAGCATCCATCTGCACCACACAAAGCTAAAACTATTTCACCACAAACACGTCAGTTAAACAGACATTTACATCATATTTTTGCTAAGTTTTATTTATTCGTCGTGTTCAAGCATAAGCACGCGTATGTAATTCAATTATCTTACCTGTGGAAATATTCAATAGGGAAATATTAATTAATTATTCAGGTGTCTGTGGAATTATCGAACGACGTGCGTTCGTGAAAGCACACGAAGAAGAACGTGCTTCGGTTACCAACTAGAAACGTAAAATAGCTTTATGCTGGATGTCAAAAGTCAGATCACATTAGGCACAGAAAATTATTTTCAATAACCTATTAGCAATGCTTTAGCAGTTAAGCCAGGTAAATGTTGAAGTTTCAGTGTTAGAAACATTCCAATCGTAATAATTATACAATAATATAATCGAATTAAGTAATATATATTTGTAAAGATTAAAGATATTACAGCATCCACACCATTGAAGATGGTTTATATCTGTATTTATATTTCACACAGAATTAGCTTCATTTCGTGTTGGGCGTTTTTCTTTAAATTTTTCTAATTGGATTAAGTAGTGTCTTTATTCACTATGATCCATTACATACATTATAAGGATAAAGTTTGTATATAGCTTGATTTTTGTGTATATGGTACTGTTTAGCTTTGGGCAATAGAATCTAAGAAATATTAGAGAGAAGTATGGTAAAAATAATGACCCGCACGGAGAAAAATGTTATTCTAAAATACGATCATTTTATTCGCAAAACGGTTAAAAACGGAATTGAAGTTCTTACGAACTAATTCACAGGGTTTCAATGTTTATTTTTCGGAAAAATATAAGAATATATTATTAATTATTAGAACAAATTTCGTACGTATACCAACAAATTATTCTTACGTTTTCATGCCAATAAACATTGAAACCCTGTTAATTTGTTCGTGAGAACTTCAGTCCCGTTTTTAACCGTTTTACGAATAAAATGATCGTATTTTAGAATAACATTTTTCTCCGTGCGGGTTCACTACTTTCCACAAAAATACCTTTCACAAAGCATTCCTAAAGATGACATAGGCCGTCAGGGAAATTATTTTCCCCGCGAAGTGTTCCTATGAGGAGTTAATTAAAAAAATATATATGTAATCAGTTTTGTTTCTTAAACTAAGTACATGGCCTCAAATAACTTCATTTACTAGTAATTAGAATTTTAATGACGTATTTATCTTCATTTATACATATTTCGTTTATTATGGCAAAAACAGGAATTTAAACTGTTGCTCTTAATAAATTCGTAGGGCATATTTATATTAATTTCTTATTGCTGTTACTGAGTTATGCAGCAAAAACAAGAATTTTAACTGTTGCTCTTATTAAAATTTTAATTTATATTAGTTCATTTTTATGACTGTCCATGTGTAATTCAGCAAAAACAAGAATTTAAACAGTTGCTTTAATTAAAATTATGAGGACATAATTATATTAATTTCGTGTTTATTGCGGTCACTTTGGAATTTAACACAAGCAAGAATTTAAACAGTCGCTTAAGATTGTAAGGGCATATTAATATAAATTTTATTTTTGTAACTGTCACTACGTAACTAGCAAAAACAGAATTTAAACAGTCGCTTTAATAAAAATTAAAAGAACGTAATTGTTTTAATTTATTATGACCATTATGCAATTTAGCAAAAACAATATTTTTAAAAGTTGCTTTTTAAGATTGGTAGGGCAAATATTTATATAAATTGCAGATTTATTACAGTCATTATGCACTTTAGCAAAAACAAGATTTTAAGCAGTTGCTTTTATAAAAATTGTAAGAGGTAAATTATATTAATTTAATACAGCCATTATGCAATTTAGCAAAAACAAGAATTTAAACAGAGCAATTATTATTAATTTTTATATGTGAAATTCGGTCGAAAACACAGTCGTTCACGTTTGAGAGCTTTAAATATATTAAATGTCTTCAACAGAAGCATTATTATATTATTATAGTCACGCAGAAACGCAATGAAATTCCGATCCTTATTGGGATTAAATAATTGGATAGCATTTTTCGGGTGTCGATATGAAATGTGGTTGTCGGACTTATTTATCGGATTCCCACGTGAAGTGGTCATTCATAAGTCATCGAAAAGCATTTTGTCGTCGACTGTAACCTCTTCCAGTGTCTGCAAACCTGTTTTGAGTTCCCTCAAGGAAAAAATATTGTTTAATTTCACTAACATAAATTTTCAATAACAACTTTGAAACTAACGTGATAATTATAATTTTTTATTGATGATTTTTTTAAATCAATGTAACAATTCATTGAAGAATAATGTTATTGTATTCTCTCGAATGTTATCTCCAGAAATTTTCGTTATTTGTAAGTACGGGGACCAGTATTATCTAGCACTACGGGATGCTTACTTCAAGTCTTAGGTTCTTTAAAGCACAGTGACTGTTTATTAACGTATCGTAATTTATAAGTATTCTTCGAAGGTCTAAAGTCTTTCCTGGCCGAAAGCTAGGTTTTGTCATCTATTACATCTTGCACGATACCATGTAACCCAAAGAGCCCATAGACAACTAAATTAGTTTGAGAACTAATAGACGAATGTGACAATAATACTAATAAATCTAAAAAAAACACGACAAGACACAGAAAAATAATAAAAAATTCGGTCGCAACTTGTACTCGAACCCAGGATTTCTTGTCTTACCGGGACACAGCTCCTTAACCAAATCAGCCATTGGACCAATATTATTTTTTGTCGATTCTATGTTTTCATTTCAGAATTATTAACAATATTATCTTCAACTAATTTTCTCTCCGTATATCGCATGTATGAAACTGGTCCGTTTCTATACTAAACATCTGTTGATGGCTTTTTTTTGTTGTTTATTTTAAATTAAAAAAAAAATTGAATTATACTGTCTTACCAGCTCGTAGGGGAGTGTAGCTGACAACACGGTATCGCTTAGACATACTTAAGCATAGATTTGACCACTTTCAATAACACATCTGCCCTGATGATGGGCACTGTAATGTTGTCCGAAACGTCGGCTAAAGAAGGAGTTAGCGTAACACGGCATAATCTCCCAAAAATAAACAAACCAGGAAATTTTACCTATTTTTAGAGGGTCCTAACTCCTATAAGAAGTAACTTATCAAAATAATCAAAAATTAAAGACACGCTAGTGGTCGACATCTATATCATTGAAAAAAATATTTGCAGTAGTGTCAAAACTTAGAAAGAAAATTCGGGAATACGTTTGTATGGACAAATCTCAACCTGGTTTCCTCTAATTGCCTTCTTCTACGTGTTTGTTCAGCCGTGAATAGTGTGGATTCAACGTGCGGCTGCTTGAAACGGTGTGAAGTTTGGCAATCTCGTGGTTAACACGTCTTATATCAATGAAATCATTGTGGTGTAAAACAGAAATTCATGTCTGGAGTATTTATTGAACAAACGATTTACATAAGTTTTTGATTTCATTAGATAATACAAACGATTATAAGACGGAAATAATGCGAAATTAACGGCCATTACAAGTAGCTGCGTTGTCTAAGGAATTTGTAATAAATAATTGAGTTATAATTTTGTGTAGCTAGGATATTCTATGCTAATAGAATACACAAACATTTTTTTTAAAATTACATTAAAATAATTAACTAACTTTGTTTTATTATTATTAAATTTTTAAAAAATCAACATACAACCAATTACTTCAATCGGGATTCAAAATTTTATATCTAAAGTATTATTTTATTAATTTTTTAAAATTAATTAAAAAAATACATTTCATTTATTAAAATGACACCATTCATTGATTTTGTAATTATTGAATTAGAAATACATCTTTTTTTTTTCAACTCAACACAAGAGGCCCTGAGGAAAATAATTTCCCTCAGGGCCTTGTCATCTTTGAAGATGCTCGGTGGTTGGTCTTTATGAGGAGAGGATGGAGTGAACTTGCTTCTTGAAGAAACCCATGTTGTAGGAGGGAGAAAATACAGAGGCCGGCAAATCATTCTACACCCGAGCTGTTGAACTCTATAACGAGGCGCAGAAGCGACCCGTTCTCGTGTGACAGAAGTCAACCTTGTACATATTTTAAGATCGCGTTTGGCGTGTATCCCGACTGTACACCGGTACCGAAGGTATCAATGACGCTAATTCCTCGGAGAATCTTCCATTGTCATACCGATAAAACAAGGACAGAATGCCTACTTGACGCCTGTGCTCTAAAAAAAGAATAATTTGGAACAAGAGCCTTAATTTTGAATAATATGTTAGTTTTTCATTTAGAAAAAAAAAAAAAGTATATTATCTACGTAATATATTGTCAATTAAGATAACCGGCGTGTACCTATTGAAATTCTCACAAAACAAAACATTGTTTAAAATAAAATGTTTTGTCTTGACTGTCTTACGAATCGTATTTCCTTTATTTTTATTTAAGGAAAATTTTACAATCTATAGACAAAATGATTAATTCAAACTATTAATTTTTAACAGCCTGTGAAACACTTTGATTTATACTATCCCAATAAATGAATCCTGGTAACCGTAATAGGTAAGTACCCTTTTTTATACCAACTCCCATACATACCCGCACGTTGTATATTCGGTGTGGGTACTGTACACGATCATTATTACATAAGACATAAGGTATCTAATGCTGCGCTAAGCACATGTTCCACTATAAGATACACATGAATCTCTTGCGGCAGATGCTGTGCGAGGATTTCAACTAAACAGGAATAGATTAAATTTCTGGTTGTACGATGAACCAAAGCAGATTGATGGAATCTCGATGAACTTTTGATGTATAGAAGTTCCTGTCTTGATGAAATTATTATTATTTCAATTTCTGAACTTGAACGTTCAACCTTGGTTTTAAATCATCATTTGAACTTGGAAGTCAAACATTCCTGCATAATTCCTTTGCCAATATACAATAAATCATTTATTTTACTGTCACCACAGTTCAAGTTTTGACTCACAAAGGGCACCAAGGAAAATTCAATCTATTCTATGTCTTAAATGAATAAACATGTTATGTTAGCTAGTAATAATAATTTTGAGATGGGAGAAAGGGAATGTCCCTCGACAATTAACTGAATATTATTGCAATTTAAACAAAATCTTCTTATAATAATAGCATTCCATAATAAGTCAACTAATTCCTATTGCACTTTTAAAAAATGTTAATTTATTTGTGTTAACCGAAGTTTGCCAACATTTTTTTCATCATTATCCTTTCTAAACTGTTAGCATAACATGTCGAATAAGTTTTTTTTTCACATTTGTCATGTAAAATTAATATCATGGTGTATTAAGTACAAATATTCTTTTTCTTTTCATTTTAATAATTTTTAAATAAATAGCTTAATTTATTTTCAAATTAAATTTCAACACATTGGTCACCGTACTCGTTCACATTATAATATGTGTATTAGCTTCGTTCTGGTTAGTAGATACCCATTATCTGTAAGAAACCATAATGGAACAATATTTGTATTATTTTCTGTTATATTTATTTCATTACGATTATAAAATTATTTACCTCAACACAGGCTAACCTTAGTAAGGTTAAAATTTAAATGTAAACAACAATACCTACCATATAAAGAAATAACAAATAAATATACGATTTTTTAAACACTCGTGTTTATAAAATATATATATGTTAATTTTTTTAATTTAGTTTAATTTAAACGAAATGTGAAATAAATTTAATAAAGTTATTATTAAGTTCTGCAAGTATTATAGCTTTATTTTATTATTGAGACAGCTGTTTCGGTATATATACCATTTATGTATATTCAATCTCACATTAATGTACATTTTATGATGAATTCACATTCTACAGTATATTTGTAGTTTTGTTTACGTTTTTATAAATAAATAAATAAAATTGGCTCTTATTTGTTGATCAGATTTAATTAACACTTAATGGAGTGGTCCCTTAATTCACCATCAAAAAATTTTTAAATAAAATTTGGTCTCCGGCAAGTCATTCAATGACATCATAAATTTCAGGATTATGATAAAAGAGTTCGATAACAATTTTAAAAAGGGATTGTATCATGAAATACAGATCTATTTAAATTAATTGTTATTTCATGTCGGCTGCTTTCAAAGCATACATACATACCTGAAACACTTCTCGAATAATAATAACGAAGGCCTCCTATAAAAATTATGATAAGTATTTTTCGCATAGCTTTGAATTTAAATTCACAAAATATTTATGTGGTGACATTCGAAACAATTTTGATGTGCACCGGTCGAAGATCAAAGTGAATCTACTGGTGGTAAACGTCTGTCTCGACTCTCGACCAGGGTTGCCGATTTGCGGGGAATTCCCCAAACTGCGGGGAATATTTCAGATTTTTTAAGAATTAAGTATTCTGCTGGGAATTACTTTTTGTGGGGAAAATGCGGGGATTCTGGGCATTTCTTGATTTTTCAACCACATCGAAAAATAAGCACATTCGGTGGAAGATTTCGTAGTTTATTTTATGGCAGCACTGTAGCTTTTATTTCTAAACGATAATGTCGGGGGGATTCCCAAAGTTCGGGACTCAAACTCAAAGGCACATGAATTTGCTAGTCATGGAACTTATATATATATATAATTGGTGACTTGTTGTTGGAAAGTTTATTTTATAATAAGTAATAACGTGAGCTTTGTGAGAGTTTTTTTAAATGGATAAATGGTTAAAGAAGTGTGAAGATGCAAGGCAAAACCTGAAATTCTCCAGTTGAAGTGCTACGGTTAGTAGTTGTCATAGAACCACCATTTATATAACACGATGACAAAAACAAAACCAAGGAAAAAGAAGAAATAGGAGACAAATGCATGAATATAAATTCGGTTTACCAAAATATTATTTTTTTAGCGAAACACAGTTACAATACCCCTGGATAAAGTATTTTAAAAATTTTTGTCAATTTATTTATTTATTCTACTTTAAAATAATGCATATGTACGTTACCTACCTATGTGCTAATATAAAATAACATAATATTATGGAGAATATGTATCAAGTACCGTATCGTGATTTATTTTTGGGGTATTATGCCGTGTTGTGCTGCATTCTTCATTACATCTATCCTGATGATGGACATTGTAATGCTGTCCGAAACGTTGGCTAAAGAATAAGGTGGCGCAACGTGTATATGAATTATATATATACACTGAGAAAAATGTTATTCAAAAATACGATCATTTTATTCGTAAAAACGGGACTGAAGAAATGTTTATTGGCGGGAAAAAGTAAGAATAATTTTTTTTTATTTTTATTTTTAACTTTTTAACTTAAAGAGTTAAACCTCAAATTATAATATTTTAATTAATGAAGATAATATTAGCGAAAGTCAATCGAAAATCTGAAACAGAAAAATTAGAAAAAGATACGGATACATCTGGGACTCGAACCCAGGTCCTCCGGCAATCCGGGCCGACGCGCTAACCAACTGCGCCAACGTATCCCTATCCGATTCGGTCATTTTTAACTGTATCATACTTCGACTGAGAACCACCAACATTATTTTCATTTTTCTTATCGCATATTTTTATTGGCTGCTACCTTTATGTGTGATTGCAAGATTCAACTCGAACTAAATGCCCTCTAGATAGTGTCAGGATAAATTTTATCACTTTTTATTAATATGCGACATCTATTGACTTTATCTGCAAGTCTAGGATGAAATATTTTTATTTTTATTTTTAACTTTTTAACTTAAAGAGTTAAACCTCAAATTATAATATTTTAATTAATGAAGATAATATTAGCGAAAGTCAATCGAAAATCTGAAACAGAAAAATCAGAAAAAGATACGGATACATCTGGGACTCGAACCCAGGTCCTCCGGCAATCCGGGCCGACGCGCTAACCCAGATGTATCCGTATCTTTTTCTGATTTTTCTGTTTCAGATTTTCGATTGACTTTCGCTAATATTATCTTCATTAATTAAAATATTATAAGAATAATTTGTTGGCATACATACGAAATTACGTATACCAACAAATTATTCTTACATGTTCCTAAGAATTTGTTTGTAAGAACTTCAGTCCCGTTTTGAAACGTTTTTACGAATAAAACGATCGTATTTTAGAATAATATTTTTCTCCGTGTACTTTTAATGTGTTTTACAGATTGACAAATCCTATTACAATACACCTGACATGTAGATAAATTAAAGAAATGAAAAATTTTACATCGTAACTAAATCTTAAATCATATCATATCGAAGTATATTATATATAAAAATTAAACTTAAAATCTTTTATCACATCTTTTCAAAACATTTTTATTACTTATTGATCGGTAATCAATTGAAGATTTTCATTACGTTCTATGGAAGGTAATGATGATTTTTACATGATTTTTGACTTCTTCCTAAAGGGAAATCAAATATAATTTTTTCTTTGGCCATTTGAATCGAAAATTTATCCCATCCTTTTAAGGTGTATCTGTAGATTTTTGTTATTAATGGATCGTCTGTCGTCTATCAGTGACTTCATCGCAGTTCAACAATGCCTTCGGAAGGCGAAACAGCTGACACGCGTATAAATAATAGACTATCAGTAAGATTGGATTAATGGACGGTGAGCTTTCTCGATGGGGATATTTAAAAGCGGCATATCTGAAATTAAAGATCAATCATATATATGAATCGTGGAATCAAATGCTTCAACACTTCAAAATTATAAAAACAGCCTTCTAATAACGGCCAATTAAGATTGTAATCGAAGAATAAGAGAGGAATAAGATGTATCAATATTTATACCTGTCCAACTGTCAACTCCTTTGATATAAGTACCTACATATAACTGAGTAAGTACTGCGCAGAGGCGTGCGCTTACTGTTTTAATTGGTACTTATCATTCATCTCTATTACCGGTACAAAATGTATTTCATAAGAAAAATATATTTAAAAAACAATTTTGTGACGCTATATTGATGTTTTTTTTTTATATCTGCAGTTTATAGCGGTTATCACAATAATTTTACTTCTGGCGTAGAGAAAAGAAATACACATTTCAGATATTTTTTTTAAATTAATTTTGGTAGGTAGGTACCTATTTTATCGCTTGTCTGCATCGTTTCCACATTGAGTTCCAATTTTGAAAATCAAAGTAAATCCCATGTGTAAAGTTCATCGAACCCGAGTTATACATGGAAACATCATAAAATTTACAGGTACACGGAGAAAATGTTATTCTAAAATACGATCATTTTATTCGTAAAAACGGTTAAAAACGCGACTGAAGTTCTTACGAACAAATAAACAGGGTTTCAATGTTTGTTGGCGGGAACATGTAAGAATAATTTGTTGTTATACGTAATTTTGTATGTATACCAACAAATTATTCTTACATTTTCCCGCCAGTAAACATTGAAACATTGTTAATTTGTTCGTAAGAACCTTAGTCCCGTTTTTAACCGTTTCTACGAATAAAATGATCGTATTTTAGAATAACATTTTTCTCCGTGTACCTACATTTTGAAAATTAAAATAAAATTTGATGTGTATTAATTATTTGTAAAATAATATTTAATTTAAGAATTAAAGAATTTAGGTAATTTATATATATAAATCTCATAGTATGTGTAAGTTTAATTTCGCCACATTGTATTCTTTTTTTATTTTATTTATCGATAGAATGCATTCGGAACTTCAAAAACTATACGATTTCAACTATATACAAGGTAAGTAAAGATATTCTGAAAGATTTACGTAACTCGGGGTACCACTGTGTTTCCTCCTTCCTACAACATGGATTTCTTCAAGATCCATGTTCACTTCTTCCTTTCCTCAAAAAGACCCTCCTCTGATATAGGCCATGAGGGAAATTGTTTTCTCATGGTCTTTTGAGTGGAGTTAAACAAAAAAGTAAAAAAAGTTATTATGAAAATTGAAAATGTTTGTGAATTACTTTTTGGGTAGTAAAATATTATGAAAAATTATTTTGCAATCTCAAAACTTACCGCTTACGAAGCGCCTAACATCTTTTTCACCTTTTCTGAGGAGAAGCTCCCGCATAAGAGGCACTGTTTTCAGCTATTGCAAGATGTTAAAAACTTTAATTTAAATTAACTTAGATATTTTTATTCTTTATTTCTTGATCAGCCCGTCCCTGGTACCACAACGTAATGCAATATAATAATGAAGTGTTGGGTTTTTTCGCAGCATTCTTTGATTATGAATTGATCCATCGCCAAAACTTAACCGTTTCGTAAATATGACATGACAATGAGCAATCATGCTCAATGGATGCTATAAGTAAATAATATGAGCGTCGAACAAACTACTTACTACTACTACCACACGGAGAAAAATGTTATTCTAAAATACGATCATTTTATTCGTAAAACGGTTAAACACGGGACTGAAGTTCATACGAATAAATGAGCAGTGTTTCAATGTTTATTGGCGGGAAAATGTAAGAATAATTTGTTGGTATAAGTACGAAATTACGTACACCAACAAATTATTCTTACATGTTCCCGCCAATAAACATTGAAACCCTGTTAATTTGTTCGTACGAACTTCAGTCCCGTTTTTAACCGTTTTTACGAATAAAATGATCGTATTTTAGAATAACATTTTTCTCCGTGTACTACGAAAATCTTCCTAGTTGCTATTACATTTTTAATTACGCAGAAATGATCAACTATTTAATTTGTATTAGCGAACATTTGTTTCATTTTTTGTAAGATGCCAATCCGGGAAAGCCCTTTGAAAATCTGGCAAGTCATTTAATAGTAGTTATGTATACACTTACATTTCTTCATCAATTATTCTTATGCCGATTTGGGTTTACTCTTCCCCCGTCGTATAACCCCTCTCACATTGTTAATCTATAGTATTTACGATGAAACCCGGTAATGGAGAAATTTGAAAAATTATTTTATTAAATTGTTGCTGTCACTGTTGCTCTTACTCCACCGGATATTGAGCGAAAGGGACGATGCACCTCGGGCTACTAATACCTAACTAAATTTTGAATTTAAAATTTTGTATTCCCCACTTTTCTCCTCCAAAAGTGGACTGATTTTTTTTTTTTTTACCTACTATTAAAAAAAACTATTCTATGTCTGTATGTTTTACTTTAAAAAAAAAAAAACATTGTCTCGTTTGTATACTGAACGTCTTTTGACGGCGTTTAAACCAGTCAGTTTTATTGATTTTTGGAAGGTCATAACTTCTATAAAAAGTAACTTATCAAAAAAAACAAAAAGTACCGTCACCCTATTAGTTGATATCTATTTTACGTAAAAAAAATATTGGTAAACTTTCGATCGAACTGGCCACGCTTATTACGAAGATACTTTGTTTGGCGGCCAGCTGTCAGTTTGATATGTTGGTATTCCCGACACTGAAGAACTAGGAGCTAGATGCTAGATGATCGTCGCCGACTTCATGCGAAACATAATTGGCGCGTATAAAAACACTAAATAATTCATTTATAATAATATAATGTAAACAAACCTCTATTCAGAATCATTTCACAGTCAGAACTGCTAGAAACAATAGGGAACAATCACACTTTTTTTTACCAAACAGCTCGAACTCGGGAGTACGGTGTGACGTCACAATGTCGCCAGTCAATGATGACTCGGTTTTATTTTATTAGAGTTTTTTAATTGACAAAACTATAAAATGAACAATAAAATTTTCTTAATATATCACAACATAACTTGTAAAAATCCTTTATAAGTAAAAATACTATACGCGCGCCATCTACGACAGCGTAGAATATGAATTCTTTTGACATTCTTAGGGTAATGCACCAAGTTGTGTAAAAATCATACTCCTTATGCAAATGGCGATAAGATTTCAATCCCCATTTAACATCAGCCTTCTGTTTTGATCTTTTATTTTCCGAAGCTCAGGCAGGCTTTTACAATTTCTAAGGAAGTTAATTTTCCACATTATACAATAAAATCAACCATCACCGAAACGGTAAAAACAGCTCGTAAATAGGTAATTTCAAACTTTAAAATAATTTTGCTAGGCTTATAAAAAATCTAAACAAAAAAAAACCTCAAATATTTCAAAGGAAAATATGTTTTCTACTCATCACTTGAAGCATAATTAGAAACAAAAAATGACGTTTGTTCACAATTTAGCCGTAACAGCTTCTAAATTTGCAAATATTGTGATTTTCTTTATTTTTGTTAATGGTTGACGATGCCTGATGTTGCATTGCACTACATAATTATTCTAGTAATTAATAATTATTCATGTCATATTCATTTCTTGAACAAATATTATGTTGGCAGATGTTTTCTTTCAAAAGCCAAGTGTAATAAATACCAATGTTTGTGTTATGTTTACCTTTAACAAAGGCTTTCAATGAGATACTTTGATTACATTCCTTTGCTAATCAATTACTTGTGCAACTATGCTATCGTTTTATGCTAATATCTTTATAGAAATGAGTAATTACCCTTTTGTAGCCGACTTGTTTAAAGCGTCGAGTTCTCTCCTATACAAAGCTATGTCATCGATCATTGTACAAGGAACAACTTCGGCATTTTACGATAAGTTAGGGAGAATTCTAATATTGCCATTTTAATAAAAAAATACTCTATAAATACATCTAACAAAATCTATATTTTCCGTTATCTTGGTGTTGACGTAGATTTCTTGAAAAAATAAATAATGTGTGTGTTATTTAGTATTTGTAAACATAATTGATTAATGTCTAACCGACCACCACGCACCGTTTCCTTACAACGGTAGGCAGAGAGGATGGATCACCTGTTCGTCTTGACACATACTCCTCGCCTCAATTAAATTCATACATCATCTCACGCTTACCCTTCAGGGGGCCTAGTCTCGATCTTTCGGTTTCACAAACAAGCACGTTTGCCGTTTAACCTTTCTTGACGGTGCTGCCAACTAAGCGGTCACGGTTTGTATTTACTGAAATATCTTTGTAAATATACTAAACATAGAGTTAACATTTTAGGTATTCCTCCACAATACATTTATGTATTGGATTAAATAAATACATTACACTAATATTTACTGAGTGTACAGCATCGGAGCGCGAGAAAGTTGTTAGCACGGTCAGAGGAGGGTTAATGCGGATTCGTGACGTAGCTAAACCCGCGTTACGGGCGCTGTGAGAGATATAGACTAGGCCCCCAGGTTATTCTGACCCTGCCATGATCCGGTTCAAGTATTCGGTTCACTTGATGATGCAATGTCTTCCTCGGGCGACCCCGACTTCTTCTACCATTCACATTCACGACGTATACTCGCTTGCATACTCACATTAACTTATAAGTATCCCTTTCTTAATCTTACTCATTAAACTTACTTCAGCCTTGCATTCTTTGCGAATCTCCACATTTCTCACACGAGCATAATGGTTTTACATGCGAACACCCCAGGTATCTCATTTCTACTACTTGTATCCTTCCTTTGCCAAATTCATGCCTCACTGCTATATATCACCGTAGGTACCTGAACCTCATTTTTGACTGCTAGCTTCGCTTCTCTGTACAACTTTTTGTTAGCGCCAACTACGTTTAGTTAAAACACCAATGTAAGTTATTTTAGTTATTTATAAGTTATTTATATATTTATTGTCATCAAGTTTAATTTTTAGAATTATGAATAATTTAGTCATTGTTGTTGTTTATTTTTGGGATATTATGCCGTGTTACGCTAACTCCTTCTTTAGCCGACGTTTCGGACAACATTACAGTGTCCATCATCAGGGCAGATGTATTGACACATCTGCCCTGATGATGGACACTGTAATGTTGTCCGAAACGTCGGCTAAAGAAGGAGTTAGCGTAAACACGGCATAAAATAAAAAAAAATAAAAAATAAACAACAAAAATACTTTTGGCCGTGAAAATCTTAAACCATAATTTAGTTATTGAAATATTTATTGTCATCAAGTTTAATTTGTAGAATTATGCTATTAAAATAACCCCCTGAGTCATCATTTGGGAATAACTAACATAACTGCGGTCAAATTTAATCAATACAGTAATTGGGGAAACTTTACTTAAGGGGTTAACCGTTAATAATTTTACTCAGAAATCAATAAGAGAATTAGTAATTGAAATAAAAATACCTATCTAGAAATAATATAAATGTATCGTCTGTAAGTGGGCTACCCACAGTTTGATAATGCCTTCCGCGTAATAATAATTACATAGCAGAACATTTTTTTTATATAAACTGTTTTTAAATAAAATAAACTATTTTTAAATAAAATAAAAAAGAAAAAGTTATTAACATAATATTTAATGATCGCCCGTGGTCAAAGTAATAATATATCATAATAATTATTATATTATGCATCTGCCGGCACATTATATCAAAGTGTTGAACCGTATTTTGAACCGTAGTCTTCAGGTTGCAATTAAATGTTAGTGCTGATGACTCTGAATACAAATGTTCTACTTGATGTCAAGCTACGTGATCAGGTGCCTAATACAAAATTACATGATATTATTGTAATTTAATATCTGCGCCAAGTATTTTACTAGGTCACTGTACTTCTTAATAATAATAATAATAATGTTTTGGGCGCTGCACAATTTATTGTTCTAGCAGAAAACATTCTTACCTGGCAGGTCACTTCTGATAAACATACTTTTATTAGAAAGTTTATGCTTTGTGAAAATGCGACATTGCACGCAGAGGACACTTGATTGAAAACAATGGACATTGCGTGCTTTTACATTTGCTACTCTCCATTACTGTTGATATTGCATTTATGAGAAGATTAGTGGCAAAAGAAGAGTTGATGTATAATTTGAAAAACTGGAAAATTTGGGACTCATCAGGAAGCAAGATTTTTTTTATGAAATGACCTTAAAAAGCTTACATGTTCTTACTTACTTAAATGTGATCTCTGTACTATAAACAATTGAGATAATTTCTGTGCACTTGGATCAGATTTCTGAACACTTGAGGTAAAACAGTGTTAATTGTATATAGTTGCCACTAAATTTAGGAGACTATATTATATAATCCGATATTTTAAGTTGGTATCTATCTGTGTCAAGATTAATTACAGACAAAAGAAATATTAGACAGAAAATTACATATTAAGCTTTACTTAAACAACTTTCTCTTTTTCAATGTGAAATCTGCACAAGTTTTCACAACCCAACTGCTCACAACCGTCTGGAACCAGTGAGACTACAGCGTCCCAAATTGGGAGCATGAAGTGAGCTCTGATAAAATTACACACGAACAAAATGTGAAGTTATCTATGTTTTGTAAAGTCACATTACCGTTTTCTTTTCATTTCACACACGAACAAAATGTGAAGTTATCTATGTTTTGTAAAGTTACATTACCGTGCTCTTTTCATTTCACACTCGAACCAAATGTGAAGTTATTTATGTTTTGTAAAGTGTTATTTTCATTTCACACAGGAACAAAATGTGAAGTTATCTATGTTTTGTAAAGTTACATTACCGTGTTCTTTTCATTTCACACACGAACAAAATGTGAAGTTATCTATGTTTTGTAAAGTTACATTACTGTTTTCTTGTCATTTCACACACGAACAAAATGTGAAGTTATGTATATTTTATAAAGTTACATTACCGTTTACTTTTCATTTCACACACGAACAAAATGTGAAGTTATCTATGTTTTGTAAAGTTACATTACCGTTTTCTTTTCATTATATAGTCAGGTTAAGTTAGGATAGGTTTTCCTTTTTTAATTTTACTTTACTTTTTATGCGTTAAGTTTTCATTTAAAATTTGCCATATTCGAAGAAAAACAGATCGCCCTTTTTATCCTTTTTTATGTGAATAACATGCAAGAGTTCAAACTGCTCCCGTCTGGATCTAATGAAACGATGTTATCCTCAATTGGGGTTCGTTGTGAGGATCAAGATAGTGAGGCGGGGAAGCTGTTGAGGAAGAGTACCTAGCTCCTCAGATCTGGTCACCAAACCCGGCTAAAGCCATTTCAAGCAGCGTTTCAATACTGAACGGTGGCCTTTCACCAGAGCGATACCAAGAGAATCTTCCACTCTAAAACGTGCCGCAAATATACTATACATTATTTTTAATTACGTAAGAGCCTTACCCCCCAACCACGGAGGCCGTCAGAATATATGTGACATGCCTATATTATTATTATCATCATTACATTAACGCATTTTACCAAAAGGTTTCAAAAACAAGCTTCGATATTATAACAGTGTCACTTAGAACGTGGCCATCAGCAAATCATAAAGAAGAATTGGCAAACGTTTACTGACCAGACAAATCGTAAAAATAATCGATAGTCGGACGTTTGATTACGGAAAATAATATTTTCCGATAGTTCAGATTCTATCCACGCACCTCTCATATAAATCCCTAGCCACATTCTCGAGTACTAAATACTAGTTTTTCGCTGATTTTGTCTCGCTGGACAGACGTGAGAATGTATCCACGTTTACCAGTCAGTTATACATACCCACTGAAGAGATAAAATGATAAAGTTGATTTGTAGGCGTGTATGTGTGCACAAAGTAAGCTCGTTTTGTTCTTACTTCTTGTGTAATCAATCATCCAATATATCATTCGGAAATTCTTTCTTTGTGATATCATTATTCTTTCAAAATTGAATAGATTTGGACAATTATTGGTCCAATTAGACATTTATTTTGTCCATTTGGATATTTTTTGTCCATTTGGACATTCATTTTGTCCATTTGAACATTCATTTTGTCCATTTTGACAATTTTATGTCGGATTGGACAATATCCATTAATAATTTACGTCCAATTGGACATTCATTTTGTCCATTTGGACATTCATTTTATCCATTTGGACATTCATTATGTCCATTTTGACAATTTTTCGTCGGATTGGACAATATCCATTATTAATTTTTATGTCCAATGTCGACATTCATTTTGTCCATTTGAGCATTCATTTTGTCAAAGATTTGGACAATTTTTTGTCCAAATAGACATTTATTTTGTCAATTTGGACATTTATTTTGTCCATTTGGACATTCATTTTATCCATTTGGACATTCATTTTGTCCATTTTGACAATTTTTCGTCGGATTGGACAATATCCATTAATAATTTTTATGTCCAATTGGACATTTATTTTGTCCATTTGAACATTCATTTTGTCCATTTTGACAATTTTATGTCGGATTGGACAATATCCATTAATAATTTACGTCCAATTTGAATTCATTTTGTCCATTTGAGCATTCATTTTGTCAAAGATTTGGACAATTTTTTGTCCAAGTAGACATTTATTTTGTCAATTTGGACATTTATTTTGTCCATTTGGACATTCATTTTATCCATTTGGACATTCATTTTGTCCATTTTGACAATTTTTCGTCGGATTGGACAATAGCCATTATTAATTTTTATGTCCAATGTCGACATTCATTTTGTCCATTTGAGCATTCATTTTGTCAAAGATTTGGACAATTTTTTGTCCAAATAGACATTTATTTTGTCCATTTGGACATTCATTTTATCCATTTGGACATTCATTTTATCCATTTGGACATTCATTTTGTCCATTTTGACAAATTTTAGTTGGATTGGACAATATCCATTAATAATTTTTATGTCCAATTGGACATTCATTTTGTCCATTTGAGCATTCATTTTGTCCATTTGAACATTCATTTTGTCCATTTTGACAATTTTATGTCGGATTGGACAATATCCATTAATAATTTACGTCCAATTGGACATTCATTTTGTCCATTTGGACATTCATTTTATCCATTTGGACATTCATTATGTCCATTTTGACAATTTTTCGTCGGATTGGACAATATCCATTAATAATTTTTATGTCCAATTGGACATTCATTTTGTCCATTTGGACAAATTTTTGTCTAATCGGACAATTTTTTATCCATTTGGACAATTTTTTGTCCAATTCATAATATAGTAAGAAATAAGATCTAAACGAAGATTTAGGATTCACCCATACAACGAAATAAAAATTATTATAGGCCATTCATCACCAAGGAACTAGAAGAAAAGTCAAATTGACTTTTTTTCCAACTAAAATTCACCCCTTTTCCACTAAATTCTTTCTAATGTATTCCGGTAAATTATAGTTTTATAAACATGCCAGATGTAACTTTGCTTTAGTTACGTTCAATCACAATGTTGGGTACTTGTCAATAAATCCCTTTACAAACAGTTTATTTACACAATATAATAAGACGTGAGCTTATGCGACTGGCTTCAACTGACTGGTAGGACAATCTGAGTGCGTAGAGCTCTACATAATCGACTTAAAGCATTCTTAGGAACAACTCTGTCCAGAACAAATTCAACATTCAAATCATGTTCGGACGCCATTCGGACACCAGTCCAGACGTCAAACGAGTATTAATATCAAACGAGTAAAAGAAGCGAATCCAGACCGCTTAGCGCGCTCCACCACTTCAGGTGTTGACATCAATCCCGTAATCGATGCATAGCTTCGTGTAAGAACAATAGCTGAAACTCGGGTCGCTTGTTAGTATCTACATGTATGAAGGGCTTTCGTTTGATGGAGGACAATTGGTAGAAGTCAACGTGGAAAACCTAGGTTATTTAGGCAGTCAGTCCGGGAGATTGACTGGTTGAATAAGTGTTTGATTAGGGAAACTGATGAAGGGGACATTCTTATACAATGCGTTCTGTTGTTTGAATACGTCCAGATTCCCACAATTCAGAATTGTTTAGACCCATTTACGAATCAACCATGGATGTATTACGTACTGCATCGGATGCGGTTTAGTGAGATTCAGAACTTCCGAAGGAGAAGTAACCCTGGCAGTTTAGTAGTTGGGTCACCAAAAAGGACTTGTCTTTCATGCTCAAAGACTCTTCAGGGGAGTGTCGTGATAGAAGTGATATAAGCAGAGTTTTGCCTTCGCAGTCCAAAATGATCCCCTGGTCGTAATACAGCTGCGTGAGGTTTGTAAGATAATCTTGAAGTAGTATTATGTCTAGGAATAAAGGGAAGTATGGAAGCAAGGTCAATTTTATATTATTTGATATATCTGGGGTCTAAAGATCGAAGGGTAAATATGCGACATTAAATTAACACTTCTTGGGATTACGCGTTCAGTGGTTCTAGCGAAATCACAGATCACAGGTAAAGGCATTAGCCATTACTTGCAAGTACTGGGCGTATTATCCCGCTGATTGTGGAACAGGTTGGATTGGTCCAGCAGATATGGGAGGCTGCGATGATGGGACGAGGAACCCGTTAAGTTTAGTATTCATCCGTGTCTAATGAGTATATTGCCTACCCTAAACGTGCCCAGGGCTTGACTTCTTCTTCCTTCCATACTTTACTGTTACCTCTAACATGTGTTATTAGTTATAAATCATAAACTTATACTTCTTTGTACAACTTACCCAGTTAAAGTAACATCGTGTAAAAGCCTTCAAGGCGTCAATAAGTTAGCTCTCTTAACTTGAATATATAATATTATGTGTGTCATGTTGTACTTCTCCATGTAGAAGCTACAATTAGAAATTTTTCGTAATTTTTCTTGCCGGCAATCAAAACTAACTTATAATTTTTTTGGCGTAAGACACCAACTGTAAAAAGAAGTTTACCTAACGCCAGAGGTGATCCTCGTTAAGAGATGTGAATCGCGGGAAAATTTGCAAATCGAATGTCATCTCATAGAAATATGATAGGTTTATAAATAATAAGTGATATTTGACATTAATAATATTTGATATTATTAATATTTGACATTAATAACATTTGCGATTACCTATTTAATAGATCACGTTCATCCGGGAATGATCGGTACAGCCGAAAATTCCCGAATGAGCACATTGGCAGGCAGTCGCGATCGGAGCGCGTCGCGGCCGGGCAGACCTAAATAGAGCATACCTGTGATCAGACGTTACGTACAATGCCATTGTCTTTACGATCCTTCGCAATAAACAGTAAACGAACTTAAGTTGTTATTAATTAGAAGACATCGTGGGCTAGTAAGCCACGACACAAATAAGCAGAACATAACAATAAGTAAAAAATAGTACTTTGGGTTTTTAAGTAGGTAATTTATTTCATGTAACACAGATAGGCATAAGTTAATGAAAGCCATAGAAAATTACGGAAATTTGTTAGCCGATAACGAACGACGGACGCCTTCCGATATCTGACGGATTGAGCTTTTGTCTTAATTATCTTGTTACGCTGACTTAACGCAAACGATAACACAAAAGACACGGAATCACCTTTCTGGTATCTTTTACAAACCTATTAAGGAATAAGTAATTACACGTATAATGAAGGTACGTTATCTTGTCATGTTTAATATAACATCTGTTAATCGGGATCTACTCACTCTTCGGGTCTATCAAATCAATGGGTAAAAATTTTGAATAGACCCAGTAAAAAAATGCGTTCATTTCTGGATCGCAAACAATGCGGTTGAATCGTAAACCATTTTTTTAGTATTCGTCTGATGAGCATTGAAATCCAGTTCATTGTTGTTTGATTATTAATTGTTGTAAAAGTCTATTATTGTTTTTAACGTTTCCGTTGTAGGAAACATTTATCTATACATAGAGTATAAGGAGATGGGGAGAGAGGGAGGTGGGGAAGTTCCTGGCTATTCAGACCTGGTCACCAAACTCGGCTGAAGCTATTTCAAGCGACGTTTCAATTCTTAACGGTGGTTTTACAACAGGGCAATTCTGAGAGTATCTACCATTCCGGTAGTATCTACCTATCAAACATACTATTTGTATTTTATTTTTAATTATTTAATTGTAAAATAACACAAATTAATCACATTAAATTTCTTTGCGCACGCGCGCCGGGTTCGAACCCACGACTTTCGGAATGGGAGTACAAGTTACCCCTGGAATACGCCGCCGCGGCCGGCCCGGCCGGCTATATTTAATAATAGCCATCTCTGAAATTTATTTTCATATTAATACTAAGATATATTAGTAATAATTTATTTTTGTTATTTAAACACCCTGATTATATTAGGTTTATTTATTTAAAAAAATGTACATAATGTAATTTTAACCTATTGTAAATATGTTTATATTTCATTTTTTATAAATGTTTTTTACGGTATATGGTATGAGAAGAAGAATTAGGCAATAGCGACTTTTAATAGTTAGACTGATAATTGTGAGTCGCTAATGTTTGTGATTAAATATTATAATTTGAGGTTTTACATATTAATTTAAATATAAAAAAATATATTTTTAGTTTTTACTACAGACTATTTAAAAAATACTAAATACAGAAATGTATTAGCAGTCATTCTCACCGGGAACTCCTCACATATCTAGTGGTCAACATAAATAACAGTCCTCCACCGTGATTTATTTCAATCATCGTATCCTTGATTAAATATGATGTTTTGATACAGATTTCATCTGCCTGCACATTTATTTATTTTATTTATTTATTTGATAGATACATTTTTTTTACATACATGTAGTAAGGAAGCTTTGACTGTCCAACTAGGAAAGTTTCCCGTTTTATGACAGTCAAATTGCCCGGTTTCACATTTGTATATGCTGTTATTATGAATTACATGTATATACATTACTAGCTTCTACCCGCGACTTCGTCTGCGTAGGATTAGTACTTCGAGTAATATATTTTCTTTTCCTAGGTCCCATCTACGTTTATACCAAAATTATTAACTTATTTATTTAAAATATCTATAATTCTTGATTCGACTCAACATATTAGGCGAGTACTTCAAATAAAATCACTGATTTAAATATTTTCTATTAGAATCTATAGAATTATTATTTAACAATCATTGTTTTGCAAAATGTCATTATCAAATGTTGACTTTTCTATTAAACCATAATTATTATTTTCAATATATTTAAAATGAATAGCTAGCTTTATAAATTATAATCCATATGTTATTCTGATATATGACGTACATTATTATAAAGTTTCATTAAAATCCATTCAGTGAATTTTGCATGAAAGAGTAACAAACACACATACATCCATATAAACTTTCGCGTTTATAATATTAGTAAGAATAGTATGATATATATAGATATAATAAAAGTTTCGAAAAGTAATAAAATAATAAAAAGCTATCATGGGCTTTTTGTGTGCTCAATAGTATACTGTAAATCCTGTATTCTGTGCACATCATTCAATTATAAAATCAATCATTTCACGTTTAATTAGTTTCTAATTAGACGGTGTTTTAATTAACACACCGGATTGAAATCCATTTTGATTAGATCGGACCTCCTCCTAAGACGTAGTAGATAGTTTTTGTTTTTATTTTTTATTATGTAGGCCCTCTAGGGTTTACATACGTGAGCCTAATCGATATATTCTATTGAACCACCTATTATAATTCAATCTCGTTAAATTGAAACCGATACTATGGTACCAACTGGCGTATCATAAATTCCGCGGAAAAGATAATACACACTAGAAATGACTTCCATGTAGATTTGAATAGAAATCAATGTCGTCACTGACTTCATAATATTGTCTCAGAGATTGGTCGTAATTGACGTCATCGTTCTAGTAACTTCATTTTTTTACGTTTTCGTGTAAAAAGCATGAGAAGGAAGAGTTTTCATCGACGACGTACGTACGACCACTCTCTGGAACTACTATATTTTTAAGTTCTAGCCCGTTTTACACGTGCGCTTTACGCTTCCCTAAATAGTGTAGGTTTATCACCATCCCATTGCACACTAAATATACAGGGTGTTAAGGTCCATAGTTGACTTACTTTAACCAGTGATTCCTGACATTATTGGGTGTAAAAGTGTAAATAATTTTTTGGTTTTTTTTTGGTTTCACATCGGTGTTGCGCTTCGTCCTTCTTTAACAAAGGTTTCGGACAGCGTTTCTGTTTCCATCATCAGGGCTGATGTGTACCTTGAGTTGAAGTGTGTTTTTACATGTGTAGAAGTGATCACGTTTTGCAAGCGTTAATCCCCTGAGATCCAATATTTTAGTGTAATAACTAATGAAATGGCTGTGGTTTCCGGCGTTTTGTTTTGGTGTAACCGTTAAGTATCGGATACCTAGAACGAAATCTTAGCATCGTCGCGTCGTCCCTAAACTAATTGAGTTTTTGTGGATTTTTATTGCCTTCGTAATTAAAATGCGTTTTGGGTCTTCCCAGCAATTCAAACACAAATCAAATATGCTGCCCGCTTTCATGCCTAATTATAGCAGGTACTCTAACTGCTAGTATCGATATAAAAACTCAAAAAAAGGTTGTACATTAATTACCATAAATAAATATTTACTTTAAGTAAATGTTAAAACACGTATGCATTGTGCGGTACATCTCGAACTGGATATTAGTCAAAAATAAATATGATTCAAACGAATACGACCCGTCAAAATATTAATTATTTGAAATTATAACCAGAATACTTTTATAGCCACAAAAGATAATAAAAATATTTATGGTACTAGTCAAAAGCGTGCTTTTTAATTATTATCAATCCGCAATTAAGCTTTTGACTCCACTATTTTAATTAATCTATCTGGCAATAATAATAACCAACGCTTTGGAAACCAAAATAAATATTTTAAGTAAAGATAAGAAAGATGAAAAAAGTTGTGAAAAATCAGCTTTTATTCATTTTATTAGTCGTTAAGATTTAAATTAATCTCTGTTTCCGGGCGAAATAACACAATATGTACACTATGTATAAAATTCTTTAATAAATAAATAAATAAATAAATAATTATTTTTATGAGAATTTAAAAAAAGCTATTTCAAATTAACACCATTTTGCAGGTCTGCAAAATGTTTCATTTGTGTAAAAAGATGTATTTTATTTGATTAACCAGGTGTATTATTAAATGAAGTTAAATTTTATGGTTCAAATACAAATGCCCATTGGTCTAGCCTCTAGCCAATACACTACAGAAGATTCGAATAACTTCGGGTCATTTCTTGAAAAAACGAGTTGGTTTTTTTTTAACAAGAAAGTATACACACTTTATTTTTTAAACCGGTATTCACGGTCAGGGATAAAAAATGGGAAATGACGTTGTTGATAATGGAAAAAAAAATACACTTTAAAATAGGTATAGATTTAAGCACTGCTGCATAATTATCATTAGGTACATATAATAATGTAATAAAAACCATTTGAATAACACTTCAGAATAAGGAATTCTTTGTGCCAAATCGTTTAATGCTTAATAGTCTAGAAGGCGATTACCGCCTATCTTGATGCATCTCGGAATGAATTAAATTATTTTTTTATGTTCAGGTTTAGAGTCTTGTTTGCATATAAAACGAGTTGCACCGTTATTATACTCTTGTAACAAACAAAAAAACTTATCTGCACTATTGAGAAGTTCAATGTAGTTTCATATTTTTATGTGTTGCAGATTAGTATAAAAAACGCACATCATAAAAAACAGCGTGAAATTGAATAAAGAGATACCCAACAAATTATGATAAAACTTCAATGATGGATTTTGGATGTTTTTGTTGTTAAAAATAATTTCGTCTAGGAATTCGAAACTTCGTGAAACTAAATGGAAAATAAATTTATTTAATTGATAATTTTGGAGTTATTGTTGATGTCTGAAAGTATTGTTATATCAAATTATATATATAACCACTGGAGCGATAGAGTAATTTAATTTTTTTTTCTCGGATTGCTAAAGGAAATTTTTCCGCCCACATTAAAGAAATCATACCTCCGAATTTGAATACGGAGACATACAAACTGATCATAGTTATATGTAGCCATTCCTATCTTTTATCTATTATTATATATTTGTAGGATTTATAAAAAAAATAAAATCAATCTTTAACCTTAAAACATTTTAAAGAATCTAGAGAATATTTATTTTGTTATATTTTGAATGTACAATATATTATAAAGTCGTTTTAATAAATTTTGTTTTTCAAATATGCCACATTTTGGCAACAAAGCAATCCGTGGTTTTGTTGGAAATAGTGCCATAATATGGCAAAGAGCGCTCGATTGGTTATAGAATCCGTAACTTTGTGAAATTTTGGTAACTATTTTTTTTAAATGTTCCACCTTATGTTTTAGTTCACTGCGAAGAGAGTATTTTAAAGAAAAAAATTGGTCATTGATGATGGGATTAAAATAAAACTTTGGCAAATCGTTGAACAGCGAGATATTTAGCATAAGAACGAGCCGTAAAAATGATGCAGAATAAATATCAACCGAGCACAAATTATGGTAACGTGTTAGAGTACGCTAGTTCCATGGACCACCTTCATAATAATAATAATTGGATAATATGTAGAGCGGCGTTTTTAGTGAAAAATCACCAAAAGGGCGTTGTGAAATTGTAATTACCTTCCATTATAAAACCAGTAGATTATCAGATGTAATAAATTTCCGCCTATCATCTGTGTTTCAAAGATTGCAAACAGGTAAGGAAAATTAAACAAAAGGCTTACCCATTATCTAACAGAGACAAAGGTTTTTTCGTTCAGAAAATGAACCTGGGGGTTCCAAATCATAACATGTTGTGACCAAGCTCAAGATGATTGAAATATCACGGTAGTTAGAGGTGTGCCATTATCGTATACGTTCAGTAGGCTTCTTCAAAAAGTAAAATTTTGTCTTTTTTATATGCTTTCAAAAGCCAAGAAACTTACACATATTTTTTTTTCATTTAAATTAATTTTACTAGTCGCTACAATTAATAAAAATTTCGAAAAAACGCGACGTTTAGGGCAATGATTGCAACGCTTCAGACTAAACATATCAGTATTAAATGAGCGAGACTATGGCATTGCCAATCGGGGTTATGTTGTGAGGCTGAAGGTAGTTGGGAGGGGAAGGAGATGAGGAAGAGGAAGGTGGGGAGATACCTGGCTATTCAGATCTGGTCACCAAACACGGCTAAAGCCATTGCAAGCAAACGTTTCAATTCTGAATGGTGTTTTTACACCAGCATGATACTGAGAGTATCTTCCACCTACACGGAACGTGGCGCAAATATACTGTATATTATTTTTAATTAATTAATTGTGAAATATCACAAAATAAAATTTTTGGGACCCGTGACCCTCGGATTGGGAGTCGAGAGTCTTGCCCCTGCTTGTCAAGGTATCGCAATTAAAGTCTGAGTAAAAACGTACTTTTGTTCTTAGCCTGAATTTAAAATCGTGAAATAAAATGGCGCCTACAAGCGTTTGTGTAACATATAATAATTTTATTGATTTTAATCCTGTTTTAAACTACATTTTACCAAAATTAGCATATTATACATACTCAACAAACGTCCTGTATATTTTGGTTAAATCCTACTTTTTTACAGCTGCGGTAGCGACCCATATTAAAAAATCTGAATAAAAACTGCATAATTTTTTGACATTTGAGAACAAAAATATCGAAAAATTGAAAAAAAATAATTTCATCCGCTTTACAAGCACCCTTATGCATAGTGTACAGTACTAACCGTATATATATTCCGTACCCAAATTTATAGGGTACGGTCTATTATTATCTTAATATATAAAACAAAGTCGGGTTAGTTACACCATTTATAACTCAAGAACGGCTAAACCGATTTTTATGATCTTTGATTAGTTGGATTTGTCTCCGTCCCGATTAACAGAATAACCATTAAAACATCGGAAAAAATCACGGGAAGAATAATTATGAAGAAAATTAATTTTTTCGTATATTTTGTATGGAACGGTTTTCAAATAATGTGCGTTGGTCGACATAATTTGAATCAATTCGAACTGTCAATGGTGTAGTGTGCCGAACATTTCGTGCTTAGACAACAGCTCAATTTCATTTTTTGAACTTAGAGTATTTATTTAAAGTTTAAAAACTTAATTTATTTCAGCTAATAAATCAAACACAACATTTATTGATTCTGAGGCGGTACGAAGTTTGCCGGGTCAGCTAGTATTGAATAAATTGAAAACTGCGAGAAACTGAATTAATAAGAAACCAACTAATCGATGGTACATGTTTTAGATTCTAGATGCAACTGACAATAGTGACAACCATAAACAATTTTATTTATAACAACTCTGTAATAAGAACTGTTAAGTTTTACGGGCTCAAGGTTTGAGTATTAAATTTCTAAAATACGTAAAAAAACTGTCATTTTTGCAGCACAACCCTGGATATTTGTGTATTTAAAATTATGCAATTGGAATTATCAAAGCGTATATAACTTATAAATTTTATTTCTACTGATTCCCCGATGGCCTAAGATTATCAAGTAATTAATAACCGGGGGGTTTCATGAAAGACTACCGCCTTTTATTGCATGTGAAATAATTTATTTCCTTGCCACAAGTTTTACCAGAACCTACATAGTCGTGAATAGTGTACCCAATCGGTTTATTAGTAGCAGACCTGTTAATTGAAAAGAGGTCTACTACTTGCTAACAATGTTGGTTTAACCAAGGATGTGAAAAGTTTAGTGGATGCATTATAGCACCACAGAAAACCATTTAAACTTTGTTCTAATTTTGACAAATTTTGGATTAGTTACAAATCAAAAACTTGAAATCAAATCATAATTTGTCAAAACGATGTTTGGAAACATAATTTAACACACGTGTATTTTTATACTGAAGGATATCAAATTTCACCAAGTATATAATGCGTTATAATATATTTAATTTACCAAACAATATTTGTTCGGGTTGGCATATTATAATGAAAAAATTAAGTAACTTCTCCAAATAATATCACAATGTAGACTCATGCCTAAGCTAAAGTATATGTAGCCGTAATTAGAAAAAATTAACAAAAAAATCTTACTAATCAATTATATTAATAACAACTATGTCTTAAAAAAAGCACAGTTATACCCATTTTAAAAGTGGTAACAAAAAGGATGTATATAATTACCGACCCACAAGTCTCTTAAGCTCATTTTCAAAAATATTGGAAACAATCATGAAGAAGCAAATTGTTCAATTTCTAGAAGAAAACAAATTATTATCACCATCCCAATATGGCTTTAGGGAAAATCTAAGTACCAATGATGCCATAGAAAAACTAACAAGCATAGCCATTAAAAACATAGAAGATGGGAAAAATGTTTGGCATTATTCATAGATCTCCAAAAAGCTTTTGACACAATAGACCATAAAATATTATTATCTAAGCTAAAAAAAATAGGAATGGCTGAAACGACAACTAACCTATTGAAATCATATATAACATGACGAGAACAACAAGTACAAATTTGCAAACGAAAGAGCAAAATATTACCTATAAACTATGGCGTTCCTCAAGGAAGTGTACTGGGACCGATTCTATTCATTATCTATATAAATGATATAACTAATCTTAGTATTAAAGGAAACATAATCAGATTTGCTGATGATACAGTATTACTATTTCAAGAAGAAAATTGGATGAAAACATTTAATGTGGCTGAACAAGGGCTTAGTACACTTCAAAATTGGCTTAAAATCAATTCGCTTACCCTAAATACAAGCAAAACTAAATACATAACTTTTTCAATGAACTCAAGAAGCCAACCAGTTAACTCACTAATACTAAAATTACACGAATGTCATAGAAATGATTTTCAATGCCACTGCCCAGTTATGGAAAAAACACAAAACATAAAATATCTCGGTGTAATAATTGATGAAAATCTAAGATGGGATCTACACATCAAAAGTATTACGGAAAAACTCACAAACCTTATATATTTCTTTAAAAATCTAAGAAATGCGGTAAATAAAAAGGATTTGAAAAAAGTGTACTACGCATTATGTCATTCTTGAATTGAATACGGAATTATAGGATGGGGATCTGCTACAAACAAGTACATACACAACCTGAATACAATTCAAAAAGGAATTATAAAGACCATACTAAAAGTACCCATCAGAACGCCTTCGATTGAAATTTTCAACAGCTTTGACGTACCAAATGTACATCGAATATATACCAAAAATATATTATTGAAGCAATTCAAAAATACTGAATCTTCTACTAGACAGTGCATCCATCACACTAGATCATACAAAAATGAAATAAAAAATATTCCAAGCTATAAAACCACATTTGGACAAAGAAACCACACGTACTTTGCAACAAAACTTCACAACATTCTTCCCCAAGACATAAAACTGATTAAATGTTTTAATGAGTACAAATCAAAAATAAAAATATGGCTGAAAGAGGTCAATGAAAAAATTCTGATGAAAACACTACAAACTACGTAGAAGAAAACACTACAAACTGCATAGAAAACAAATAAATTATAATTAAATAACTTTAGTCCGCCTCGGCACAGGACTTCCTAGTGAGGAGGACTAAGAAATATAATATATTATATACTTAAATTCACCTTTATATTTTGTATTCACAATTGTTTTATATAGCCGCTTAAATAAAAAAATAAAAAACAAAAAAAAAGTATATATTTTTTTATAAATAGTCAACTCTTAAATTAAATTTAAAATCATACCTATATATTTATAATAGTCATTTCGGGGATGAATGGATGTCATAATAGTTATTTCGGGAATGAATGGATGGATGATCCTCGAATATATTGTTTTATTTAATAAAAGTTTTGTTTTTATATTTTTGGTTTTTGTTTTTAATTATGATAACTGCTAATTATAATAATTTTGTCTATGGGTACTTATTTGTCTATTCTTATAATGTATCTATCTTAATTTTCGGCGTATACGTTGTATCCTGATGAAGAAACCACTGGTTTTGAAATATGTTGATAATTTTTATTAAAAGTAAACAAAGTTGATTATTTTCATTTAAAAATGAACAAAATATTAGTTTATGCATATTTACACGTAGTGAGTATTGCAAGCATAGTCTGGTTTAGTCAGTATTGTCCTGAAAGAGCTCGATTTGATGTTTTTTAAATTATAAAAATAAACACAATCATGTACGTAGTAACGTGGTTCATTTAAAAACATGTAACTTTTAAATTCTAAGAGCGGTAAAAGGGTGCCAGATGGGTTCAATCTTGAGGAAGAAGATATATCCAAATATTATTAAAAAAATTACGTGATTTTACATCTTCATGTAACACCCCTTTATCACCATTAGATCAATCAAAACAAAAATTTTTCCCCATAAAGTCGTACACCTTAAAGTATAGTGAATGACACGTAGTTTCATATATGCCATTAGACTTAGAGCTTATGTCAAGTTCCGACAGATGTCCAGTAGTAAGAGCAGTTCACTCCAGCAGTACACCCCGGTCGACGATCGTTATTCAGTTCGTAGATAGTTAAAGTCGGTCGTGTGACCGTTAAGATAAATAATAAACCATATTGTACAAGGAACTTTATATTCTAGAGCCCCATCACAACGCATAATATGTTTCTGGAAAACTGAAAACATCCGAAAATCAGAAAAAGACGAAAAAGGTCTTGTATCAGAATAATGATGTATCGTTCTGCCCTGACTGCCCTCTATACATAAAAACAAAATTTCTCTAGGCTCAGAGAAAAAGCTCTTACTTGGTTCTACGGATCTCGTAAATGTAATTAATTCGCCTTACAGGGTGCTTTGGCTTCGCAGCTTTTAGCCCATTACCATCATGGCTCGCTTATTTTATGATACTGTTTGTTTATAAGAATATTATTGCCTAACATCATAAAGTTCGCCTGGCCGCGGCCTGCCTAGAAGATTATCCCTAGGGTTTTACAGTACCTAGTTAACGTAAACCTCCTAGTAAACCTGTTACCCTGATAGTTTTCAAGTTTTAAGTTCAATCTTAGGCGATTTAACTTTTATGGTGTCGATTTTAATCTGTGTGTTTATTTATTTTATGATTAATAATCACATCTGGAAAAAAAGAAAGCGAGAGTTTATTAAGGCGATTTCAGCAATATATATATATATATATATTTTTTTTTAATTAAAAAAGAAAGACAAACATTCCCGGGTTTCGGATAACCCAACAACATTTGAAAATCTCCTACTAACACCACACTAAGCGGAAGATGTTGCTTGTGTTGTGATGGAGGACTTAGCCAGCCGAGGAATCGAACACGGAACGCCTGGGTGGGACCCAAACGCGGTGCCCACTCAACCACTGACCGGTCATCTGATGTAGATTATGGATGATATTTAGGAAGCTCAAACCTTTTGACAGTTGACCTTCCCCCCCCCCCCCCCCCCCCCGAGAGGTAATCCCCCGAACAGTTGAACCCCCCCGGATAGTTGGTCCCCTGAAAATTTCCCTGCCAATTGATCCCCCTGCCAGTTGATCCCTCGGATACTTGATCCCTCGGACACTTGATCCCTAGGACACTTGATCCCTCGGACACTTTATTCTTCGGACACACGATCCCTTAAAATGACTTTTTCTTAGGACTATATATATTACACGAATTTATCAATTTGGGTATATCCGTAGACATAATATGGACGTCAGTGAGCATTTTGACATTCGGTGTTGTAACCTTTCCTCATAAGGGGTATGAGAAAAGGTTACAACCTACCTACTTTATATTATAACTATACAAATAAGTACGATTATGTCGTATTTCGATATTCAACTACGTATCATCCATTCGTACTCCTTTAAAAACACGGCACAATTGTTAGTTAGAAAAAATATTTGATTAGCGAATTTCCATTCAAAACGCCTGCAGATATAAGTACACCGTCTTTAGTTATTCGGCAGCATACATGATACTCTCTGCATAATTATGTTGCGAGGGAGAAATTACAACAGTAATAATCCTTTGTGGAACCAAATGTCACACGGAGAAAAATGTTATTCTAAAATACGATCATTTTATTCGTAAAAACGGTTAAAAACGGGACTGAAGTTCTTACGAAGAAATTAACAGTGTTTCAATGTTTATTAACGGGAAAATGTAAGAATAATTTGCTGGTATACGTACAAATTATTCTTACATATTCCCGCCAATAAACATTGAAACCCTGTTAATTTGTTCGTAAGAACTTCAGTCCCGTTTTTAACCGTTTTTACGAATAAAATGATCGTATTTTAGAATAAAATTATCTGTAAGAAACAACTGACAGATGGATCAACTGTCCGGGGAATCAGATATCCGAGGAATCACAGTCGAGGGATCAACAGTCGGGGGTTCAAGAGTCGTGGTTTTATTTCATCCCTAATTCCTCATAAGATCAGATTTGGTATGTAAAGCAAAAAATAATATTCAGTTTATTAAAAATAACGTATATATTAAGGATATATTATGTAGTATCTCCAGTTATAAAAATGCCTCTCTTGTTAAAATAATGTCATATTTTTTAGTTGTTATAAGTATAGTATTTAATTTTTATATTCATAAATCAATAGTATAATGAGGATATCTAATATTATTTTCTCAGTTAGGTAAATAACACAAGTAGGTATAATTGAACCACTTTGTAATCTGTTAAAAAAAAATTAACTATCTTGTAAATACAGAAATCATTCCAGGATTGTTGTGTGATACGTACATTGTAAAACTTCACGAATTTCCACGCATTCATTAACACTTTTTTTTACAATACCTCCACACCGGAGGCCCTGAAGAAAATAATTTCCTTCAGGGCCTATGTCATTTTTAGGGGTGCTGTGTCGGGGGTTCTTTTTAGGAAAGGGAGGAGAGGTTGTTCTGGGAAGGAAAAAGGTATAAGGGGTGGGTAGGAATCTGAGGATCCGTGTGTCAGATTCCATCCCTCCCACTACGATGCAAGGTGATGTTTCGAGATAGCTCTGCTGGAGAAGTCAAAAGGCCTCCCTCAACCAGTCTCTCCCGATCTGGTCTACCACGCAATTGGTGCGCAGATGCATCCTCCGCCAAGACACGTACAATTCTCTACCTCTGAACCCGGGCACCCCTGCTAAGTCACCAAACGTAGCGAACCACTTATGGAAGACGTGTTGGTTATCCATTAAATGGTTCCAGGGGCGGCGGTACCCATACCCGCCTACCAAATTAAAACACATACTTTGTAGGTATATAAATCTCATAAATTTAAGTCATTCAACTAATAATGATGGTATTTAACCATTGCATCATTAAGTTAATGTCATAACGACAGGCTTTAAGTTAAAGCATTTATCGAAGAACCATAAACACTCGTACGTATTATATAATATGTTCTTCGACAGGTTCTAAAGGGCAAAAAGTTGTTTCCGCTAGACCGCTAATCGAAATAATTGTACGAAGAGTGGGTAATACAAAATTGTTCGATTTTCATACTGTGTAATTAAATAGAGACCCTTAGCAAAACCTGATCTAAAGATATATGACGAGCGGTATGCAGTGCGACATTCTATAAACTGAACAGCGGTTACTGCATATGAGCGTAATCCTAAATGCAAAAATTATAAATACAGTTGTTACCCTGAATTATAAGATGTTTTAAAATGTGCCAATTTTTAGCAAGTATTTCATAAAATATTGGTAAAGATGTTAGTAAAAAGGATAGCAAGTCTAATCATTAACCTTGCATAAATTTCTCAGTAAATCCCTCAGTCTACCGGAGTCAGCGAGCGGGAGAGGCCCCCTCCTCTCCCGCTCGCTGACTCCGGTAGACTAGCTATTTTACAATTAATTTTTGATCCTGTCTCAGCTATTTATCTTCAAATTTTCTAGCTTCCAAATATTATTTTACAAAAAAACAACAATACCTAAATAATAAAAATGCCTGCGAAACGTTTATTTTTGTCGTTTTGAAACTAATTTTTAAAAACTATGTTTTACAGAAGGTTTTAATATAAAGAATGAGTTGAAAATTTGATTTTCACATCTGAGAAAGGTTTATTTAAGTTCTATGATTATTTCAGTTTTATTTCCTATACACTCCTTGAATTGAACATACATAGAACATGAAAATTAACTTTAAAAATTTTATGAATGGTAAATTTTTTTTAAACAGCTTGTACTAAATACAGGGTGTCCGGGGGTAAAGTGCATTAACTTCGGGAGGTGATTCTACATGATAGTATAAGTAAAAAGATAGATAAGTAACTTTTTTTAGAAATTCCGACTTTTAGGGGTTCTTTTTTAGTAAAAAGATAAAATTGCTCCGGCGTGTACAGCCAACACTATTATTTTCCGCTGTTATGATGCGTAACAATCATAACTGCCACAATCTGACTCACAGCAAATTTATCGGGAAAATTTGTACCTCACACTAAGGATTTTTAATAGGTACGTCTTTTTGTACGGGAAAAAAATTGGAAGTTCGGAAGAACAAGCGAGTTATTGATCTGAAAAATGATCGAGTTCAACTTGTTTTAAATTAAACCCATTATGATTAGAATAACCTCGTTTGCTTGGCCATTTTTTTAAATAGTTAATAGAATACTAAGACTAAATTTAGAACGTTGAGAAATATGAGAACGATGAAAACTATAAGAACGGTAGGAACGTTGAGAAATATGAGAACTATGAGAACGACGAGAATGACGAGAACGGAGGAAACGATGATAAGGATGATTACGACTACGAGTACCATGATAAAGATGAGAACGATGATTACGATGAGAACGTTTAGAACTATGAGAATAATGAAAACGATTGTAACAATACAAACGATGAAAAAACCCTTTTTTTTAATTTATAAAATTTATTTCATATCAGGATGAAAAAAATGAAACTCACCTCATTCACACGGAAACGGCACAAGTTACACATTGAATAAAATGTATGTAAATAACAGTTTGTTTTACCAAATAAAGAGAAAAAAATATTTAGTATTATATTGACAAAAGCGGCGAAATCTGAAAAATAAAAATTTTCCCAGCGACGAATAAAATCATCATATATCCCGAGGGAATAGATTTTCCCCAAGGCCTTCTGCGTGGATTTAACAATAACTCCATTTCTAAGAATTTCTCGATTAAAATGTCACTCTCCCACCGCGAACAATTCAACATCATTCGGTTGGTCGCTTGCGGCCTTCTAACTCTGGATCTCGCTCCAAGCCACAGAGAAATGCGCTATCCTTGATCGAACGGGTTTTTATCCATAGATCCCTCCCGCAACTATTAAGGTAGGTAACTGTTTACCAGCGAGTCATGTGTTAGATGCTAGATGTGCCCACATTTGCTTCCGTATTCATTAGATCGGAACTCGTTTTTTTAGTACTTGCATAACTTGTATCCTTGCCGGTACCTACTCGTACGCCTATTCCAGGTCTATATTTTACTGATACTTGCTACACAGAATCCGTGGATGAAATAGCTATGGAGAATAATTTGATGCGCATTGCTTACAGTACGAGCTTTTTACACATTACATTTTGAGTTAAGTTATCTTGTGTTCTTCTACACAGTTTTTTTTAAATTAACTTGAAAGTTGGGAGGGTGGTATTGGTACCGCCGCCCCGGATATTGGTGACTTGGCAGGGGTGCCCGGGTTCTCGGGTGAGGTTTGTCCGGGTCTTGGCGGCAGAAGCGTCTGATTGAGGTAGACATTTTGATCTCTCAAGCAGGTCTCTCTCGGAACATAACTTTTTACCTCAGTGGGAGAGTCAGATTCTGACCCCCAGATTCCTACCCATCCCTCGTACCTTTTCCTTTTGAATTTCCTTTTGAATTCCCTTTCCCTTATTTTCTAATAGGACCCCTTACACAGCATCCACAAAGATGACACTGGCCCTGAGGGGAATTATTTTCCTCAGCGCCTTCTGTGTGGAGCAAAAAAAAAATACTAACGAAAAACCAAAATGACGGAAGATGTTTAGATAAGTGTAATTTTGAACAGGAATGAAAAAACCTTAGAGCATATTTTACCATCTCACCCGACGAGGTGTTTGAAAAGTAATATGTATTAATAATAACAGTGTCATAACGTATAATAAGTAAGCAGAGTAAGTAAACTTTATCAAAAAAATATACATTACCTTAATCAGTTTAATAAATAAATATATTATGATGATCACCAATAAGGAAGTCGAGTCCGAAACGAAAGAACGAAACTTGTAACAGTTCCTAACATAGCGGTCGGTGAAAAATTTAATTAAAAAAATAACCATTGAAATGCACTATTTTCGAAATTCCGGTAACTGAATTGATTAGTACTAGTTAATATCTAACTACTACAACTTTTTTAATTTATTTTTTTCGTCCATATTAAGCATGTCCCGGTTTGTAAATATTTTCCCTTATATTAAACACAATCAAGGACCGGGTGACGTCACCAACTCTCCCGCACGGTATTATAATCTTGTCGGCGTTTTTGTTGGCTTTAATGAAATTCAAACTTGTAGAATTAATTTAATTATGAGAACGGACTTTAAAAAATAAAAAAAATACTGGTATTTAAGTTTGCATGTCATCTACATAAACATATTTTTATTAAGTCAAAAAATAAGTACCTAGTAAGTTAACTGAAACTACCGAAGTAACTTTGACAATCTTCATCCTTTTCATCAAAGCAACAAACCATCTGATAGGCTCTTTCCAGCTCTATATTCTAAGAGACCTGTTACCGAGAAGCCCGTATTATATGAGGTATCAGCTAGCCGGTGGGTAAGTTCCAATGCAGTACCGTTGCGAATAGAACAGGTGACACTCGCCGGCCACTTTAGAGCCAGGTAATTGCAAGCAGGGGCCGCGGCATGAAAATGCGTGTAACGCTCTTTAGCATCCAACCTGCCATTATTGGCCGTTCAGTGAACGAGCGGTTTGCTGCTCTGAGCTTTTAACGGCTGTTACTAAATTGCAATATCCAATGCTATACATAAAATTTAAAAGTCATAGAGTAGCTAGGCATTAAAAATTTAATTAGTTTTGTAAATAATATTTTTTATGCTATCTTTTTTTTTACATTAGCTCCACACAGGAGGCCCTGAGGAAAAAATTCCCTCAGGGCCTATGTCTTCTTTGAAGATGCTGTGTAGAGGGTTTTTGAAGGGAAAGGAAGGAGAGGAAGTCTAAGGAAGAAGAAGGGAAGGATAAGGGTTTGAGGGGTGAGTAGAAATCTGGGGATAAATATGTCCAGGAGTGAAGGACGTTTGAAGCCATCCCTCCCACTGTAGTGCAAGGCAATGGACCGAGAAGGTCCGGCTGGAGAGATCAAAAGATCTCCCTTAACCAGTCTCTCCCGATCCCGCCTGCCATGCGGATGGTCGGCAGATGCATCCGCCCCCTAGTCCCGGACAAACCTAACCCCATGAACCCGGGCACCCCTGCTAAGTCACCAAACGTTTCGAACCACTTGGGGTGACCTGTGGCAGAGGTATTGGTCGTCCAATAAATGGTTCGCGGGGCGGCGGTACCCATACCCGCCTCCCGAATTGAGAATTGAGAAATTGAGAAGACTCCCAATCTAATAAGAGTTAGACTACTCGCATTTATCGGACCTATATTATCCCCAATTTGGAAAGTATTCTACCTGGTCCCAAATCGGTTATCATATACAATAAAAAAATTGTCGGAAATAACGCAAATAATAGTAAATATAATTAAATTTACAAATATATTAGTGAATTGGTCAATAGAATAGAACTTATGAACAAAAAGATGATTTGAATCACTTATGACATTACACAAACCAAAACTGACATTTTTTCGGGATCATCAAGTGCGTGGCGCATGCGCCAGTGTAACAAAATGCAATTGTGCCGGATCATCGCAGCACAGTTAAAAATGGTTCCATGATAACTCAGAATCATCCATCTCAACACCTCTTTGAAAAGTCAGCTGTGATTTTTTTTGTAAGTAGCCCATAGCCTAAGCTAACGTAAACTTTTACAGCCTTACTAAAAAAAAAACACTCCGCGGCCGTTAAACGGTGTTTTTGTGAATCTTTAGATTTGGCAACGCCGTATTTTACTTGTTTAAATTGGAGTTTTCATAATAATCCGCAAGGTGGTGTGATTGGTGCGCCTGCGCATAGCTTTCCCGCTGAAAAAAAATAGCCGCGGATGCGGAAAAAAGTCGGTCGTGAATGTGTGTGTGATTAAGATGATGTTTTCGTTAATGATTTCGGTCCTTGACTAATTCGCACTTATATTCATGTACGCAATATATTTACTATTAATTTGTGTTGTTTTTCGTTAGTTTAAGTCAAATTATTACACAAAAATCATGTGTTCTAAATTGAACTGTCAGAAAATGGTTCTGTAGGTTATATTCAGAAATAATTTGCACTTTAAGATCTTTATTTTATTATAAATTCTTGAAAGTGATGTTTTTTGGTGACTAAAATGTCTAATACATATTTTAGTAAACGTATCAAAGAAATGAATGTCTTAAGATGTGCAAGCAATGTATTCAAAGGTGAGATTTTTAATTGTAAATTTTTGGGAATGAAAAGCGAATTTCAAGATTTTTTAATATTGTTTATTGTGGGAAGGAGTAAATAGTGAGGTGGCAGTTTTATTTCAAAATCATTAAATAAAAGGACTGTGTTTTTTGAATTTTGAATTTTTCCAAATATTTCAATGTTTTAAAGAAAGTGTTTGGGGTAAGTGAGTTTTTTTTTTCAACTTGATGTTTGAAGCTTAAAATACTACAGTTTTTAAACACTTACGTATATTTTAGCTCTATAACCTAGTGCCAATACACTCGTATTAGATATTATATATATATAATACGTTATTACTTTTTTTGAATGATTACAAAATTAAAATTTATTTGAACCTTCGATCCCTGGGTCCGGTGTAACGGAACTTACCGTTCTGCCATGGAGGTCATCATTATTGAAATTTTGCAAATCAGTTTTTCGAAATAGATACAACAGGTTCAGAAAAATTTAAATTAAATTTTTTAATATGCATTACGATTCTTTTTTTTTTGATGATTTTATATTTTTCACGCAACACGAATGCAGCAATAATTGAATTAATTATACATAAATAAAAAACGTTATGGTTTTCCAATGTGATGACATGGTCTTTTTTCAATTTATTATTCAAATAGCTTATAAATTTTATTAAAAGATTTAATTTTGTTCGCGTCCCATTTGTTTGAATTAAAAAAATAATATTTCAGCAAGAGATAATGTGCTAAAAAATTGTAATTTGAAATAAAGAACTCATTTTCCATTTATAAATATACCAATCAAATCGTTATTAAACATACTGATTTCTGGTGTCTATTATGTGCATTAGTTATTCCTGCGTGAAATCCGGTTCAATGAACTCATATTTATAAACATACTAATTTAGGTTGTCTGTGCAGTGCGTGAGTTAGAAATTGTGATTGAAGCCTCCCTGAAATTTGGTTCACAGAACTTAAATTACATTTGAATTTAAGCGTCATTTAAAATTGGAATCTGTTTTGTGAAAAATTCAGATAAGCGTCAAAACACCTAGCTATAATAAAATATTTCATTTTTAAAGAAAAAGGGAAGTGAAGTTTTATTTTAAAAAATTGGAAGTGTTACGCCGTTCTTCCATGGAGCTACGTTCAAGCGACGCGATCGCCGCCTGTCTGAATTTTCCATACTATTATTAGTACTTGAAAACGCCGCTAGGTGCTGCACTAGCAAAATAGTATGACAGGTAGCGGTAGCGTCGCTTGTAGCTACGTGAACGATGGGCGTTAATCAAAATGTTAAGAATCAAAAACTCAGACTATGTCGTGATTTTTATAAAATCATCTACAATATTTTAACTAAATGAAAAAAAACCTTTGTCTACATTACAAGTAATCTCGTATAAACTAAAAAAAATACCTTAGTCTACTTTAATAATAATTTACCTACTATAAAAAAATACCTAAGTCTACTTCACTAATAATATATTTACTATAAAAACACCTAAGTCTACTTTACAAATAATCTACCTACTATAAAAAAAAAAATACCTACTATAAAAAATACCCAAGTCTACTTTACAAATGATCTACCTACAATAAAAAAATACTTAAGTCTACTTTAAAAATAATCTACCTACTCTAAAAAATACCCAAGTCTACTATACAAATTATCGACCTGTTATAAAAAATGTTCCTGTTAATAGTTACATATAATTTTTTATAACTCCATGGCTAGACGAATATATTAAATATAACGTTGAGAAGAGTTTAAGTATTATTTAAATTCATTACTGTTCTTTCGTTGATTAATTATCACAAGCCTAAATCTAGTTCTGGTTCGTGTTAAACCTCGAGAGAATATTCCTCATTAGAAACCTGTCGTTGGAAATCCGCCAAAGCGATTTTAGCGTTTTATCTATGCTACGTCTGGGGTTAAAGGTTAAACTGACATAGCAGACCCCCCATGTATTAAAATAAATCCACTTAAATGTTACCCAAGGTCAAAATAATAAATCATGTATTTATATAGCTCAATTATTATGTTATAGACGGTTACGTAAATGGTTTTTATAATTCAAGCACATTGTAAAAGTTTAAAATTTTAACAAATCTTTGTGAAAAAAAATCAATTATTCGCGATGTTTTCAAAATATTAATAATCAACCTAAATCATTAAGCACATATAAAACAAGAACTTTATAATTCTCTGGCTGTTTGTTTTTTATAAAGTTTTAATCGGTTTCGCAATGTTTTTAATTTATTATTATACACGTGATACATATAATGTAAAGTTACATAATTCAGACAAATAATGAGGTTTTTTTTTTACATTAGCTCTACACTGGAGGCCTTGGGGAAAATAATTCCTCTTGGCATATGTCACCTTTGAGGATGCTATGCTGGAGGTCTTTTTAGGAAAAGAAGAAAAGGATCTTCTAGGAAGGAAAAAGGTATGATGAGTAGGTAGGAATCTGGGCACTCGAAATAAATAATCCTTAAGCTTTCCTGAAAGATAAATTTATGAAATAAAATGAAGCACATTTTATTTCGAACTCTTTGTCATGCCCCTGTTAAAAAAATGATAGTGTTTAACAGTGGTGTCAAAATTTTTTTTAGTAGTCTTAATTCTTATAGAATAATTGAAAAATATTTAGTATTAAACTAACAATGCATGTTGCCTTTTTTCCAATTATACAGGGTGTTAAGCATCGTACTTGACTTACTTTAACCAGTGATTCATGACATTATTTGAAGTTAAAAATGTAAATAAAATTTTAGTCTCGGTGACATTTTTTTTTCTACAAAAACATAATAATCAGTAGGTATTGGGAAGTTAGGGGCGGGGCGAGGGGTTGCTTTGTTACGTGGCTTAGAGACCAGTGACGACGTGTGAAAGAATTTTTTTTCTTTGATTTTGAAGAAAATTAAAAAAAAAAGACACCTAAAAAGTCACCGGAGACATAAATTTCATTAACATTTTTTTACTCGAAATAATGTCAGAAACCACTGGTACGATGCTTAACACCCTGTATAGATTTTTCAAAGCTCATATAATCTGATGCACACTGCAAAATATACCATGTCTGAATTACTCTAAACGTAGAATCATCTATTTTGGTAGCTTCTATAAAATTAATATTCAAAAAATATCTAAAGTTGCTTGTTGCATGCTGAACTAGGAATGAAATGGTAATGAGTTATAAATTTCTAGGATTGCATCTCGAAGCTAAGATGAATGTAATTAAAACATAAGAAATCACTACCATCTGCTATTACCTCTCGCTTTTCCTGCTCGCCTGACACTTCAGCTAAATATTAAAATACCAGGCGAGCAGAATCGTGAGCAGGAACATGATCATTAATTGCAATTATTAAAAGCAAGGCGGCTTACTGAAAGCAGGCGGTTTATGCGGAAAATTGACAATTCGGGAAGGAATGCAAACCTGCTTTATTTTCTGGTTCGTTAATGATGAGTACCGCAGATACCTATGATTAGGAAGATGATAAAATTATTATAATATTATGCAATATTATGCAATAATTATGTTTATTCCCTGGAGCGATTTTTGCCATATATATACGCCATTTTTTGCCATATATCTCCTCTTTTTTAATATTTGTAGCTCTAAAACGAAGCTATTGAAAGGCTTTATCTATTATGACCATAAATAGGTGTAGCAAATCCGAACTTTGTAGACTATTTTAGAACGATGTAAATTATTTTTTTTATTTCTTGCAGAGTTTTTGATCAGCCGTTTGCGGTTAAAATTAAGTCCTTTATTCCGTAGACATGTACATTTCATTATCAAGTATACCACAGAAAACATACAGAAATCGAAAATAATCTATGTTAACTTGAATAAGTACCTCTCACGGCAGTTTAAAAAGTAACAAAATGGCAGAATTCGTGCTTATAAACTTTACTTTTTTTTTTAATTCTGCAAATTAATATGAGATAAACGGTAAAATACAGGTCAATTCGTTGGCTATATAGAGCACTTATGTTTTTATGTCTTCACGCAAATTCAATTTTGGAATGGAAATCTCGAGCAATCGAGGCACATTTATTTATTTCGCGTGGTCGCTCCAGCGGATATGTGTTTTTGATCTTTTACGCATATTTTGTTATTAGCAGTATATAATTTATGATTAAAATAAATGGCATGAAATATTAGTTTGAATAATTAACTTTTTCTTCTCTAGTATGAGTTGAGGTCAGAGGGGGATCTAGGTATGTGAGCCTGTATATGACCTGAGGTGTCACCCTGTGGACCTCATAAAACCCACTGGGGAATTGATGGAGCGGGCATTCGTTGACTACATGTTCGCTGGTCTACACCGCACCGCATTCGCACATCGCCGACTCTGGTAAAGCCCCATATACGCATTACGTGGATACGCCGACTACTGGAGCACCTTATTCTATTGATGGCGGACCAGAGTTTACGAGTCAATGAGAATTCAAGCTGTTTCTCAGTGGGGTCATGTATGAGATGGGCTTTTCATCCGTATTTTCCCATCGGCCGATTGCCTCTCAAGTTTGTACCTATCTTCTGGGGTGAGCGGTAATCGAAGGAAACACTCTCCTCCCCCAGAAGGGTTTTCGGTTTACATGCCCATTCTTAATCATACTCATTATGCTTACATCAGTCTTGCATTCTTTTGCGAATCTCCATATTTCTCACGCAATCATGAGTAGTTATACGAAGGATCTCATTTCTATTCATCTTCCACAGGCAAGGAGCTTTTATCCTTACTCTGCCACTTCCAGGCTTCATTTCCGTTTCAAGGTAGGCGACAGCACAACATTATGGACTGCTAGCTTCGCTTCACATAACATATTTTTGCTAGCGCCAGTTGTGTTTAATTCTCCAATTATCTGGTTTCCTGCACTCTTTTTTTAAATGTCTCTATTGGCCGTTTCATCTCTGGTAAACGTACTTCCCAAATACAAACTCATCCACCTGCTCTAAGTATTCACGATTAACAACTGTATTGCAAACTGTTTTCGTACAAAAACTTGACTGAATTTTTTTTTTATTTTTTTTTATTTATTTATTTCAATTTATTTCACCTCTTACACATAACAATTTTACAAATTTTAATCATTGTTTAACAATAGAATAACTAAATAAAAACAAAAATATAATAAAAAGGTATAACAAAAAGGTGAAAACATCATTTTTTTGGTTTCTACACCAATTAAGAGAACTGGCTCTTGAGCTTGGTGTAGGAGTTATGTAAGAATATACAATTTTTAGTCCATAATTAATATAATATCTTAAGGACTAGATTAAGGAAGACATTATACAATATTTGAGGGTTTGATTTACAGGATTAAGGTTACATGGTATTCTTTAGTTAAGATCTTCCTGAGGCGTAAATGTGGTAAAACTATGCATAACCGTGCTTAAGATGATACCCGGTGGTGCAGAAATAGATTTTACTAAAATATTGCTGTCACTGTTGCTCTTACTCCACCGAATATTGAGCGAAAGGGACAATGCACAACCTAACCTAACCTAACCTAACCTAACTAAAATGGAGGTTTTGTATTCCCCACTTTTCTCCTCCAAAAGTGGACTGATTTTCAATTTTTTTTTACCAACTACATAAGAAAAAACTATTCTATGTCTGTATGTTTTGCTTTTTTTAAAAAAAACATTGTCTGGTTTGTATACTGAACATCTTTTGACGGCGTTTAAACCAGTCAATTTTATTGATTTTTGGAAGGTCATAACTTCTATAAAAAGTCACTTATCAAAAAAAAACAAAAAGTACCGACACGCTAGTAGTTGATATCTATTTTATGCAAAAACAATATTTTCTCTAGGGTTAAAATCCAGAGAGATAAATAGGGAATACGTTTGTATGGAAAAATCACCGCCGCTCTTAAAATAGAGATCCGAAAACAATTCTGATTACAGCGAAGGTAATGGCTTAGATTAAGAAAGGGCTTAAGTGGAATGGGCTTGTAGGAATATTATGGAGGATAAGTTAATTATTGGATTGACAAATGGACGATATGAAAGAATTATTAATTGAAAATTATCGTCAGAGGATACTTACAAGTAAATCGGTTCTCAGAAAACGATGTCTTCTTTCTCGTCGGTAGTAGGTACCGCACGCCTGTAGTATTGCGCATTACTATGGGCCGGTATATCAGTCTTTGCTAAGGAGCACATTCCTCGCTCAACTTAAACCGCCGAAATCGGCCGCTGTAGCGCTATTGGCAAAAACACATCTGTCATCTGTTAGATTTCACATTGCTTCGGTTTCGATCTGCTACGTACGGACGCAATAAATTACATTGGAGGAATAAATTTACCTATCAACATGGAATTCGAATTTTCTTCGAGTGATGACGATTTAGGCATCGTTTGACGTTTGGTTGTTTTATAATAAATAATAACCATAGAGTCCATAGATACTTACATAAATAGATTGGTTCGGCATAGAAACGACTAAAATTATCATAGACTAAACGTTTAAAATTGGTCAACTCTAGGATTACGACTGATATTCGGAATGTGTGCTAAGCCATGCTGAGCTCCACATTCCATCAAAGCCGAGCTTTAGACCAACTGATATACCGGCCCTATGAACGCGGTGGTGTTACCCAGGGACCTAGGTGTTTGTTTCTTCAGTACGCATATTTAAGATGTTCGAAGGTTCTCCGAAACTGTGTGGCATCGCTCAACGCGATTATTATGTAATATTAAAACTATTTCAATAACGAATCCATTCAAAACCAATTATTACATTTAGACATCTTGTTATTTATGTTTTCGTCCATGTGATTTGCGGGTGTTGTTCGTTGACTACACATTGTATTAAGCTGTCTATCACAAGTCCAACAATGTCGAGTGGATTCCAAAATAAAAATCTCTGGACACATAAATCACCATTATGCGATGTTTGATTGACAAGCCGGTAGCCAGGAATTCAGAAGTCAATGAGAGTAAATTCTTACAAACACACTCGTAGCTGGTTTTTAACCTCTTGGGAAATCCATGATGTAAACGTTTCAAGTTAATTTTGTTTGTATTAAATTCACTTTTCGAACGTATGCTCAATAATATGTAACATATAACCACTGGAGCGACAGAGCAATTAAAATATTTTTTCTCGGATTACTAAAGGAAATTTTTCGCCCACATTAAAATAATCATACCTCTGAATTTGAATATTGAGACACACAAACTGATTATAGTTCTATGTAGCTAATGAATCCTCTATCTTTTGTCTATATATTTGTAGAATTTATAAAAAATATATAATTACATCTTTAACCTTAAAACATTTTAAAGAACCTGGAGAAATGATATTTTGTTATATTTTGTATGTACAATTTATTATATAGTCGTTTTAATAAAAAAAAAATTTTCAAAATTTGCCACATTTTGGCAACAAAGCAATTCGTGGTTTTGGAAATAGTGCCATAATGTGGCATAAAGCGCTCGAGTGGTTAATAAGTAAGAAAATATTGAGTCATGTCACTACTGCAGATTGCCAAAGAATCCATAGATGACTCTTCTTTTGCTTAAATAATTAAGATAGGTAAAGATATTGTATAGATTACTATTTGTCGCCCGAGTATTTAATTGTCCAAACGACCATTAGCAAATTTTACAAGAGGGGTGGTTTCCTTTCATTATTACAATAAAACATATGGTAGGTGTTTAAGATGAAGCTATTTGCCTACAGGTAAAGGTCTCATTAGTTTAAATAGTTCTTAGTAAAGTGATTAATTATCGGTTTTGATACTTATTTTTAATTTTAAAATGGAGTTTGGACAAAAAAAAACTAAAATGGTCGTTTGGACAAATAAGCACTCGGGCGAGGTATAGAGAGTTAATTTATTATTTCACTGTCGTTGCCTCCAAAACAGCATACGAATAATTCAGCTTCGGATAAACTTGAAAGTGAACAGTAAACAATTTAAACGAAGTGGTTTTTAGTGGAATTGTGTGTTAGTATATGTAGGATAGAATAAGGTATGAAAAGGAAAAAGGATGACCGAACCCTTAACAATGTAAAATCCATGAAGGAGCATACAACACATTCACAACATAGTTAGTTCCACCGCGTTACCTTGAGGTAATCATCCTTAAAACGAACAAATTAGTTTAATTATGTGCACCGAACCTCCAATAACTTTCTTTTATGATAGTCCGAATCCATTTTCTTGATCCAAAACAAACAATAACACTCGAATTGAACCATATTTTTGCAATAATATGTTCCAATTATTAAATAGTTTCCAATAGTGATTGTGGTTAGGGAAAGGTAGGATCTAAATAAAAGACATTCTGGTAGGAACCAACCATGTTTTCATTTCAAGACCAAACAACTTAGTTGTAATATGCTCACCTTGACGTGTGCATATAAATATATTAGATTTAGGAAGTTACACAATTGTGATAAATTATATCGAAGCGCTAACAAAAGGATGATCTTTAAAAAATATTTAGGATTTTGAATGTAAACTATTTTGATACAGAAAATGTCAACTCCAAAGTTCACATCTTCTACAAAAAACCCGTTTCCATAGAGCGGCATCTTTATAATCAAATGTGGATATTTGAACTTTAATTTGAAGGTTTGCGAGTTCGATTCCTGTCACAAATTTACAAGGACTAAAAAACGTTAACATAAGAAATATTGCTTAGTTTTTATAGCATTTTAAGAAATCTAAAATAATCAGCAGATTTTTTGTTTTATTTTTAAATTATTATCGTCTGCATCCAATAATTTATTATTTGGAAAGCAGTTTATCATTATCAAACGTCATCGAGCATGAAATATAATCATATGTATTGTGTATTGAAATTATTTTAGACTTAAACTATTCAATAATTAATGCTTCTTTGTATCGAATTTCTGCATTTTACTAACTAATTAGTAAAAAAACGCGTTGAATATTTTAATCATAAGCAAGTAAACAGTAATTTCTACTTTCTGCAATAATTCTCTGATTAAAACGCCCCCTTTTTCCACGCAGTGCTGGAAGATCTGTTATTTCGATATCATCTTTATCAATCACTTTCTATCATCTTTATGAGTATGTACAATAGTTTTTTAAAAAAAAAATTTTTTTTTCATAAATTTTTTTTTTGTTACATTTATGGTTTTAAGTTATAATCAAGGTTTAAATACATTTTCCAGCTCTCTTTAATATAACTCAACGCTTAATTCAGTAATGTTCTTTAAACAGCGCCTTACAGGTGATGTGACACCAAAATCAGGATATTTTAAATTAATATTGATTTTTCTACATTAGTTCCACATAGGAGGCCTTGAGCATATTCATCAGATTTCATCTTAGGGATGCCTTTGGGCCTATGTCAACTTCCGTGTGGAGGGTATTTTAAAGAAAAGGAAGGATAGGAAGTCTTGTTAAGGAAAACAGTAAGGGGTTGGGTAGGAATCAGGGGGGCAGTGGTTAAGGAGTGAGAATCCATCCCCCCATTGCGGTGAAATGCGAAGGGTCAGGAGAGACTAACTGGGTAGGCCACATGGTCTCTCTTCAACTCTTAACCAGTCTCTCCCGGTCTGGTAAGCCGCGAAGTAAGTGGACAGACTCATCTGAGGTCAAGACCTAGACAAACCCCATCCCACGAACCCGAGCACCCCTGCTGAGTCACCAACTTAGCGAACAATTCGGGTGATGACGTTGCGTTACCTTTATGCTTTTCAATCACTGCTACGTCTTGTTCACAATATATTGTCTGCCTTAACAATGTTTAGCATTTATACATTATTTATTTATGCGCTAAACAACATTTTAGACACAAGGTTAAGTTTAAATATCATGCTGAAGCATTTAAAAGTACAATGTTATTAATTACTCACAGATGTAATATAATATTTGACTGCATATATTAAGCACAACAGTTTGCAATTAAAAATGTTATAAACATCATTACATATTGACTAAATGAAATAAAATCATTTAAATCTCGTGAGAGAGGTCGACGAATCTTACAAATAGATTCACGAAATTTTAATTTGAACTAAAAAGTGCTTGCAATCATTTAATTATAATACTATTTTCAGATTAAATTATATAATCAAACATCTACTCATGTTAACTGAGATCACCCACGAGTGAACCTTCACAATAAACGAGAAAATAAATTAAATTATAAAAAATAAATTAAATTTAACTGTTTCTATGATTGTTTGCACAGATTGTACACTCGGTCCATGCATCCTTCCCATTTTTGTGATATAAAATCTCTCACCGTTATTATCTATTTTCAAATTTTTTTCAGAGTGCAAATATTTAATTAAAACTATTCGGTTGTTCTTAAAAAAAATGCATAATTAACATTTAAGGCCTTAATAGATTTTTGCTCTCGGCGTACTGCATTATTTTTTGTTGTGACTGGTTCGTTAGCCGATCTGCTTCTCCAAAGGTTACCAACATGTGTTCGGCAAAGCTGATTAGAGAAAAGTTTTGAAAAATTGTGGATACATATATTAAGAGTGTTTTACCAGGGAATACCGGAAATTAGTCATTTTAAAATCAAATTCTAGACGTATTGACTCTTTTTTACAAAAAAACATAAATTGATTTTGAAAGATTGTTATTTTATCTGGTACACGCAGTTTTAAAAATTTGAAAAACTAAGTGCATTTATAATATACTTAGGATATACCGTTGGTCGTTGGCAGATTTGTTCAATTTTCAAACGATAGATTCTATTAGACAACACAAATTTCAAATCATATAATCATACAACAAAATAAATCAATAATCTAGTCAACACAGTTTTCATAATTTAAATTTTAGATAAATTATAATCATTGCAAAATAAATCCGAGAACGTCTTTTGTGACAAAAATATCTCAGTTTTTCAATTTATTGAAGGTCTTGCAAACTAAAATATTTCAGATTTTTTTACACACTTTTTTGTTTAGACATTATTAAAAAAATATAAATTATTTTGATCAAAAATTAATTTTAAGAAGTATATAATTTTCATTCATTTACCATCCCCCGTTTGATCATTTTTATGGCAGTTCGAGACACAAATTCTCCTGATTCATTAGCCGCCGAGATGCAACCTTGAGAGGTTGTCTGTTCGCGCTTCTCATTTTGACAACATTTCGCAATAAATTTAAAACTAATACCGTTTGCTTCATAATTGTAAAAACATCCGTGCGCTGCGCTGTTAAAAAAACGGAACAAAGAATTGCTGGATATTACCTCTTAATTCGCTAACTTATGTCGTATACACTCGCTCAACGTACGAGTTTCAAACGGAAGTGCTGCCATCTACAATATTCAAATAGAACTATTAAAGCTGTCACATTAAACTTTTCCCGCGGAAGCGGGTTTTTACCTGCTGCACTCTAATAATCATCGCCTGTGTAGTTTAAAATTCTAAATCCATTCTATGTCAAGTTTAATGACAATATCTGATTATGCCGGCGTCTCCCGACCTTCATCGTCCCTTCCTCTTCTCTGCTGTTCCTTTAGCCTCCCAGCATTCCCTTGAATGAGATGCCTTAAACTCTGGTTAGTTGGGAGTCTGAGGTCTGGTTTTCATAATATAATTTTTATAATATCTCATTCTCGCTCTATACTTATGCTTACGTTGTTCTTCAAAATCAGTATCGTCGATATAAAGTTTTGGAACTTCCATTCTAACCAGTTTCCTGGACGCAGATGGGTGCATGTTCTTTTCTTATCGGCTTTTAAGGAGTGATAAAAAATGATGATTCATGTCGTATGGCATAAATTAAGGTGTTTTTAGGAGTCTACAGTGCAATGTGTTGTATAAAGCACTAACTCTGGTTTATTGCGCTGTAAATCAAAATTAAATTTCTAAAGACGTGCAGCAGCCAGCTCCCAGATAAAGATGAAGGTTGAGAAAGAATAAGGAAATGAAAAAACTTCCATAGTTATTATTTTGAGCTGTCGCAGGTCATTGGCGCTGCAATACATTTTTAACCTACATACGAGTAACAAAACTGTGATTTTATGCTTATGTTATGCAATTATTCTATCTGAATTTCTTCTGAAGAAGAAATGAACCACTGCTTTGCTAAAATAGAAAGCCGTAATCTAGGTTTACTGATCAACAAGACCAAAAGAAAACTAATAGTGATTGACAGAGCCAACACCTTTGTAAGAATAAATAATGCTCAAACGGACTTTAAAACGGTGAGCGACTTTATATCTCTAGGCTCGTCAGTAAGTGACGAAGAAGATTGCGAAATAAACTAAAATAAGAATTGGCATGACAAAAGACATCATTAGTAAAATGCAAATGATATGGAGTGATAAAGGCATAACGAAGACCATCAAGATGAGACTCGTCAGGGTGTTGATTTTTTCCATATTTCTCTACTGTTTGAAATATGAACATTAGTTCACAATAACTGACCAAATTTTCATCGCAATCGGAAATAATTTCATAACGCCAGGGCTCACTATCCTATAACCATCGCGGGCATGTGCACATCAAATCCCCAAAGTTTCATCGCAATCGTTCAAGTCTGATGTTGTGTTGTGACGTGAAGGGAATCAGGGATTTATTTTTATATATATAGATTTAAATTAATCATTTTATGTCTATAATGCACCAGCGCAGACCCGTGAAAAATCAGGGACTATTATGACAGTAGGACTTATGAAACTGAAAGAATTTATAAAATATTAGCCTCGAGATATCTAATCACCTCTCAAAATCAAATAATTTTCATTACAATATAATTTTGTTTGTCTTGACGGAGACGTCAAAATTTACCTTCGAAATAAACACCGCTAGGAAACTTAAAGTAATTGGTACCTATACCTACATCTACCTAATCATAATCCTTTCTAATCATTTCCATTTAAAAAAATAGAGTTGATTGAATGTGAAAAATACATAAACATCTGAATTTCCCACCTCCTTTAAATGTGTTCATTTTTTTGTTTTTCTTTGAAGTAGAGGTGAATTGTTTGCAAAAGTGATAATACAATAGATTTGATTGAATTATTCGATTAGGGGCGAGAACGGCGTGATAGGAGTTCTGTAGGACGCATAAATTTAAAATTAATGCCAACATGTCGATAGAGCCATTAAATAAAAATATTCAATTATTTTTTATTCTTAATGCACGGGAAGTACATTAATAAAAGATAGTGATCTGTTCTTCTAAAATCAATGCACTGAATTGATGCTTTTTTAACATTAGACTTGGCTGATTTCTTAATCCCATTGCGCTAAAAGCGATAAATAACTCAAAGAAACAATAAATATGCCAAATGTATATATATACATATATACTTTGGCATATTTACTGAATCATTTTTTCAATTTTTAAACGCGTTGAAATTGTCAATATTGCTCATTTATTTTTTCATTTGAAATTGTTTTTTTTTCTTTATTTAAAGGTCTTCCTATGAAAAAAAAATCAATTTACCCTAAAAAGCCTTTTCCATTAAAGTGTTTTATTTTAAAATTTGATTTTATGTTTTTAATACTTAATACGAATCAAATAATCCATGATACATATCTATATTTTATTGTATTGAAATTATACAGCCCTTATATCTTAATGTGTATTTTAAAAAAAAAAATAATTCTCTATATGTCTTCCACTATACATATCGGTGACATATACACAATGTGACAGTTGGACCCGAAATGATAATTATTATGAAATTATAGTTTTTTGAGGATTATTTGACATTTTAAAATTTATATTCGATTTCAAAAACGCCTTTAATAATAAGTTAGAATTTATTTATTTAATTTAACGAATTTATTTACAGTGTATTTTTGTGCTTATGCACTCATTTATACAGTATATAGATAAGTAGTTTTTTTTATCCTTGATACATTTGATTGAAAATATTTATTTATTAAATTAATTTTGTACATTGTATAGATATTGTGTTATTTCATCCGCCATACTAAGGATGTCCGTGTGTTATGGCGGGTGAAGTTTACAGATAATATAAATTATGGTGATGAAGTATACTAATAATATAATAATTGATGATATTGAAGTTTACAGTTAACGCAGCAATGAATTTATGATAATTAAGTTAACATATAATATATGATCATTGATGAAAATGGAGTTTACAGATAATATAATTTATAATATGTTTTATAATTTTGATATTCGGCGTTAAATCCTCTTTTCACACCACCTCAGATACGGTTAGTTCTCTTTTTGTGTAAGTAGGTGTAGCTTATTTTCTCTAAACCGACTTATTGTATATAAGTGAGCCGGGGAGCTACCTGTCAGGGGATCATAGCCATGGAATCAGATATCTTCTTTTTCTTCTTCCTTGCACTGTCCCAACTCATTACCTAGGTAGGCTGTTGGGGTCGGCTCTCCTCGTTCTCAGGTTGTAGCTTCCTAGGTTCTGGGTATCGTTCTCTTCCAGGCCGTTTCTACTTAAAATTTTAGAGCATTGAGTCATCCAGGAGTTCTTTGGTCTTCCTCTGGATGACTGTCGATAAAGCTCCATAGACATTGCCTGCTTCACTGTGTGGTCTGGTGGTCTCCGTTTTATGTGACCATACCATCTCAACTGTCGTTCCTCTAGCTTATTGTTTATGTCTGTGACACCCAGGCTACCACGAACGCGTGAACTTTTGATTTTATCTTTTAGTGACACTCCTGCCGACCATCTAAGCATTCGCATTTCTGCTGATTCAAGTTGCCTGGTGTAGGAGTTGTACATGGTCCAGCATTCGGAGCCATACATTATCGCGGGTCTAACAATAGTCTGGTATACCTTTCCTTTTAGTTTTATAGGCATTTTTGTGTCACACAGGATTCCTGTTACGGATCTAAATTTACTCCATCCCACACCTATTCTGCTGCACATGGAATCAGATATGTTAAGATGAATAAAACGCCAAATCAACAAATCACTACACATTTTTTCTGTTTCTCGATGAAATCGCAACTATTAAAATATTTTTTCAAAGAATAAAAAACTCAATGTCAAAAAAATATATTAAACGTTTCTCACCCCTTTAAATTTTCTACATAGCTAAAGTATAACATAATGTCATAAAACATACTATTTTAGCTTTCGATAGTTTACCAAAAGAAGATGTTAAATTCTTATTTCTTACATTTTTTGCGTACGTAAATAATTGCGTACTCCACAAATGGGTGCAAAATTGACCACACAATTTATTGTACCAACATTATTACAGATATTTTCTAAAATACATAAATTAGCTTTTATTACAAGGCGGGATATGCATACACAGAAAATTTAACTGCAAAGATTTTGCCGTTCGATAATTATTACAAGCGCCAGTATTCTCCGAAAGCATTAAATAATAATTGACAAGTTCGCTTCCACACGACGATGAATTGATCGCTTTTCGAGACTAGTTTTATCAAAGAAGGAGTGTCTACGTTTTGATAATAGGTTATTGCATTGACAAAAAACTCGTTTAATATAATTAACGTTTCTTACAGTAATAATTAATGGCTTTATTTGAAACGAATTTTATACTTGATCTGGTTCAAATGAACTTGATCGAAATAATATTTTAACTTGATTTAAAGTTACTCTGATTTTTTTAATAAATATTTCTTACAATAAATAACGTGTTGTTTTTAGTGTGTGAGTATGCATGTTGAGTTTTTAGAAATTTTATATGTACAGCGACTTTACTCTTGTTTTGTAGGTCATGTGTGCACAATTGTATCGGTCTCGGAATAAACCTGAAGATTTTTATTCAAATATAATCCAAGCTGCCAGTGACAATGCACAGACAGTTCCTTTCTTATAATTAGCTCCACACTAGGGGCCCTGAGGAAAAGAAATCCTCAGGGTCTATGTCATCCTTGTGGATGCTGTGTGGAGGTTCTTTTTAGGGAAAGGAAGGAGAGGAAGTTCTGGGAAGGAAAAAGTATCTGCGGGTCAGTGTCTCCAAGAATGACGGCCGTATGAATCAATCCCTCCCCCTACGGTGCAAGGTCTTGCTGGAGAGGTCAAAAGGTCTCCCTCAACTAGTCTCTCCCGATTAAGCCTGCCACGGATCCGTGGGCAGATGCATACACGCCAAGACCAGGATAAACCTCAGCCCTTGAACCCGGGCATTGGCTCCTCTGCTAATTTTACCAGCTAAATAAACCACTTCGGGTGACCTATGGCAGAGGTGTTTATTATCCGATAAATGGTTCCCGGGGCGGCGGCACCCATACCCGCCTCCCAAATTTAAAACTACGACAAGTTTTTTTACTTTTTTTCAAACTTTTCGATTAAACCGCTTAAGATTTATCTACCGACGTTAATTCCATCTCATTTTGTGTTATTCAATATAGGATTCTGTGTCAAGCTGTATTGGATTTTTTCTTCGCTTATCCGATATATCAATTACCTCGTTAAATAATAATAGCCACTAGTTATAGTGGTGTTCTTAGACGAACTTCATTGACTTGTTATAAAACTGGTACACACTGCAGACAAGATTAAAATACAATGTGTGTATGTTTACTTGTAGCAGATTTCTTGAAAGATCGTTTTAGACGGGTGGGATGAAACACCTCGCTTATTTTATAAATGAAACAAAATTTGTTGTTTTACTATTTCAGTAGAAGATAGGTTTTACAAAATAATTTCAGTTTTACGCGATGCTTTCAGAAAAACAAAGATTTGATTTCCTTAAGTATTTCATGAGACGAATACCATTTTCGCGTTAGTGTTAAACTCAATTTGTCGTCCTCTATGTTTCCTTTCTCCTACAACATGGGTCTTTCCAAGACTTCACTCTTTTCTCTCCTCAAAAAGATCCTCCACACAGCATCTTCAAAGATGAGATAGGCTCTGAGGAAAACTATTTTACTCACTGTGGAGTTAATGTAAAAAAAATATTGATAAATAATTGGACCATGAAAAAGGTCCAAAAGATATTTCTTGTGTTCTTCCTAATTCTGCTTTTTGGATAGCTACGTTACCCTCTGCTTAACGAACTACCTACAACAATATTTCTGTGCACAAAGACGAGCAAACACTCCCATTTACGAGTAGTTTAGTCATCCTGCACACTCTAGGATATAAAAAATATACACGTTATCTCGGAAATCGTGTTATAAAAATGTTAACTTGTTACACGTCAGTCTGGGAGTTAGTTCTGAACAGGAAGAATGTACTTGTAGTAAAAACTGCAGAAGAGCATAAACTGCATTACTGGGGCATTGCCTGTAAGATCGCTGATAATTATAATTTATGACCGTCGAGAAGATGCACTTCTTGGTGACAGAACAAGCTATGTGAATATCGTTCCCATTCGTTGTACATTGATAAGCTGTATTTCTGGGTTATCTTATCGTGTAAAACCAATTAAACCAATGACGGCCTCCGTGGTCATGGAGTAAGGCTCTCGGATAGCAATCTGAAGGTCGCGAGTTCAATCCCGGTATGTGCAAATAAATTGTATGCGATTAAGTTGTGTTATTTCACAATTCAATCATCAAAAATAATAAATAGTATATTTGCGGAATGATATAATAATTCCAGAATGTAAAATGCTCTCATTGTCGCCAGGGTGTAAGACTGCAGACGACCGGCGTAGTTCAGTGGTAAGGCTTTGGGCTTCCATTCCGAAGGTTGCGGGTTCGAACTCAACGTGCGCAAATAAATTTTATTTGATTAATTCAATAATTAAAAATCACAATTAATTAATTAAAAATAATATATACTGTATTTGCGGCACGTTCCAGAGTGGCAGATACTTTCAGTATTAGACCACCATTCAGAATTGAAAAGTTTGTTTGAAATGGCTTTAGCCGTGTTTAGTGACTAGATCTGAATAGCCAGGTACTTCCCCATCTCCCTCTTCCTTATCTCCTTCCCTTCCCCACTTACCTTCAGCCTCACAACATACCCCAATTGGGGATTCCATAGTCTCACTGGCTCCAGACAGGAGCAGTTGGGACTCTCGTGAGTTGTTCACTTTAAAAAATAAAATAAAAAACTATCATTCAGAATTGTTTGAAAGTGTTTGAAATGGCTTCAGCTGTGTTTTATGTTAGGATTTATCTTATCGTATCACAAGCTACATTATCGGCTAATTATCCGGTACTAGGATTTTTTAAATATTGTCAGTTTAATCGTAACCCGGGAATGTTTGTCTTGATTTAAAAAAAATTATTGAAGCTGTTTTTATAACAGTGCTTTCAATTTATTATGAACACGTCCAGATTCCTGTTACATTGATAAAAACCCATGTTTTAACAGAAAAAGAAACATGATTTATTAATATAATAAATAATATTAAATTGTAACATATCATTGAAGAAGAAAATATCAATAATAATCTAATTTTTTTAAATGTGTAAATGAACAAGACACAGAAAAATAATAAAATATATTGGCTGAAAGTGGGACTCGAACCCAGAAATACGACAGTCTCATAATAGGGTGCAATAGCAAAATTAGTTAATGCGTATGTTCCGGTTAGATGTGAGGTTCTGGGTTCGAGTCCCAGTTGCAGCCATTATATTTTATTATTTTTCTATGTCTTCTTCATTTTCACATTTTAAAAAATTAAATTATTATTGTTATCTTCTTCTTCAATGATATATTTCATTGATGGGAATAACCTTCAAAAGTTGAAAAAAGAGAGTTTTTATTATAAAAAATGAATATTAAATTGTTTTATGAAAAACTTTCCTTTGACAATTCAGTTAAGGTCAAATCTGTGGAATTATCATTCCATGTAAGGAAATTCAAGGGAAGGATTGATGGATAGATGAGATCTATCTGGGAAAGGAAACAAGTTTACCCATTAGAACGGGTACCATATTCAAGAAACATGGAAGGTACATTCCTCGCTGTCTGGTACTTCGCAAGCTATGTCAGAAAAATAAATCTGCTGATTTCATTTTATTTTATTTGTTTTTTACATCCAGCAGGGCCTTTACATATTACCAGGATTATAATATTTATTTTACATCGTCAAACTGATAAGACTTAAGAATACCGGAAATTAGTCCTTTCTAAATCAAATTCTAAACGTATTGACTATTTTTTTACAAAAAAACATAAATTGATTTTAAAAGATTGTTATTTTATTTGGTACACGCAGTTTTAAAATTTTGAAAAATTAAGTGTATTTTTAATATACTAAGGTTATACCGTTAGTCGTTTGCAGATTTGTTCAATTTTCAAACGATAGATTCCATACAAAACAAATTTTAAATCATATAATCATACAAGAAAATAAATCAATACATAATCTAGTAAACACAGTTTTAAAAAATTTTATTTTAGTTAAATTAAAATCATTAAAAAATAAATCCGAGAACGTGTTTTGTGACAAAAATACCTCAATTTTTCTATTTATTTAAGGTCTTACAAACTAAAATATTTCACAATTTTTTACACACTTATTTTGTTTAGACATTTAAAAAAAATCATAAATACTTACAAGAAGTACACTATATTTAATAATTTATCATCGTGCGTTTTGACCATTTTTATTGCTTACTTGAATGTAGGTATATATTAAAGCAAGTTTTGAATGAAATAAATCGATATTAAATTTTTAATTTTAAAAATTTGATACGGGGAATAATCGATATTTTCTCATTGGAACCTCCCAGTACAGTTGCAAGCATTTTTAAACTTTAATTCTCAGCTGCTGGTCAATCGTTCTTCACATTGTAGGACAATAGACCATCGACCAAGAACAAACTAACGTAATTTTGACAAATTGACGAATTTTTATCAACAAAAAATATTTTTTTAAATGATAAATTGTGAAATAACATAAATTAAACAAATAAAATTTACTTTCCCACGCCGTGATTTGAACCCACGACCCTCGGATTGCTAGTCAAGAGTCTCAACCCTCGACCAAGTAGGCCATGAATCCGAAGATGTTTCATCAAGAAAATCATTAAGCAATGTTTTTTCTGATTAAATGTGGACCGAAATCGGACTAATTGTTAAATTTATCTTGATTAGTCTGAATTACTCAAAAATTTTTTGCATAAAAAAATGTCTAAGTATGTTTTTATAGGCATATTTTTGGATACATACAAGTACAAATAAACACAAAATAAAACAGAGAATAAAAATGTAGATCAACACCTAGAATGTTGAAGAATAGCAGACACAATACACAATTAAAAACATTCATCTTTTCCTAGCCTAACATAAAACATAAAACCGATCGAGTTTGAAATAAAATTGAAGTTCGATCGAAATCTTGATCAGCATTACGAGTATTTCCTGTATTTGATTAGCCAGACGATTTCCTACCTCATTTAATGTAATTAATTTATTACAGTCCAGTACTAAAAATAATTGCTCCAATGACTCTGGGGAACGATAAGCAGTCATTAATGTCCTGATGCATATTAATTGCTGCAGAGTTCTGCGTATCCTAGAGCCATTTAGATTTTGGCTAGGAACTTGAGGCGGAATACCTTTGCGTAGTGAAGTTGAATTATTTCATCCCTGAGACTAGTTTATTGTAGAGAAAGCAGCACAACCTTGAATAGAACTACGACAGAAGTTTATCATACGGGAGATCCTCGTGAAGAAACGTATTCCCCAATTTCCAATCTGGATTTTGACACTAGTGCATTTAAAAAAAAAAAAAAAATAGATACCGATCACTAGGGTATCGGTATGTTTTTCTTAGGTGTAGGGACCCGTAAAACGGTTAAAATTGCCTAGTTTGAACGCCATCAATAGACTTTTTTTGTTATTTATTTTTGGGGTGTTATGCCGTATTACACTACCTCCTTCTTTAGTCGACGTTTCGGACAACATTACAGTGTCCACCATCAGGGCAGATGTTTTTTATCAATAGACGTTCAGTATACAAACTGGACACGGTTTTTTTTTATTCAGACATAGAACATTTTCACATTCAGACATAGAACACAGTAGGTAAAAGTCTTAAAATCGATGTAGTTTTTGATAAAGAAAATGGAAATACAAAAAACCTCGATTTTGACGATCTGATTTAGGTATTGCCTGAAGAAAAATTTTCCCTTTTGTACAATTTCGGAGGGGTAACAGCGACAATAACTTCAATATTTTGGTTTAATTTTTTTTTCTGAACGTATGCTTTTCAGAAATGAGGTGATCGATATTTGATACCACCGTGCATCCCGAGGGGAAAATTCTGATGTTCGATTCAAAAGTTTATCGGAAAAAATAATAGTTTTATCATATTAACGTTATTTTATACTCTAAAAATATATGCAATTTTCGACTCACTAGGACTACACACAAAAATTACTTCCACAATATTCGCAAAATAAAAATCTTCTTAAGGCCGCGCTACGCCGCTCAGAAAGAAGAAGATGGAGATATACGACAATACGAACGCGAGAGCGAGCGCGCTAACATTAAAAACCATAAAATTCATGCGAAAATTGTGAAAATGTTTAATAAAAGACGACTCGTTTGAAAAACACTAAAAATCTCGTGGGGGATGTGTCAAGTAGCATTTAAAGAAACATTATGAATTTTTACATACATATAACTTCTAAAATAACAGAAAGAAACGTGTTAATAATAATTTTTGGAGCATACTTTGCGATTTATTTCTTTCGAGGGAATTTCAAATAATTACCGTTTCAGCGTGGGGAATGTGTAGATACTATCTTAAAGAATAACATATATTTTTTTAAAAGCTTAAAAACATCAAACGTTTAAGAAAAACGTGTCAGAAATCGGTGGAAATTGGCAGAGCGGCCCCTTAAAAGACCTATCTTTTTCTAATTTTCTTTTTCAGATTTTCGATTGAGTTTCGCTAATTTTGTCTTCATTAATTAAAATATCACAATTTGAGATTATACTAATTAAGTTAAAGAAAAAAATTACATTTAGTCTTTTTTAACTTTTAAGATACTTTGGCTCTTTTTTAATTAAAAAAATGTTGAACGCTTTTTCAATGGACACCAAATTATATCTAGTGATGTTTGTAGGCATTTTATTTAATTTGCTTATACTAATTTAAATATCTTTTGTTATTAAAAATACGCCAAATAATTTTAAGAATTCATTTTCATATTAAGCGGTATCTTTTTTGACGAAGCTTTGAGGCTTGGGCTAAAGAGCTATGTAAAATTTTATATCCCTCTAAATTTTGTACTCCTATTAATATGCAAATATTTTTCTTTTTTTTTCAGGTGAGTACCTACCTACTTAAAGACATTATTAGCAGAGGTTTTTACGCAGAAATGAGTGCTTCAGTTCTACAACGTCCATGAAAAAGGTGAAGTTTTTTTCATAACACATTAAAAAATGTAACTCCCTGAATATTGTACAATAGTTTGACCTGTGTTGGTAATGCATTCACCGTATTCTAAAAGCGATATAGCTGTTAATTTTAATTAATTTATCCGTTCATTTTTTTTTTTTTAGAAAATAGTTTCCTTAATTTTAACTTGTCAATAATACTTCTTTCATCGTCCGTTAATCCTTAATTGAACAGAACTATTTCTTGCATGAACCAATCCAGTGTCTTGTTCTGGGCAATAAATTGTACTCAGTTTGTTCTGCATTTAGAAGGCTGACATCCTTCGTGCATCGTTATCTATGTACAGAAGTCCATAGACATTAAAATTGCATTTGGACATTATGTTTAAAGCACATATCAAAATAAATACGTGCGTTTACGTAGCTATGCCTATTAATAAAAATTAAAGTTTTTTGTGTTATGGAGATACGATAAAATAATTAGTCAGAATTACTGACCCTGTGCAAATCGCTAGTGTGCCCAGCTTTTGATTTTGGCAGCCACCTCTAGTCTGGAGGAGCCCCAAAACACTTCACAAAAATCCTTGACTCTGCAGAAATTGGCGGTCCGTTTGATAGATTCAAATACTAATAGACATTCAGGTACTTAAGAGAACTAGCAAATTTCTTAACAAACCAAATGCAATATTTAGAGTTCTGGCGACTGGTGGAAATGCTATCCTTGTTCTGCCGGTACTTAAATGGAAGATGCTCCAGGGAACTAGCGTAATTGATCCATAAGGCACCGATACATTGTTGGGAAACACGTTAAACGCGCGCCAACGTATTTACAATTTGACATTTGTCACATGATAACGTGTCATTTTTACGACTCGTTCTTGAGTTAAACAATTTTGGAACAATTTGCCGGCATCTGTGTTTCCCTCCTCCAACTACACGGGTCACTTCAAGACCCATGTTCATTTCTTTATCCCCTTAAAAAGACTCCCATACAACATCCCCAAAGATGAGTCTCTATCGGAAATTATTTTCCTCAAGGCCACCTATTTGGTAAAAAAGACCACCTTTAAAAGCTTGTAATAAGAGTGGAGTGAAATCTGATAATTGGTACCGTTCTAAATAATTTTATATGTATGATAGATACTTTTTAAAGTAGGCACTTAAATAGTAGGAACCACGATTTTGCGAACTCTTACGTGATAAAATGTAGTCATAAAAAAAACCACCATCTTGAACGGGAACCTGAAGGTAAAAAAAAATTTATATACTTTGTTCTTGCAATATATTATTTTGTGGTATTTTTATTAATTTATAAAATTATTAATCTCAACACAGGCTCGACTAGTGAAAAATTGAAATGAAAAAAAATAATACCATGTGAAAAAACCATTAACACAGAAATAGGCACATGATATGAGTTAACAAGGACTTCGCTACAAAGAAATTTATTCTAGTATAAGCTTCTGCCCTCGACTTCGTCTGCGCAGTGTCTATGTTTATACCAAAATTATTAACCTATTTATTTAAAATATCTATAATTCTTGATTCGATTCAAAGTATTAGGCGAGTACTTCAAATAAATTCACTAATTTAAATATTTTCTAAAATAGAATTTTTATTTAACAATCATTGTTTTACAAAATGACATTCTAAAATTTTGACATTTTCTATTAAACAATAATTATTATTTTCAATACATTGAAAATAAATAGCTAGCTTTATAAATTATAGCCTATATGTTCTTCTGATGTAAGAGCTATATTATTGTAAAGTTTCATTAAAATCCATTCGGTAAATTTTGCGTGAAAGAGTAACAAACATACATACATCCATACAAACTTTCGCGTTTATAATATTAGTAAGATATGTTATTATGGATATGCAAAAAATATGAAAACGTAAAATTAGAGACGTCCCAGGAAGTACGGCACAAAACAAATATTGAATCTAAATTATAGAAAATGTCTGAATGAGAATTAAGTAATATACAAGCCATGTCTTACTTCTAGAAAATTTCTAATTTCTAACGACATTTTCTGATTGTACTATATATTCAACAATAAATCATAATATGGGCTCCCACTAAAGTCTTATACCATCTTATATAAAATATTGACTTTGAAAATCGATAAGTAGACATAATTCACACTTTATGATGTGTGTATAATGAATTTTCGCAGCAGGTAAAATATGACAAAGCATTTTAGGGACTCTACATTTAACATCTTCAGTAAGGCCAAAATTATTATAAAAAGGGCTGTACCAAATCATTGATAGATTAATCGAATCAAAAGCTTTCTCAGAACTTTTGCGTTAGGTGGGTGTGTTTTAAATTCAGGTTTTGAAGCACGTTTTTGAACGCTTGTCAATACAGATTTATGTGGCCATTTAAACACGTCCCACCCATTATCGTATTGAAATTTAGTGTTTTCCGGTAAGACTGGAAACATTTTAGTTAGAACAAATGTGTATTAGAAGTTGCACGAGTGTGGCAGATAATAATCTAATGGGTAGGAACTTCACTTTTCTTCAGGAAAGAATCTCACACTATAAGCACGAAAAATTCCAAGAAATGTGGATGGCACATAAAACTAGATATTTTACCTGGAGAACCACTAACGCGTTTTTCCACTTTATATAGTGTTGTCTATTGTTTATTGATTCTTCACTTGTTATTATTTTAACGTTATCCTTCGACACTAACTTGACACCGTGTTTTATTTTATGTGGGATGTTTTTATTGAAATGTTTTCATCTTTCAGCGTATTTGCGAAATATAAATAATAATAGAAGAGAGAGAATGGAAAAATAACTAGTCTTAAAATCTCAAAATTAGATTGCACTATTAGGGGAATAAAATTTTTAAAAATGGTTAAACCCCACTAGAATTGACATTTGTCACATGAAAATGGATCGTTTCTACAACTCGTTCTTGAGTTCAATAGCTTGGCTGTGGAACAATTTGCCGGGATCTTTGTTTCCTCCCTCCTCCAACATGGGTCTCTTCAAGACCCATGTTCACTACTTCCTCCCCTTAAAAAATCCCTCCACACAGTATCTTCATAGATGACATAGGCGCTGAGGGAAATTATTTTCGTCAGGGCTTCCTGTGAGGAGTTAATGTTAAAAAAAATTCAGAACTGGTCATCAAACACGGCTAAATCCATTTCAAGCAAAGTTTCGATTCTCAATGTAAAGAAAATTAAATATGTAAGTAGTAAATTGATACAAAATTAATCAAATAAAATTTACTTCCGCACGCTAAGTATTGAACCCGCGACCTCTGGTTCATAGTCAAGGGTCTTAAACTCTCAACCAAGGAGGACGTCGCACAGTCGGATCACGGATGCCAAAAGTTTATAATAATAATATGTAATAAGTATATTTATTTATTTTCTATTTCACGCCCAGCTGGGCTTTTACATGTTATGTATTTTATTTTTTATTCACAAAGATTATCTCAATTAACATATCAAAATTAAACAAAATAAATAAAAAAATAAATCATTTAATTTTAAAAAAAATTTTTAAAACATTCCTTATTGTTGGGTTATTTGTAAGAATAACCCAACAACATTTGAAAATCTCCTACTACCACCACACTAAGCGGAAGATGTTGCTTGGGTTGTGATGGAAGACTTAGCCAGCTGAGGAATCAAACACGGAACGCCTGAGTGGGACCCAAACGCGGTGCCCACTCAACCACTGACCGGTCAAATTTATCAAAATCGCTTTTGAGTTGTTAGAATTTTTATTGATTTTCAACTGCTCTAAAAAAGCGGAGTTCTACAAATTAAATTATAACATTAAAAAAAATATATTTAAAAAAAAACGTTCAGTATTGCTCACAAAAGATGTCGGTTGTAACTAAACATTAATTGATAAAACTAGGTGTTTTTTTTATTTAAAGATTTAATACATTTCTCACGGCGTATTTCCATTTAAACGGTTTCGGTTGCGAAGAGGAGGGTCCTTTGCCCTGAGGTCACGAAACAAGTATTCGATATCCGTTGAGTGCAAGCAGCGTTTGACCTTTGTCTGATCCAAAATCTGGTAGTAAGAAATGGGTGGTGCCTAGCGTCTAGCGTCTAGCGTCTAGCTGGTGTCTGGGAATCGATGGCTATATAGCACCACAAAGTAACTTGATTAAACGTTACGGTTACCAATATTGTATTCTATTATTTTACACCCCGGAAGTTCCTTAATATTAATAGATACTAGTGTATCGTTCTTCACTTACGTTGGTCTATTCTCACCTAACCTGACCTAAGCAAATCTATCTTACGATCCTGCATTCTGACCTTAGTTTATAAAGGCCCGTGAGACAAAACGAATGTATTAATAATATAAATTAATAAAAAAAACACTTCAATGATTTGAGACCCAGCCTTTCAATTAATTTACCCGTCAGCGGCCGCTGACTCCCCGGCGGGTCCGGATTTTAGAAGCGATTTTGTCCCTTATGTATAAAGAAATTGTATGAAGAACAAGGTCAGAATCGCTTGTGCCATTCTCGTTCTTGATGTAACAAAATACTGGATAGCGTCTAGCCTCTCCGAATAATTCAAATTAATTCACGATGACGCGCCGGGCATCAAATATGGCGGACAAAATGGCCGCCGCTTGATAATATGAACGGAGTTGTGTTCGAAGTCTATATTTTTTCATTGTTTTTTTTTTTATATAAATCCATTGTGGAAAGCATAGATTTGAGTGATAATTAGGAAGATCATTTTATCTACATTATTTTGATGTAATTTTTGTAATATATCACGAAAGGAATGTTATAAAAATTGAGTTCGTAAGAAAGGTGAGAAATGTCAAATATTTTACGTCGTATTGAAAAAATATATTTTTCCTATTCTGGCTTCCAAGAGGATGACAAAATTATGAACACACATTTAAAGTTTTCTATCACAAAAGTTCCTGACATTCTGATTTGTACCGATATATAACACAATTCCCTAGTTCACTCTATGTTAAAGAAGTATATGTTATTTTTTTAAAGTTAATCTCTATTCAGATGTCAATTTTGGCAAAAATATATAAATTTTCAAAATCAATTTCCTCAATATAAAAAAGCAGAAAGTATGTTTCAAAAATTATAAAATACACACCCGGTTCTGTAATTTAAAATACATTAATTGTTACTCATCTCAAATCAAGAGATTTTTTGCAAAATTTTTTTTTACTCATTTTCGGGAAATCGACAGGTGAACCACTTGTGGATTTTCTCCTTACAAACAAAAAATCGCCCATGACTAGAAAAACATTTATTTAATGGAGCTTTTTCTGATGTATAATTGAAAATGTCAATCTAAATTAAGACAATACATAATATTAAAAAAAAAACCGAATTACAAAAAAATAACTTAAAATATCCCATGGCAAAATAATATTCGGAAAAACATTTTGTTACAGTTGACATTTATAATTGGTATCCTAAGTAGGCGAGGAATAATGTGGTCTACCATAATGAAAGAATTATGTATTTTTAATAATTCGTGTTAAATTTAATATTTTCAAAACAGTAGCTAAGGCCCATTCTTATTTACATATTTTCTTTCTTTCAAAACCATCTTCAATATTTTTCTTCTTTTTTAATGCTTATAACGGAGCCTTAACCTGTCCTGACCTAACCTCAATGTTTTTTTTTACAATAATCGCAAAATGGACTCATTGGGGTCATTTTAATTAAACGAAAAGAAATGCTTTATTAACATGAAAAACGTATATATTAATCGTTTTATCCTGATAAAGAAACCATTGGTTTTGAAACCTATCAATTTTATTAAATATTGGTGTAATCAAAGATATTTATTTTCAATTTTTATTATAACAACACTCTTTTTATTTCTTTTGAAGGTTATTCCCATCAATGTAATATATACATTGAAGAAGAAGATAACGCTAATAATCTACCGAATCTAAGACTACCATAATACGGGCATGTGTCTAGTGTGGTAGTCGAAAAGCATGTAAGAACAACTGTGTACAAAAAAAATGTATAAATAAAGAAAAAAATTATAATCTATAACGAAAATATGAAAAATAACAAGATACAGAAACATAAATGATAATGGTCGCAACTGTTGAACCCAAAACCTTTCATCTTATTGGGATAAATGCCTTACCAATTGTATTGATGGGAATAACCTTTAAAAGACAGTTGTTCTAAAGTAAAAAAAAAATTGTTTGTTTTTAGCTTATTATTGGTTTGGAAAATTTCACAAAGACCTTATCACCATCGATACATTTCGTTATCTCCATTAGTTAAACTAACTGAATTTCAGGTTTTCGTAACCTACCCACTGTTCTGTCATGTTACTATTAGTGATTCCGCCCACAACCCATAACCCTCCGATTTAACTAACTGGTTTATTGGTAGAGTGGGTAGCGTGTTCGCGTGAGAACTCGAAGATTAATGGTTCAATCGCAGAACTACTGCCCGGCAAAATCGATATAATTTAAAGTACAAATGCGGAAACTTTGGCCTGGGGGAACAAATAAAACAAATAGCAATGCCATAAATCGTTATTATTGTTATATAGCGAATATTAGATTCATATTCATTGTAAAGCAACCAAGATAGCCCCTAAGCTTGTTAATAATAATCTTCTGAAATCATCGAAAACGTATGTGTTTTCCATTTGAAATTATTTGCGAAGTGAAGTTGTTTACACTTATGAATGAAAAAGTATATAAATAAATCAGAGTCATTAGGATGGTATATTAAGATTACCTACTCATGTAGTTCAACTTTTTGACGAGATTTCAAGATGGTGGTTATATATTACTATTTGTGTTTTCTTTAAAATAGATTTTTATACATTTACCAGCTGACCCGATCACGTGTTGCTATGACTAACAAAACACAACGCCATCTACTGGATGGTCACCTAACCTAGATAAAAAGTGTTGTGTCAATAAATTAACTCACACCGTCATCTGTCAGAAACTTATGGAACTTACAACTTACTTAATAAATACTGAGGTCAATAATCGAAATAATCCTACCTTTTAAGTTGGACCAAATTACACACAGTAAGCCAAATTTCATCAAAGTCGGTAAAGTAGTTTCGGAGTTTACCTTGGACGAACATTGTACGCGAGATTTTTATAAATAAAGATACTTCTCGTATTTTTAAAGTCCAATATTCAAAATTTCTTTACGGGGTGTCAAAAAAATGCTGTAATGTTTAGGAATAAGGGGACGAGTCGGTATTTCTGAAATAATGACCTTCTTCTTGTTTTGAAGGTAAAGTGTGCAAAATTTCTTCAATCTCTTAAATCTTTATAAATCTTCAAAAAACTGTAGATTTATAAACGGGCAATAGCACGTAACCGAAGGATTTTACCACAATTTTTTTTTGAGTAAAAGACGTAAGTGTCATTTTGCTGTCCGGTGATATCTCTCACACATCACCGCTACGCGTGGCGACGGGATCAAGTGATATGCGCTATCTCTCTCTTCTGTTACCGTGCTGCTAGAACGAGACGGATTGAGTAACACGCGACCAGAACTGGCTGCGTCCAACTACTCAATTGCGAAGAGTTATGAAAACACATTTATGATGCTGTTAATTTAAAAAAATACCATCGGTTGGCAAAATGGCTTTTACATTATTACTCCCAAAATGCTCAGGAATCATTGGTTGAAAAATAAAATCCAACATACATTCAACTTTATAAAGAAGTTATTTAGGTTTAGGCTTTCAAGGTTTCGGCTTTAAGGATTTTGGTTTTCTGGCTCTCGGCTTTCAAGAAAATGGTTTAATTATAAACTCTTAGCAATAACTCAAATATTTTTATCATTGACCTTTCCGCCAAGCAAAACTTGTTCCGAAAAGGAAGTAAATCACTCCCCGCTTCAAGTTTAGAACACGATCCATCCAACTGCTAGTCTTGCATCTTGCCCACCTTATCGACACTTAGAGAATCAACCACATCCACTGTACATCAGTTCCACGATTCGACCTTGTATTACAAAGTTTATACAGCGGGAATGACTACGTTTACCGTACTTTCAGGATACTGCGCTGATACTCGCATATTAAATAACTAGTCCCTAATGACAGCTGACCGGTTTTGCATCGATTTGGACGTGTTATTTAAATAACCGTGTAATTTATACCCGTCGCCTGTCGCAAGCGAGCGAGAGAGGTAAATGTCTAATGTCTTCAAATTACTCGTGTAATTGAATATACATAAACATTTTTTAATGGCGTAACTGTTGGGCAGGTTGTTCGATTCCTACGCGTTATAAATTACAAAATAATTTTATAAACAGCGGCTAGTGAAACAAATTCATGGATGGAATTTTTTAATTATAATAATAATAATAATGATAGATACTAAACTTCTACAATATTTCAAAACCCCTGTTTTTCTATTTTTTTTTCATTTTTTTGGTTGGCAAACACGGGTACCGCTGCCCCCGGAAACATTTATTGGATAACAAAAACCCCTGCCATAGATCACCTCAAGTGATTCGCTTCGTTTTCTGATTTAGCAGAGGTACCCGGGTTAATGGGGTGAGGTTTGTCCAGGTCTTGGTGGAGGTTGCCTTTGCCCACTTACCGCTTGGAGGGCTGAATCAGGGGAGAAGGATTAACCTGTCCAACCGGACTTTCTCGACCCATTGCCTTGCACTGCAATGGGATGGGTCATAGACCCCAGAACACATAGACCCCAGATTGCTACTCACCATTCATACCTTTTTTTCCTTCTCAGAAATTCATCTCCTTCCTTTCTCTTAAAAGGCCCTCCACACAGCATCTCCAAAGATGACATTTTTTCCCGGGAGGGTAATTAAAAAAAATACGTTGTGGACTGAATACTAATTACTAATATTATAAATCATCGATTCGCTGTCAAAGAATTAATAAGCAAGGCCGAAAGAGTTGGCTCTGAAATTACAATTTTCAGGAACCCTCAATAAATTATATGGTCGTTCACCAATAATTATTTCAACGCCATATCTGTAGCCAAAAAAATCAATGTTAACGTATACCTAGTACTTAGTTCACAGTTTAGAATGATTGATTACTGCGCCCCTAAAATGGATTTAAATAATATATGATCAATGTGTAAAATTGAATCTAAGACACGCCTTGCTTCAGTTGAATGAATAATCGCAGTTGAAAAATGTAGGTAATGCGTTTTTTGTTGCACTGAAAAACTTGGAGTAAAATTGACCTTGAATAAGAGTCGATGGCTTTATAATATGAATAAAATAATTATAATCTTTCATCTTGACAGTATTTATAATTCATTTATTACAAAAATTTGCATTAATGTTTTTTTGAATTTATACAACGATTGGTTCTTTAACATTTTTGTTTATCTCCTTTACAATGATAATAATAATAAATTGATAATTTGTAGGGCGCCGTTTTTGTGAAAAATCACCTCAAAGGCGCTGTAGAATTTATGATGAGTTCTTAGGCTCTATCTAAATTTATTATTTACATATAGGTACAGAAAACATTCTTGGCACGTCACTACCGATAAACATACTTTAATTAGAAAGTTTATGCTTGGAGATGATATGACTTTGTACGTGGAGGATACTATATTTAAAATACAGGACTTTGCTTGATTTTATAGTTGCTACTCCCATCACTGTTCATATGACATTTGAGGTTGAAGAATTGGGGACTCTTTGAGGACTGGAGAATTTTTATGAAATGACTTTTACAAAAGCTTACAAATAAGAATGTGCTTACACTTTTACAAATAATAAATGCTAAATTTGGTGCTGAAATCTAATGTGAAAATTTATTCCAATACCATGGAAGAAACTTCCCTGCGTACCAATTACAAATGACATGCAATTGAAATTGCAAAGTATTTTAAATGTTGGTTAAAAACATTGTGGCTTGCTATAATTAGATTAAAAGAAAAAACTCCGTGTACCATTTCCCACGTTATTTGCTGTAACTTAACATATCTCCTGCTGAAAGAATTCACTCGAAAGTGAACATAAATAATATGGTGTTAAAGAATGTATTTCTTTCATGTACTCGAATGTGCGTAATAGATTCGATTTTCAGGAAAATTTACAATCTGCTAATAATGTCTTCACAATTTAACCTTCAGCGCAAAATTGGAATATTTAAATTGAGTATTTTTAACCTTAAATATTTCATTGGAAGAAAGCCGTAATCTAGGTCAAAACGGGGAAAACAAAAATAATGGAAAAAAAAGATATGGCAAATGCTTTTTTTATTCCAATTAATGCTTTCTCAGAAACTAAGAACTACTTTGTATGCCTAGGCTCGTCTATAAGTGAACTAAGATATTGTGAAACAGAAGTGAAAAGAATAATTTGCATAACAACATCCGTCATGAGTAAAATACAAAAGATATGGAGTGATAACGAAGACCACCAAGATGAGACTTGTCTGGGCATTGATTTTCCACATATTTCTGTACGATTTGGAAATATGGACACTGTCTTATATCCAGCAAAAGAAAACTGGTAGACGCCTCCGAAATTTGGTGCTGTAGAAAAATGCTCAGGATTCCATGGTCAGCCACACGGAGAAAAATGTTATTCTAAAATACGATCATTTTATTCGTAAAAACGGTTAAAAACGGGTCTGAAGTTCTTACGAACAAATTAATATGGTTTCAATGTTTATTGGCGGGAACGTGTAAGAATAATTCGTAACACCAACGTATACCAACGTATTCGTACGTATACCAACAAATTATTCTTACATTTTCCCGCCAATAAGCATTGAAACACTGTTAATTGGTTGGTAAAAACTTCACTCCCGTTTTTACAAATAAAACGATCGTATTGTAGAATTAAATTTTTCTCTGTACAGTTGTACAAATGTGTCCATTCTGGAAGAGCAAGGCTTTCAACTATCTGCCTGTAATGTATGTTAACATACTTTTGACACGTTGCTCACTAAACTGAGGACTCGTAGTCACTGGCAACGTGGAAGGCAGAAGAAGCATAGGAAGATAACCATAACCTAACCTAACCTAACCAAACCATTGAGCTGGGGTGACCAAATCTCTTTGGCAACTGATACATCGTGTCCCTGGCTCTTCACGCAGCGCAGAACCGCCAGGAGTGGAGGAGCCTTGTCCACCATAGAAATTGGAGTAAGGATCACGATCCTCAGCTACGAGGAACCGACTTGAGAAGAAGAATGTCAATGGCAATCCCTGTTAAAATTGTCTACAAATTATGCAAGACAACACCAGGTTAAAGCAAATTACACTGGAGTTCGTCGTCAACAAGTCGTGGATCAAATAATATTCTGCTCAGAAAGTACCGTAAACACGACCTTTCGACACGTAATTATAAAATTACATAGACAAAGACAAAGGTAATGAACGAATTAAACATTAGCACTAATTCGTGACACCTTCTCGCGTCGCATCGCTGTTACAATCATTATTTAATTAGATTAACGACTTAAGAATCAGTTAACTTCTCTTGAAAAGCCCGACATTCGTGATCAAATCATGAAAAGAGAAATAAGACAGTAACAACCTAAAAAATCATCTTCTTTAATTTATTGTTATTGAGTTTAATTTTTAGGACTTTTAAAATTTTTATTTTTGTATGTACTTAATCAATAATATTATTCAATTTTATTAGAACAACTCTCTTTTTATTACATTTGAAAGTTATTCCCATCAATGTAATATATCATTGAAGAAGAAGATAACACTAATAATCTAAACGACAATATGAAAATAAGAGATAAGGGTTATTCATGTTATATTTTTCTTCATTGATATATTACATTGATGTTAATAACCTCTGCAAAATATCTGTAATCCTAGTATAATTTATGATTTAAAGATGAAATAGTGTATGCTTGAATGGAGACGAATTGATGATTGCATACTGAGAAAAACGTTATTTTAAAATACGATCATTTTATTCGTAAAAACGGTTAAAAACGGGACTGAAGTTCTTACGAACAAATTAACAGGGTTTCAATGTTTATTGGCGGGAACATGTAAGAATAATTTGTTAGTATACGTAACAAATTATTCTTACATTTTCTCGCCAATAAACATTGAAATACTGATAATTTGTTCGTAAGAACTTCAGTCCCGTTTTTAACCGTTTTTACGAATAAAATGATCGTATTTTAGAATAACATTTCTCCGTGCATGTCAATATAATGTAGTATATAAGGCAATATTATGGCCGGGTAACTAATCAGGATTTAGATTTATTATTATAATTTTAATTTTAATCAACTCGGTCATAAATTTACTAGGCGTTCCATGAATCAAAAACTACCTAGATTTGTGTGCACATCATATCGAAATTTAATTAGCTGCTTCGAAAATGTTGGCACGATTGTGTTCTTGCAAATAAATGCAATTTAATTCACTCGTTCCGTGAGATATTAAACAAGAGCAAAACGAGATTTATGATTTTGATTTAATTATAAATTTAGATAGCAATCTGAAAATCAAGTATTACATGTTTTATAATTATTTTTTTAACACACGAATATTTGAAAAAATAACTGGCCTGACGGCCTCCGTGGTCTTCACCAGTAATCCGAAGGTTGCGGGTTCAAATCCCGGTGTAAGCAAAAAAAAAATATTTGACTAATTGGTGTTCCAGACTGAAAGAAACTCTCAGTATCGCCCTGGTGTTAGACCACCACTAAGAACTGAAATGTAGTTTAAAATTGCCTTAGCTATGGGGGCCAGATCTGAATAGCCAGGTACATCCTCACCTTCCTCTTCCGCATCTCTTTTCCTTTCCCACTACCTTCAATATCACAACATACCCCATCTGGGAATGATACAGTCTCACTGGCTCCCGACGGGAACAGTTATGGCTGTTGTACGGTATTTACATTATAATATACATGTTAGATATAGCTCATAAGATACTAATATGCCGAAGAACAAACCTGAGTATTGATTTATTATAAATTGTTCAGTAGGTTATTACTGTAATTAAGTATCATTCGCACTTTCGGTAACAAGAATACTATAATCTAATTGCACTATATAAGAGAATTAAAATGTTTTAAATAATGGGTAATGATTGAAATGGGTAAGTAATAGAATCGAAAAAAATGTTGTTAAATTAAGAGTTTTTTTTACGCGTAATGAATCACTAATACTTGAAGAATGTTAAAATAAGTTTTTAAATTTTATCTGAAAAATCTATTAATTAACCATTATTTCATCATTAAAAAATAAATAAATGGGTTACAATTATGTACCTGACTTAAATATAACCCTCATACATGTTCACAAATTAACCACAGCATTGGTCATATTATTTATGAATTATCTTTGACGATTTATTAGGAACGGCATTGCTTTAAATCCAACGTATATTAAATACTAACACGTAATATCACTCACTAAAACTTATCAAATTCCAACCATGAATGAAATATCTCCATAGCAGCGTGATTCTCTGAAACTGAATGAAGTCCATAATATGGTACTGTCTGTCTAAAAACATATGGTACTATCTTTATTGATCTCTATTTAAGCTCATTAGTTTGAGTAAATAAGTTCCGGAAATACATATTGTAAGCACGTAATTTGGTTGATAATGTGTGGTTAAAGTACGTGACCAATTACACATTTTCTACGCATAACCTTTCATATTTGGTTCATGTATCAATCAACGTCATAAAACTACTCGAGTGTTTACGTGATTCAGAATGAAATTCAACAATTCCACCTTTAAGAGCGATTGACCATTGAGAGGTTCCAATGAGAAAGATCGATCATTCCCCGAATCGATATCAAGTTTTTAAAATTAAAAATTTAATATCGATTTATTTCATTAATATATAGCTTCATTCAAGTAGGCAATAAAAATGCTCAAAACGCACGATGATAAATTATTAAATATGGTGTACTTCTTGTAAGTATTTTTTGATCATAAGTATTTATGATTTTTTAAATTAACAAAATAAGTGTATACATTTTTTTTTTTAATATTTTAGTTTGTAAGACGAAAATTTTCATTTTTAAAACTGTGTTGACTAGATTATGTATTGATTTATTTTCTTGTATGATTATATGATTTGAAATTTGTGTTGGTTAATAGAATCTATCGTTTGAAAATTGAACAAATCTGCCAACGACCAACGGTATAACCTTAGTACATTAAAAATACACTTAGTTTTTCAAAATTTAAAACTGCCTGTACCAGATAAAATAACAATTTTTCAAAATCTATTTATTTATTTTTTTAAAAAAAGAGTCAATACGACTAGAATTTTATTTAAAAGGGACTAATTTCGGGTATTCTCTGTTAATGCCCTCTTAATGTAATTTCTGATGTATAGGGATTTCTAGGTTGACCATGCGCAAGTATGTACGAATAACATTGATTTTCAGCATTTTTGAGAGAGCTAAATATTAACATTAACACGTTACTAAAAAGACACAATTTTATATTTTTAACTATCTTCTCATATCTTCATAACTTATTCTTTTGGGCTACAGTGTTATTTCTAATTAAGAATAATCGTTTTTATTCCTACTTCGAAACCAAGATCACAGATGAAAACCGACCCATTTAAAATAGGCTACAACGGTACCTACCGATTATAATTTCATGCGTACAAGAAGGGTAGCGTAGCTGTAACTACTAGGTGTTTGTTATAATATGATCGAAAAAAAATATAATGTCTTTACAAACATCGTGTAATTAACGGGTAAGGTACAGATACGCAATAGCTAGCTTATTATTTTTGTGGTATGATGCCAAAATCTCCCACTTTTCACACGCTCATAGCTCTATTAAAATACATCGAAACGAGCGAACACATATTTCGATAATTCGATCATCCAAACTAAGATAGCGGCTCCATAAAAGATGTGATTAAAATCAGTTCCGTCCGCAAAGAAAGCCTAAATCGATTGCTCCAGTACTAATTACATCAAAGATGCCGGTTACGTGTAAGCAATTTATTTACGAGTACCCATTCTTTGAAATACTTCTGTATAAAAAATAGGAGCGCTTATAAATTATGTTCAGTTCAGTAGTGATTTTATTTATAAAATTAAACCTTCCTAACATCTTGTACGAAATATGATACTTACATAGAAAAGTGACAAGCGTTGATTATGATAATTCTGTATTTAAAATGAACACGAAAAGGTGTGTTTGATAATTTCACTTTTGTAAAATTAATTGATAAATAAAATAAATACAAGGTTTTAAAGGACTTATTTGACTAATTTTAACCAATGGTTATTGATATTATTTGGAATAAAGCAATTTTGGTCTTCGGTGGCTTTTTTGAAGTTTTTTTCTAATTTTTTTTCAACAACAAGGCAAAATAATTTTTTTCTTTCACATGTCTTCACTGGATCCTCAGATGGGTAACTGCCCAACCTCCCACTTCTTTTTTTACACTAGGTCCACACAGGAGGCCCTGAGGAAAATAATTTCCCTCAGGACCTATGTCATCTTTGGGGATGCTGTGTGGAGGGAATTTTTAAGAAAAATACGGAGATGAAGTTCTGGGACGGAAAAAGGTATGAGGGTTGGGTAGGAATCTGGGGTTCAGTGTGTCTAGATCATCCACTTCCAAAACCTAAACAAACCTTACCCCATGGACCCGGGCACCCCTGCTAAGTCACCAAACGTAGCGAACTACTTGGGATGACCTATGGCAGAGGTGTTAGTTATCCAATAAATGGTTACCGGGGCAGCGGTACCCATTCCCGCACCCCTGTTCTAACTGACCAATATCTACTGATTTGCTATGTTTTAATTTGGCATAAAGAAATGTCACCGGACTTCGATATTTGATTAGAATTTTTACCCCAAATAGCGTCAGAAATAACGTGGATAAAGTAAGCAAATTACGTCCTCTAAAATTTTGTCTAATAAATACTTTTGTAATATCAAAGAAAAATAATCTTTACGAAAATTCATTTAATATTTATCTATTTCGTGCTGACAAATCCACCGTTGATTCACTAGTATTTTGTAAAACGGCATATTATAATATTTTTCGTTTTCGCATGTCGCATGCAAATTTTATATTTGTGAATGTGAAAAGCCTTATTTGGTTTATTTTATTGTGGAGATCGCTTATTTAGATTTATGTAAAATATAAAAAAATATATATATTGCAGGACAGTACAATTTACAAAACATCATAAAAACATTATTAAATCAAAACGTTATTAAAAATTGGATTGACATTTTATCCCTGGCAAATTCGCGAGAGAATGGCGTTCTTTATTTACAACTTTAATAAAAAAATCTCGAATATTCTGTGCGTATTATGCTCTAAATATCTGTATTTTAAATGTATCCCTTACTACAATGATTTAATTAGTTTTTTAATGTAATTTATACTATAAAGAATATGAAAGAACCACAAATGCACATTGTAGAATACTGCCTAATACAATGCACAACCAAACGCAGGTTTAGAGCTAATGATAGTCATGATGTCATAACTGTGTTGTGAATGACACGCTCCTATTTATTTACATCTCTTAAAACAATCCGTCTTATATGCAACCTAGTATAATATTGCCTAATAAAATGCACAATCAAACGCAGGCTTAGAGCTAATGATAGTCACAATGTCATAACTGTGTTGTGAATGACAAGCTCCTATTTATTTACATCTCTTAAAACAATCCGTCTTATATGCAACCTAGTAGAATATTGCCTAATAAAATGCACAATCAAACGCAGGCTTAGAGCTAATGATAGTCACAATGTCATAACTGTGTTATGAATGACACGCTCCTACTTATTTACATCTCTTAAAACAATCCGTCTTATATGCAACCTAGTAGAATATTGCCTAATAAAATGCACAATCAAACGCAGGCTTAGAGCTAATGATAGTCACAATGTCATAACTGTGTTGTGAATGACACACTCCTATTTATTTACATCTCTTAAAACGATCCGTCTTATATGCAACCTAGTAGAATATTGCCTAATAAAATGCACAATCAAACGCAGGCTTAGAGCTAATGATAGTCACAATGTCATAACTGTGTTATGAATGACACGCTCCTACTTATTTACATCTCTTAAAACAATCCGTCTTATATGCAACCTAGTAGAATATTGCCTAATAAAATGCACAATCAAACGCAGGCTTAGAGCTAATGATAGTCACAATGTCATAACTGTGTTGTGAATGACACACTCCTATTTATTTACATCTCTTAAAACGATCCGTCTTATATGCAACCTAGTTATTATATTTGATTTTTAAACATTGAAAGCGGTGCTTAAATTATAAGGCATCGTACGCGTAACTCGCCGGTAAATAATTTCCTAATATAAATTTTTACAGAACAGGTATCTTTGCCGTTCAACTATTTTAAAATTTTATTCAGAACAAAATTGTTCCTCACAACCCAGAGTCACTGTTATGTAAATTGAAAATAACTTGGACATAACCCTGAAGAAACGTAACATGTAATGATTCGTTATTTGAAATTTGGTTACGTAATGTAATTTAATAATGTCCTACGGGTAGGTTGTTTCGAGTACAGTAGTCAACTAATAACTTAATAAGATTGTTTAATCATATATCTATGTTTATGATAATGTACACATAATTGAATCATTTTCGACTATCTACATTACAACCAGTGTGAATTGCTTCATCAACTTAATTATATTGTAACGACTAGATCAATCCTACATACTAGCAGTAAAAAACCCGCTCCGCGGGTTTTTGCTGCTAGGCCCTGCGGGCGGCTTTTCTTTCTGCTTCGCCCAGTTTAAGTGTTAGTGACTGTTTATAAGGCATCACCCTTTTGAAAAACTAACTACTAATAACATTAAACTACAGAATACTTATATTTTATAGGTAGACATATAATAGTAGACATTCTTACATTAAGACCGTGAATAATGAGAGGAACACTCTTCACCCCAACATAAATCTTCTTACGATTGAGTGAAATCGAAAAATGTGTCTTCTTATTTATACTTTTTTCCTTAAAGATAGTATTATAGATGGCACCACTTCCGTTTGTAAATCGCATGTGAGCGAGTGATAAGTGTGCATATTACGGCAGCAGCTTCGTGGAAAAGGGCACGTTCACCGACGGGTCAGAACGGTTTCCATACAGTGTGGCGTTGGAGATTTACTCGGAGTCGGGTTCCTTAATTTGAACCGTACGGGCATTACTATATTAATATACTTCGATTACGTATTACCAGTATTATCTTTTACTTAATCAGGTTTGAGAAAAAAATATATATGGTTCGAAAAAGGACTACATGCTAAAACAAATGGTTTAAGTGATAAACGATATTTTTAATTTCAGAATAATATAATGGGTAAAACCTCAAATTGTAATATGTACTCATTGAAGACAATCTTAGTGACCCTCATACGAAAATTTGAAACAGAAATATCAAAAAATTATTCGGTTGCATTTGTTATTGAACCCTTGCCGGGGCTTGCTCTATCGGATATAATTATCAAAGAAAATCTAGATTGCATTCAGTTCGGAAAGAATTTTAAAATCGTACAGTCTATAATAATGGCTTTTTAAAAGTTAGTGTTAAGTATTATATTATAATTACAATTAAAAAAATCTTATTATTTAAAATTCTTAATAATGGCCTGGACAATCCCATTTGTTTCATTTGCCTACACATAGAACTAACTTTAGAAAAATTCACCAATTCCCCGTATATGTGCACAATATAACACAAAATTTCAAATATTTAACAATACACTTCACAAATATCGATTAGAAGTAACACGTACGATCGAAAATTAATACAAGAGTGTGGAATGTATTCGGAGCATCTCCTATCCTCATCCTATATTCCTTTTCCTCTCCTTCTCACCCAAAACTAATTGTATGAAATAAAACTCCATCTCCATTCAACTTTAAAATAGGAGACTTTTTTGGCTTGACTTCATTTAACAATGTATATATTTATCTTTATATTTTATGTATAAGCTGTTTGTCTCTTACCAATAAATAAATAAATATATAAAAATTGGCCGTAAATGAGGATAATGTTGGTAGTCCTTTGTCAAAGAATGGTATGACTGAAGGGAATAGGGACCAATTAGCTCAGTGGCTAGAGCAGAATCCCGGCAAGGATAAGGTTCTGGGTTCAATTTCTAGATGCGACCGAATTGTTTTCTGGCTTTTCTTTTTCAAATTTTCATTTGAGGGTGGCTAATATTGTCTTCAGTGACTAGATAAAATATACACATGAATTTTAACCGCACATACCTACATATGTAGATGCAGATAAAATGTAGCAGCACAGGGTGAAAAAGTTATTGTAAAATACGATCATTTTATTCGTAAAAATGGTTAAAAACGGGACTGAAGTTCTTACGAACAAATTAACAGAGTTTCAATGTTTATTGGCGGGAACATGTAAGAATAATCTGTTGGTATACGTAATTTTGTACGTACACCATCAAATTATTCTTACATTTTCCCGCCAATAAACATTGAAACACCGATAATTTGTTCGTAAGAACTTCAGTCCTGTATTTACGAATAAAATTATCGTATTTCATAATAACATTTTTCTCCGTGCAGAGGATAAAATAATCATTAACTGAATGCAAATGGTTAAGTATTAAAGTTTTGTGAACACCTCACCTAAAAAAAACCTGTGCTGAGGTGTTTGCACAAAAATTAAATCAGGTGTTGAATTCCTTTTCTTCGGCTACCCGTACTTAGGATTTTAAGTGATAACATTGGGTTTCATGACTTGAAACATTTTCTTCTCATGAATGCATAGCCAAAATGATACAAAGACAATTCTGTTGTATAAAATTGAAGATAAAATGTGACACAGATGTTAAATTGAAAGTAAAAGCGTCCACAGACGAAAATGAACCAAGATGGTTTTTAATATAAAATGACAGGTAAAAAATTAAGTTGTATGTTTCTGAAATAAAATCCTGTACTTAAAATAATATTATGATATATAAGGGATATTTAAAAATAATTAATTTCATTTATTTTTTTCAATCGCCGTTAATGTAAAGCAAAGTTATACATTGCACGTGTTACGTGGAATGTTGTATAAAATTAGTTTAAAAAATCACAAGTGCTTTATTTAAAATTAAATTTAACGTGTGAACTTTATATTTTAAAGCCATCACAGTTATTTTATGTGTAGGAGTTTGGTCATTTAAACTGTTATATAGATAACACATTAATCGATTAACCATGCACTTCTAAGAGTCATATATATGATTAATAACACCTGGTTTTGGAAAGAGCTAAGTGTAATAATCCAATAAACAAGATAAAAGACTTTGGAAATTGTAAATCTTCGCAATTAAAATTTCGAAAGTCATAAAATGTAAAACAGATCAGGTCTTCCATATAAAACGTTATAAATTTTGAACGATTATTAATTATATATTTTTTACGCTTGCGGTGAGCTCTCCCAGGTGTATTTGAAAGCAATTGCTATAAATTGTTTCTAAAGAGTACCGCTTATAATTAAATTAGTATAAATTTATGACTTTTTAGGATGGGAAACTTCAAATAAGTACTCCCCTTTATAAGAGATTAGATTTCGTAACTGTTTTCTATTATGTTTAATGTTAGGGCCAATAACTTGGTAAGTTAAGTAATTAAGTTTCCAATATTCACGTATTTCGTTCGTGATCATAAATTTGCCAATTTATAATATATAATGTTGTTAAATTGCAAAATGAACACGATCTTAAACACGTTTAATAGTTAAAATGGATACGATGTATTTGGGCGTTGATTTTTTGGCTAACTGGATTGTAATTATGTTAATGAATTGAAACATAAAAATAAATGGTTTTTAAATTGATACATACATTAATCTTTTTAACAATGTTCAGAGTAGTCCATTGATAAATGTAGAAATCGCATGTTGCTTTTTGCAAAATTTTCAGGTTTTCAGTAAATCGGTAGTAGAGTAGAGATGTGTTTGTTTGTCTGGCGAAGCTATAACTCTCTGCCTGGGAGCGCTTTCTTAAATAAATTTGCGCGTCTATTTTTATAGTGATTTTCTAGTATAGCGTAATAAATATCAGCTCACAGCGTCATTCCATCATGCTAAGAGGATTTTTTTAAAACATTTAACTGTTAAATAGGATGTTCGACTGTAAAACGTAAAAAATGTAAGTAATGCTGAATACGAAAAGATAATATAATATTTTTTTTATTTATTTAGACGCCCATTGATTTTTTACGTATAAGATTGTAAATAATGGGTACTAATAGCCATAACATAATAGCCATACGACACATTATAAAAGCAAGTAAATGCGTATATGAGTCTAGTTTTTGGACTGTTAATTCGTGGTGGAATTCCATTATATTAGATTTGAAGTTAAACAACTTTTGCAATTTGTTCCACTTACTTATTTTCACCAGGACCGGTTTCATCCCACTACGGACATTTTGTCATGTAATGGCAAAATCCTTCATGTTTGTAACAAAGGACAAAAATTAGGTAGTTTAGAGTCACTAGAAATGAATTGCCTAACGAAGAAAATTGATCGTAAATATGTCATGAATAAACAGTTGGAATATAATGCTCAATCACCATTAATATATCCATTATAATTCACTTAATCAATAATTCAATAATTTTACTTCAGAGAGTTATGGTGTAATTTAAGTATGTAATTAAAAATGTAATAACCCATATATACGCAGAACCCTAATAACAATAATTATCATAGTGCTATCAATATTTGTCAATTAAGCCCTAAGCAACAAGGAGGGAATATCCCACCATTACCAAAATAAAATATCAGTAATCACCAGCCGTTTCAATGATATAAATTCATGGGAATTAAAAATGTCTATTTACCATGTAACATCATTCCTAATTTTAATAATAAACTTTATAATTACCTATATTTACCTTAAATTAACAAAATAACTTATATTTCTTAAATTAACAAAATAGAAACATTCATTGTATAGAGACAATGTTGTGTACCCCTGCCTAAGTTTGTATAAATTCCGTAGCATAAGAATTTCATCTACCAGTCTGAAAATGTCCGTAGTAGGATTAAACCGGTCCTGGTGAAAATAAATAAGTGGAACAAAGTGCAAAAGATGTCTAATTTCAAATCAAATACGCATATGAATACAATACTTATGGTAGATTCAGTCTGGGTCGACGTACGTGCCCATCGCTACGCCTAACAATATCTGGACTGCTTAGCAACCATAGATTTTCAATGAAAATTTATGTTTTAGAATCACATTGGCCACACGCATCGCGACGTGCGATGTCTGTGGTCATTTTCATAGAAAATGTATGGGTTGCCAAGCATTGTTTGAGTAGCGATGCGTACGTACGTCGTCCAGTCTTAACCTACCATTAGAATCACATTGGCCACATGCATCGCGACGTGCGATGTCTGTGGCCATTTTCATAGAAAATGTATGGGTTGCTAAGCATTGTTTGAGTAACGATGCGTACGTACGTCGTCCAGTCTGAACATACCATTATTTATGTGTAGTAGGTACAAATCTGTAATGTATTAATTAATAAAGATAAAATTAGCGAAACTCAATCAAAAATCTGAAACAGAAAAAATAGAAAAAGATACGGATACATCTGGGACTCGAACCCAGGACCTTCGGCTTTCCGGGCAGATCACACCACTGAACTAATATATTCCTTTCCGATTTGGACATATTTTAACTGTATCATACTTCGACTGAGAACTACCAACACTTTATTGGCTGCTGAGAGTATCTGCCCGGAAAGCCGAAGGTCATGGGTTCGAGTCCCAGAGTTTCGCTAATATTATCTTCATTAATGAAAATATTATAAATATTTTTTTAACTATGGTATATATATTCATAAAATTTGGGGGTTATCAGGGGTGGTATAAAAGGGTTTTTATTCACATTAGTCGGATTTATCCGTAGTTGTTGCAATGTCGTATTTAACGACTGAAATCCTGTTTTTTTTCTTTATAGAGAATACTGTACAAGAGTCTTAACTGCTCCTGGAGCCAGTGAGACTATGGCATCCCCAATTGGGGTATGTTGTGAGGCTGAAGTAAGTGGGGAAGGGAAGGAGATGGGGAAGAAGAAGGTGGGGAAGTACCTGGCTATTCAGATCTAGTCACTAAACACGGCTAAAGCCATTATTAAGCAACGTTTCAATTCTGAATGGTGGTCTTACACCAGGGCGATACTGAGAGTATCTTCCACTCTGGAACGTGCCGCAAATATACTATATATTATTTTTATTAATTAATAGTGAAATAACCCAAATTAATTAAATAAAATTTATTTGCGAACGCCGGGTTCGCCGGGTTTTCGCGACCTTCCGATTGGAAGGCAAGTGTCTTAACACTCGACCACGGACGGCCGTCAGTTATTTGGTATTCAGTATAAAAATAATAAGTTAAATTAATGCGGTTTTCGGAGTTTTGTTTTGATATGGCCGTCAAGTAGTAGATACCAAAAACTAGGCATAATAAACCACAACCAGGAATACATTTATATATACACGGCCATGAATATCTCAAATCATAAACAACTATTAAGATGCTATATCGCTGTTACTTATATTAAGTGTTATTTAATTTGTCAAGCTATCAAGCGATAAACTTGATCGGTAGATATAGATATAGATAGCTAGATAAACACTTTTTTTAATGATGATATTGGCTCCGAGCTCCGATATATCTAAGGCTTTTGCATGATAAATTAAATTTCGAACACAAAAAATCCAAAAAATTGTTTTACGCAAACACAATATCAATATATTAATTGAAAAATCTACTAATTAGGTGGTATAAAATATTCTAGACACAAAACATTAAACATTCGGCACCTTTTAAGGCATTAACATAATCTAAATAGTCCATCTGCCGTACAACAGAAATATCCTTTAAAATACTTCGAATATCTTTGCAAAAACGCACGATAAGATCCAACGGAATGTAAAAGTCAATATATTTTAGTGGAGTAAAAAAAACTCGCAAAAAGTTTAATTTTACAAGCTGTTTTGTAATTAAACATATCTTTAAATGTTTTCTTTGGAAGCATTCTCCGAATTATCAGATTTATTTAGATTTAATCAGGAAAGTGTGGTATTTTTATATTTTTTTTATTACAGATCTTGAGAATGTAATGAAAACATTAAAGACATGAAAATTGATTCAGTGCTACAGATTTAAGTGTTTTTGCAAAAATGGATAACCGGAGATCGGCTCTTGATCGGCGAAACCGGGCGGCGTTTTGACGGTACAAACGTAATTCTCAAATTTTTCTCTGGATTTTAGATTTTACACTAGTGCATTTATTTTTTAATATAATATAGATAAGATTTTGACGATATTTTTTAGGTATTATCAACCTGAAGTACAGTTGTCCCTTTCGCTCAGCAGTCAGTGGCAGCAACAGTTTGGTAAAATGATTATTATTCAAATTATTCTAAATTTAATTATATTTTACCAGTTTCACCATATTACTGACATCTACAGACTGTTTCATTAGCTTCTTAACATTAATAGCGGGCTCAAACCGAAAATGTAGTATTTTTTTTATTAAAACTCAAATATGTACTATTTATACTGATAGTCCTGTGAACGTCGATATTGCATCCAAAAATGTGTTTTTTAATTTTTAAACTTAATAAATCAAAACCAAAACATTGCTTGAAATGGCTGTAGCCGTGTTTGATGACCAGATTTGAATAGCCAGGTATTTCCCCACCTTCCTCTTCCCCATTTCCTTCCCCTCCCCACTGCATTTAGCCACACAACACACCCCTTCCGGGTGACTTAGTCTCACTGGCTCCAGATGGGAGCAGTTGGGACTTAAAAAAATAATAATATAATTATTCAATTTTTCCAAAATTCAGTAGGATATACATCTTTTTTCGATCTGACAGCCCGTAGGGGTCCACGTTCATGCTAACTCTGGAGAGATAGGACGACAGTATCAAACACGGCCACCATTTTGAACAACAAATTTACAGACAGAAGAAATGTCAAATAGTCGAGTTAAAACAAGACTTCACTAAGACTAAATTAATAAGACTATTTTAAAACTTAAAGCATCGACCAATGCACAAACTTTTGGAATGATTTCACCTCTTCGATTTTCAGTAAGATCTCTCCTAACAGTCACAATGTACTAATATAACTCTTATGAAGCCTTCCGTATGAAATATCTTGGCAAACCACCGGAACAACATTACAATAACACAGGTAGTAAGAATGTACACAGTACGTAGGTAGATATGGCAGAATTCCTCACAAAAATTCGAGTTATTTTGTTCAATTTTCTGTAGTAATAACCAATCAATATTCTGTGGTTATGTATGCTCCATACATCCATACGCTAATCATTCACCTCCTATTCCGTAGGAAGTTCTTACCATTTCAAATCGCTATACTTGAATCACGTAGTTAATCTTTTATCTTTTTGCCGAGTGGGTTTGCAAATCTCATAACGCGTGGAACGTGCCTTTCATGTTTAACGTGACTAATGTTGTCTAACGAGGGATTCTCGTGTTTGCGGTGTTGAAGAGGCTTTGGAGGAGTATGAAATAGGCTTTGAGGCGACACGTGACGAGTGTACGTGTGGCTGCACGCATAACTCGCCTCAATGCGCAATGTGAGGTTTACTAGGAATACGAGACGATTTGCATTACTCCTTAAAAAAGGCGATGGTATCTTCTAATATCCAACTAATTTCCACTTAAAGTTTACCTTGCACGTTTGTTTTTTTTTTGCAAGATGCAATTTTCCTATTTTAACGTTTCAATCAATGTTTATCACACATCATCATATTTTAATTTTATATTTTCTCTTTATTTTTTTTCATTATATCAATATACAAATCAAAATTAATTTTACATAATTTATAAATACAGTAAGATGTAAAACGTAAGGTAGAAGTAATGTAAAAGTTAGCAATAGTGATTAAATATATAATAGACAAAAATAGGTAATGGGAACCCACTATATGTAGGGTAATGTAATGTAAAAGTAGGTAATGGGAACCCAATATATGCCCAACATATGTACACAGTTGACATTTGTCACATGAGAACGGGACGCTTCTACGACTCGTTCTTGTGTTCAGCGCGGCTGTGGAACGATTTGCCGGCCTCTGTGTTTCCTCCTTCCTATAACATGGGTCTCTTCAAGACCCACGTTCACTCCTTCCTCTCCTCAAAAAGACCTTCGTCACAGCATCTTCAAAGATGACATAGGCCCTGAGAGAAATTATTTTCCTGAGGGCCTCCTGTGTGGAGTTAATGTAAAAAAAAATAAAAATATATATATTACCCCACACTGCCTGTGTGTGGGTAATATAAACAAAAATGCTATATTACATCAATAAGTACAAGTAAAAATGCAATTTTTTAAGTAAACCTTTAGAAATATAGATATCTGTGAAAATATTGTGGTAAAATACACCAACATAAAATTTTGTTATAGTTTCAAAAAAGTAAATAAAGTTAGTCTTGAAGTTACCAAAGAATTGATACGAAAAATGTGTCAACATTCGAGTATTTTTAAAAGACGTAATGTACCGTTTTCTTTCTAAATATTTTTTAATCCATCCTTGTTCTTAAGAGGGGCGGTTGCGCGGCCTTTATTGTACATAACTGATATTTGGATTTTAGACTGAATCTTAGATTTAGGCAAAACCAAATTGAATAATTATTTCTTTAATCTTAATATCTAGTAGAAACATCTTTATTTATTTTTGTTTCAAATTATAAAATATAGGCCAATAAAAAATCGATTTTTCACGTTTTTTTAGGCAACTTCTTCAATTATTTATGAGATAATGACAATTATTTAAAAAACACAATTTTGCATTAAACTCTATTAAGGTAAATAATACAATGAAAAAAATCTCATATTTAAAAAAGCATTTTGATGTGCTTACGTTTAAATTATAAAACGATTATTATTTAATATTTAATAAGATTCCAATGCACATAAAAGATCAATCAAATTGCACCACCAAACTAAAAACCAAAATTAAAAAATGGTTAATAGATCAAGATTTTTTATATTGATAGTTTTTTGTAATCTTATCTTATGTATAAATATAAATATGAGTAATCTGCCTGTGTTAAAACTGTCTCTCTGAATATTTTATGCCGTTATTTTGTAGTTACTTAAAAGTTATTCCTCTTTATGTTTTTCCATGTGCCTTTGTATTGTTATTATATCATAAGTTATTCTTCTGTACTTATTTTGCAAATTATGGTTTCTTGTAATATGTGTACTTAATCATTATATTATAATTATTGTTAAATTGACCTGCTGACAAACTGCTTTGGCAGTTTAGCGGGTGTTCAAATGAAGAATAAAAAATAAATAAAAAAATTAATTTACGTAAGAACAAAAAGTTTTCGTTGATAAAATAAAAATTTCGACCCAAAAAACGCTTTTCATCATGTTTAATTTTTGTATTTTATATTTCACTACTCACACACCACACACACCAGATTCAAAAAGTTTATTTTATTAATAATTTGCAAAAAAAAAATTGTCATTAAAACTGGGAAATATTGAACTCGATAACCACTGGAGCGAAAGAGCAATTAAAATATATTTTCTCGGATTGCTAAAGAAAAATTTTCCGCCCACATTAAAAAAATCATACCTCCGAATTTGAATATGGAGACCAACAAACTGATTATAGTTCTATGTAGCCAATGAATTCCTATATATTTTGTTTATTATCACATATTTGTAGGATTTATAAAAAATATATAATTAAATCTTTAACCTTAAAGCATTTTAAAGAATCTAGAGAATATTAATTTTGTTATATTTTGAATTTACAATATATTAAATAGTCGTTTTAATAAAAAAAAAAATTGAAAATTTCCCACATTTTGGCAACAAAGCAATCCGAGGTTTTGGAAATAGTGCCATAATGTGGCAAAAAGCGCTCGAGTGGAACGGTTTATATTTTATAATTCAAAATACAAATAAACGAAAAAGCACAAATCCATACAAGATATTTTGCAATACCCAAATTTAAGTTTTGTACGAAAACGGAATGTTTGATTTTAACAACTCTCAGAAGCCAAAATCCTCTAATTTTATCAAAAGGTTTCCAGTAATCCTTACAAATCCGCCATGAAAATATTAAATACGTCTTAGAAATCAGTACATATTATTTATAATAAGGCGAGAAATCATTAATAGAAAAAACCGAGATTGGTGTAATTGGTTCAGAATAGATCGGTAATTGTATAATATAAAGGCTGCCTGTCGTCAATCATCGATGCTGTCAATCACAAAACTACTTTTCTTTTACCTTTTCCTAGAAGATGAACTGTGTACCTGCCTATTTCTGTTAATCCAATTAAATTGTTTTTTTTTTTATGTATTTACGCACTTATAAAGAACTTCATTTACTGCTGGTCTGATTGGTTTTATTAAATGACAAAATAAATGGAGAGAAAAAACAAAAATAGTTCTCTTTGGAAATTTAATTTAACTTAAATCTGATAATATAAAATATAACAGAAATACTAGAAAGATACTCACGCAATGCCTACTTTACACTATTTTAAATTATAAGAAAAATGTTATTTATTAAATGTACCTAAGTAAATGATGAAATATGGATTCCATAGACTAAACACAGAAATGTTCAGTGCGCACGGAGAAAGATTTATTTTTTTGTATAATTATGTGATTTTAAATTTGTGTTGTTTAAAAGAATATATCATTGTTTTTATGTTTCTAATGTTTTTTTAATGCAATTGCTAAATTAATTTCCCTACTTATTTTTATTTTTAAGTTTTTTTTAATATATATGAAATGATACTGCTACCCGACTCGGAACAGATATTGTCTAGTGAGTCAGGTAGCGCACATGAACTGTAAATATACTTTAAGGTTAATAAACGCCCGGGTTACCGGCATTGAATATATATGAATATTTAAAAATTGAACAAATCTGCCAACGACCAACGTATTTACCTTAGTATATTAAAAATAAACTTAGTTTTTCAAAATTTTAAAACTGCGTGTACCAGATAAAATAATAATCTTTCAAAATCGATTTATGTTTCTTTGTAAAAAAGAGTCAATACGTCTAGAATTTCATTTGAAAAGGTTTAATTTTCGGTATTCTCTGGTAATACCCTATTAAGTGATATTTTATTGCACGTCAATACAAAGTACGCCGTATTAGCGAGATGATTAGTGTTGATGATAGGGTGAGTGCACTATTAGCAGTACCGCCGTTGAACTGGGCGCTGACCCGCCCTAAGGTCCACCCTCGGGCGTCACGGATATTATTGGTGTTATTATCCTATTCTCAATGAGCTCTGCTATGGTTACAAGGGCAGTTAAGCGATTGTTTTGGATAATAACAAGTGCATCGTGGGTTATAACACCAATAATTTAATTATTATATATTGTTTCTGTTTTATGGGAATAACATTTTCACACGCTTTGTGCGAATTGCCGTATAGATATATTTATGTATTTTTCTCAAAAATAATTACTATACTAAAGGTATTTTTTTATTTGAATATTTTTAAGTGAAAAATAAATAATTTGTTATGATTACAAATGTGTCATTTTCGATTTGCAGCCAAAACGACATATTCGTATTTATTCGTGAATTTGGCGGCGTTGACGGCACGCCGCGCGCCAGCCATCTCAACAAACAACAGCCGTCTTACCAGCCAGTGGCGTTTTCTTTGTCATAATTACGCGTAGCAAGTTGGAAGCGTTTCAACTGAGCCGTTTTAGATTTTTTTAATATTAAAATTGCTCATGTTTAGTATAATGATCAGAATCAGAAAAATAAATATATAATCTAAAATCTAATAAACAACAAATGCTGTTTTTGCTCTATGTTTTAAGGCACTTTTACTCTTTTACTTTTACTCTTTTTATACCTAAAAATAAACTAAATTCATAAATCTCCTATTAACCATAAAATTATAATAAATTCAATATTATACCCACTTTCAGGCATTTGCCTTTGTGGGATTTTTTGTTCATACAATATTATATTTAAGTATGTTATATACCTTTTATTATTTTATGTACCAAAAAAAAAAAAAAAATTCAATAAAAAAAAAAAAAAAAAAAAAAAAAATCGATAGTGGTGAAATGTATGCGAAATACGATTTTTTTATTCGTAAAAACGGTTAAAAACGGGACTTATGATTTTAACAAATTAACAGGGTATAAATGTTTATTGGCGGGAACATGTAAGAATACTTTATTATAAGCAATAATTATTAGCCTGAAACACTCATCAATATTGAAACCTCTCCCGAGAAAAGATATATGTCGCCGACGGGACTCGAACCCGCACCCCTCTGTTTTTCTCGGGAGAGGTTTCAATATTGATGAGTGTTTCAGGCTAATAATTATTACTTATAATAATTGTTACCCTTTGTGCTATGCATAAAAAATCTTGTCTTAAACATTAGTTTATCAATTTAAAAAAAAAAAAATAAGAATAATTTGTTGGTAAACGTAATTTTGTACGTATACCAACAAATTATTCTTACATTTTCCCGCTAATAAACATTGAAACCCTCTTAATTTGTTCGTAAGAACTTCAGTCTCGTTTTAACTGTTTTTACAAATAAAATAATCGTTTTTTTTTTTTAATTTTTCTCCGTATGAATGTAGATGCGATAACATGTTGCCTGCCCCTAGGAGCTGATGTTACGTTATGGTTTAAAATGGTTTTCTTTGTTTTGTTTTGGTGTAGACATCAATTACCAGATAACAAGAACTATTGAGTTCAGCTCCATCATCTTTGTTAATGGGATTTTTGTGAATTTAAATTATCTCATAAATTAGACGTGATCTATGCGTTTTGGGCAGTGGCGGTTCGCGGTCTTTTTAACGGGGGTTCAGAAATTCAAGAGAAGATATATTGTCTAATCAAAATTTACTCTTGTCACACAAATTAAATAAAGTTAGTGGAAGGGTACCTAAATAGGTACTATTGTTTTTAAATAACTTGATACTCCTCGACACAATTATTAAACAACCAAAATGGTTTTAAAGGATTTAAATTGTTTAATGGTTTTTAAAACACTCAATGTACGTTACTAATTATTATTGTTTTTTTTTCAATAAGAAAGATTGCGTAGAATGTAGAATATAATATAATTGATATTTTAAAACATTAAAAAAAACAAGAAACACAAATAAAGGTGGCCACGAAATAAAATTAGCTTTTTTCATTTACACAAAAAATCTATTATACACGTATACAAAAAATAATTATATTTAATTTCCAAACTTTTTTCATAAGCATTAGGGTTTTTTTATATAACACTGTATTCCTTCATTGTGTTAAAAAATTAGGACAGAATATTCGCGACAACCGATAAAAGCAACCACTTTCAATTTGAAAGCCGAAACAATACTATACACAAAATTGCATAACTAGCGACGTTGTTTGCCGAAACTTTAGTAAATTTACTCGTAAATAAGGGATATAACGACTTACCTATAAAAAAAATATGAAAACAAAAATCAAAATCGGTCCACTTCAATAGTAGATTTACAAATGCCATTAGTAAACGGTTGGAGATATGCAGAAACAAGGAAATAAAAAATGTACAAAAATGACTACAAAGTTAAATACCATAATATATAACATTTAACTTGCTTCCGTCGTGCAAAAGTCGACCGTCAGCCGGTCATCCTGCGACAATCTCGGGCTTCGTTTCGGCGAGACTCGTCAAAGTTCGGAGGTCACGTAACATCCTGACTCGTGAGCAGCGCACCAAGCTGCGTAGTTTTGTCCATTCTACCGCCACAGCGATTCGTATCGGCTATGATTTTTGCGTATGGAAAAATGAGTGCGGATCGCAACGCGCACAAAATGGGAATAGATAGGTACCGTATTTTTCAGTGGCGCGAGTTTTAAAGACGGAATTTTAATGTCGAGCTATCTGTGATGCGCTTATATTACTATACAACAAGATTGTTTTATTTTATCATCTTTTTAATGGGGGTTCACCGCACAACCGCACTTTAGATAAAACCGCCACTGGTTTTGGGTATTCCCAGCAATTTGAGCATGCATCCAAAGTGATGGCTGGTTTCAATTAAAGTCTCAGTTTGTCAAAGTGGTTAAGTTTACTTTCTCCGACAAACTCAAAACTTTACAAAACATTATATAATGATCTTGAGTACGTGGCCGTGAAAATCTAAAGTCTTAACAAAACAATATTGCAACACTACTCATTTATGATGCCTTAAACTTGGCTTCTCGCACAAGTGTCAGTATCTATAACTCCAACTACCATTTTTTAAACTCATGATGAAAGAGAAAGGGGCTTTTTTGGCCTGGAACTCTGTATGCCATATTATAAAGTCAAAAGTATCCATACGAAAATGCAGGTACATTAAGAAACCATTAGCAAACTGTTTTATTACAACGTTAAAAGTAAAAATAAAACTAAAAGCCAAATACCTTTTTTATGATTGTTATTCCACTTCTAGTCTATAATATCACAATCCCAATTAGAAAAGATCCTCATATAATATTATAATGCATAATAAATATTATTCTGATGAGATATCAAAATAATAATATTATTATTACTCCAAATTGCTCTAAGTTAATTGTAATATACCATTAAGCCCAAAGCTCTGTAATAAAACCCTTTGTAATTGAACCATACAATTTAATGCGCAGTAGCTACGAGATTACCATTTGTACATGGCGTTTGTACGTACACCCATTTAGCCACTGAAAGATAAATGGATAGGAGTGTTTTTGGGCGGGTCTGTTGTGTTAGAAGAAAGGTCGAAATTCCCTTACTTCAGTGAAATTGAATCATCTTTTTTCTAATATCTGGCATTTATCACATTTACCGGCTTCTGCCTTCCTTCAATCCTACAGTAAGTGGACGAAAGGAAAGGTTTTCGACTGGCTTTCCGGATGTCGCGGGTTTAAATCCCGACGTGGGCAAGTTAATTTTATTTGATTGATTTGTGTTATTTCGCAATTTAATAATTTAAAAATTATATAAGATATTTTTGCGGCACGTTCCAGATTGGACGATACTCTCAGTATCGCTCTATTGAGAATTAAAAGGTTGTTTGAAATGGTTTTAACCGTGTTTGATGACTAGATATGAATAGCAAGGTACTTCCGCATCTTCCTGTCTTCCACCTCACCCTAATACATTCACCCTCACAACATACCCCAATTGAGGATGCCATAGTCTCACTGACTCCAGGCGGTTGGGACTCTTGCGCCGTATTAATATAAAACAACAAGTCTCTTCGAGACACATTTCACTCCTTTCTCACCACAAAAAAGCCCTCCACACATCATCCTAAATAATGACATATACCTTGAGAGAAAATATTTTTTCGGCGTACTAACCAGAGTTAATGTTTAAAAAAAAATAATATATATATAAATAATATTTTCTTGAAAATGTCTGTTTAGTTTTAAATTTTATGCATTGGTTCGAATTTTTTCACTGGTAATTGATGTACATATATAGGCAAAGAAACATTCGGAAAAATGATAGTATATCATAAATTTTTTAAAGCGACCTCTTCAGGATTATTAAACTGTTAACTGTAACGACTGCTGAGGCCCTAGCACGCTCGCTCTATAACGATCGGTAGGATAACTATCGGTAACTTCTCATCGTTCCCTAGGACAACAGCACATCGCTAACGTACAAACAACAGTTGATGTCGAATATGTTAAGGACACTTAGTCATTGTGAACTGTCACTTATTTGTTGGCGATCTGTCGTCATGCTAGGGAACGATGAGAAGTTACCGATAGTTATCCTATCGATCGTTATAGAGGGAGCGTGCTAGGGCCTCTGGTGTTCTGTTCTTTGTTTATATTAAACATGTTTATTAATTTATTTATTATTTATATTTATTTATTATCAAAAATAAAATTGTGTAATAAATGAAGTTTGCATTTCCCGTTAGGAAAATAAAATATTATTACTATTCGATTGGTCGAAAAGTAGCTGTTTCTTATAATAACCGTATCATCCAATCGATATTTATGAATGGTGTTTGTAATAATAGGTACTAGTTTAGATTTAATGGTGCAAATCAATAATTCGATGATCACCAATCTAAACGGTTTGTATTCAAATACCAATCGTTAGTTTAATCAAGAATAGTCTGAGGTCAGTTCTCCAGTTATCGATAAGAGTAACTGTTAGATCCGTTATGAAGCGTTTTCCACATTCTTTCATTTAATATACATAGAAATGCTTTCCATGTAGATTTAAATGGAAACCGATGTTGCCACTGACTAAGTTGTTTTTTATTATTATAGTCCATTTAGCACGTGCTCTGTTCTACTACACTGTCTAAAAAAATTTACGAAAATACTAAGTCATTACGAACTTATAGGCATACATATATAATATATTTGGCGTGAATTTTGAAAATGCGATATTTCGAATTATGTGTATGAGATGAAAATAATAGCCGCTTTGTAATTTTTATCGCTGTACGTTAATTGTACCCTTTGAGTTATTTTCATGATGCCAGAGTTCACCGTTGGAGAGTTTTTCTTTGAGAGCTTCAAACTTGCAGAACTGAATTGAATTTGGTAGTGGTATAACATACTTGACGCTTGGTAGCTTTTGTAGTGGTTTAGAAGTTATTGCAAGAATTTCATTTGAATGAAAATTTTGTCTCAGAGGGCGTGTTTCATATAAAATGACAAATTGTACACTTTGTACAAAAAAAAATTACATTTTATTTAATTAAAAATGGCATAGAATTTAAGCATTTGAAAATAACCTTTAAAACTAACATTTAAAAAACGCGGTTGAGATTGAACACAAAAATCATCTATCAAAATATAAAAATTGCTACCACCTGAACTATTATCTAAAATCGAAAAAGCGCAAAGTAATAAAGAACCATCAACTGAAAAACGAATACCGCCTTTTTATCGTTTGTATGGGCGTTTGTTTTACCCAGATTGATATGAGGTATGGAAACATGGACAATGGACACCTAGACCCAACGAAAGAAAGTGGACAGACTCCCCGAAATGTGGTGCTGGAGAAAAGTGTTCAGGATTCCATGTACAGCCAGACGCACAAAATAGCTTGTCACCAACAATAGGCTTTCAAATATCTGCCTAAAATGTTCTACTACAAAAGATACTTGGGACACGATGCTCGTCAAACTCTGATGACTCCATGACAAGTGTTTGGCAAAAGAAGCAGAGGAAGGATGCCAATGCATTGGAGTGACCAATATCACTGGCTTCCGATACGTTGATGTCCTTGGCTCTCCACGCAGCGCAGAACCGCGAGAAGTGGAGGAGCCTTGTCCACAATGGAAATCGTAGTAGGGGTCACGACAATTAGCAAAAAGGAACCGATTTAAGAAGAAGAGATAGGGAGGTCTTTTAAATCAATATAATTTCAAACATACACGCAGTCCGAGAAAGTTAAAACAAATAATTTCTTACGATATTCAATGTTATTACAAAATATCCACATAACCACCCGACGGTTTTTTGCCATAATATGGCACTATTTCCAAAACCACAGATTGCTTTGTTGTCAAAATGTGGCATATATTTTTTAGTTTCTTTAAAATGTTTTAAAGTAAACGATTTTTTTTTATAAATCCTACGAATATTATAATGATATTAGACAAAAGATATGTGAATTCATTGGCTATAAAGAACTATAATCAGTTTGTATGTCTCCATATTCCTAACATTTCCTTTAGCAATCCGAGAAAAAGTTTTAAATTGCTCTGTCGTTCCAGTGGATAAATAACCATCTCAATAAATTGTGCTTAACGGACTCAACAAGTTTAAATTCAACAGATTTAAATGTGTTGAGAAACAGAGATTATAATTATACATGTTCAATGCCAGCATATCCAGCAAGTAGCGAGCATGATCAAAACCAGAAGATCATTTTAATATTTCCGATACTGCGCAGGTACTATTTCATATCCATAAGCACGATCAAGATAAACGCAACTATTTCATATTTCATCTTTAATGCGAAGTTGTGAATATTTTAATCAATAAATTAATATTAATGTTTGCAGATCTTTCAAATACCTCGGAAGCTGTACTTAACACAGATACACCATAAGCAAATTTAACTGATTTACACAATTTAGAATTGCGTAGAATAGCGTTAGTTTTAGATAGAAGCTCAGCTAGGTAATAAGTTTGTAGTTTGTTTGCGAGGCCCTCCAACGGTGGTGTTATGAGTTAAAAGCTCCGGTCTGGTTGGAAAGGACTTGTTTAATATCTTAGTAAATCGCGTTCAAATAAATAATAGTTAATTTTGAATGTCTATTGTTTGCCTGGTATTTAGTAATTACGGTTTATAATAGAATTGTGGTAATTAATGAGGATTATTTTCTTAATCTGTGTTGGAAGGAAGGAGTGTAAGGAGGATATATGATGTAAAAGTAAATGGAAGAAGAAGTTGTAGACGCCCGAGGAAGACATGGTAACCAGACTGGTAACACGGTAACTGTAGGAAGACATGCTAACCAGATACTTGAATCAGAATAATAGAAGAGCATGTATGAGAAGAAGTATGAATGTGAATGAAGCAGGGAGTGTGTGCCAAGACCGAGTTGTTTGGCGGTCCGTTCTCTCTGCCTACCCCTGCGAGGTTAGTTAGTTAGTTAATTAGTTAAGCTGAGTTGAATATTTTAATAAATTCCTACAAATGTGTATGCATTTCCGTGATAACTCAACCCAGTGGTACTTCAACACAACTTGAAAAATTATAAATTGATTAAAAATGATGAAAAAAGTCCATAACCTAATCTAATGTAACTCATTGAACCTAGTTTTTAAACACTTATATGTTTATATAAATTTTTTTAAAGGTTTGTTGTAGTACCACTGTGTTGAGTTATCGGGTCACCCATAAATGTGTAATCTAGTGAGACTATATCAACCCCAAATGGGGTAAGTTTTGAGACTAAAGATAGTGGAAATGGGAAGAAGATGGGGAAGAGGAAGGTTGGGAAGTACCTGGATATTCAGATCTGGTCAATAAATACGGCTAAAGCCATTTCAAGCAATGTTTCATATCTGAATGGTGGTTTTTCACTGAATCTGAATAGTGGTTTTTCACTGATCTACCGCTCTGGAACTTGCCGCAAATATACTATAAATAATTTCAAATTAATATTATGAAAAAACCCAAATTAATCAAACATAATTACTTACACACGCCGTGACTTTCGGATTCATTTTCGATGATCATAGCCTCTCAACCACCATCTTACGATGTCAAACCGTTAGTCTTAAAAAACACTCTACTGTATCTAAACATTATAATATTTCTACATTGACATATCGTGACCAAATTTCTTAGCACAAGAAATTCTTAAATTTCCTTTTTTATCATTCGCCCAAAAAAATCCTCTTCCTCCACTCTGTAAAATGTCATAAAGTTACGTTTTCTTCACGCAGAAATCATATCATCATTTTAGTTTTCGCTGTATTAAGTACGGTTACGCCAATACTGTTCTCGCATTTTTAGGCCTTCATCTCTGGTGTACCAATATTTAGACTATTTTGAAGTATCTTCCACTGTTTTGCTTTAGGCGGCAAATTCGCTTTGTGTCGAGGCACTTATGCCAACTTGCTCATTCTGGATCTGCTCATTGATAACTCAACCAGTTTTTCCTTTGACGGGAACTAGTACCCGTTCCATACATTTTCATCTGACAAACCACTGGTAACCACTAGTAACAGCGCATAATATATGACCCTAAGAAATCTTTGATAATAGCGACTGACTCTGAATGACTCTCGCTTGTAATGCAAATATGCACTTGGCTCGATGCCCGAGCAAAGACACTTGAGTTCCTCCCACAATAGAATAGCAAACATACCCAGAGGAACTGGACAAGTTACACGCTCCTTTGCCAACGTCAAATTAGACTTATTACGTTGGGACAATCCTTCAGGTTCTAATTGAAAACGTCAAGTCAGCTTGGTGCGTTGATTTGAATATTTGAATTATAGGCCATAGTGTTTTAAGACAGTCGTTAGGAGATGGTTATAGTTAAGATGGTCTTCCTGAAGGTTATTCTGAATCTTTTGTATTGTCTTATGCTTTAAGTCAGAAGTCGTCGTATGCTTTAAGTCATCGATTGTCAAATTTTTGTGATTTTTTATGGCTTTCATTGGCCTGTTTATTTGTTTATTTATTTACACATATACGGCACAACATGTGCCATTAACATAATTCACACAACATATAAATAGTACAACAGCATGAAGAATACCAGTAAAAAATTAATTTAAATATAAGGATCAAAAGGTAAAAAGTAAGTAGTAGGTAAAAGGTAAAATATAAATGTAAAGTGAAAAATATGGTATAAAGTATAAGTATACAGTATAAGCTTTAAATTATTAAGCAAAGATAAAAAAGTTAAAAATGAGAATAAAATAATAATAATAAAAACAGTTAAATGTAGAAATATAAGATATATAAAAGGTACAAAGATTTAAATATAAAATATATAAAGTAAGAAGTCCTCATAGGACCAAATAAAAAATAATTAAAAAATAAAATAAAAAAGTTTCTGCCAGTCGTGTGTTGATGTCGTAATTAACTACTTAAAAACACAAGTTATTATTAATTAGTTTTTTTAACTGCTAACATATAAGCTGAATATGTGTTTATGACTATCCGTTTGACTTATTATTTTGATTTTCGTTGTTTGTTTTTGGGGTGTTATGCCGTGTTGTGCTACCTCCTTGCAGTGTCCATCATCAGGGCAGATCCGGCAGATCCGTCGATCCCTCATCGAATGAAAATGCTTTTAGCCGCGAAAATCTAAAAACGTATCTGACTATTATTTTGATGTTTGTATGCCATGACATTCAATTGTAATCCATGACAATGCAGAAAACGCGCACTACCGTCCGTGATTTTCATCTGTATGTTTACACGAATTATATCATATCATTAATAATCCCTTATTGAAACTGCCTCCCAACTATATCGTAAATAATGATGATCATTGTTTCGGAGTCTTTATTATTATTTTTTAAATAATATTCTACTCGGAAAGCTAACACTTTGATCCCACAATGTTATCATTCCTCTTCAGGATGTAAACAATGGCTGGATCTCGTATGGAATAAGACTGCAAAACAGGTGCGTCTGTTAGTTGGGTGTATTTACAACGTATATCCTTAGCAGGCCCATGGCAATAGAGCCTCTTTTTATGCTTTGTAACATTATATGGAGATAATGTAAAGTAGTTTCTACGCAGTATTGATAGAACAAACAAAGGAATTTCCAAACACCTGCCGCCCACAGCCCAGGGATCCAGGATCCAGAAGGCTTCTCGGGTAGATAAGGCTGCTAGAGTTATGCTCCGAGGAGCAAAATTCATCATAGACTACCAGTGGCTGCACATATCTACATACTATATCCAAAACACTTATAAAAACAAATTAATGTTTTTTTGTTAACGTTAGCTTCGCGCAGGATTGCCTAAGGAAAATAATTTCTATCAGGGCCTAATTATTCTTTGGGAATGCTGTTTGTTTTGTTGGGTTTATTTAGATGTATGCACATTTTTTTCATACATCTAGTAAGAAAATACGATAATACAATTTAATAAATACAGTTTAAGAAATACAAATTAAAAAATACAATTTAAGAGATTAATTTTAGAAATACAGTTAATTAGAATTTAAGAAATACAGTTAATTACAATTTAAGAAATACAGTATTATATTTGTAATCTAATCAAAGATTGTTTTTAACATATATAGCACATGTCCTACGAAAAGTGCTAAGATTTGAGGCTTCCTTAACGGCATTCGGTTTATGAGTATCAAATATGTATGGGGAGGTTTTTTTGGGAAAGGAAGGAGAGATAGATCTGGGAAGGAAAAAAAACCGTTGAAGGGTGGGTAGGAATCTGGGGGTCAGTTGGTCAAGGAGTGGCGGACGTATGAATTTAAATGCCGTTAAAATAGTGGTCTTTTCAAAAACGGGAGATTTTTCAAAACATCGGCCCTCTTACGCTACTGCATTTGATTTAAAAACATCGCTTGTTTATTGCAGCCGTAGCTTTGCGTAAAAGATCACTATTTTTAATCGAAACGTTGCTGTATTTGGTGACCATATATAACTGAATAGCTGGATGCGTCTCAACCCTAAATAAGGTCCCAGTATTTTTTATATTTTCGAACAGTTAGAATTCCTGTGGGGCAAGTATCACACGAGAATAAATTACTGCGTTGCACGCCTCTGAAAATATTTCATAAAACTTGCCCGGGGCAAACTGCTTACCGCTTTCAAACTGAATAATGTCCTGACTGTAAAACTAATAATAACCGTACAGGAAATGTGATACACCGAAAGAGGCGTTAATGTGCTTCCATTGCGCTATTGAACACTACCGTGATAAAGCCAAATCAATTTGTGACTGAGAGTAGATACACCTGTTATAATGTTCAGATATAAAATAAGTCATAAATGTTCAATAAAGTTTAAGGTTTCAAAATCACCTACTTAAATCCACCATGAGTTAATGATATGTTGTTTTAATGTCTCTTAATATTCTCTCCAGAGAATATGGTACGTACTGGGACCTGTGATCTCCAGTACTTATATATGGATGCTTACTGAAATACATATGCTCTTTATAACTCAATGAGGCCTATGTGACGTTGTAATGCCTATGTGCCTAGTTGTAAATATAACAATAATTCTGAGGACAAACGCAATTCTTTCTTTTTATTTTTACTTCGAAAAACTTCGGTCACCTTTGGCAGAACCTTACGCACATTTAGGAATAATATGTATTAGATTATATCATTGACTATTATGATACATTACAGTTATCTTTAGGCCAATGATTTTATTTAATTTTTCATTGTATTAAGCAATAGGGCATTTCCACGATTTTTTTTTATTTCCTCAAAACATGAAGCCAAAAAATTACAATTATTATGGCATTTTTATTTTATTTTTATGTTGACGAATACATTTTCTACGGTGAGCCAAAGTTGCCCATTTTTTAATCCCGCCAAAATGGTATTTTCGACGTGTGACGTCATAATGGTCGCTCGTTCTTGAAAAATTTCCGACAGCGATGACGTGCGTACGAAGCGTCTTTGGCAATCACGGGCCGTTTTGGTTTCGTAGGTTTTGATCGTTTTTAAAATAAATAAATTTGAATGAAAACTTTAAATATTCCATACATTTTCAACTGAATCCCTCGTTTGTGAAAATACCCTATTATACCTATGATTAGGTTTTCTGGCTTTTCCATCAATGCAGTATTTATAAAATTACTTGCTATTTGCTAACGGCTCACGTGCATTGTGTGGAGCGTCAGAGCAAAGCCTATCATTCTTGGCACGCAAGATTTATTGAATGAAAGTGGCTCTAGGGTCTTATTGTAGGTTTGACGATTCGTGTTGACGTTTTATTATTAATTTAAATTTATTAGTTTTATCATCTTCTTCAGTGATATATTACATTGATGGGTATAAACTTCAAATGTTATTAACCGTTACCTTTTTTATCTTTATGTGTCTTGTTCTGTTTAATATATGTTTTTGATTTATTAGTATTGTCTTCTTCTTCGATGAATTCTATTCATTTCTCTTATGTGAGTTACTAAGTAAAACAAACAATTCAAAGGCCACGTTTCATTCACTTATTTACATTCAGCAATAGCTTAAATTCTTCCATACTACTCTGTCAAGTATCAAGAAACTAAAAACAAGACAAATCTAAACTAATATAAAACCTAAAGACTGATGCAAGTAGGCATAATGTAGGATCGTTTGATAATTAAGTAATTATCTTTTTTCACTCCTTCGGAAGAAGGGTTCCGATCTCCGAGTTTTAGTCTTGTCCAATCGTTGAGATATTTTCCTCAATATTCAATATCATCTTCATTCGTTTTGTACTTAACGCACGGTACAGACACGAAGCTCACATCAGAAGATACTTTATAACCCAATAGCGCTCGCCATAAAATCCCGTACAGACCCGCCATAGGTAAAAAGATCATGTGTTATAAGCGCGGTTCGAGTCTTCGCTATTTATCAATATTCTCCGTAAACGTTAGAGGAGCGATATCAGAAAAGTTATGCGACCCCCCCTCCGCCGTAAACAGTAGAGGTCATTTTGAATACTTTTTGAGCACTTAATCATAATTGTTTGTATTAGGTATATATTTTTTTTATTATGGTCCTGTATCTAAATGTCGTTATTTTACTGGTCAATGACATAAACATACTTATTCACTGTCATATATAAATGTGTAGACTGTTTATAACGCAAATAAATAAAATAAAAATAAACTATGGTGACGTATTGCAGAGCATGCACGGAGCCGTCAAGTTGACTTATTCAGTACAGAGAAATGATATTCCCTCGACCGCTTCCGAATTCAACTGACCCCCTCTCCTGCCGTAGGAAGAAATCTTTTATAACGTAGTGTGTCGGTAGAAAAGTATATTTTATAACACAGTATCTTTTGATGTGAGCTTCGTGTCAGTCCCTACCTTAATCGCTTTGTTGTGGTTGTGTTGTGTGCTCCTTCGGACCCTCTCGATCCATAGCCTTGCACCACAGTGGGAGGGATGGATGCATACGTCCGTCATTTCTGGACACAATGACCCTAGATTCCTACCCATCCCTCACACATTTTTCCTCCATAGAACAATCCTCTCCTTCCTTTCCCTAAAAACCGCACAGCATCCCCAAAGATGTTATAGTCCATAAGGATTTTTTTTGCTCGAGACCTCCAGTGTGGAGCTAATGAAAAAAAAATACCTTGTGATTTTTCGCGAGTTCGAACTGGTCACAATAATATATTTAATTCCTATGTCGGTACCTACTCAGGTGTCCCTGATTATCCCGGACGATATGAAGCATATAGTAATTATTCGCTGCCACCGCTTTACTAATATATTCCTGATAGAGCCGGAACTGGTTATGAGCATTTTTCTCCGGGAGAGACAGGATCCCGCTATAGTTACCTGAGAAGCTGGTTTTCTGCAGTACGGCGATGATATCCTAATACATATTGAAGTTGTTGGGTAAGGCGAAGAATCATGTAATCTTCTTGGTAGGAGTCATTTCCAACACTTCGTATATATTATATATTATTCCATAAATATTCTATAATCAAAATATTCCTTGATGTGGCTTTAGACGTATTTGGTGACCAGATCTGAATTGCCACCCCCTCTTCCCCGTGTCTTTCTCTTCCCTACTACCTTCAGCTTTAAATTATACCCCAATGGGTAATGCCAGATAATAATGGCAGATGAAATAATAAAAATTGCAGGCCCCTGCTGGCCGCAAATAGCTCAAGAGAGAGATAAATGGAATTCTTTAGAGGAGGCCTTCACCTTCGCCTGAGAGAGGGGTTCTTGCATATGAATAATTTAAGATACCTATATAACATTTTCAAAAATATTGTAAATAACATTAATTATACTTTTATTACTTTTTTATAACTCGGCAACATACCTATTGCAAGAAATAAAAGGCCTTTTTATTTTATTTATTTAATTTGTAGAGCGCCGCTTTTGTGAGAAGTCACCTTAAGGGTGCTGAATCCTTTGTTTTAGGTCACCCCAGGTGGTTCGTGACGTCAGTGATTCCTGGGTTCATGGAGTGAGGTTTGTCTAGGTCTTGGCGGCGGATGCTTTTACCCACATACTCAGGCTGGATCAGGAGAGTCTGGTTGAGGGAGAACTTTGGACCTCTGCAGCCGGATTGCAGTGGGAGGGTTGGATTCATACAATCGTCACTCCTGTACACATTTACTCCCAGATTCCCACCCTCATACTTTTTTCCTTCACACAACCTGCCTACCTTAATAATAATAGTCTCACGGGCTCTAGACCCAGACGATAGGAAGCAGTTGGGGCTCTTGCGCGGTACTTACATTAAATTGGAGGAGATGGTAATGTGAATGTAGAGATGGGGAAGTGAAGGATTGAGGAAAAAGAAAGATTGAAAATTTCGGACTATTCTCATATCTGGTCATTTCAAGAAACGATTTATTTGATTTTTTTTGTCGTCGCAAATACGAGTTTACCATATATTATTATTGTAAACATTCGCATTAATTGAGTAAAAAGTTTATTCAAATGATAATATGCATAAATAATTATAATAACATTTTTTTTTTCTTTTTTCCAGACAAATAACATGCAACACATGCCGACTGATCACATCCAGCCAGAGCGGTCCAAGCCGCGGCCCGCGGTCCAATGACGGTCCCCGAGCCCCCGCGGCCCCCAAAGGCCGCCAAGGCCCCAGTGGTGCTTAAAGCACCCCCATGGGCCGCGGTCCTCACGTGGACCCTGGTTCTGACAGGGTGTGCGGCCGCACCTACGCAACCCGTGGAAGTATTCAACATCACGAGGATAGACGGAGGGGACAAGTTTTCTTTTAAAGGTGAGAGAATATTAATTATTTCATGTTATTTTTCTAATTTTTGGATTTACTTCCCAGTGTCATCTGTCGGATCTTTGATTTCTTTAAAGTATAGTGTTCCCTTGCAACTTCTCTTACTGTAGTTGTGTCGGTAAATGCTTTCACCGGCGAGGAGCAGCCTTTTATCTTGTTTACCCCTGCTTATTGTCAGTAGAGAAAGAGTGACAACAAGTGTATACGATGCTTGTAAAATAATATTAGAAGCTTACTGCGTGATCTATGATATAGCGAGTGTAATAATCACGGTTTTCGTCAAATTATATTAAAATTGCTTCTTTATTGATAAATCAGTTTTGCTGCCACATTTTGTTTATTTTACTTCTCATCTCATTTATATTTTGGACTACATACCTATAATATTTTTTCATTAGCTACATTCAGGAGGCCTTTAGGAAAATAATTTCCCTCAGAGCCTATGTCATCTTTGGGGATGCTGTGTGGAAGGGTAATTTTAACTAAAGGAAGGACAGGAAGTTCTGGGAAGGAAAAAGGTAAGAGGGGTGGGTAGAAATCTGGAGTTCAATGTGTCCAGATCATCCGCCGAGAAGACCAAGACAAACCTCACTCCATGAACCTGGGCACCCCTGCTAAGTCACCAAACGAAGCGAACCACTTTAGGTGACCTATGGCAGAGGCGTTGGTTATCCAATAAATGGTAACGGGGGCGGCGGTACCCATTCCCGCCTTCCAAATTATAAACTACTAATAAATATCGGATAAAGACAATAGAAGATAGTGATAATACGTGTACATCGCACATATCTGTCAATATACTAGTAAATAATTCGGTCCTAAAGATCACCACAATCAGACTTTTTTTATAACCTTCAATACTTTAATAACAATAAAATTAAACAATGTTATGCACGTCAACAACATTTTACATAACCTACTTAACACGCTTTAGCTGTGAAATAATTTTTTTATTTTTATTTTATTAGTCAAAGAAACCCACCCAAAATTAAATCCATGGGAACCATTGGTTCCTAAAGGCAATGAGATAAAAACTTGCGCTTTTGGAGACATTTTATTACAATTTTTTTCTCACAATTTATTAATATCAACAAAATGATTTATAAAACAGTAAATTCGGAGTATTGCAAGGTTTTATCGATAAGTATAAATTGAGATAAACGTAATGGTGGGAAGAATTACTTATATTCGTTTAGCGGAATACTTACAAAGGCTGGACTGTTCATTTTTTAACTTAAAATAATAATAAAGATAAACTACATTAGGGTTAAACAGTTTAAAATTTGTAATGTTACCGGCATTTATTTGGCCGGTGTGTAATCCCTATTGAAAACCACTCGATACAATTATCGATGCAATTTATTTTTATTGTTTTGAAATTCGATCTCTACGGTGCATTTTTAAGATGTACGTAAATTTCGAGACTCCATCCTTCCCGATTATCAAAATCTCCAATGACCAAAGCTCGAATGACTTAATTAAGACCAAATTAATCGCTAATAACCAGATTCCGAATAACCAAATATAAAATTGATTATTTTTAATTGATAAACTAATGTTTAAGACAAGATTTTTTTATCTATAGCACAAAGAGTAACAATTATTATAAGCATTAATTATTAGCCTGAAACACTCATCCATATTGAAAAATCTTCCTAGAAAAGATACATGTCGCCGATGGGACTCGAACCCGCACCCCTTTGATTGCCGGTCAAGAGCTCTACCATTAAGCTACGGCGCCAAATGATTCAATATAGTATTTTATTCAAAAATTACCGCAATGGATACGTGTTTCAGGCTAATAATTATTGCTTATAATAATTAAATATAAAATTATTAACTTTCTCAAAATAATATTATTCAAATTAAAACTTCTGATTGTAACTGTTTGATTTTTATTAAATATTTCAAACCACAAAGGATTGCTTTCTACAATAATAATAGAATATAATCAAGTTCACTCACTACTTATATATAAAAAAATTTATCGTTTTAAATAATTATCGTCAGTGATCATAAAGTACAATGCTGCACTTGCCGTAGAGGTACTCATAACTGTAAATTTTTTTCAGTATTTACTATCCAAATGGACAAAATAAAATTCCAAATGGATTGACTTTGTCCATTTGGACAAATTTTTTTCAAATTTCAATTTTCACCGCATTGATAAAACTTAGTTGAACACGTGAAATTTTCTAAATAGCAGTAAAAGGTAAAATTTCCGTTTAATGGTTTTCGAAGTGGATGACAACATTTTCTAGATAGACAAAAATATTTTTCAACTGGGCAAAATTAATCTCCAAATTACAAAATATTGTCTAACCGGATAAAATATGTCCAAATTGATAAAACTTATTTACCATTACGCGTGAAATTTTCTAAATGGCAGTCAAAGGTAAAATATGCGTTTAATTATTTTCGAAGTGGATGACCACATTTTCAAAACGGACAATTTTTTTTTTCAAATAGTCAAAATTCATCTCCAAATCGACAAAATTTCAAACTGGTAATAATATTGTCCAATTGGTTAAAACCCGGGTACCTATTATACACTTGATTGTGAACTTTGAAGTGGTTTTTCAACATTATCACATTGTTTTCACATTATTCAAACGGACAAAATCAATCTCCAAATACATAAAAAACAATTACCAATACCTACGTGCGAATATTTCGAAATGGTATTACAAAAAAATCTAATTTTTCTAAGAAAACTTCTTCGGAAAGGTTTTCACTTTGTGATGTCATTATTTATTTTAATGCTGTTTAATTATTTTCGAAGTGGATGTACACATTTTCTAAATGTACAAAAATACTTACCAAAATGAACAAAATCATCTACAAATTGACAAAAATATTTTTTGATAATTTATCAGTCATAAAAATGTTGTGTGTTGTTCTAAGGATTATTTTTCCTTTATTTTCTCTTTCACATCCAATAGTCTATTCTCTTCGCTGATGTAATGGATATGTACATATAAACATATAAATTCCTTCCAGCTTTATCTTTTCTAACCGTCCTGGGAAAATCTTCCTCGTTGGACAGTTTAAGAATTTAAATATGTGATGCTTTTTTTGTTGGAATTACTTTCGGAAATTAGTTCTCGTTAGTCTTTCATAATAACGCTCTTAAATAATTCCCTGGAACAAAAAAAAATACCAATATTATTACAGGAAAAAACCTTTTTCTTTGCACATTTTTCTTGAAACGTTGTCGTGAGAAACTGTCCAATATCAATTAAACTCTTTTATATCTGAATTTTTTTAAATCGGCAATTTAAAACTAAATTGCAGCATACCAGGCAAAACATGACTTTTCCTTTGTAGGATGTTGTTCAATGGCTTATGACGGCAACTTACAAGTGTACAGGCACCGTTTGTTTTTGCTCAGAGTAAAGTATAAAGATAGTATTTATAAAATATATATATCCGTGTGCTCAGTTTTTACTTATGTGAATACCGCACAAGAGACAAAACTTCTCCGTCTGGAGCCAATGATTGCATCCCCAGTTTAAGTATGTTGTGAAGGGAAGGAAGGTGGGAATTCAGATACCCGGCTGTAGCAATTATAGTTCACTCTCGAACGTGCCGCAATTGTACCTTATATTATTTAAATGATTAAAATATGAAATAACACAATTCAATCAAATATAAAATATAAATTGGACCCTCGGATTGCCAGTCGGGAGCCCCTCAACCAAGGAGGTTCACTCAACTTACTAGTTTATATTACCAGTAGCACCACAAAATTTTAAAACAATTATCTTCTTTTCTCGCTTGGTGGGATATGAAATCAATAAATAAAATTGATTTTCATGACACTGCATGAGATGACAGAACTTTTTTGTTATTTTCTCAGCATTGAATCTGCATAGTTACATTTAGAAGTGTATGAAAATTACTTTATATGCATATCCTAAAGAAACAAGAGAGGAATTTTTACCACTTGTAAACTGCTTAATAAATTATTAAAAATGAACAGTTACGATCATTTTTTAAACTTTTTCCTTTAATTCTTAAGAGGAAACTTTTTGGAAGTTTTTTTCCATCAAAAAATATTACCAAATTTCCTCTCCAGATTTTGACAATACTTCAAATATTTTTTTATGTTATGTTGGTTTTTTTGTTGTTGATAAGTCATTTCTAATGGTAGTTAAGCCCCTCCATAATCGTTGAAATTGCCTGGTTTGAACGCAATAATAGGACATTCAGTGTACAAACTAGACAATGTACTTAAAAAAAGGAGGTAACGTCATAGAAAATTTTCTTTTAATGGAGTTGGTAAAAATAATCTTAAAATAGGAGGAAATTAGGGAATACAATACCTCAATTTTGATGTATTCATTTAGGTATATTTAATTATTTTTTAAATTTATAAACTAATGTTTAAGACAATATTATTATACAATTATTATAAGCATTAGCCTTCATCTCTAAACACTCATCCAGATTGAAAAAATTACCCTAGAAAAGATACATACCGCTGAAAAATGTAATAGGTAGTAATAGTAATAGGCAGTAATTGTTAAATGAAACACTAGTATATATTGAATTATTTTGCGGGTAAGAGATAAGCCAGTGTAGCTGTGTGGATAGAGCAGTTGACTGGAAATCAGAAGGACTCGGGTCCCGTCGGCGGCATGTATCTTTTTTCGGGAGATTTTTTCAATGTGGATGAGTGTTTCAGGCTAATAAATATTGCTTTTAATATTTTTTTCCCTTTAGGTATATTTCATTTAGATTAGCTGAGGTGCAGTTGCCCCATTTTCTCAGTACTCAGGGGTTAACAACAACGGTTTGGTAAAATACCTATTATTCAAATAACTCGGCGACCGTGTATCCTCTTAATAATGTCTAATTCATTTTGTTAATAATTTGTTTTTTTAGTATTTTTTTTATGACGCCTATGTTCCTAATAGATAATTAAGTTTTAATAGCGATATTTTGACACGTGTTCTTGTATACATTTTTCATTATAAAGGACACATAACTGCATTAGTATACATATATTTATTATTGTATAAATTAGTTTTTGTCAGTCCGTATCTAGCTATTTAAATTCTATTTCAAATTAAAATATATTATCAACTGTATTTACCTACATTTAATTTAGAAACTCCATTCATTAAGAGTGAAATTTAAGGAAAAATATGATATTTTACCAACTGTAATAATATGATACCTACCAAGTAGGTGGACATAATTTTTTTTTTTAATCATTATTAAAAGTAATACAGTCGGTTGACTGTTTTTACATTACCTCTCGATAAACAGGAGGCCCGAGGAAAATAAATTCCCTCAGGGCTTATGTCATTTTGGGGAAGCTGTATGAAGGTTTTTTTTTTAAGAATGGTAAGGAATATCTTGGAAGGAAAAGGTTAGAGGGGTGGGTAGAAATCTGCTGGTCAGTGTATCCAGGAGTGACAGACGTATGAATCCCACTGCAGCGCAAAGCAATGCGATAGGTTGAGAGGTCTAGGTTAGGTTTCTCTCATCCATTCAGTAGGTGGGATACTCGTCCGCCGCTCAGACCTAGAGAAACCTAACCCTTGCATCTCTACTAAATCATTAAATGTAGCGAACCACTAGGGGTAAATCATGTCAGGGAATTTGGCTGATGATTATCCATTATTCCCGGGGTGACGGTACCCACACCCGCCTCCCAAATTGTTATTCTGTTATGGCTTGCTGTCCTGATGATTTATGAAACTAATATTTAATTTTTTCAGGGTCCGAATGTGCGCGCCGCGAATGTGGAGGAAGATCGCAGAACATGGAGTGCGCATGCGTATGTCCTCACCATCACCCACTCTACAGGGAGGACGTTCACCAATGTGTTGATGATGTCACAGGTAATTTTAATTAATACAAGTCCATACATTATCCAATTTTAAACAGGCTGGAGTTAGCACGAACAAAACGAAAGGCATATTTTGATATAGTGGTACATTTTTTCACATCAACAACCACCCTACTACAATTCAATATGATGTACAATGTTGTGGAATTTAAGATAAACGTGTAAGCGAAAATATTTATTTATTAAAATACGACAATAATCACTGAAGTGAATACTCCATCCTTCGAAACTCGCACACGACACTATGTATTAATTTATTTTGTATGTTATTAATAAGTTTCATATTATTACAGTAGATACATATTACGATATAGGTTTTTTTTAATAAGGAAAAAAGAAAGAGCATTAAAATTATACAGATAAATGATAAAAGATAGAAAGTAACTAACAAAAAATAATATAAATACAATATAACAATATTCATATATAAAATAATATTAAAATATTCCCAAATAGGCATCGGAAGTTCGTGTGTATACTTGTGTGTTTTAAAGATACTTAAAATTTAATCATATATATACCTTATTATACGTAGAAAATAAATAAAAAAATCGTATTCACAGAATTACAATTCAAAACTCACCAATTTTCCCCGTTCTCCAAACATTTTTTGGCCCTACTCATCTCTCGACACATTTTTCGACTCCCTGTTGTCATTTCCGATAAAAATTATTGGTAAATTGTTCCACTAATTAACACAATTCAGACACAGAGGTACACATAAATTCACATACACACGGAGAAAAATGTTATTCTAAAATACGATCATTTTTTTCGTAAAAACGGTTAAAAACGGGACTGAAGTTCTTACGAACAAATTAACAGGTTTTTAATGTTTATTGGCGGGAACATGTAAGAACAATTTGTTGGCATAACATGCTGGCAAAATGAATGGTAGGCTAAAATCGTACACTCGCTGGAAACTTCTCGATATTTCGGCGCAGCGCTATATATTGAGTGTCTGAGCAGCGAGACCTTTCGAGAAGGTGGTCGAAATAATAATTCGGCGTAGCGAGGTAGGTAGGTGCAACGGTGTCATGACAACCGCGCAATGCAAAGGTACTATACTTTTGTCTGACTAATGATAATCATATCTGTGGCAGCATTTGTGTTGTTTCTGCATTGTTTAGACATTTTATAAAATATGTGGCTACGATACCATCAAAACCGTTAGCTTAGATTTTATTTTTTTGCATGATAGTCTCTATGTTGCTTATCTTCTTTTTTTAGATATGCCCGGTGTTAAATTGTTAAAACCGTAGACATAATCACGATCTATAATTTATTCAGCGCTAGTCATCGCTGCGGAATTATTTGAAAACCATACTTTTAATGTTCGGCCTCCATCCAGATTTCGGTAGATTATTTACGAGCAGATTGCCGGTAGTAATTTTCAAAATGAAGCCTACATATATAATAAAGAGCACAGATCGTTTTTTTTACCGATAAGTGGAATTTAGATTATCTTGTTAAAATGCATTCTAAGAGCCATACATCTACATTGTTGATATGAAGTGTTTAATAATAAATATCGCCATTTATATTCCAAGCTTTTTTTATGCTTGCAACACGCTATAATAATTCTTATATGTGTGGGATATGTTGTTAGGAGGAGTGAAATATTTAAGATGGATGAGGTAAACCAATTTAAGTGAATTAATTTTACAATTAATTCGCTTAAAGATTTCTATTTGTAGCTCGTTCAAGAGTGCAATATATACTCAGTACCGTCCCAGTGAAAGAACGCTATTCAGAATTAAATCATTGCTTTAAGTAGCTTTAGCTGTTTTGGTGACCGTATCTGAATAGGCAGGTACTTCCACACCTTTCTACTTCCCATCTCATTTCCCTCCGCACTACATTGAGTCTCGCAACATATCCAATTTGAGACGCCATGATCTCACTGGCTCCCCTGGTTAGAAGCTCTTACGTTACTTCTCGTTAGGACTCTTGTGCAGTATTCACATGAAAAATACAGATTCTTTAGTAACATGTGGCAAGAAATAGGTTTTTTACCCAACTTTTCTCTAACACAGGATAGATCTATAATGATAAATATTTTATTATCACATTTTAAAAATGTATGTTTATAAAGATATTGTTTTTAATGGCTGTCAACCATTAGGGTTGGCGTAAACTGGGAGTCAGCATGTGTCGCGCATGCAGACGACGCAGGAAATGTATGGACTTATGCGACATGCTTCGTATAAGCCAATACTTTTCCTGCGTCGTCTGCACGCGCGACACATGCTGACTCCCAGCATACGCCGACCCTTACTGTGGTTTCTAAAATATTTATGTGATAAATCTTGCTGCCTGTAATAATCTACCACTAAAAACGGTACTAATACAATTTTAATGCTTCAAAACAAACCATTTTAAGTACGTAGTTAGGAACAGAAATAAAATCATTAAAAAAACTAATTGAGAGATTTCAGCTCAAACAAACTGTATTCAGCACGATCTTGTTAAATTGTTCTCAAAGGCTTCTTGTTAGTTAATATTTCAACAATGTTTTGTGTGCTCTCAATGGTAAAAAATGTAACGTGGTAAAACATAATTATTATGTATTAAAGAACTCTTTAAAATTGCGTTCAATAATTCCCAGAGTAAGAACTACAGACCAAATAAATGTATATATTTGGTAAGACCGATAATTATATGCTGGCATTTAAACTGTATTTGTAATTTCTTCGCTGTGTATTTTAAAAACATAATTATTGCAAATCATATTTTTAATAATTTAATGAGGTTTGAGTACCTATCAATTAAATGTACTTTTAGAGTTGCAGTTTATAATAAATTTCATATAATTATTCCGAAATTTATTTTAAAAACTGTTATGTAACTGCAAGTGGTGGCATTACTGTATAGATTTTAAGGGCATTAAGGTGATTTTTAAAATGGGGTTCTAAATTCGTTTGAGATGTGAATGGAGTCATTGCACTTAAAAGAAAATAATTGTCTTATTTTTTATTATGTGGACACTGAATGGTTTTTTGCAACATTTTATAAAATTTATACAGATTATATATTATTATACCTACGTGAGAGTTAAATATATTTTTTGTGAAATTATGGCTAATGTGCAAAGTACTCCAAAATGCAACAATGCTAATAATGTATCGACGAGCCGGAGATATATAAAAGAAAATGAATTAATTCAATCAAAATGTTACTTGATTTTTTCTAGACCTTTAATATACATATATTATAAGCTATGTAAGTTTGTGCTATTATCCTGATTGAACTTTGTTGACAAACTAATTATTTACATATTCTTGAAAGATGTAAATAATAATATCTGTAAGCAAAACGAATTAATTCATGCACATGGATATTTTAAAAGAAACATATTTATTGGGGAAGGAATTATCCCCAACAGTCTTTAAGACCAAGAACTCCGTAGAAACCCCCGATTAATGATTTTTATAAAATCTCTTGCTACAATAATTTTTGAGAACTATACCTATAAATTTAATATACGATTGATAAGGATGAAAATATTAGTAAATCTAATCAAAAAGAACAAGACACCGAAAAATAAAATGGTACCAAACGGTTGCAAGTCCAACCCGGTCAGAGGATCTCTCGTCTTACCGACCTTAACCAAATTTAACGCCTTAACCAAAATTAAGTCGAAGATAATATTGTTAATTCTGATATGAGACATAATTTCAAATATGATAACGACAAAAATAGAGATCCGATTTGCCGAGTTTGGTAAGACAAGAGATCCTGGGTTCGAATCCCAGTTGCTACCGTTACCTTTTATTATTTGTCTTTTTCTTTTCCGTGTATTCGTGTAGATTTATTAGTTATATTTAATTTATTATATTTATTTATTATTTAATTTTGTATTTATTTTAAAAATTATTTTTTATTTGGGTATTTATTTATATGTATTATCTGGGTGAAATGGAACTTCACTAAAATCCCCACGTTACGGAATAATTATTATTAATATTATGAGAAAAAAATCTTGATATAATCAAATTAAAGATTAATTAAAAATAATTCTATTATACATCGTAAGAATAAAGCAAACTCAATATAATATGATAAATTTTCATCAACTCTACTAACTTTGTCAAAGGTATTTTGACATAAATTTAGATTGGGTATATTAACATTTTGTTATAGTTTTGATGAGCACCTTCGTGAAAAACGGTTTCCAAAGTTAGACCCACTTTCGTCACGAGCGGTGAAGAAGGCCGAAAGAGCCTCCTAATTTAAGATGGGCCGAGGGGTCTAATAGACCTTCCGGACCGGTAGGCCTTCCCCAACCTGCAATTAGCTCCTATTGGTTCGGCAGCCTTAAGTATAGAGGCTTTAAAACAAATCGTGAGGTAAACCATAAATCATAACCGAACATAATTATCATCTTTCAACGCCATTCAAAATTCTTCATTTTACTGCAAAAACTCAATACAATAAATTAATATGATTGGTCAATTTTATAAGTGTTTATTTGCTTAACATTTGTTAAGTATTATTTTTTCTTTTACAAAATGTTCTAAAATCGATCACGATTTGGAATTTTTTTTCAAATATTTATGTGAGATTTCAGGAGGGTCGTAACAGCTAGTCCCTTAAGAAAGTATATATAACCAGAGAATACCGGAAATTTATCCTTTTTAAATAAAATTCTTGGCGTATTGACTCTTTTTTACAAAAATACATAAATTGATTTCGGAAGATTGTTATTTTATCTAATAAAATCATGTTTTTAATTTTGAAATATAGTAATTATTTTTTAATATATTAAGGTTATACCATTGGTCGTCGGCAGATTTGTTAAATTTTCAATCGAAATATTGTATTATACAACACACATTTCAAATCATATAATCATAAAGTAAAATAAATCAATACAGAAGCTAGTAAATACTCTTTTCAAATTTTAATTTTTGTTCAATTAAAAATCATTAAAAAATAAATCCGATAACGTGATTCGTGACGAAAATACATCAGTTTGTCTTTTTATAAGGTCCTGCAAACTAAAATATATCATTTTTTTTAATACACATATTTTGCTTAGACATTAATTTAAAATGGTAAAAGCAGTTTGTATTTAAATATTCATATTAAAATTATAAATTTTAATATTAATGTATTATTTTAAAAATTAAATTTGTTACATTAAAATTATTCATAACATTGGTAAATTCGTTTGCTAAACTGCGTAGGCGAGGAATTGCTGAGTTTGCTACATTTTTTAAATGTTAATTCCCCACAAGAATCCCAATTGCTCCCTGCTGTCCCAAACTGTGGCTTTCCCAATTGGGGTATTTTGCGAGGTGAAGGCAGTGGGAATGGGAAGAAGATTGAGAAAGGAGAGTTGGGAAGTACCTGGTTATTGAGATGTGGTCGCAAAGCAACGTTTCAATTCCAAATGATGGACTTTTTACCGGAACGATACATAAAGTATTATTCCACTCTGCGATTAAATCATCTATGTTATAATCAGTAATCACTTGTAATCCGTAATGAGGGTAGCATTTTGAGAAGTGATATACTAAAATTCAAAGGTTAATACTCGACTAATGACAAAGCTATTTTTTTTCAATACTTTAGTCCGGTGTATCCAACTACATTCGTGTGAATATTGGGAATTAAAAACCATTAACAGGTTTATGGTATTGTTAAAGGAACACCATGTCTCAATGTGTTCGACTTGCTCGTAATGTTAACAATATCGTATTCAAATCGGTAAAGTGTTTGATAAACACCACCGCTACCTTACGTAGGACATGACTAAGCTATTCCTGAGATTTTAGAAGATTTTCTCATTTTAATTATCATCGATGAGCTTATTGGCCGTGTTTAAGTAAGTTCCGAATCGTTATGAAAAAGCTTAATTGAAATTCAAAATACATTAGTATTAGTAAATTGAATCAATTTACCAGCCACCAATCATTTTACATGTTTAGAAGAGTTGTTAAGGATATATAGTTTGACTTAATAATAAATAATACAGCACATTGAAACTAATAAACGAACCTACCCTAGGGCGAACCTATGATATTCACATCGGAGGATCCGGCGCTAAGGGGGATGTAAACTACAAATGTTTTTTTCTTTCTCAATACTGAACCGATGAACCTAAACTAACCTAACCTAACCCCCCCACTTTTTATGTGTTTTTGAATCTACCTATTAATAATTATCTTTAGTATGTTAGCTTTAACGGTCGTCTTGTACGTGGGATGATCTCTTCTCTTGTTTTTAAAAACTTTATAAATTTTATAAGTTCAGAATGTATATACAATTTACCAAAATAAACACATTTTAGATCGATGATATCATTCCGCTAAGATACGTGGTATTTCACTAAATGCACTGTCATCAGATTAAATATACAAAATCTATTCACTTTGAACAACATACTTAAAAGTTATTAACGTATATTATACTATAAGCAGTTGGTATTATCCAATGTTCAAATATGTGCTGACTCAATTGAACGTAATATTATTGAACACACTTTATTGTACGAATAACCCGTGAAAACTTTCTAATATTATAAAAAATGCAATATTTGATTTAAAGTTTTGAAATCCCTCATCTAGCACGTCGATTGTGAAAATACAGTAGGAAATAACACACATCAACAATATATATATATATTATTAATCTTAAATTCGCTAACATCGTGGTATGCGCTAATAATAATTTTAGAAACATGTATATAAAATTTAACTTTCAACGTGTCATAAACAGCAGTTATTTTCTAAAACCAACTGTTATATTAATTTTCTTTGATAATAATATGTTCGCTCCTTATTTGAATCGACATAAAATAAATAGGTATACAGGATAATATTATATGTAATTGTTCAAAATAAGATAGGGCAATTATTTCAGACACGTCTTGTGTTATATTAACTACGTAGGAAAAGTAATTTATATAATTATGCTACCTACCAACTTTCAGGCAAATAATGTGTAAAGGTTTTTTTGATAACATGTGTGTGTCGATTTTTTGTGAAGACTTTACTATAATATCTCGAACGGCAGAGCCAGCAAAATGAACGCACAGTAAAAAAATATGCTGTGTATTTTTGAACTTCTGCGAAAATTTGGTCTTTGACCGGTCTTTATTGCGCAGTGGACTACACATTTGACTTGTTGTCGGGTGGTTGCGGGTTCGATTATTCTACGTAATTTACTCGTATAAGCTCAACCAGGTAGCTATTGTGATATCGAACCATCAGAAGTCGGTTTATTCTGTAAAAAATGTGTTCTGGATATGTGTGTAATAATTTGACGATTTTTCATCACATAACTGGAGAGAGTGCTCAATTTAGAGAGAGAGCGCGCGAGAAAATTTTCCATGTCTGAAAAAGCAGAGCATTTTTTTTTGTTACAGGTGAACTTTTAATTTTAAATTTAAAATGATGGCGTATATTCTAAGAAAACAAAAAATAAAAATACCTTCGAAACTGTTAAAAATACGCTAATAAGGTGGTACTAACTAAAGAACTATCACGTTTCCCAGGAGAAGACGGACCGCCAAACAACCCTGTCTTGGCACACACTCCTTGCTTCATTCAAATTCATACATCTTCTCATACAAACCCTTCTAATAAAGTGGTAGTTACAATATTCAGGTATCCAGGCAATTTAAGGCTCTTGGTCATTTTACAATAACTTACAAAACGATTAATAAGATTTCAGTATAATATCTTAGAACTATTATTATAACCAATAATTATTAGCGTAAAACATTCATCCACATTAAAAAAATCTCCCGAGAAAAGATACATGCCGCCGACGGGACTCGAACCCGTGTCCTTCTGATTTCCGGTGAACTGCTCTATCTTATAAGTGCTTACAATAATCAGGCAACAAGGTTTTCTAAGAATTTTAATCAATATTTTAAGAGGCTAGACTTTGAACCACACGCGGAACACCCGCGTCTGTCATTCTGTCTCGCTCACAATAAGCTCACGCACACTTATAATACATGCGAATGCGAAATGTTCGATGAGACAACGCTCAAATTTACCTACAGAAATCGCTCGAAGGGGTTTATGGAAAATACACTTTTCTACACCGAAACTTTCACGATATCGAAATTTTAAAAAATATATATTTTTTAGAAAGAAGAAGCTACGTCGGTAGCTTTTTATAATTTTATAATTCATTATGAGAGTTGAGTTAGCAGCACTTTTTCTTTAAATAATATTTTTTGATAAATAGTACATGTTAGACAGTGCATGTTTACGTTAATACGAAATGCATCGAAATTTCGAAAACATACCAACATAGTTTTCACCCTTTAGAAGGCATTATAAAAAAATATATTCATTTTGTGCAATTTTCGATGTAGAAAAGTGTTTTTTCCCGGGCGTCCTTTTTGTATGGGCCGAAAAGCGAAGTCTATCATCTTAAGGAGATACCTGCTATAGTTAAAATGATTATAACGTGCACTGATTCCATTTAGTCATGATTATTAGGTTAGAGTAAATAAGTAATTAAAGTTAAAGTCTTAATCTAAATATTTTTATTCAGAAACATTCATACCCCATGCAGGTAGCCTACAGCAGCATAATTTTGAATGGCAACTATTAAATTCAGTTTACTTTTAGTGATAATCTTAAAACTTTGTTCTTGTTCAGCGATTTGTTACCAATAGATTATTCAAATATTGCTATGCAAATCTAATATGATAAAGCTATCATAAGAAAATAGACCTATCATTATTTTAACGCTCTCATTTAATCGAAGATGTCTATTCAAGTTTTAATGTAAAGGTGCCTATGGCATTAGCATACATTATTTTTGGAATTATAGAGCTGGGATAATGTTTAATTATTTCATTTGAAATTTGATGTCCAGCATGTTAATTCTAATAATCAGATATTGTAACAATCTTCTTGTTGTGTATTTTGACAGCACAAATACAAAAAAAAATAATGGTTATATTAATAACTATATTTTCCAGATTGGTTTAAAAAACTTAGCGGCGGATCCATAAACCATCCTTCCTGGGGGGATTGGGGTGGCTATATAATTTCAGGATTCATAAACTTACCACATTATCGGTCAAAAAGACATCCTTTGTAAACCATCCATCCTGGAGGGGAGTGGGAGATTTTCAGGTTGTTCAAATTTTTCGCATTTTTTGTCATTTTATTCGATTCTGTCAGATTTTTAAAATTCCTGACAATTTCCGTTTTTCTCTGTTTCCCTGACAGACAGCAAAAATTTTGGATATATCAGGAAAATTCCTGTTATCTGGTAACCCTAACTTAAGGGCACGTTATAACCTCATTTATATATTTAACATGTACATTATACATAACTGCGATTAATAACCTTTTTTTATTTATTTATTTCCTTTATGTAAATTAAATTTAATAATGTTATTATTAAGTTCTGCAAGCATTTTAGTTTATTATCATTACAGTGACAGCTGTGACAGCTGTTTCGGCTTACAAGAGCATTTAATGTATTTTAATATTGCATTTTATTCTGATACTCTCTTATTTAACAAGACGTCCTGATAATTTGAGCAGCTAAATGTCATCTGGATCAATGAAGTGACGTAATTAGATATCAGGAAAACAGCCCTACATTTTTCACTTTTATTGAGCCACCTCGTCCTGTTAATTCGTTCGTAAGGCCTGCAACCCGTTTTTAACCGGAATTACGAATAATTTGAAGGGAATTCTTAATAAATTAGCAATAACGTTTTTCTCTTTGTAGTGCAGTGAAAATGTAAACAATAATACCTATTACGTAAAATAACAATAAATAAATAAAATATTTAATAAGAGAGCAAAACTAGATGTTATTACTTTTACTAAAAGACGAGACCATAATCAATATAATGTCAACTATTGGAAAAGGAATAAACCACGACAAAATTTTCTACTTGATCCAAAATAATTGACTTAAGCATTATACATAATTTATAAAGTGCATCATTATTTAAATAATATCAATGCAGGTGGCATTGACTTATTCGATTCGGATTTCTCTCTGGATTCAAGATAATCATATTTCAATCCAAATTGCAGCCCCGCGTCCGGTGGGCGGACAAGACACGGTCCAGTTGAAGATTCTGAAGTAGATCCTCTCTTGAAAGCATCATTTTTACATAGAAATAGCTCAGAGTTAAGAGTGGAGGCATTACGCTTTGGACATGGTCAGTGAGCTTTAATTTATTGTGTAAAAATATTATAAAATATGGCTTTTAAAGTGTCTCATAACTAACTACAAATTATTGGGTTATGAATATGAATTTACACGGAGAAAAATGTTATTCTAAAATACGATCATTTTATTCGTAAAAACGGGTCTGAAGTTCTTACGAACAAATTAGCAGTTTTTCAATGTTTATTGGCGGGAAAATGTAAGATAATTTGTTGGTATACGTACGAAATTACGTATACCAACACATTATTCTTTCGTGTTCCCGCCAATAAACATTGAAACTACGTTAATTTGTTCGTAAGAACTTCAGACCCGTTTTTAACCGTTTTTATGAATAAAATTATCGTATTTTAGAATAACATTTTTCTCCGATAATTTCCCATTTATTGTATAGAATAAACCATATTTTTTCCTTATATTTTGACCACCTCCGTGGTCGAGAGGTTAAGATCCTTTTAATTAATGAAGATAATATTAGCGAAAGTCAATCGAAAATTTGAAACAGAAAAATCAGAAAAAGATACGGATACATCTGGGACTCGAACCCAGGTCCTCCGGCAATCCGGGCCGACGCGCTATTGGTTAGCGCGTCGGCCCGGATTGCCGGAGGACCTGGGTTCGAGTCCCAGATGTATCCGTATCTTTTTCTGATTTTTCTGTTTCAAATTTTCGATTGACTTTCGCTAATATTATCTTCATTAATTAAAATATTATAATTTGAGGTTTAACTCTTTAAGTTAAAAAGTTAAAAGTAAAAATAAAAATATTTCATCCTAGACTTGCAGATAAAGTCAATAGATGTCGCATATTAATAAAAAGTGATAAAATTTATCCTGACACTATCTAGAGGGCATTTAGTTCGAGTTGAATCTTGCAATCACACATAAAGGTAGCAGCCAATAAAAATATGCGATAAGAAAAATGAAAATAATGTTGGTGGTTCTCAGTCGAAGTATGATACAGTTAAAAATGACCGAATCGGATAGGGATACGTTGGCGCAGTTGGTTAGCGCGTCGGCCCGGATTGCCGGAGGACCTGGGTTCGAGTCCCAGATGTATCCGTATCTTTTTCTGATTTTTCTGTTTCAAATTTTCGATTGACTTTCGCTAATATTATCTTCATTAATTAAAATATTATAATTTGAGGTTTAACTCTTTAAGTTAAAAAGTTAAAAGTAAAAATAAAAATAGTTAAGATCCTTGATTATAAATCCAAATGTCGCGGGTTCAAATTTCGGCGTGTTTAAATAAGTATTGCAAACACTCTCGTTATCTCACTAGCAAAAGACCACCATCAAGAATCTTAACGTTGCTTAAAATGGGTTTCTGTGTTTATTGACAATATCTGAATAGCCAGTTACTATCCAACTTTCGTTTTTCTTAAACAAGTGTTCTGCATTTTCATAATTGTTTTTTATACTAAAAACCTCAGGGTCTATGTCATCTTAGAAGTAGGTGGGTGGAGGGTATTTTTGAGGGGAGAAAGATGTGAACACGAATTTTGAAAATACCCATGTTATAGAAGGGAGGAAACACAAAAGTCAGCAAATCGTTCCACAGTTGTTAAACATGAGCTGTTGAACTCAAGTTAACTTAAGTCGTAAAAGCGACCCGTTCTCACGTGACAAATTTCAACCGTGAACATAAACGTTGGGCGAGCTTTTGTACTAGTGTCTAAGGGGTCAATGACCCTAGATCCTCGGAGCATCTTCTATTATTTTTATTATTTTGGGGCTCCATACCAGAGGTGGCTTCCTAATTGAACATTACTATTGTGTATCTGTGAGCCCTGTCCAGCTTCTGAAACTTAAATCTGGCTTCGATGGACCCCTATACATACACATCTTTCCCCTCCCCACTACCCTACGTTCAACCTATTAACGTCTTACAATAACTCAATGTTAAAAGCAGTTGCGGTATGCAATACAATAAAGTTGCGAAAATCCTAAATTATTTTGGCCAACAAATACTTAATTTCAGTTGTTGTCATTATTCTTTTAGTCATTAAGTTATTTTCATTTGTAATTTATTCTCTTATATACACTATGGCTAAGGAATATCTTTAATATTTTAATGCCTACCTGTTCTTTTGAAAATACTGTATTATTTGAATGGTTTACGTTTATGATTTTATTGTATTTTTACAATGGAATTTCACCACGAAATAAAAAATAGGCACATAAAATATAACCTGTGCTTTTCGTTTTATTTATAAATCAATTTGCAATAAAAATCATTTATATTGTTTTTTTATATAAGCATAAAATCATGAAAAAAATATTACAAAGAATCTAGAAATAAAATTCAGAAAAAAATATTTTATATTTGGTCGTATTTCATCACATTATAGTAAATTTTTTTATAATGACCTATCGTTGATTTATGCGATTTTAAATATTTTTTTCTGAACTTCTCCTCACCTTTTGTTAATAATCTGTCAAAACAAATAATAAAATTCAAGTTATGTTATACATTACTTTAATAGGATAGTGGCAAATCGATTTGGAAAACATTAAATATCCTTTTCTTATCGGAACTATTTTGCTGTGCCATCCATTCAATTATATAACACTTAAATTATTTGGTTTTTTTAAGCATATTTGCTTCATGGGAAAATATTATGTTTATAAATATCTGTAGATAATAAATATCTGAATACTTAACTTAAGATGATAGACTTCGCTTTTTGGCCCATACAAAAAGGACGCCCGGGAAAAAAACACATTTCTATATCGAAAATTACACAAAATGAATATATTTTTTATACTTCCTTCTGGAGGGTGAAAACCATGTCAGTATGTTTTCGAATTTTCGATGCGTTTTGGATTAATGTGAAAATTCACTGTCAAACATGTACCATTTATCAAAAAATATAATAAAAATATATATAAAAAAATATTATTTAAGGAAAAAGTGCTGCTAACTCAACTCTCATAAATAATTATAAAATTATAAAAAGCTACCGACGTAGCTTTTTCTTTCTAAAAAAAATATATTTCTTAAAATTTCATTTTCGTGAAAGTTTCGGTGTAGAAAAGTGTATTCTCCATAAACCCCCTTTCGAGCGATTTCTGTAGGTAAATTTGAGAGTTGTCTCATTCGCACATTTCGCATTCGCATGTATTGTAAGTGTGCGTGAGCTTATTGTGAGCGGGACAGAATGACAGACGCGGGTATTTCGCGTGTGGTTCAAAGTCTAGCCTCTTAATATTTTGCGATAGAAGGATGAATTAGACTGAATGCAGTGGAAATGAGAAATGTGTCGCTCGGACACCGGTGTCCAGGTGACAGATGATAGGTTAAAAAATAAAATGCGATTTAACCCTTATGTCTAAAGAAACTATACAAGTACAAGAATAGATTGCGCCATTTTAAAATTTAAAACATAAAACATTTTAAAATTGTAGCTACTCGGAATTCTTTGTAATTAATTTTCTATGATGTGTACCATCATGTAGGCAAATATCATCGGACACTCAAGAGGTTAACTGTGTACAACAATATGTAAACTAAGACGATAAGTAGATAAACAAATCAACAACAAAACAAAAAAGAGGAGCAACAATAATAAAGTTTGCGTTGAGTGAAGTCAAGAAAACAGGAGTTTCAATTCATCAAACAAATTTTGTTCTGGCTATCGCTAAATCTGTCCGGCAACTTGCAATCACAATGGATATTGTAGTATAGTCGACGTATTTCCACAAGAGGTTGAAGGAATGTTAATTTGATTATTTGGTAATGTAATATTTGACGTACGATAAGGGACACACTTGACTTACTTGAAACGGTGATTTTTAGCATTATTTGGAGTAAAAAATTAAATGAAATGTTAGTCTCCGGTGACATTTTGGTGTTTTTTATTTTCAACTTAAAACATAAATAGTAGATATTGGAAAGGTAGGGCCGGGGTAACGGTTTGGGCGGTTACTCAACCGAGTGGCGAGTGATGATATTTGGAAGAATTGTTTATTGTTTATTGTTTCTTCTTCACATTTTAGTTTTCAGTTTACAATACAATTTTTAACCTCACTAGGACAAGCCTGTGTTGAGGTTAAAAATTATTTACAAAGTAACAAAATAACACAAAAGGAAACAAAAATTATACTTCAAAAAACACAATAATACTTCAAAAAACACAATAATACTTCAAAAAACACAAATAATATAGGTAAAATAAAAATGATACTTCAAAAATCAATATTGTTACACAGATAATGGACAAGCTAAAGGCCCTTGGCCATTGGCAGACTTGGCACATTAGAATGTAAACAAAGTAGGGTGACCATAGTTCATTTGAATTTTGAAGGACTAAGATAAATAATAAATATATGTATATAATATATTATGCTATTAATTTAGCACGACAAAGATGAAAAAATGATTTAGACAATAGAATATACTTTTAATTTATGAAGGACAAAGATGAAAAAATTAATTGGCAATCCTCGGCAAATAAAAATAATTTGAGATTCTTTTTAAAAGTATACAAGGAATTAGATGACTTGACATATTCTGGAAGGCTATTAAATAAGAGTGGAGCCTGGTAAAAATAGTTTCTTTGAGCAAAGGAAGATTTAGTTTGAATTGGCATAAAGTTCAGACCAGAGCCAATTCTCGTAGAACGAATTTGCTGCGTTCTTTCTGCAATATTAATATTTTTAAAAAATCTACAAAGTGTTTGTGTAATAAACAACTGTTTTATATTCATGACGTTACATTCCTTAAAAAGTAAATGAGTTTAATATGTAAATTTTTTGTTAAACATAACTTTAAGGATTAGTTTTTGGGCAATATTAAGTGGTTCCATATAAGTCTTTGTTTGTTTGGTTTTGAACAGAAAAAAATGTTAATAAAGAACATTAAAAATAGTCACCGAATACCAAAAAATTATTTACATTCTTACTTCAAATAATATCAAAAATCACGTCGAAGTACTCTTCTCTTGCCAAAATGATTTATTTTAATTTACCAACAGAATTTACTAACATAAACACATACAATGGGTTTATAGGTATATAATGTAAAGAGAAGACCGAATAAAGAATAGAATAGTGAAATAGCGAGACAGAGATAATCTTTCAATTTAATTGAATGGGATAACACACATAGTTTAAATTATTACCCTGATGAAGCTTGAGCTAAGCGAAACCATTGGTATATTAAGTTTAAATAAATTAGTTGTTTAAAACAAAGGGTTGTATCATTTTATTAAAGATTAATACCTAATGGGATAATATTTATTTCTCCGCCTAATAAATAAATAGTCAAGTGAATCGCAGAATCTCATTTTCAAAGTCAGTAAGATAGAAATTAGAAGAAAAAAAATTATATTAAATAATAGGTATATCAAAAGCCACATTAATTTATACACGACAAACCAATATTTAGCGTTCATCTGTTCGACTTTACCACCGTCTTGATATATTCTGTTAATGATTTTCGAACGACTTTTTAAACGGTTTAAGAACGTGTTGAAACAATTTGGACCTAAGGTGAGAAAGGGGTGGTTATAAAAACACTTCGTGATGCCAGTATCGATTGAACCATAATAATTGTGGATGTAATCAAAAGAAGGTTGAAATCTTACGGACTTAAATGGTAATTATACCAAGATATCTGATTGCACGTTTATGGTCCGGGATTTTTCGCAAAATTCATTAATTTCAAAAGTAGACTGATACGTACTAATTTGGGCAATTTAAACTTAAATTTTGGATGCTTTACCGTTCTTTAGCGGAAATTAAATACATTTTGGTGTATTTTTCTTCTTCCTTGAGCTCAATTTATTCATTCCCATATTATTATATATGACTGATTGAAACCCCATCAGTAATGACGGGTAAAAAAGGTTTTATGCACTCAACAATTTTGGGCAACCGTAAAGTATTTGCGCACGAACATTTATTTATTTATCCTCAACATCTAAAAATCGTTCTTCTTTCATAAATAGTTCCTCTCAATTCGAATAATTTCTCTTAATTGGATAATTTTTCATCGGTCTACGCTGGTGTCATTATTTTTTAAATAAATGACACGTTTCACGGTTCAAACGTTCACACAAAAATACAACCAACGTTTAGTTTAGTTCTGACGTGCAGACAAAATTGATGATCGGCAACCTTGGAAGACAACTTAACCTAACCTACCTTAACTTAACCTAATCTAATCTAACCTAATCTAATCTAACCTAATCTAATCTAACCTAACCTAACCTCACCCAGACTAACCTAAATTTAGCTTGTTTACGAAAAAAATAATTATTTAGGTTTGATTAAATATTCAACTAAATATTTATTTTTTTGATGAAGAAGATAACAATAATAATCTTCTTTTTTTAATATGAAAATGAACAATACACAGAAAAATAATAAAAGATAATGATCGCAACTGGGACACGAACCCATAACCTTGCGTATACCCGGGACATATGTTCATTTTCATATTTTAAAAAATTAGATTATTATTGTGATCTTCTTCTTCAGTGATATATTTCATTCATGAGATTAACCTTCAAAAGTTAAAAAGAGAGTTTTTCTTATTAAAAATTTAATATTTATTTAACTGACCAGTTTTCGAAAAAATCCTTCCATCTTCAGGACATCGGTAAAAATAAGATATAACTTATATTACTTGAACATTTTTCCTGACAAAGGAAGGGTTAATCCAAAACTGGTCGAAAACTTCAATAGTATTGGTGACTTAAAACAAAGTTGCTTTTATTTTATTTGATTGTAACTGTACATAACTGGTTTTTACTAACATTCAAATGTAAATTAACGGTGCATTAATATTGTAGAATTATAGACTACAGTACCTGTCGTACGTGTGATGAGCCACGCGCATCACTATTAATTATGCACAAGTTACACTGCTTTTCTGATTTTATTACGTATAAAAAGAAATCAGTGTATGTAAATAGTTTATCGTCGCTCGATTTATGTTTGTTAATATTTTTTTCATCAGAGTTTTAAATGATTAAATTGACTTTATTAACAAATTATAAATAATCGATTTTTAAACCTCTTGTAATATTCAGATAATCGTTTTAAACCCGCTACCTTCGGATTGCTAGACGAGAGACTTACCCCTCGACCAAGGAGGCCATCGAACTTTACAACACATGAGTAGGCACGCTAGTATGCACAATTAAGTAGTTGACTTAACGTACACATTTTTAATTAATAACTTCACTCTGTCTCCAAAAATACGTTTGTTTTACTCAAGTAATGCACAAATGCCATCTTGCTCTACGGCCTACAATTGAAGAATGAATTAAAATTCATATTGCACTAATGAAATATTTACCGTTTAATATTAGTCTTAAGTTGCCATTCAATCGAATCCGATCGTGCCATTTCTCAAATAATTCACTTGCTTCTTGCATACCAATATATAATTTTGTCTAGTAATTGATTACCCATTTTTCTAAGAGTCAATCACTTATGCTAAAGGACCGGTTTAATCGGTTCCACAATAAACTTTAGTGCAGCTTGACTTGTGATCTCATCCGCTTGCATTAAAAAAATCAATGATTAATCCAAAGAATTTACGATTAGTTCATATACGTGAAGGTTTTTGTAATTCATCGCTTGACCTCATTCGCCAATTATAATTTATTCTTCTCCTTCTTCTTCCTTGCACTGTCCCAACTCATTGCCTAGGTAGGCTGTTGGGATCGGCTCTCCTCGTTCTCAGGTTGTAGTTTCTTCGGTTCTGGGTATCGCTCTCTTCCAGGCCGTTTCTACTTAGAATTTTAGAGCATTGAGTCATCCAGGAGTTCTTTGGTCTTCCTCTGGATGACTGTCGATGAAGCTCCATAGACATTGCCTGCTTCACTGTGTGGTCTGGTGGTCTCCGTTTTATGTGACCATCCCATCTCAACTGTCGTTCCTCTAGCTTATTGTTTATGTCTGTGACACCCAGGCTACCACGAATGCGTGAACTTTTAATTTTATCTTTTAGTGACACTCCTGCCGACCATCTAAGCATTCGCATTTCTGCTGATTCAAGTTGCCTGGTGTAGGAGTTGTACATGGTCCAGCATTCGGAGCCATACATTATCGCGGGTCTAACAATAGTCTGGTATATATTTCCTTTTAGTTTTATGGGCATTTTTGTGTCACACAGGATTCCTGTTACGGATCTAAATTTACTCCATCCCACACCTATTCTGTGGTTAACATCTGCTGCACATCCTCCATTTTTGTGGATGAGTGAGCCGAGATACTTAAATGTGTCACAGTTAGCTAATGTTACTCCATCCAGTTGCATCGAAGGAGTTACAGCATTTGTGTTTTCAAATGGCAAGTACAAATATTCAGTCTTTTTCCTGCTAATTTTTAGGCAATAACAATAGTCTGGTATATATTTCCTTTTAGTTTTATGGGCATTTTTGTGTCACACAGGATTCCTGTTACGGATCTAAATTTACTCCATCCCACACCTATTCTGTGGTTAACATCTGCTGCACATCCTCCATCTTTGTGGATGAGTGAGCCGAGATACTTAAATGTGTCACAGTTAGCTAATGTTACTCCATCCAGTTGCATCGAAGGAGTTACAGCATTTGTGTTTTCAAATGGCAAGTACAAATATTCAGTCTTTTTCCTGCTAATTTTTAGGCCATTATCCTCTAGGATTTTTCTCCACCTTTCCAGGCTATTTTGTAAGTCACAATGATTATCTGCTATCAGTACTACATCATCTGCAAAAAGCATAGTCTTGAGAATATTGTTGAATATTATTGCCAATTATAATTTATTAATTTGTAAAATGTAGAAATTGATATTTTTATTGGTTTATTGCTTCTCATTTTCTGAGAAAGGTACGGCTTTATCAAATGAATGTTATATTGATGGACAATTTTGTGTAAATACAAAATATATATATATCTCATGCAATAAAATCCCTTTGTTTTAAAAAATCGAATTAATGCGTCACAAAGTAGATGGCTTTTTTTAAAAATGTTATTTTTTTATCGGATAACTACACAAGAGTCCTAATTGCCTAGAGCTAGTGGAACATATTTGTGTTATTTTCCTCTATAAAACCGTGCCATTCTGAATTCTGACTTCACTCTAGTGCCCATTACAATCATATAAGTATATCTGGAGAGTGGGAGTTTTTGTCTTCTACAATTTGTTATAAAACTTATCTTGAACTCGAAATTACAAATAAACCTAACATTAGTCTCAGCACGTTTTTTTTTTTTATGAATCTAACCGAATTTCTTATTTGAAACTACTTTTTTTGCATTTACTCTACACAGGAGATACTGAGGAAAATAATTTCCCTCGTGGCCCATGTCATATTTGGGGAGAGGGGAGTATTTTTAAGTAGAGAAGTTCTATGAAGGAAAAGGGTAACTGAAGTATGAATCCAACCCTCCCGTTGCTTAGCAAGGCGATGGGTTGAGTGAGTACAGCTAAACATTTCAAACGCCTCTTCCGTTACGGCCCGCCATGCAAGTGTAATAAAAGTATCTCAACGAAAGTTCAGAGGTGAAAGATGTTCGATGACAAATATTGGATAACATCACTCAGAAGGAGTACCTTGGTTTGATGAATTGGATATTGAATATTCTTCATCAAGATTCATTTTTGCTTCTACATTTTTACTTCGAGCTTCTATTGTAAATAGGAGTTCAATTTGGAAGTACATAGTCATTAAATCTGTGAGTTTATATTTGTGATTAACGTTGTTGTTATTTTTGAAGGATGTGAAATCCACGGCCTGCAGAATTCTTGTTCATCGACTAATCAATCCCACATACAAACCCTGTTTGTATCACTTAATAGCCCACGCCCGACGCAAACCGTTAACAATCTACGCGTGCGAGCCCTTAGCTTTAATTGAGAACATTAATTCCACGCTATCTTGAAAAGGCCTTATCTTAGGAGACGCGTAATGCAACGACTTAATAGCGAAAATCGGTTATTGGCGGAGTCAACTTTCCACAGAGCCGGAATATCCTCATGTTTACACGCAAATCGATAATATATTATACTTTATGGCATTCTGCGTGAATCGTTTTATATACTGTTTATAACTGTATATAAAACTGTTATAATTTGAGGCTAGTTCCAATTACTTTGCTCAATCCTGTCTGTTCGTGGCTACCAAAACTGTTAACGTGTATAGACATAAAATAGTTGCTGTAATAAAATTTAATTAAAAATTTGTATGTAAACGCAATTTTCAATTACCACTTTTTCAATTCAGCTTTATTATGAAATGGTTTACATTGTAAATACAAAAAAAAATGGTTTCAATAAATTGAAGCTTTTCCTACAGTTTCGCTTGGGTAAAATTAAAATTAAATTTGTTAAATACGTCATCAAAAATATTAACGTAAACTACAAAATAACTTCTTTTTTAATTTCTAAATTCTAAACGCACACAAGAAACATAATTTTTAATGCAATTTTTTTGGCTAAGATAATTTTTTGTTTCCTTCGGTTAACTTTTTCTTTCATATAAAATCAATCCTAAAATAAATAAAAACTATCATTGACTGTATCGTGACACCGCTTTCCAACGATTCTTATGCCGATCACCAATATTTTTTCTCATATAAGACACTCTAAGAATATTCATGTTTTTACTCGTTTATTCCTCTTAAGGCAAAATAGATTTAATTTATTGTAACTAAGCAAAGTGAATTAGTTTATTAATTGTATCCGCATTATTTGGGGTCGAATACAGATTGATTTAAACATATAACGCGTTTCTATCGCTTTTCTCGATATCTTGTAATGTTTAAATGATTTCACCTGGAAATATTTAGCACTAATATTCATATCTATCGGTCAGTGGCTCAGTTGGTAAACGTGCCGGGTTCCCCACCCAGAAGGGTGTTTCTGTATCTTTTGGGTTAAGTCAACAAAGAAGACAAAAGGCAAAATCCATCAGAAGGCGTCCGTCATGCGTTATCGACTGTCAAATTTCTGTGATTTTCTATGGCTTTCAATGGCTTATCTTTATACTTTTTTAACCCTTAGAAGACGGGTAATGTTTTGTAAATATCTCAAAACCAAAAAAAACAAGGCTTCTACAATATCAACTTTTTTTACTTTGGAAATATGATGGACAGTAATAAAATGCGTCCAAAACTTCAAAAAACATAGCTCTACATGGGCACATTGCAGTGTATCTGTAGGTATAGTCATGATTTCACTGCACTACCATTTTAGTTGGTCGTCTCCTAGGGGATTTAATAAGGTCGCATAGAAATATTATAGATGCTTCAAATCAGGCCTGGCCAACCCAAATTGCACCACGGGCCGCATTGACGAATTAAAATTTTCCAAGGGCCGCACAGGTTATTCTATTACTGCGTCAAACTCCGTCAAAATAAAGTAGTAACAAAAATGACACGAGCTTGCCCGTGGCGACGCTGCAAGCAGATTGCCAGTTCTCGAACGCTTAACGAGCGAGAAGTTATACGCTCCATTTGTTAATCCGGAAAGCGATTTCTCTTTTAAAAAAATCTTCCTACATGGCCGCCCATACGCGCGACGTATGGGCCGCGGGCTGCGTGCAGCCCGCGGGCCGCAGGTTGGCCAAGGCTGCTTTAAATAAATAGGTACTGCGAGTAAAACATATACTTTTACCTTTGAAATAATCAAGTATTTCTTTTATAAATTTTTTTCATACCTAAACCAGAAAAATATTTATTATCAGGCTTTAACTTTTAAAATCTCTTACTTACGAACCCTTTACGGGTATCTGAACTTCGCAAAATAAAATATAAGCCGCTTTTTGGCGATTTTTTCCTTGTATTTATATTATATTTAATTTCTACCTAACATGGTGGATTTGTATTATTTATTTGAATTCACACAAAAGGAAAAAATCTTTACCGATTTAGAGGTTTGTGACCTTGTAAGATAAATAACATATCAAAGACAAACCGCAAGGTGCGATATTACTTGATTTATTATGTGACATCTCGCAAGAGCGCTCCTGTCTGTAAATAGTTAGGAGAATCGCCACTCGATTGGGCAGTGTTGTGAGGCGGATCAAGGTAGGGGCTTTAGGAAGTGATTTATTAATGCAGGTCTTGAAGAGGCCCAGAATACATGAAGGAGGATAAACAGACTAACACAAAAATGAGTCAAAGAAACTACCCGTTCTCACGAAGCTAACATCAACTGTGCATGGGTGTTCAGATCGTGTTCGTCGAGTTTCACGCACGTGCACCGGTATTGCAAGCCCTTTCGAGCAGGCTCTATTAAAATACCTGTAGAACGGACTTACCATGCCTACATTGCGTTTGTGCTTTAGAGATAGCAATAGTCCTGTTAACAATGGAACAATGGTTCCGTTGTTAACCGCTCTTTGCACAAAATTAAGAAGGTTTATCAATTAATTTGGGGCTCCAGTCCAAGGGTAACTCCCAAATTCGATTTGCACAAGGTTAGGTGGTTCTTAATTAGGTATAAGCTAGTCACTATTAAGGAATAATAATAATAACCGAAGATATTTAATTTATTACCTGACACTATAAAGCAATGTAATTATATGAATAAGGTTAAATATATGGTGAAAAATTAGCTATCCGAAATTTTTTTATATATATATATATATGTATAAAAAAATGTTGAATCTGAAGATATAAGATGTCAACTTTTTTTACATCTTATATCTACAGATGTATATGTAACTAAAATATAAGCACCTGTTGTTCAGCCAATTGAATTGGTTTAGCAGGACTTGTTTGTTGATATTATGTATAATTATTCTTTCAATAAAAAATAAATTAAAAAATTCTCCTTTCCCTACACAAGACACATATTAACTCACTGGTACTAAGTGTACTAGAGTCTAATTGCATTATCTGGGCCCCATTTGAATCATCCTATATTTTAAACATTGAGAGAGTTCATAAAAAATTCCTACGTTTTTTATTTTTACGTATCTATGGAACATATCCATATTTATATCCATCGAGATTTATTCTAGGTATGACTAACTACCATTCTCTAGAAACTCGTAGATGTTTTGCGTTGCTAAAATATTTCTTTCAATTAATCAATGGCCTCGTCTCTAACGGTGAGATTCTGGCGCAAATCAATTTATTTGTACCCGAGTGTCACTCTCGGGCACGTCGCCATAACATATTATATTGCCGATTGAGTCGTACAAATCTGTACCCGAATTCGCCCGTGGGAAGAGCGATACGCTATTTAAATATATTAGATAAAAATTTCGACATATTCTTCGAAAAATTCAATGAGTTTGTAAGGTTTTTGGCGCTACATTCTCACTGTGAAAATGGTACTATTACAATTTTTTTTTTTTTTAATTATTTATTAACCAAAAAATACATGTTATGTACATTCTTTTAGGTATATGCCACCTCACTAGGCTGAGCCTGTTCCGAGGTGGCAGAAAGTAATTGTTTAATTAGATAAAATATCTGTAATGTTGTAAATTTTTTGTACACAAATAAAATAAAATAAAATAAATAAAATAAAAATACCACATTGTAGTTCTGACTGCAGTCTTCTTTCTCAAGAAAATAGAAAAAAATATCTCAATAATGTGGTTATAGATTTTTTAATCGACAAATCAACATATTTGTGTAAATATATTGTCAGAACCACTTCCTTTTTTATATCAATCAATAAAACTAATGGCTTTTATATGACCTTATTTAATTATGGTTTTACCAAAATTCTTCTAAGAACTGTTCCGATCCGACATAACGGTACATCAAACATCTATAAAGCTCGGCGTGCGCTCCAATTGTCTTTAATTCCAAGAAGTTATTAGATATAATAATGATTAGAGAGTAATTTGTTTTACCGCAATTTTTAACTCTAATTTAAGAGAGTATTACTAGAGAATACCGGAAACTAGTCCTTTTTAAATCAAATTCTAGACGTATTGACTCTTTTTTACAAAAAAACATAAATTGATTTTGAAAGATTGTTATTTTACCTGGCACACGCAGTTTTAAAATTTTGAAAAACTAAGTGTGTTTTTAATATACTAAGGTTATACCGTTGGTCTTTGGCAGATTTGTTCAATTTTCAAATTAAATAACACAAATTTCAAATCTTATAAGCATACAAGAAAATAAATCAATAGGTAATCTAGTCAACACAGTTTTAAAAATTTAAATTTTAGTTAATATCATTACAAAATAAATCTTAAAACTGAGTGTTTTGTGACAAAGTTTCCTCGGTTTTTCTATTTATTTAAGGTCTTACAAACTAAAATATTTCAAATTTTTTTACACACTTATTTGGTAGAGACATTTAAAAAAAATCTTAGATACTTATGATCAAAAAATACTTACAAAAAGTAAACTATATTTAATAATGTATCATCGTGCGTTTTGAGCATTTTTATTGCTTACTTGAATGTAGGTATATATTAAAGCAAGTTTTAAATGAAATAAATCGATATTATTTTTTTTATTTAAAAAAATTGATACGGGGAATAATCGATGTTTCTCATTGGAACCTCCCTGTACAGTTGAAAGCATTTTTAAACTTTATTTTTCAGCCGCTGGTCAATAGCTCTTAAAACTAAAGCAGTAATTGTAAAATAAATACAAATAATTTCGGTTTTACCAACTTAAAGTCCGTCACGATATAGTGCCAAATTTTATACCTTCATCATTAGAGGTACTTTTGGAATAATTGAATTTTTTTCGCAAAAAAAGCTTACCGTCAACCGTCAAAGTGCGTCCGTGAGAATATTTATTGGGTGTGGTTAGTTGTTGCATTGGCCATTTGTTCAAGCGGTAATGCTTTTTAATGATAATAATATGATGAAATCAACTTTATTCGCAACTCTCTCACGATATGAAACAGAGTGTAGGTATGATTCGCTGAAAAGGTAAGAATTTGTTTTATTTGGTTACCTTTGGAATATACCGACGTGTCGCGACGTTTGAATCTGACAATATTGTATTATTTAAAGAAGGTTAGGATGATACCGAAACTATTTGACACAATGCAAAAATTATAATAAAGTTTTTAAAAATAAAGTACTAATTATTTGGACATTTTATTTATTTATGTATAGAATACAGGTTATACATTAGGACATTTTAATACATAAATAAATAAAATTAAATTAAAATTAAAAAGCCTTTTATTTCTTGCAATTAAGTACGTTACAGAGTTGTAAAAAGTAAGAAAAAGTATAATTAATGCTATTTGCGAAAAATGTAATATAGATATCTCAAGTTTTTCATAAGCAAGAACCCTTCTCTCAGCCGAAGGTGAAAGCCTCCTCCAAAAAATTTCATTTATCTCTTGTTTTATTCGTAGGGTTAAGCATTTTTTTGTGTTTGTGTCACTTCTTGTATTTTTGAGCAAGTGTTGAATTTCTTCTTCAGAGGGTTTTGGTCTTGATCTTCCACGGTGACCAGCCAGGTTGGAAGATGAGTTTTGGTTTTTATAGTTATTTTAATTATTTTTTTATTTTTTTTTATTTTTATTATTTATTATTATTATATTTATATAAATATAATAATTTTAATACATATGATACATTAAATCACCACACTAGGCGACTGCCTGTTTTATGGTGACCAACGAAATTAAGTTAATATGTGAGGTCTAGTCTTAACATATGAATTAAACGCTTGGGCACATAAGCTTGTTTTCACGACAATTTAACGTAGGTAGACATAGGAATGACGTATGCTCCGGACCTGAGTTATTTTAAGTATTTATACATGTTAAAAGTATGAAAAATTATATTAAAAAATTTATAATGGAAATTGAAAATATAAAAATAGAAAACAGTAAAACTGAAGAAAATAAAATAAAAATGATTACAGAATGACAAAAAACTTGCAGAACTTAATAATAAACAATGAAACTTAAATTAAATTTAAAAATAATTCAATTTAGTTCTACGAATTAAACACAAAAACAATAAATAAGACATTAAATAAAAAAAAGAATAAGACATGCTTATTGTGCAGGAAAAGATCATATACGAGTACATAACTCTTTTTTCTAGTAGTGTAAGTGTACACAATTTATAAGTGTATGTGTAATAGTATGTATGTAAGTGTATACGCTCTGATAGTAATCTGCAAGTTGATCCCTCGACAGTTTGCCCCCCGAAATAATTAATATATATATATATATATTTTTTTTTTTTTAAATATTTATCAATTTTAAACCTAAAATCAATTTTTATTATAACTTTCATAATAGGTAAGTTGATATGGATATCGAACGAATTTATTTACAATGTCGGGATACTTATGGCCGTTGTTCCCAATCCTACTGATCAAATGTTGAGCCGAAATTTTGACTCAACACTTACTCAAATGCACACATACGCTCTTCCCAACGCAACTCTCCGACCAACAGGCGAATCAGAACGTTACTAAACAAATCTCGACTGATCGGAGACTCAGATTGATCGTTCGAAAAGTTGGGAACAACGGCCGTTAGTTTGTGTTTTGTAAGTAGGCTTACCGCATTTCCCCATAACCGTCTTCATATTGTATATAAGTATGCCGGGGGGCCAACTTTCGGGGGATCAGCTCTCATGGAATCTGCCCTGCTAATGGTACTACAATTCTATTGTGTCATAATACTCCAAAAATAGATTACGATAATATATAACGGGTTGTTAACACTTGTCACATGAGAAGGGCCGTTTCTACGACTCGTACTTGAATGCAATAGCTCGGCTGTGGAACGATTTACCGGCCTGTGCGTTTCTTTGCTCCTACAACAAGAACCTCATCAAGATCCAGGTTATGTTCTTTCCACAAAAAGACCCTCCACGTAGCTTCCCTAAAGATGATCTACGCCCCGAGGGAAATTATTTTCTTCCCAGTCTCCTGTGTGGAGTTAATGAAAATTTAAAAAATAAACTCTTAAGCAATTTCACAAATGGATCACTATTGTGTTAGCAGATTAAATTAATTCAACCAAAGTTGCTTGGAATTTGGAACTTAGCACTAGTATTAGCAGTAACGAAGTTATTTCTTTTATAAAATATAATTTTTGAAGGAGCATCACAAATTCATTTAATCATAATAAATTTTATTCATCAGTTAATTCCTTTTATACACCACATTAAATTAATTGATCAATCACACTCTGTTTGTAGGTATTTCTAAATTATGTTATTTACAATATATGATTAGCTATCAGGCTGAGAAGATCGTAATAAATAAATGTTAATTTAATACATCGATATCAAAGCGCCAATCCAATTATCTGACTCATCAGTTTATTGCATTTTGGCTAATTAAACTTCTGGTTTAAGGTGACAAAAACCATAAAACTATGCTAATTTTCTAAAACACCAATTAAAATAAGTCCTACAAATTGGTTCTAGTATTTTGATAATATTCGGATCAAACAAATTGAACAGCAAATAACGGCCAATCAAACTAAAAGCATTCCTAGTTTATTGGTTAATATCAGTCCACATTATTTATAAATGGTATATTTCGATGAATAAAACACACAAAGCTTCTCAGGCCATCGATAAACTATAAAATATAACCCAATCAAATAAAGATTCCACTTCTGATTGTGTTGATTGACATGAACGAGAAACTAACGCTGTTTTCTTAAAATTACGAGGATTCTAATGTTGATTCTGTTAAATTATGAGATAAGCTGTCGGTTATTAAATCTGTTGAACGAAATTGATTGGTGATTACTTATTTGCGGAATAACACCAAACGACGACGTTAGAATCTTAATAGATTTTCCAACACATGAAGGCGAACAACAAATATATGTTTTGCATTCTTGGACAATATTTGAGAATGACGGGAAAATCATGTTGGGGGAATGCTTTAATGTTGTGGACTTGCGGAGAATTTACACTTAGAGTTTCAGAAGTTTGCGATTTATTTGACTTCGTTTGGAGTTTAATTTCTGGTAAATGTCTGTCTGTTGGCAGTTGGTAAGCGACGCATTACAGATACGATGTAATAAAAATATGCTTTTATATTTAAATGTACCATATATTTAACAAATTGTTCCTCGACCTTTCGATTAGGTGGTACATTTCAATATCCGGATGTGTTTCCAACATCTTGAAAACACTTCGTAAAACCAGACAAAACCTATTAGACATCCAATTTGAATGACTGTATATTAGAAAAATCCCCGAAAAGAAAATGTTTTAACGTTATCCAATAGCTACAGCCAGACACTCACACAACACAAATAAATTATTAAGCAGTCAAGAGGGCAAAATGAAGTGTGTCAAGATTGTATTTGGGTCTTCTCATTCGCTCAAGTATTTTACATGATAGTATGGAACAGCTCTCTTGTGTTGTGTGGAGTGTCTTATCAAAGCTTATGAACCATGCAATGACTAGAAATAATACAACGTACCATAACTGGGGAGACTAATGGTAGATTCAGACTGGGTCGACGTACGTGCCCATCACTACGCCTAACAATATCTGGAATGCTTAGCAACCATAGATTTTCAATGAAAATTAATGTTTTAGAATCACATTGGCCACACGCATCGCGACGTGCGATGTCTGTGGCCATTTTCATAGAAAATGTATGGGTTGCTAAGCATTGTTTGAGTAGCGATGCGTACGTACGTCGTTCAGTCTGAACCTACCATAAAAATTGTATTCGATTTAGTGGTTTTGAAGTTTAAAAAACTCTTTGTATGACATTTGCTCAGCTGTTGTCTGGAATGTTTACTTGAATGCATCTATTATCAGCTCAAAGTTTTCCTAAAAAATCGCTTCTTTTGAAATGCTCATTGAACTATCATAAAATAAGACGAGGTGCCAATTTTGTTAGTTCCGTATATTTTAAAAGATCTATTAGAAAGAGTGTGTTAAAACCAGGGTTACTCTGTGCAGTAACTAGTGACTCTGATGGTTTTATAAAATGCCTAATTTTATTATGAATATTACATAATTGAACTTGCATTTTGGCACCTGGTCACCAGTCACGTATACCTTCTGAGATATAGATGACAAAGTAGATAAAATAAATAACATATCGTAATAGTCGATCCTAAAACACGTTACTTTTTCTAAAGCATCGAATTACCGAACAGGTTAATGCCACAAATAGGTGCTGCTCATGCAAAATTTATGAACAATTATTGTTTCGTTTCTATTTGTGACATTCGAGAAGCATCATCGGGATCATTGAAAGAATGACAATGATTTCTTTTCTAAAAGCAAATCCCCGTAACATCACAGAATTTACATAAAAAAGAAGCTTTGTTTATTTTGCAAGGTCTTTTATCATACCCTAATTTCTATTCGATTTCAATAATGCTTGATCTGAATGGGATGTTTTTGATGTTTCGAGTTGTTTTTTATGCAGCTTATCAGGTATTACCATAATTTTAAAATCAGTAACTGAATGCTGTAAGTCGTTGGAATAATAAAGATATGCTGGTATTTGTTTTGTGTTAGTTGTAGGAAATTTGTGTATTTGCTATTAAAATTCCTCACGTCAGCTTAATATTATTCATGTATACTTTCTACTGAAAATTCATATCATACACGTTTGTTGTACAAAATAAGTGAAGATGTATAACAGCTGTAGCATTTCTATGTGTTATTATTTTTTTTATTTCTTATCGGTATATGCCTATTGTTATATTTTTTTAATGTTGAGAAACATTTTATGAAAGTCACGATATGATTGAGAGAATAATGGTAGGTTCAGACTGGACGACGTACGTACGCATCGCTACTCAAACAATGCTTAGCAACCCATACATTTTCTATGAAAATGGCCACAGACATCGCACGTCGCGATGCGTGTGGCCAATGTGATTCTAAAACATAAATTTTCATTGAAAATCTATGGTTGCTAAGCAGTCCAGATATTGTTAGGCGTAGCGATGGGCACGTACGTCGACCCAGTCTGAATCTACCATTAACTTTTTTCTGTATGTACATTGTACATGGTTACAAAATATTTATTTCTATTGATTAAAAATATTTATTTATTTAATTAAATTAAATTTATTTTCTAAGTTTTAACAGCATTTATGCTTTAAAAACTACTGATATGTTGCATAAGCAATGCTTACTTCCTCACGGTGAACTGCCAACGAAACATTTCACTTACGTGAGTAATCCTGTTGTATAAACACAGATAATACACAAACTGGTACTTAAAATTTAACTTACTTTTGACTGAGTTTCCTTTTGGATACATATTATCTACATAAATATACCAAATTATTTATACGTTCATTCAAGTGACTAATAGTACAGCTAGAGGCAAAAGACACGAGAGACCCTAGAGACCCAAGAGACACTCGAGACTCAAGAGACGCAAGAGATGCAAGAGAAAAGACACAAGAGTCACAAGAGACACAACCAACACAACAGACACAAGAGACACATGAGACACGAGAGACACGTGAGACAATAGACACAAGAGGTACATTATATCGAAGAGATACAAGAGACAATCAATCAAGAAAAGTAAGATATTGAAAATATAAAATACAACAACAAACTAAAAGATAAAAGCCTATTTCTAGTTAAAACCCATTTGCACAGCTTCTTACGACAGTAAAATTTGTCACCCGTGGTCTTCCCAAAAAAGAAATTATGCATATTAATTGATAAATTATTAATAAAATAAATGTTAACACATATTACTAACACCCTAAGTTGACTGATATCGATCTCAAATGGTGAAATCGTATCCGATTTGGATTTAAATTATAATAGATGCTGATTTAAATGGCTTCTTCACGATATTTTAGAATTCGTAGTATAATTTCACGTTAGCTGTCAAGTTGCAGTATAATGTATAATACAAGGCTTTTACCACCTTGTATCAGCCGTTAAACACGTCAGAAATAATTACTTTTCCAGGTAAAAAGTTACCCCACAGCGAAATTGAAGTTCCGCTATTTAGGGTAAATGCTACTTCATTGAAATCAATCGTAAAATGTGGTATTATTTTACAAAGGCGTAGAAATTCAATTGGTAGAAACTTTTTTTAATTGAGGAGACGCTACAGGTTAGATGCAGAAAATGCGTAATTTACAACTTTATAGTGAATTGAGTTGATTTTTTACAAAACCTACTAAAATTATTCGAATATTTTTATGTAATGTAATGATGAGAACGTCTTATTTTGCAGCCACAATTATTTTTTTGGAAACCATCTTTAGTTATGGTGAAAAAGCTCTCAGCGTGTATTTTCCCTGCCGTTACAACAATGAAAACCATAGACAATTTTTAAGTGGACTAGAATGAACTTTTCGAATTCCAACATGAAAACAATTTTATCATTCCAAACTGTCAATAAACAAAGTCGAGTTCGTACTTGACTTTATTTTTACCGTTCCTTAAGACTAAAAAAAGGAAATAAAATATTTGGTATCCGGTGACTTTAATTGAAGTTTTTTTTTCAAAACTTATCAAAAAATACTTCCACTTATTATCCTTTGTCACTGAACCGAGTATTCGCCCAACCTAACATTGAAAAACAAAACATCAAAAAAATGTCACTGGATACCAAAATTTCATTTACATCAATTTCTTACTTCAAATAACGCCAGGAAAGTCAAGTTTGTCCCTAAACATTCTGAATATAATATAACTGTGGAATAACCTAATAATTTATTTTTTTTAAATAATTCTTAATTCATCTGATTTAAATTTAATAATCATCACAAAGTTACAGCACTTCATTCCAAAATAAACTCAATCTCTCAATAAAAATTCATACTGTGAGCCAACACATAAAATAATATTCTACGCCTTTTCCCAGTTTTAACCCTTAACAGCTCCCGTTAAATCTTATCTGGCATTAATAATATGACCGGGTCGTTAAGGCGCCGTTCCACTCGTCAGATCACCGCACCGGAATCAATCTCCTTCTTAAATGCAATCGCCTTCAATAAAATCTGTGATATGTCGACGATGACCCTTCTTGATGGTCGATCAGTGCGCGATACGGTAGCTATCGGCTCCAGCGCGGCGACTCACGTCGGCAAATTCTCGAAAATATCTGGTTTTATCGACACTTCACGCAAAGGTACGCAGTATTATTAAAAGATAACAATATTTTTTTATTAATTTTTGTTTTATCTGATGATGAAATTATTATAATGATGCTGTGACGTGGTGTTATGTAACTTTGTAACTTGTTAAATGTTGTCGACATTAACGTTAAGGAGTATCGAAGAACAGAAGTCGAATTCCTGATCAAATTTATGCCTTTTCAATTAAATGTAAGTTGGGTCTATAAACGAATTCCTTTCATTGTGGATTGAAACATTTTGATGTTAGTGATAGGGTGTATAAATTTGTTTGTCGCCTGGGGAAGTTATTTGAATAATAATTTGATGTTGTAGTTTTTCGCACCATAAAATTGAATTATTTAATAGTATTATATCATGGCTTTGAGAAAATAATAGCTTTTGAAGTAACGTTTATGTAAATGGAATTCGTTTTTGTTTTTGATTAATAATTGTTTTGAATCAGAGCGAATTGATTAACCGTAGGAAATCAATAAATAATACGATAATAACAATTGGAATATATGCGTAGCGCCGTTTATTAGAAAAATCACTTCAACTACGCGGTAAATTGATGACATCCGAGGCTTTGTTTAATTTTATTTTGTATAAACAGAAACAGAAAACACACTTTCTTGGCAGCTCACTTCAGATAAACACACTTTTATTAGAAATTTTAAGCTTGGAATAGATACGACTTTGAAAGCAGAGCATTAAAAACACCGAACTTTGCATAATTTTACATTTACTTTTTTACCCTGCCCCATCAATATTACTTTTGATTTTACATTTACTATAAATGTTTAAAAAAAAGGGAACAAAAATATGGAAAATCTGTTGGAATAAGATCCGAAAAATTAAGCGGACGTGAAATAAACCTCTCAACTGGGTTCTTAAATTCTTTTGTAATAATTGTTTAACATTTCGAATAAGTTCATGTAAAAGAAAGAAAATGTTCTGGAAACATGTCTTATCGAACTTTTTAATTGAACTAGAGAATGTCAGGATTGGTTTTTTTATAACTGTGATACATACTTATTAATTAAAATAATGTCATTTATCTTACTTATCCACTGGAGCGACAAAGCAATAAAAATATTTTTTCTCGTATTGCTAAAGGAAATTTTTTTGCCCACATTAAAAAAATCATCAACCTCCGAATTTAAATATGGACACATAAAAACTCATTATATTTCTATGTAGCCAATGAATTCCTCTATCTTTTGTAGGATTTATAAAAAAATATATAATCAAATCTTTAACCTTAAAACATTTTAAAGAATCTAGAGAATATTTATTTTGTTATATTTTGAATGTACAGTATATTATGTAGTCGTTTTGATAAAAAAAAAATTTGAAAATTTGCCACATTTTGGCAACAAAGCAATCCGAGGTTTTGGAAATAGTGCCATAATGTGGCAAAAAGCGCTCGAGTGGTTATATCGTCGTATTAAAATATTAAAAACAAATTGCAAGCACTGTTGCCTTCGAAACCAAAAAAAAATCTGCGAAATTTGCATCAACCCGTAATTATTAAAAAAAATATTAAATAATATATTAACGCAACCAAGGCCTAATTGCATTTACCTTCCAGAACACTTAGCCGCGTCGGATACTTTGCATTCCTTATTATCTTTGTTATTTTAACGGAGAAATTATAATAATAGTTTATGTCGGTGCTGAAGTCTTAATCAGGACATTAGTAAGGGTCGATTCCATCGAACCAAATGCTAAATTAACGGTTAAATTTAAGTCGATGATTTGCTAAATCTGCCACCTTCATTTCATCCAGTCTGAAGAGTTAAGAAGGTCGTAAATTCAGGTTAATTAATTGGGTGATTTGGCCACGTTATCGTCGGAAATATTTGACTATATTATGTTTTAACTGAGGGTTAGGTTACCTACCTTTGTAAAAATGCCGATCCTCAAAAAGGAGTTATAATTTATTCATGTAATCCTATGCAAATTAACAACCATAAAAATTAAATGAAAAGTTTAAAAAATATAGTCATAAGAATGTATTACTATTTTTACTACCGAGCTTCGTCTTCGCCCGAGTTTCAGCACAAATTTTCACAAATTTTCACAAAATTAATGGAGTGGAATCGCCAGAAATATTTGACTTCTTACCCCTTTAGATAGACCTCCACGTGTTTTTGGTATTATCTGGAAAGTAGCGCCAAAGTTGTTTGTATTTTTTTTTTAATGAATAATTTTACAAGAACGAAGAAAGTTAGTCGATCAATTGAGTCAAAAATAATCTTAACCATAGAGGGCTATTTAAAAAAAGTTGTTTCTTATTTAACTTCATATTTTTCTAATGAAAAAACAAATTAAGTACATTGCGCTTATTTTTTGTAACGTAATTAATAATTTTATTTTAATTCCATTAAATTGTAGATATAGGAAAAGCTTCAATGTATCCATAACACATTTTTTCATATTCATAATGTAAACCGATTCGTAGTAAAGATAAATTGAAATAGTGTTTTGGCGTTTAGCTTCATCATAATGTGACATTTGGTTTTTTGTTTTTGTTTAGGGGAGATTTAAATTTCCACAGATATTAATGGAAATAATATTACGAGCTAGGAATGGTTGTGTTCTAGACAGAAATATGAATAACTCACAACTCGAATTTTCGTAATTTAGGCATATTCCAAAAAAAGCTTTGTAAATAAATATTAAGTAGTGGAAACAACTATCACAATAATTAAAAAAACTTTCGTAACTAATAATGACATTAATATTTTTTTTAATATAAGCAGAAATTAACACCAAAACAATAAAATAAATTATCAAAATTACTTCTATCGATTGTTTGTCTATCTGCGTAACTCTGGTTCAATGACCTCAGATTTGCATAAAATGTACTTGTTATTTTTAAAATTCGAACTCATCATGATTTTGTGACGAATTCAGTAATGTTGGTATCTACCTACTGATCTAATATTTTAACAGAAAAATATTTTAATAGATATTGTCATTTTCAAAATTGGTACTGTTTTGTCAAGATTTCAAACAATACCGAGATTTTGCATAGGTCTATACTAGTTATTTTAATAACCGTGTCTACTTTATGACACAAAAAAACAAAAATTATTTAAAAAATCAAGACGGCAGTGATCCGCGTTCTGGTGACATTTTTGCTTCAGGAACAAACGATTGGATTTTCTTCTTTGAAGTTAAAATTTTAATATAAAACCTAACACTTCTTGAATGGCATACAGTTAGGTACATAATGATTTAACTGCGTTTTTACTTTTCACCGTGGTATCAGGTTGCTAACCATTCACGAGATTCAGACTTCAGACTGGGTAAAATATAACAGTGGTTCATTATTAAGGGAAGCCTACGAGGCTCCGCACGTGTTTTCAGTTCTGCTATAAGTTCAAAGTAACTCACGGTTATCGTCCAGTGTTGGCTAAACTCAATTTTATACAACTGACATCTTACTCTGACGTATCTATATAGATGTACGTACATAATATTATAAATATTTAATGCTTATTGGAGTAAGCCTCTACGATCACAGTAAACGTCAAATTTCACATGAATTCGTTTACACATCTTAGTTTAGTAAAAAAAAATAACAATTTTATTAGATTCTATTCAAATTATTTATATATTTATGTTTTCCGTACTTTACGACCAAACTAATGGTTTTTTTTTAGAAATACGAGCATACCCTGATTACGAATAACCTAACAAATTTCTGTTATTATTCAAGTTCTGTGAAACCACAGACCCATAATGGAATAATCTTGAATATAACTTTCACCGTGAATGTTAACTTTGAAAACTTCAAGTTTAGTGAAAGAACTGATCCTTCGTTTCACAAAATTTGAACAAGCAAGTTATGGACCGGTTGTTTCTCAGTACTATCATAATAATAGGACTGCATTGAGTATTAACGTTGAAATTTGATGAATTATTCAAATTCTGAATATATAAATATGGTGTATTTTCTTAAGTGCTTTTTAACTGTTTATTTATTGCAGTTACTATATGGAAAGTTGTTTATTGCACACAAAACAGTAACAGGCAACCTCTATGAAATATTTAAAAAAAAACCTTTGATATTATTCATACCCCAGCAATATTCGCTCTCTCGGCTAGATAAACGATAAGTGATAATAAATTATGTGTAAAAATGTATTAACAGTGTTTGGTGCTACACAACAATGATAAATAATCTAATATAATTTACTATTTCTTGTCAACAGAATGTTCGGTGGCACCTTTCGGCACTGGTTCCGCGGCTCAGCTAGTTCCCTTTGTGTTTCTTCCGCTTAAAGGGCAAATCATTCACCCATCGAAGGAAATCAGCTTTCCAGGTAAATAAACACCAACACTTTGTCTATTATTGAAAAAAAAATTTCGTTATAAGAAATCTATTTGCAATATTATAATGTATGCGTTTATAATTTTATTCTACTTATTTTATTTGTATCCGGGCCGCCCTCATTCTACGGAACTCTTGTCATGAAAATAAAGTTAAAAATTTCATTAAATGTATATTATATATTTTGGTTAAAAAATTATATATACAATTATTTTATTTTAAAAAAAACTAATAAAATGACTATGTGTATTATGCTGACACTAGACGGTAATTTATTTTACTCCTGAAGTTTCAAAATTCTGCTTAAAGCGGTGAGAAAGAATGGAAGTAGTTTTTTAAATTTTATGTAAACAGTGATCATTTCTCTTGGTTTGAATCTCATAATAAAACTGTAGATTTGTATAAACAACAAAGCCACCCACTTACCAGCTATTCATTGAAATGATTCATGAAAACTGAAGATTTTATACTTATGTACCATCTTTTGTGTAACTTTGATTCTTGATTTGAAAATAATCATTTTACATAAAATTGTAACTCAATGCCAAACTACTTACAATTAATAATTTCTTTAATTAAATGAAGACAATATTAGCGATCTTAAATCTGAAAACAGAAAAATCACAAAAAGATACTAATCAGAAATATATATTTCTTCAATTTTTGCAAAATTACTTCGTAGCATCATTTTAATTAATTGAAACAAATTACTTTGTGTAAACCACTATAATCCCATGTTATAATATCTACATGTTTCAAAACCGATGGTTTCTTCATCCGGATAATAAAATTATAATTATAATCCTGATGAAGAAACAATAGGTTTTGAAACATGTATATATTATAACTTGGGATTATAGTGGTTTACACAAAGTAATTAGTTTCATTTAAAAAATATATTTATCCAAGACACTATCTAGATAGCATTTGGGTTTGAATCTTGCAATGATACTTATAGATAGCAGTCAACAAAAATATGCGTTAAGGAAATGAAGATAGTGTTGAGAGTTCTTAGTCAAAGTATGATACAGTTAAATATGATCGAATCGGATAGGGACACATTAGCTTAGTTGGTTGAGTTCCGCCCCGGCAAGGCGTAGGTCCTGTTTTCGAGTCCTAGATGTGACCGTACCGTTTCAGATTTTCGATTGAGTTTCGCTAACATTATCTTCCTTTAATTAAATATGAACGATTTGTGGTTTTACTAATTAAGCTAAAAATAAAAATAAATACAAATAATGTAGAAACCAGTCCAGTGGGATGCAGACACTTATTTTCCTGTTTTCGAAGTTATTATTTATTTATTTATTAAACGCCCTTATGGGCTTTTACATTTTAGTAAAATAGATGAGTTTAACAGTTAAACAATAAAGAAAGCATAATACAGTGAAAATAAAAGTAAAACAAAAGCATATATCTACAACAAAATATAACAATAAATGCATATAATAAAATTAGATACATAGGTAAAAAATATAAGAAGTTTCACAAAAAAAGATATTCAATATAGACAAAAATTGTGGAGATTATAGACGTCTATTTATGTCTAAATATAAAAAAAGAATTGAAATAAACAATGTTTATACTGATTGTTTTTAATGTGAAATATATCTCCCAGATCAGAATATTTATTTCCGAGACTGTGAAGTCTCGGTATCGGGGAATTTTGATAAGAGAGTGTCCTGGTGTTATTAAATTAAAAGGGTAGTAAATTTGGCAAGATCTTTTAGGTATGTGGATATTGATTAATTGAAGCAATTCAGGACAGTCAATTTTTTAATGCAGTATTTTATGTAATAGTATTAAATCTGTGATTATTCTTCTTTCTGAAAGTTCTAATAGGAACATTTTATCTAGTAGGTAGTTATAATCAATGTTTTCCACAGGAATATGCAATTTATAGTTTATATATCTCAAGAACTTATGTTGAATCTTTTCAATGTTCGCGGAATGAATATTGTAAAAGGGAGACCATATCGTAGAGTTATACTCTAGTTGGCATCTAACAAGGGTTTTGTACAACATGATAAACGTGCCTAAATTATCTAGAAAACGAAAATTAAATTATGGCCATATGAAGTAGGAATGAATCTAAAGATGCCTACTGTTTCGGCCGCAGATTTTTTTTTACTCATTTATATTTATTTTTAAAATCTACAATCATTACATTACACTACAATCATTATTGAGGATCATGACTCCTAATCTAATTACTGTGGTGTATAATGCTCTCTACTCCTCGGGGTCCTGCATGGTCCTTCATGGAGAGCCAAGTACACCGACTAGAAATTACAATGAACCTAAATACGAATATTTTTGTGTAGGTGTTCGCACTCCTATTTGCGCCGTGTCAGGGGCTCAGTTCCTGACTAGGAATGGATTTGTGGATCTCCGCAGCACGGTGGATGCAGACGTCCCCTTCTCTCTTTTCAGAGATGAAGGGAGAACTTTTTTGCAGGTATGTTTAACATAATTATTTTCCTTTACCATTTATGTAATAATGACGAACACGGGACGCGGATGAAGAGGTGTGAAGGCGTGAAACCACTTCACCGGTTTGCGTAAAATGAGGTCCATTATGTAATTTATTGTTCACACGTTATTTGGTAATATAAATTGCGCGGTGGAGTGGAAAAACTTTGTGATAAGTGGTGATTTTTTTAAAAACCCAGGGAGATACAATTTTTCAACTAGCTTTCTTTAAATACAGTTATTGGCCTAACCTGTTAAAATAAATTGTACAAGGACAAGTTCGGAATCACTTGCGCCAACATCATTCCAGACGTTGCTTTTAATTTCAGTAATGTAGCTTATCGGAATGCTTTGAAATTAATTTTCTATTGAGAACGGCTATCATATGGCCCAATGTCATCCAACGTTCTGTAGGTTAAGTATATTTGCCAAAAATAATATTAAATATGGTCGCGTTTTTATTGTACTTACAAAAAAAAATTAATACCTAATAGAAAACATGTACATAATATACTCGTAATATAACTAGACTTTGACCCATTCTTTACATATTTTTGTTAATTTAATTTTTTTCAAAATATATATTTTTTAAAAAAACTTTCACTATTGGCCTGATGAAAGACCACCACAAAAATTCTAAAAGTTGTTTGATATGGCTTTAGCTCTATTTATCCACCAGAACTGTATAGAAGTTTTTTTTTAAATCTGCCTTTCTTCTTCCCCAAATCTCCTCTCTTTTTCCTTAACAAATTGGGTTATATACTAGTCCCAGCGAGAGCTCGTTTATACATCATCGACGATCGTCCTCTTCCTCCTCACACGCCTTGTATGAAAGTGAAAAAGACAGAAAATACCAGGCCAATGACGTCACACACGACCTCTCGCTGTGGCTATAATAACGTCTGTACGACATAATCTACTTTCATCACAACGGTATATTATAATTATCAAAAACATGTATTTAGGTTTATATATGTCTGTGATTGTTAACTATGATTCAATGAACTCGGAATTGTCTTGAATGTGTTATTTTCAAAATAAAAACTGATGGTGTGAAAAATTCAGAGATGCGATGAGGTCTCCAGCTATGCTATAGGTATTTAAAAATATATACATGTGTGGAGGAGCTATTCCGGGCAGCGCAAGATAGAGATATATTCACCAGAGTGATCGCCAACGTCGGGGGGACGTGAAAGGGCACAGGAAGAAAAAGAAGAAGAAGAATTGTGAAATAACAAATTAATCAAATAAAAATTATTTGCGCCGGCAGGCAAATTACCTACCAATAATATAATATTTTTTTAGTCCGGTTAGCAACTTGCTCAACCAATATGGATATTTCCAATACGCCTCTCATAATTCATTGAAGAATAGTAAAGATATCTACATTCTGTTATTTAATTTCGTATTTATCATTTTTTTAACGTCGCTTCTTTAAAATAAAACTTACCTCGTGTGTGTTAAGTATTTACCGTATAAAAAATAATGACATGCAAATTGTAGTGATTCAAAAATATTCATATAATAATTTGTGGTTACAACACTTGTGATCACAGGACTGCGGGTGCCGATGATATGAATTTTAATTAAAATAATGACTTAATTTTCAGATCAAATACGATTCGGTTTACAAACGTTTAGTTTTTGCTATCGAAGGAGATCAATTTGGTCGAATCAATCATGAAGTAGAACAACCATAAAAAGTTACATTTATTTTTGGTATGAAATATTTGTATAGGTATATCGGGGGCGTAATACTAGAAGAACCTATGTCAAATTGCTAAATAATGAAAATTGTTTGTTGATTTCTTGGCGGAATCAAAATTTTGACCTTTTAATTAGATAGATCACATCTAGAGCACCTAAAATAGGTATTTGACCATGAAAAAATTTGGGTTTTAGGGTACTTTCTGTATTATAAATCAAATTATCAAAACTGATATAGGCACTTCTAGTATTAACCCCCAGAAATAAACTTTACCAATTGTTTGAACAAAGGCATTTTTAAACATGGTTATTTATCAATTTATCGGAATAACTTCTAGTACACATATTATGACGGCCGGCGTAGTCGTATTTATAACTCCTATCCCAAAGGTCACGAATTGGAAGCCGGCGTGCGCAAATAAATTTTATTTGATTGATTTGTGTTATTATTGTTATTATTATTAATTCATTAAAAATCATATATACTATATTTGCGGCACGTTCCAGAGTGGAAGATACTCGCATTATCGCCCTGGTGTAAGACCACCATTCAGAATTGAAACGTTGCTCGAAATTCTTTAGCCGTGTTTAGTGACTAGATCGGAATAGCCAGCTACGTCCGCACCTTTCTCTTCTGTCTTGGCCTCCTCAAGAGCCTTCCTCCACTCATCTCTGTTTTGTACCAGTTCTCTCCAGTTTGGAAGCACCAAGGTACGTAGGTCTTTGAGGACGTTGTCGTTCCATCTTAACTTAGTCTTCCCAGGCTCCTTCGCCCTACAGGTCTAGATTTTAGCAGAGACTTTGGTGCTTGATGCTCTGTCATTCTTTCCACATGACCCAGCCACCGAAGTCTTCCCAACTTTATAAATTGTGTCACATTTTGTTCCTTAAACAGAGTGTAGAGCTCATCGTGTAGAGTCATTTTTCTACCAAACAGAACATAATTACGTCCGCTTGAAGAGACCGTGCAAATTCAGACTCAAAATATTTTGGCTCGGGGATAGCTCACACATGGCAGAGTCGTCGAATCATTCATTGGCTCCGAGGTGAGCCACTACTTTTTGGCTAGGGTCAGTGAATTTTGGTCTCTGCTGAGTTTGGTGATAGATTTTGCCGAGTAAAACAAGATATATAAAGACTGATAAAAACATTTGTTATTCACAAATAGATCGTAAGTCAAATTATCGCAAGTAGTAACATTAATAACTATAATAATAGTCGTTCAGAAGTGTGGATGATTGCTAAATCCTCAGAGAATTAGCATATTCCCTCCATTTTACAGTTTGTATATGTATGCTATAATTAAACTGTGTCTTATTTTTGAATGCGGTAAATGAAAGGCTACCAAATTAACTACGGTACAAAATGAATTCCTTGAGGTATATTTATTTTAATGGCTTCTGTTTAGACGTATATTCCTAGTGAGGTGTTCTTTCGTCAAGATTTATGAATAATATTTTGTTATAGTTTAATTGACTTGTAGGTATATTTGAATTAAATTGACGCTCTAGTGTATCGGTCACCAGCATACGGCCCGCCAAAGATTTTCTCCGGTCCTCCAAAAATTCCCGATTTCTTCATATAAATAATTCATGTAGGATATATAAATTTTACAGAATTTTATTTAGATAGTTGACCCAAAGTAAAAAAAGTTATTTGTTTGAGGTAACCAGAGCTTTCGGCGTTTTCGAAGAATTTGGAGAAATAAATAAATTTAATTCTTGGAATACGTTTATTATTATTTTCTTCCTTTTTAATATGTGCGTAGTTTAATATTAAACGTAAGTATTTCTTTTATTTTTTTTTTACTTGTATTTCAATAGAGAAAATTGACATCCATACAATATGTAAAACTGTAAAATTAGACAAAGAAATATATTTAATAATTGTAAGGCCTTTATTGTTTTTTTTTTCATTTTTTAATTAGCTGTAAATATAAATTAAATATTCCTACATTACAGTAAATGTAGGTACTTATATTATAAAATAAGTATCTGCAAATTAATATTACAATTGAATTATTGTTGGAATAAGAACTTATTTTTCATCCGGCCCCCCAGGTTATCAACACCATCAATCCGGCCCTCTTCTCAAAACAGTTGGTGACCACTGACCATTTTCATAGTTAGATCTAAAATTATTCACCGTGTCAAAATAACTCAAGTCAAATCTAGTTCGAGATTATTTTGTGTTCGCGTAATCGCAGCTCAGTGTAGCGAAAATTTATAATATGAGTAGCTGACCCGCCCACGCGTTGCTGTGGTTATCGAAATAAAACGCCATCTACTGTATGGTTTTCTAACCAAGTTAACCGAGTGCTGCGTTAATAAATTAACTCACACCGCCATCTGCCTGAAACTTATGGAACTTACAAATAATTACAAATAATAATAACAATAAATATATTTAATTCGCATTAATTAATTAATTAATCATTGTCCCATAACAATATTTAGTGCACCCCGCGGTTGAATTTGGCAGCCATCTCTGGTCTGGAGCCCCGATGTACCTGAAAAACACCCTCGACTCTGTGCAGAAACGGGCGGTCCACTTGATAGATTCTCCTGTCTTAACAAACGGATTGCAATCTTTAGAGCACAGGCGTCGGGTGGGAATGCTATCCTTGTTCTACCGGTATTTCAATGGAAGATGCTCCGAGGAGCTAGCGTCATTGATCCCCTCGGCACCGGTGCATAGTCGGAAACTCGCCAAACGCGCGCCCAACATATGTACACAGTTGACATTTGTCACACGAGAACGGGACGCTTCTACGACTCATTCTTGTGTTCAACAGCTCGGCTGTGGAACGATTTGCCGCCCTCTGTGTTTCCTCTTTCCTATAAAATGGGTCTCTTCAAGACTCACGTTCACGCCTTCCTCTCCTGAAATTACAGCATCATTGACCTTACAGCATCTTCAAAGATGACATAGGCCCTGAGGGAAATTATTTTCCTCAGAGCCTCCTGTGTGGAGTTATATAAAAAAAAAGTATTGCGGTCGATAATCGAGATAAAAACTATCCTAACTTTTAAGTTGGACCAAATTACACATAGTAAGCCAAATTTCATCAAATAAGTTTTTTCGGAGTTTACCTCGGACGAAAATTGTGACACGAGATTTTTAGATATAAATATTATAAAATATTTGCGTTTTCATTCCAGTGTGCAAGGTTTTTGTTGTTCTTTTGGAAATTTTATTTTGTAAGGAACATTTGTTACAATCTTTTTTTTAAATATTTTGCTACCGGTAAACTAGCGTTTATAAAACTTAATTAAAAATAATCAAGTACATAAATAATAAGATATTGTTAGGTGGGGGTAGTGGGCGTAGAGAATTGGACAGAGCAAGTAGGAGGAATGACAATAAAGTCAAATAAATGTTAAAACATTTTTTTATATACTTTATCAACAGCTACATTATGTACATCAACTCATATAAATATATTTAATTTATTGTATTCATATTTAATTAAAAACGTATTCCCCTATTTCCTCACAAAATTTTGACACCAGTGCAAATATATTTTTTAGATCAACAAATGTCTCATCCGTAAATTTTGCTCTTTTGATAAGTTACTTCTTTGAAGAGTTAGAACCCTCCAAAAATTACTCTTCAAAGAAGTAACTTATCAAAAGAGCAAAATTTACGGATGAGACATTTGTTGATCTAAAAAATATATTTGCAATGGTGTCAAAATTTTGTGAGGAAATAGGGGAATACGATTGTAATTAAATATGAATACGATAAATTTCAAGAGTTAGAACCCTCCAAAAATTCTTACATTTGCCTAGTTTGAAAGCCTTTATCAGAGGATCAGTTTACAAATTTGACAATATACATATTTACAGACATAGAATATTTTCGTCAAATACGAAATTGGTGAGAAAATCTTAAAAATCGGTCTAGTTTTGGAGGTGAAACCAGGGGAATACAAAAATTCGATTGCACAGTTTAAATCGACCGCACTGTGTTTTTTATTCTGTGAATTATTATTTACGCTTTTTTTGCTTCGTTTAGTGGACCGGTGAACCCGAGATGCGGCAGCGGATGGAAGGCCGGCTGCTGGTGGTGCAGTTGCTGTGCCGCGACGTGGCAGCCGCCAGCGCAGTGGGACCGGGGGGAGCCACCTCCCTGTTGGGGGTGTTCACCCCCTGCGCGGCCTTCAGGGTGGCGGGGTCGCCGGTCAGACATGTTACCAGTAAGTTTAAAACATTTATTTTAACTTTTAATTTTTAACTTTTTCTCTTTTTAACTTTTTAACTTTAAACTTTTTAAGTTCTTAACTTATTAAATTGTTTTTTTTTTTTTTTTTAAAGTTAAAAGAAATATACATATTTCGCTTTGTTAACTTAATACATTGATACAAATAATATTAATAATGATGGTTTACTACCTAACACCAAGTAACACATTTTTTTAAGTGAGAACATTTTGGTTTTGCTCATTAATTTTGAGAGCAAACAGTTTTTTTTCTAAATATACTTATTTTATTTTCGGTTGTCAGGTTATCAGGAAGGAGATTTTATACGTTGTATCTGTTTAACTTTTTTAATGTTTAAACATTTAAACTTTTTAACTTATTAACTTATTAAATTTTTAACTTATAATTTTTTAACTTTTTAACTTATCAACTTTTAAACTTTTTAACTTTTTAACTTTTTAATTCTTTAACTTTTTAACTTTTTAACTTTTTAGCTTTTTATGAATTATAAAAATTCAATTTGATTGAGTTCAATTGGTACTCACTGAAGGTGAACTGTTTGAAATAATTATGATAAATTGCATCCAAATGTCGCTCTTGTCTAATGCGTGTATGTACTTTCTATTTGATCCAGATGTAAGTGAAGTGGTGTTTTCACCAGACGCCCGATCATCCGAGGAATCAACATCTTCTGGCCTCAGCGTTTCAGAGTATGTGGCTATCGGCGTTAGCTCCGTTCTCCTAGGCCTCATATACGTAGCATCCGTCTTCCTCTACCTCCACATCAGGAAACGACGAGCCAAAAGCGTTTCTCAGTCCTCAGAAGACATTGCTAAAGTAACAAAGTCCAGTCAACCCATTCGCAGAGAAAACCAGCCAGATAAAGAAAGAAGAGTTTCAACCATATCAAATAATGAAAATGTTATCATTAAAAGCAATCCGTTACTTGGAATCAGCAGACATTTCCACGAAAGAGAGAAGTTAGAACAAGAAGGCTTCTCGACGGATTCCGAAGAATGTCAAACTGATGGAGAAGAAAACGTTGATGGAGATATGAACGAAGAAGATGTCCATCAAAAGCAATCGGTTAGTATATTTTGTTGAACTCTCCATCAAATTTGAAATGTTTTAAGATTTTCAAGGCCAACAGTTGTACGTTAATAACCTTTGAGGAATTGAGCTAAAATGCACTTCCGCTTTCTTCGTAAGTCTGATTCGGAAGACCTTGCAGCTTACATAATCAGGACCGACGATACTGCAAGACATTGATGAGAAAGCAGCAGTTAATAGTACCTAAGAGGCAGAACCGTTATCGATCAATATTTTATAAACTCGTTTTTTTGTTTACAGCACCAAGTTACTTCGGTCACCGTCCATCCAATGGTGCATAATGAAGGTCGAGAAATCTACGAGAGTTATTACAAAATGGATTTTTTTCCACAAAGGGAGGAGTCAAACATGGAGAGGTTGCCAGAAGAAAATGTGTCCATTGTGGAAACATTCGATTTCAGAGACGAAAAACCGGAGTCCGTACCCATTGGAAACACCAGAAAAAAGCTCTATTTCAATCCGGCATACTTTGAACCACACCTCCTTTTGGTAAGATAAATTTATCAGTCTTTTAAAGATTTTAAAAATTAAAGTTTTTTATATTGCTCTGCAATATTAATTTTAAATATGTTTAACAGGCTCCTCCACCAGCAGCAATAGAATTTCTGATCAAAATCCGAGAAGTTATCTCAATTGCAAAACACAAGATGGCTTCGAAAAGATTCAGTCCCAGCTTAGGAGGAATTCCAGAAGAAGGAAGCTACCGCACATCCGATGCTCAACCAGATTTTTACCATGTCGGCAGCCAAAGAAGCAGTGTTGTGAGTCTGAAACGAGAGAACATCCGCAGACGACCATACTGTTCTGGTTGTCCTGGTTGTAACAATAGCAATAAACACAACCTTTCAACATTTGTTCCAGAACTTTCCAACGCAGGAGTATGCCACAACTGTTCTTCTGTTAGTGGCATCAACAAACAATCCAGCATAAGAAAATGGTTGGAGGGAGTGCCCATATTGAAATCATCTATCAACTACTCCTCAAATAGTGACTCTGATACAACACCTGAACCTCCCTCTGCGACTGCCACTGGTTTACTCAATTCTCTTTTATCTTTGCCGAAAGACAATTCTGAATCTACACGGAATTATTATGATTTCACTTCGCGTTCACTATATGCAGAAGACACCACCAATAATTTTGTTTTCAAAAAGAAGAAATCAAGCTCTTCCATTAGATCGGAGCCAGCAAAGAGAACATTTAACATACCACTTTTTAACATACCAAGTATACCGCATAATTCTACAACCTTCTTTAAAGAATCGGAACGAACAGTTGCTAAAATAAAAGACATATCTTCCATTGGAATTAAAGTTCCGAGGCAGAACAAAAGCAAGGAGGTGATTTTAAAATCTCCCAAATCTCACCATAATCACACAATGCCAGATATGATTAACGAAGCTCTAGCGATAGACAAAACCACTTTGGATAGACGACCAAAACATCAAATTTCAAGACACCAATATGAAGCGGTAGAAGTCCTAAATATTCCTTCAAATAAAAAAATCGACAGTGACGACCACATATTCGAAAACCGCATCTCCCCAATCGAGTATGAAGCAGATAGTTTGGAACGCGGTTTTTTAAACAGAGGTTTGAGTACTCCAACCGAGTACGCAGATATATCCTCCTCACAGGCCAGTCCAAGCCTCAGCACTGCTTTACCGATGGATGAAGAAATGACTTTGGGCAACGCAATCTATAAATTGAATTCTGGAAGCCGGCCTTCTTCTCGACTGTCAAGTAAAGACCAAAAGGAAAAACCTTTTAAACAAAATGATTTCTATGAACCAGTTGAACAAATCAATCAAGCAAATATAAACGCATTTGAAAACCATGTTTACAGTCTGCACGAAGTTCCAGATGAAACTAAGACAGATTACAGCTTGGTAAGTGAAGTTTATGTCAATAATGGCTACAACTTTGGAAGTACGCCCACAAGTCCAAGTGAATCAGATTGCTCGACTTTCGGTAAGAGAAAAGCAGTTGTCAGATATAATGAGCCAAATGCAAAACCAGGTCAGTTAACTATTGAAGTCAAAGACTCTCCCGAAAACTACATAAAAATCCACGAATCTGATGATTTTGAACCTGATACACTTGATAGAAAACCTAATAAATTAAAATTAAATATTCCGCCCCATATCGAAAAGGGATATATACTGAATCGTATAACAGAACAAAATCTATTTGATATAAAAACAACAGGACTATTTAAAAGTTCTAGTCTCAGTCAAGGAAGTTCGCTGGGAGAGGCAGTAAATTCCAAGAAAAGTTTTGGAAGCTTAAAACAGATTTACGAGGCAAAAAACTACGGAGGTTCCAGACCAGCCATAAATAATATCCAATTCTCCAACTTCAAAGAAGCAGTTGATTCGCAAGATTATGAAATAATCGAAAATGGAAATACAGTGATTCTAGACTCTGATGAGGGACGCCTACTTACTCTGGAGTCAAGGCACTGTAAAAGACAGAGACAATCAACCCCACCTAGTTCCAAAGTTCTTAACAAAGCAATACCTCCCGACGTGATTCCTTTTGAAGATACCTCGCCCATTTATGAGTACCCCAAACCTCCCCGGAAAGTTGATCTGGAACTAGCCCCTCCTTTACCTCCAAAAAACGAGAATGGCAGAAGACCCAGTTCGAGGAACAAATTCAATTGTGTGATAGCTATTGAAGGGAGGGACGAGCGAGAAGTCTCCCCTTCAGTGCTGTCTTCTGGACATGACAGTCCATCGGGTGCTTCTGTCCATAGTGGTAACTCCTCGGACTATGAAAACATCGTGCCCGTCAACGAATCCCTTAAAAAATTCGGTAACACAACACCGAAAGGGAACCGTCTAAAACTTAAAAACGATCTAAAAGAAGATGATGTAAAAACAACAACAACAAAAGTCGAGAACTTTAATAGTTCGCCATCAAAATCAAATGCTAAACCAACATTTCGTGAATTACAAACGCCCAAAGCAGGCAAAAAACTCAAAATGAACACTTCCCCGCGGAAGATAATCAACAAAGACAAGCCCGAATCAATAAAGAAGGCGTGGAGGCGTGGCTTGGGCAGTCAACATAAAGAAGATTCGGGATACCTTAGCACTGATTCCAATGACTCCAGAAAAATTATAAAAAGGCGGCAAAGAGATACTAAAGTTAGCGGCAGTGAAACTGATGAATCCAACGAAGACGCAAGAAGTGAATCCGGAGCTGAAAGCATCGAAACCCACTCCGTGTTCTTCGGAAGCTTCCGAAAGATGTCCCTCATTGCGAACTCCATGGACAGCGGAATGGGTTCAAATGACAGATTAAGGAATTTGATTTCTCCATTCACAGGCTCACAGAGCTCGCAAGTAAGTGATGGTGATGATACTACATTTAACATTTTGAAGAGTGATATTGAAACTGGGACAGAGAACACTGTTTTATATTAGTTACAAGTGCAATAATTACGTGCAATAAAAAAAGCAATAATATTTTCGTGCAATATTGAGAAAATAAATTAAGGTACCTATAATCACAGTAATAAATAACATGTGTGATCTAAATTGTAAATCCTATTTAAATATTAAGTAAAGGATATAAGTGAAAAAAGTTTGTGGAATTCCAATGTTTTTTGTGCAATATTGGGCTAAAAGCAATATTTTAGATAAATAATTGTTATCCTAAGTTCGATTTGTGCAATATTTTGTTTTTTATATACCTAGGTCTTACGAAGTTATTTTTAGTGAGTGCTAAGAACACGGAATTTATTTATATTTACTAGTTTTAAGATAGGTTAAGACTAATTTATTTGTCGTGCAATTTTATGAAACCCAAAGTTTTATTGTGTTTGAGGTCTGTTACAGCATACAGTCAATAAAATTCAACAAATTCTCAGAAATATAACGCAATTATTTTAAAATCTACCTTTTGATAAACGAGTAAATAATGTTAATGGAAATCGTGTTGGGTACAATCAATTGTTTATATGTTTAGAAGAAACTGAGTAGGTACCAGATTTAGTGCATTTAATCACAAATATATTATTATTGACGGGTGGGTTCCTAAAATTTTTTTTTTTAAGTTCTGTGTTGTATATGACTGACAGCACAATATGGCGGACAGAGAGTAATAATTGTGATATGGCCGGCAGTGCAATAATAGAATAATTTGTTTATAAATAAAGTAAGTATATTTAGACATGAAATGGATATATTATGGAAACATGATTGTTTCTAGCATTTTCCTTCAGTATAAGATATATATTTGAATTATTTGAACTTTTTTTTAAATATATGAATAATATTTTTCGAATATTTTATTTAGTCAAGTATACAATGGATTTTTCCATATACCAAGTATGACGCAATAAAAAAAAACCTTTTTTCGTGCAATAAAGAATATTTTGATATTCTTGTATGACATAATGAATGTTTTATTTTATTGATTTTATTATTATTTTTAATTGTGTATATAGGATTTTGTTTTTTTGATCATTAAAAATAGCTGAAAAAGGTGCTACTTTCATTTGGCCAGGTCTTGAAGTACATTTTTTCACCAAAAGGGCTTTTAAAATCACGATGTACAGTGTAAAAATCTCATTATATTTACTTTAAAATGTACAAACCTTATTTTTTCATAATATTCAAAGAGCCCAGAAAAGTTCATATTTTTGACATCGTTTTCTTGTTTCCAAACCGTAAAATGAAGTATGTGTTGTACGCATGCCTTATTCTGGGGTATTCAATAATTACATATTCGTAATAAGCATTAACTTTGTGGCTCGCCATAATTTACAATAAAAATATATAAATTTGTTTTAGACCACTTTTAATTAAACTCTACCGGTTTCGGAAGAACCCTTCCTTCGTCAGGAGAATATTAAAACTAACCTATGATACAAAATATTGACAGATATATACAAAAAAAAATAGGTGTAAAAAAAGGGGAAGGGGTAATTGGGGGAATTCCGGCAATATCAGACCGGTTTATTGGAAATATATCTAGAATAGGACTAAACGATAAATTAATTTGGTTATTTTAATATACTGGCGTTATTATTTAGGCATTTTTCAATTTTAAGTGCTTCGAAGTTATCTAATTTTTTCCTTTTATTATTACGGTGAAGAATCGTAACCCAGTGTCCTTATTAAAAGTATGATTGGTGGAAATAAGATGATTGGCAAACTCCGAAGGAAGGGTTCTTCCGAAACCGGTAGAGTTTAATTAAAATTTAAAAGTGGTCTAAAACAAATTTATATATTCAATAATTTGGCAAAAATGATTTTATTGTATGCACGGTGTGTGTTTAATTCCTTCATTAATATTTGATCATTGTTGAAGAACTGTTCTGATTGCTACAAAACATTATGCATTTTTATACATTTGTTGTACTAGGCTCAGATACCTGGGGAGACATACAGTAGAACCAGAAGACATAGCCACATATCCAATGACAACCCTGGTGAACTTTATTAAAGGGACTGGTTTGTTGTTAAAGGATTGAGGTAAAATGGGAGATAGCACAATGGGCCTATGGCCTAAGTGCTCACGGGAACTGCTTGTAAACCGTCTCCACCTTAAAAAAAAAAAAAAAATACATTTGTTGTAAAACGAAAAACGTTAACTTTTAAAAGATATGGCATATCAAAAAATACACAAAACAAGGAGTAAGGACGCCAAAATGTTAACTCTTAATGGATTTGTTTTAAATAAGCTGACATTTGATAAAATTATGGCGAAAACGTGAAGATATTTTTTTTGCATTTAAGTTAATGAGGGTCATTTTAGAAATAGATTAATACTATTGTTATATATGTTATCGTGTTCAATATTGTTTGATTTTACTCTGTAATTTATTGTTTCCGTAACTTTTTGTGTTACAAATTTCGTTGTAAATAGACAATGTTATATTGTTTTTTTTTCATGCTAATTCGAAAAAGTATCGAACCCTACGATTATTATTTATAATTTTTTTATTTGATATTGTGAGACGTGTGGTTTAACATTTGTACATTGAAATAACCACTTTCAGCTTCTATGTACCTGCCAAATGTAAAAAATAGATACGTAAGGCACTCAGGAAGAAACTAACAATGGAATGACTGTTCGCTTAATTGTGCTTGTTTATGTGTTTTATAAAAAATAATACACGTGTAAGTAGAATAATTACCTAATAATATATATGCATTTATGATTTATCCTGTTTCCCCATGAGATTGGGCGGTTAAAATGAAATTGGCGGAAATCTCTTCTCTGGATCCCCAAAATACCCGAATAAAAACCTTTGAAGAAACAGTCTAACGTATTTCCATCTTTGGAGCACTTCCGGTATTTCAACGGAAAATTTCAACTCCTCCAGTGTAGTCGGAAATTAAGCCAAACATTTGTACACAGTTGACATTTGTCACTTGAGAACGAGTCGCTACTAAGACGTTTTTGAATTCAATAGTTCGGCTGTGGAACGATTTGCGGACCTCTGGGTTTATTCCCATCTACAACATGGGTCTCTTCAAGACCCTCCTTTCCACAAAAATAGCCTCCACACAGGCCCTAAAGGAAATTATTTTCATCAGGACCTTCTGTATGGAGTAAATGTAAAAAAAAACGAATTCACTAAAAATATTAGTAAAAATAAAATAAATACCTCAATTATCACCACCGCACGTGCCCTTCACGACGCTTAATATAACAAAACCAAAACATAAAATATAACATAACTATATTTATATTTTATTTGAAATGAAGCATTATATTACTGTAAAATTAAAACTTATTTCTGGAGTCTAACTTGGCTAAGCTGTTACAACTATTTTTTTTATTTAAATACGTGGATAAATTTCAACAAAGACATACATGTCATACCCTAGACAACATAACACGATCCGAATGTTTGTAAATGTAATATATCTTTTATAAACCTTTTACAAACGCATATATCAATATATATGTACCTAAGCCATTAAAAACGGTTTTTACTTTTACATTGTCCAATCAAAGACAATAATCTGGAATACTTCGTTATTCTTTCAAGCATCTTTAAGGAACAATGTCATTCGCTTTTTTTTCTTCTGAGTGCAAATAACAGGTTGTGGTTTCTACATTAGAAAATTTTATAATTTATTTAATATTTGGGCTTCAGGTGTAATGGGCATCGTTTATTTATAGGTAATTAATTCAAAGTGTATCATATTTGTTATTGTTTAATATAAGATTGATTTCTCAGGAAATGTGTTTTTAAAAATTTGTTTATAATTTTATTTTAAAATGATATAAATTAAAAAGTTATCGTTGCGCCCGGGTAATGTCAATATGCTGTATCTCCAAAAAGCTATTTTGTTTTTTTTATATTTATTTTATTATCCTCGAAAAATATAGTAGTAAACTTAAAATTCGGTAAAAGTTTATGGTAAAGGTTTCATTGAGAATTAATTTGAAATGATTAAAAAATACATGTATGTGAAATATTTGATTTTTACAAACATTTCAAATTATTTCTCTACCAAACATTTCACCAAATTTTTCACAATTATTGTTTGAAGAAAATAACAAAGTTTGAAAAAAATAAAGGAATTCATCTCAAAATTAGTTTTGTGGAGATACAGTGTATTGACACATGATGCGACGCACGTGGTACGGATAGCTGCCGGAACTTGAGGCCAATAAACTGCATTTCGAACAACCTGCCTCTTGCACGGCAATGTGATGGCAAAACAGCGTATTACAAAAGTGTTCTTTCTGGCAGTTACAGCATTGTGCCATCGTCCATTTCTTGGGAAGTAACCGCAATAAACAAATAAAACTAAGTTCATATGATGTAACTAGATTAAAATTGATTGTCTAAAGCCAAAAAGGTTTATCTATAGATAAAGTTTGTTCACTTTGGTAGTCTGACAATTTAGATCATGACTTTAACTTGAAATTTTAACACGTTGTCCGGACAATTATACCTGTATCTTTATCTGAGACTAGATACTACCAATATAGATTCGAAATTAAGCAAATTATTTTTGTTAAAATATTTATTTTGTTTGTACCTATTAAGTTTTGTTATTTTGATACTTCATTTAATAATCGTTTTATATTTTAATATTGCATTTATTTTGTTACGTTGCTATTTATCTTTGACAAATAATGACACCATTATTTGTAATTAAAATTGTGCCAGGGCTATTAATTTGTATATTTACAAAGAATATTTTATATTGTGTGATTATTTTATTAGTTGAATTTAACTACTTTTTTCAAATAGAAAAATTTTAATAAATATTTTTGGATTGACTTTTTCCAACAGTTATTTTGAGAGTAGTAATTAATTAGCCTGATTTTTTTCTAACACACAAGTTAAATAAATCTACTTCAGTTTTGGATTTTCCAAGAGGGAAAACATTCACAAGAATAATGTTAATAATAAAATTCAATAAGAAAAAATTAATAATAAAAAACTTACCTCCTTTTATAAAGTTACAAAACTAATATTCATAAACTATATCCTATTATTCTGTGAAATTATAATCGTGTTTTTCTTATTCAAACAATACTGATTATCAATTTATTTTCTTGAGAAAACTAGTTATTATAAAATATATGTTATAAAAAAACAATGTTTGTTTGTATCCAATTTTTTTTATTTCAACTTTTTTTAAATAAACTGATTAAAAAATACATTTTTTTCTTATTGTAATCGAATTACCATACAAAAATGCTCGATCGAGTTCCAGGAACACCTGGCATAAAACATAATATTGCTATTTATCTGATTTATGTTATTGGTGACCAGAATGTTCGGTGGAAACTTTTTAAGTGTATGAATATTGAGTACAAAATTTTCATCGGATGTTAATTCCTCACATGATAATTCATCATGTCTCGAAGCGTCGAAAACTGACAATTGGGGTTTTTAACCTTAAGTTAGGTTAGGTGAGGTAAGGTTAGGTAAGGTTAGGTTAATGTGAGTTATGGTGTGATGAATTATCATGTTAGGAAGTATCGTGTCTGAATAAATTTACTACGGGAATTCAGACGCTGAGATCTCATAGTCCGATTAGACATGGAACCTATGTTATTATTTTAGCAGTCATGTCAATTATGAAGAAGAATAAAACCAATAAACCAGTATAAATAGATTGGAAACTGTGTAGGGTTGCACGAAACATCGAACTATTAAGCTATGATATATTATATATGGCTTTTAAACATCACGATTATATATTATATATAAATGAATGTTTCTTTGTTTGTCCCTTATTATTTCCTATGTCATTTATCCGATAACGAGGAATTTATGGTAAGTTGTTGAGTGCACAATGTGTCTATCCATAATGGTGAGTTCTAGCGTTATGATAATTGTACAATAAGTGGCGCGCGAGTTGTTTGAAAAATGTGAGTATTTCATATAGTGTAGAATGGGAGAACGGAGGGGGAGGGAATCCGGGATAGGGAGTGAGGGAAGAAGGAGAGGAGCTTTGCTGGAGGGGGTTCAAGGGATGAGGGATGAGGGAAGGTGGGGATGGTGGAAGGAGGCGAAGGACAGGGAATAGGGCGGGAACAGGCCCCAATGGGAAAGGACCCATAGACGAGTGGCGACGAAGGTTTAAGGGTCGAGGAAGGGGCAGAGGAATTATTCAAAGTATATTCAAAGGAGACATAGTAACGGTAGGGGATAGCAGGGGATAAACTTGAAAAAAATCCAAGTTTCTTATACGGCATCTGTATGTGGCCCTCTCACATGTCGGAAAACCTTCTTATTTATTTGTGTAAGCATCAACCAAAAAATATTGTATGTCAAAAAGAACTATAATCAATTAATTAAAACACAAACTCTTTCTTTCAGTGGAATGTCAACGCACGCCGAGTACTCGTTAGTATTATTATAAAATAGAACTTTTTGTGATATAATTTTACTAACAAAATTATTATCCGATTGCGAATACTGTGGATATAAGTTAATTGGTGAAAATGGTAAAAAATAAAAATAAACTGGAATTTCTCATTACAAATAGACTGCATCAATTTCAATAAATTTATCACATATCTAACAATCATCGCTTTACAAACGTCAATATTTTTGTTATCAAATCAATGTTTTGGTCACATCCCTATTGAGGGTCGTAAGGTGTATAATTTCGGTAGATATTATCTCCCCGGGCAATTGACTAAGTAAGTACTGAGCATGTTAATATTTTGGAGTCAAATGGTTTAACCAATTACCCCTTAACTTAAGATTGGAAACAAACTATAAAAAATTCAAAAGGTTAATTAAAACAATATATCAATAACATATTACAATCATTGTGACTGTGACTTTGGAAATCCCTTTACTTTTATACTCTTTTTTATTTTCTCTCTTCTTCTTCTTTTATATCTTTTCTTTACTCAATTCTGTTTCACGTATAATGTATGATATACATATATAAAAAAATTAAATATTATAATTTTCATTATCCTTACTACACATTTTAAAAATATATGTTGAATTGTTTTTCGCTGCTCCACCTTTTTTACACGAGCATTGCTCAAAAAAAAGGTGAAACACGATATTTAAAAAAATGTATTAAAAATATATATATACAATGTATAATAACTGTATTTGTAAAAAAAAAAAAAAAATTATGCCCAGAATCGCGGCATAGAAATAACTACCCACTTAACGGTAATCACTTAATTTTGAGTTATTATAATGGAATTATAATGTATGTATTTTAACAGCTTTGGTGCAAAAACTCATCTCGCTAAATATACAGGAGCTGTACCACCAATTGGCAATTATGTACCTACTTACCAAAGTACTCGACTGATGATACTAAATAGGTACAATCTCCCCGATATAAAACCAAAAATCAGGCAATTTATTTTTATTTTTATTTTTTAACTGTTGCTTTTGCTTAATGAGTTAAACATGATAAAATTTCGCTGCATTTGTATTTGTGTATTCAAATATATTTTGGATGTTTTATTGGTGCCTGCTTCGCTGAGTTTTGAACCCATGACCTTTGCACTGGTGTCAAAGATCTCGCCGCTCAGACGCATAACTCATTAAGGCGATTCACCATGTCATGTGACATTTTTGAATCGAGCCGCTAACAATAAAGGTAGATTCAGACTGGACGACGTACGTACGCATCGCTACGCCAAACAATGCTTAGCAACCCATACATTTTCTACGAAAATGGCCACAGACATCGCACGTCGCGATGCGTGTGGCCAATGTGATTCTAAAACATAAATTTTCATTGAAAATATATGGTTACTAAGTAGCCCAGATATTGTTAGGCGTAGCGATGCATACGTACGTCGACCCAGTCTGAATCTACCATAACGATCCTTCTTAAAACCAGCCGCCTGTAAAAAAGTATATTTTATTGTATTTTGCGAAGTGCAGCCTTTTTTCATTGTATTAAAATATTTTGTAAAGAACTTAATTTGCAAAGTTGTACGACTAAACCATATCCAAAAATGTTCTGAACTTTAAAGAAGTTTTCATATAGGACTGAAATTTTCTTTTGTCTTATGAAAAACGCCCGATCAAAGGCCAATGTGTCCATATGTAATTAAAATATCTGAAATATTTCTAAGCTATCAAATTTTCGAACCAAAAAAATATGAATGAGTATCAATTCTCTTCTTAACAACTTCAGATGAAAAGATGAAAATAAATTCTCACAACATTACAATCTTTATAAGTTGCTTTTATGAATAAATTTATTCCTTAATTATATTATTAATTATTAACTCAATCACATCATTAAAAAACATATTAATTTTGGTCTTGGGAAGGTGTGCGGCTTCCCATAAAGATGTTTTGAATAATATTCTTTACGGACATTAAGCAATTATTTTAATGAATCATGACATTTATGTTTCAATTTAAGTACTGCCTACGTATTGATTAAAAATCACACCTTTACAATTGAATTGTTTTATTTATATATTAAAATTGTGCTCTAGGTACAATGGGTACCACAAAATTATTAATTGAAAAATAAAACAGACGAAACTTCATAATCAGAATTTGATTCAGTTTAATCTACGATGTTAATTTGAGATATGGATAATATCATTATTTATGGTATGGAAAAGCCAGCATGATAACACTTTATACACAGTGTTCACTGTGAACATGTAAAAGTAATTGTATATACATAAACATTGTTATATATATATATATTTTTTTTTTTTAAATAATTTGTTCCTACGATCGCGCTTCTACTGCCTTCGTCTTATGTTTTTTTTCTATAACTTAGGACTTGCTGGAACAATTTCATTACTTGGTTATTCTTCTTTTTTATCTAATTGTTTTTACATAAACTTTTCATACACATAAAATATAATAGTGTTAAGCAAAAGTGAGTAATGGTAACCCATAAAGGCGTAAAAATAAATGACAAATAAAATACCAAGTCTACGGCTGTTCCTTGGGGGATTCCAATAAATTGTTAATATTTTTACGTGTTTGTTACTAATTAATTAGGTACCTTCCATCTCGTGACCGGACAACTCGATAAAGGTTACACTACATCACTCCTTTGAAAAGTATTTAAAAGTTATGAAAAAAAAACTAGATTAAATAGGTTACGTCAGGTTAGGTTAAATTTTCATATGGGTGCCGAAATGAGTTTTGTTGGGTTGCCATGGAACCCTTCCATCACTGTGTAACTAAATGTTGAAATATGTCAAGATAATCTATGTTCAGAAAGAATTTAATTGCCTAAGTTTTAATATTGTTAATGCAATCAAACAATATTTTAGAACGTGAAGGTCTAATATGTACCAAAATTAAGGGTTACGCATTATTTGATTTATTTCAAATCAATGCATACCGACCGAGTGTATTTTTTTTTAATTGACAGCTTAACTAACAGGCGTTAGACGATCTCAAGATGACAAGAAACCTTACCTGCTCACAATTGTTTAGCCTCTTGAAAATGGTTATTATAAAATATTCTAGAAACTAACTGACACAATACGTATATTCTTCTTTCATCTCCATTTAAATTAAAGAAATATATATTAAATACATATGTTATGAATACTTTCAATGGAAATCATAATGATTGACTTCACAAGATCGGCATCTGGAGTCCTGTGATTATTATAAGTGTTGTATTGGTTGTACCTTACCAAAAATAAATTGGGTTAAGAAGAATTTTGAATCACTGTAGTTAACATTCTCCCAAATGCCCTCAACACAACATTCGCAAAAATAACAAAGGCATCCTTGAGGAAGTTAATTAAATAATACGTGCGACTTTTTACCGTGGGTTCGACGTTCAATACGAGAGACGATGCGACAAATGACGTGTTACTCTTAAAAAATCTTGCCTTGCTTTATAACGACTGAATGAATTCATTCACGAGATGTTCAATAAATTAATGAGAAATTTATACAAAATATTCCCACACTGATGAGCTGGTTTCTTTGATTTACAGAATGTACTCGTCTGGTTTCGAATTTAACAGCAAAAACTTGCATTTTTAAATGTAAACCAAGAAAGATCGTGAGGAAAAATTTCGCTATCGGTACAACGATCTCATTCAGAGCAAAATGCACTTCTCTTTTGTTGCATCCATTATTTAATAAATAATTTGTTTTCAAGTTTTATTTCACTGTTATTAGCCAAATCTTCGATCAGGCTTTCTTCGGGTTATTATTTATGTTGTGAAGATTTATCTTCGCTGTGCAGCATACATTTTCAGCTTTAACCTTTATATGAATCAGATTAAGACGGACGCAAAAATGCAAACAGAATTTATTTATTTCATGCATATTTTTGGAAATAAGTGCTGCATTTGACAGGCTACCGTTGTTTATGGAATTATTTAGCATTGATTGGTCTGTATGACTTCTTTATTGGTTTTGGAAATTTGATTGCATTACTGAAGGCGTGGTTTCGTGGAATATGATTTTACGTTGTGATAAGGACTCTTACACTTGTTTGCATGTTGAATACGTAATTCAGTACACTTTTAACAAATTAATGATGACAGAATGAAAATGGACCTTTTATATTTTGATACATGGACAGAATTATTTAGCACCCAATCTGTGTTCTTGAAAATTTTCAATGCGAAACTGTCTTGCCAATGTTATGTTCAAATAGGGTCAATAATTCTTTCAAAATTAATATTTCGAACAGATTATTTCATACACGATAGGAAACTACTGTCAAAAACAACCAATTATTGGGCAAATCAATAACTGAAATACAATTATACCTACCAACCTGAAAATTTTGTCAAATATTTTTGCTTTATTGAAAAATGTACTTTATATTATAATTAAAAAATATTTGTAAACTAGTCTATCTCGACACAGGAGTTCCTAGTGAGACAGGAAAGGCCAAAAAAAAATGTAAACCTTATGATATAGATTCAATAAACAAATAAAATAAAAATAAATAAAAATTTAATCAATGAAGAAGAATCGAATTGTTCATTTTTAAACGAAAACAAAAAAGATTGTAATATATTCTTGTAGTATATAAATTCCAATGATTTAAAATAAATAAAATTAAAAAACGTAAAAAGAATGGCACTCAGCATGCATTTATAAACAACGATAAATACTTACAGCCAGCGAAAGAATGCAGATAGTGATAGAATGCGAAAATGCTCTAGGATTCCATGGACAGCCAGACGCACAAATGAGTCCACTCTGGAAGAGCTATGCATCCACAATCGACTTTCAACTAACTATCTGCCTATATTTAAGATACTTTGGCCATATTGCTCGCCAAACTGAAGAACTCTATCTTGGAGAAACACATAGTCACTGTCAAAGTGGAAGACAGAAGAAACAGGTGAAGGTCACCAGTGGTTCTCCTCGCAGCGCAGATCCGCGAGGAGTGGAGGAGCCTTGTCCGCCATGGAAATTGAAGTAGGGGTCTCGATCCTCAGCAATAAGGAAACTGACTCTTAAAATCTGGACATTTCAAAGAATAAATTGTAAAATAACACCTATGGGTATATGCAGGAAACTCCATTAATGGAGGACTGAACGTGATTTGAGCCAACAAAAATCTGTCCACTGAAGTGAAGCTAGCAGTCCACAATGGAGTGCTGTTATCTACCCAAATGTATGGCAGTGAAGCATGGAACTAACTTGCAGAGAAACGATAAAAGATATGAGATCCCTGAGGCGTATGTGTGGTAAAACCATGTAGATCGTGTGAGGAATGTGGAGATCCGAAAAGAATGCAAGGATGATGTCAGCGTAATAAGTAAGATTAAGAAAGGCACGCTTAGATGTTTTTTTTTTTTTTTTTTTTTTTTTTTTTTTTTTTTTTTTTTTTTTTTTTGTTTATTCCAGATCTCGGGGAGGGTGGTGCAATCCCACGAGCTCCATATTATACATATAACATATCAAATTAATATAACAAATATATATATTGTGAGATACTGCATCCATAGTGAAAGAAAACAGAATGAAAGTAATACAGAAACAACATAAAAATATTTTTTTTTTTTACAAAATAAAAATAAAATTATATATATATTTTTTTTAATCTATGACAACAGGAGTTTTGGGCATGTTGAGCGAATGATTGATGAAAGAAGTGTAATGAGAATTTATGACGCGAATGTGAATGGTAGAAGAAGTCGAGAAGGCCCAAGGAAGACGTGGCATGATCAAGTGAATCAGATACTTAAGTCGAGCCATGTCAAGAGTCAGAATAATAGAAGAGTGTATGTTAAGATGTATGAATGTGAATGAGGCAAGGAGTGTGTGCCAAGACCGAGTTGTTTGGCGGTCCGTCCTCTCTGCCTACCCCTGCGGAGAAACGGCGTGATGGTTAGTTAGTTAGTTTAGTTAGTTAAAATAACACCACTTTGACCGGTCAGTGGCCGAGTTGGCATCGCGTTTAACTCCCACCCATGGCGTTCCGTGTTTAATTCCTCCTAGCTAACACAAGCAACATTTTTCGCATACTGTGGTGGTACTAGAAAATTTTCAAATATTGTCAGGTTATTCGTAACCGGGGAACAAATTTGTCTTTCATTAAAAATAAAACTTCATAAAATAAAATTCAGGTGGGCACGCCGGTATTAGAACTCGCATCCTTCTGATTAGTATTCAAGAGCCGTACACCTCTCAATAACAATATTAATAAAATAAAGAAAGGCATTTACGAAAGCAAGTACTTTAAAAACATTACCTTAAACACCTATCTGCATAGTAATGACTCTGAAACTTGGTGTTATTTTGAACAATATTTGGGCCACTTCTGGCTCACATCAGATACTGAAAACGTATGTCATTATATCCAAGTTTACGAGGTTCGAAATAAATCAGGTAGGCATTACGCATAATTCGCCACTTGGCTGGTAATGACTGGTTCCGGACCTCAGGTATTGCGAACTGAGAGCTACAAACAAAGGCTAATTACAAGGCGGTCACCTGTTACTGATTTTGAGAGCACCAATCGATTCGGAACTGATTTACGATTTTTATTCCTTGAAAGTTTTCAAATAGCAGGGTTGATAATATAATCAGATACTTCTGAAATTTTTCATTTTTAAATCGAATTCTAGACCCACTGACTATGTTCTGCATATAAGTGAAAATTGATTTCGGAAGATTATTATTTTATAAATATTGTAATATTTTAAAAAAAATTTATAATTCATTAATACCGTTGGTCGTATATAACATAACACATTTTTCAAATCATGTAAGCATACAATGAGAAAATTTTTATTTTGAAATACGATCATTTTATTCGTAAAAACGGTTAAAAACGGAACTGAAATTCTTACGAACAAATTACCAGGGTTTCAATGTTTATTGGCGGGAACATAATTTGTTGGTATACGTAATTTCGTACGTATCCCAACAAATTATTCTTACATTTTCCCGCCATAAAATATTGAAACACTGTTAATTTGTTCTTAAGAACTTCAGTCCCGTTTTTAACCGTTTTTACGAATAAAATGATCGTATTTTAGAATAACATTTTTCTCCGTGTAGAGTGCTATAAATCAATAAATTATCTAGCAAACCTGCTTTTGAGAAGGTTAATGTTAAAGTTAGTTCTGTTTATCTATTTATTTACGATAATACAAAATAATGTGTTTCAGATATGTTTGTAGCTATGTAAGGACATAATGCCTGTATAATTATTTCATTTATTGTTGTAACATTATTTTCTATGGAATGAATTTCCTGCTTACAAGTTACTTGTAGTAGCTTAGCGCGTACAAATTATAATTGTATGCAATTTTTTATACAATAAAAATAAAAAAATAAAATCTTTACCCTTGTTTTATTTAAAATAATTTTAAATTATAAAGAATAAATTAACCATTTGGCGATTGAGGATTTTTATCGAAAATGCGAAACCCATAGAAATACCATGTATTCCCGTTTCTATAAAATGCTTCCACACAGCACCCCTAAAGTCGACATTCTTGCATTCGTTCGCAAAGCAATAACATACTTGTGCAATTTAAAAATAAATTTAAAAAATAATTTTTTTAAATAATTGACGATACATGGCTAAGATTTGAAAGTCGCGGTTTCAAATCCCAGTGATATTTTGTTTGATTAATCTGTTTCATTTTACAATTTATTAATTTAATATATTAGATTAATAAATTGTAAAATGGTAAATTGTAGAATGGTAGAAATTATCTACCATTCCAGAATGGTAGATAATTTCAATATCGCCCTGGAGAAAGACCGCTATTTAGAATTGAAATGTTGCTTGAAGTGACCAGATCTGAATATACAGGAACTTCTCTACCTTCCTCTATAATCTGCAACATCTATTTCCTCATCTCTTTACCCTTCTCACTCCCTTCAGCCCCTCAAATAAACCAATTTTTTGTTTTGGTGATTTATGGTATTTTATTATGACATTTAATTAGGTTTGATTAGGTTCGTTAAGTTTAGGTTAGGTTAGATTAGGAGGTACCTATCTAAACTTCACAAAGTTTTATCATTATTCACTTCGAACGCTTATAGATCTAACTTTTACAATGCATTTGTCAAAACGTTTTAGAAAATCATTCACTTCCATTTTAAAGGGCCAATGGAATTAGATCTCCTAAAGAGGGTTCCTTCAGAACAACAATCAGTTCCTGTTGGTAGGTATATATCTTAAAATTATACCAGGATTTAAAATTCGACATATAAAAGTGAAAATAAATAAAATCTGATATTATAAAAAGTGATTTGAATTGCAACATTTGACTACCCCAGGAAACGTCCAAAAAGATTCAATATTTGAAAAAAAATCCCAACGTAGAAAGAATCAAAAAACCATTATTTTAATGCCAGTGTTATAGTTGAAAGGTTAATGCAACAACGGCCCGGTCCAAAGGTAATTCTCCGTATTCTGATCTGCAGGTCACGAGTTCGATACGCGCCGATTACACCAAAAATCATGTGTTGAATTTTCTTTGTGTGTTTACCGTCTTCTGTCTGAATGATTTAAAACGATTTTGACGAAATTTTTATGGATTTCATTCGTAAAATTATATGGTTCGGCTGTAAATCATTACACTAAAATTTACTTTACAAGTGACCTTTGAACTTAGAGCAGCGATGTTATTTTAAAGTGAGGCACTAATCATGCTTTCGCTACCAAGATTTTGAAAGTCATACTGTAATATATTAAATAAAGTGTAGGTTTTTTATGTACAGGTGTTTATTTGGGAATTCCTAAATGGCCAAAGAGGACGGATCACGCATTCATTCCTTTATATAATCACTGCAAGCATTATCGTACCTATCGTACCTACTCGTACCCTTTCTTCCAGAAATTACACATATCTTCTGCTTTTTCACATTAACCAAACACAGGAGGCCCTGAGGATAATAATTTCGTTAAGAATTTTCTCCACCACCCACCGGGTGTTGGAGAAATTTGAAAAATAGATTTTACTAAATTGTTGCTGTCACTGTTGCACTCACTCACCGGATATTGAGCGAAAGGGACAATGCACCTCGGGCTACTAATACCTAACTAAAATCGAGGTTTTGTATTCCCCACTTTTCTCCTCTAAAAGTGGACTGATTTTTAAATTTTTTTTACCAACTACATAAGAAAAAACTATTATATGTCTCTACGTTTTGCTTTTTTTTTTAAACATTGTCTAGTTTGTATACTGATCGTCTTTTGACGGCGTTTAAACCAGTCAATTTTATTGATTTTTGGAAGGTAGTAGTTGATATCTATTTTATTTAAAAACAATATTTTCTGTAGGGTTAAAATCCAGAGAGATAAATAGGGAATACGTTTGTATGGAAAAATCACCGCCTGGTATCCCCTTAAAGGGCTGTCATTCTTGAGAGAGAAAGATCTTGAAGAAACACAAGGGTGGTAAATCGTACCACAGCCGAGCTGTTGAACTCAAGAACAAATCACAGAAACAGCCCGTTCTCTCATGGCAAATAATGTCAACCTCACGTATACTGGACGCGCGTTTGGCGTATTTCCCGGCTATGCACGGGTTCTGAAGGATTCGTTGACGCTATTTCGGAGCATTTTTTCATTGACATACCGGTAGAACAAGGACAGCATTTCCACCTAACTTCTGTACTCTAATAATGGCAAACTGTTTTTTTATTAAAAATTTTGGGGCACAGGAGCAGAGTTGGCTGTCAAATTTAGTATGGCACACTTGTGATTAGTTCAGGGTCAGCAGTTTTTTACTTAAATTTTTAATGTGAAACATTTGAGCCCTTAATCCGAATACTGCTATATCCGAGAATATACATGTTAAATAGTTTAAAAAACCGAAACCAGTTATGTTGTATTACATTTTATATTTAAAATACACACACACACACACACAATTCCCTCTCTCCTTCCATAATATACTAACTTAATTTAGGTATAATGTGTAATTTTTTTATTTTTTTTTACTAAATTATAAGTTTACAAGGTATAACAATGTTGATAACAATAAATTACAAAATAAGTTTTTACAGATTTTTTTTTAGATTTTTTTATTGTGTCTCTCCCATAGAAGCGGACGCTTGTGTTTAGAAGAGGAGCGAGTGTCAGAATGAAAATTATTTTGTACCTATAATTAATTATGATGTTGAAAATTATTACTTGGAATTTTGAACTTAAAAACACGTTGATAAATAGATAGTTAGATATGTTAATTATGATGATAAATTCATCATTCATTTGTTTTTACATTGAATTGCTCTTTAATCGCTTTTATTAGACATTTGTCGTCTTCAATTTTCGTTATCGTTTCCGGTAAACTGTTGAAGTATTTTTTTCCTAGGTATATGTAATGCTGTTATGCAAATGTGGTGTTACATTTTTGTGATGGAAATATATGTTTTTGACGAGTGCGGCTTTCAGTTAAAATGCTGTGATTTTTTTTTTCTTTTATTAATTGAATTAATATATTTTTTCGGACTAGATTATTGAATTTTAACACTTTAAATTTAGTAAGGCGCTTATTTTTATAATATATCATATATAACAGCGGCATGTCATTGGTACCTATTATTGTATTATTTTAGATAACTTTGTAACTATTTTCTTCCGTTTGTTTCTGCAAAATAAAATAAAAAAACGTAAATAAACGTACAATTCTTGATAAATACATTAAAAGTGGTAAAAAAAGCATTTAAATTAGTATTCAATCAACAAGTCAAAATAGGTAGTTTTTTTTGGATACAACATTATTCGGGGTGAGGACTCATTTATGAAAAACATGGAATTTCGCTTTATGGGTTGATCTCAACCAAGATCCCACTTGGGACTATTGCGCGGTAATGAAAAAACATAGTAATAAAATACACTACCACGTTCTTCTTGGTTTTAAATCTTTATAATAATTAACTTTTATTAATGTCATAATTTTAATTTACTCGCAACGTTTGCAATTCAATTTCTCACACGTATTATATTGAAAACTAATCAAAAGCAATAACTTAACTCAATTCCTTCCTGCCTCATTGAAAATATTACTATTAATAATTACTCTCTGGTACTTATTAATATTTTACGACCATTTCGTGATTCGTGGCTGTAACAAAAGGCTCTTATTGATGAGTTAATTCAAACCATATTCTGAAATGTACGATTAGAGAATTCCACCGCCAAATTATTATCGTGATTTATTTTTGAGGTATTATGCCGTATATTCAGAAAGCAGTAAAATATCGCGAACTGTTATTAAAAAACTCGTTAAAAATCATCAATATTCTAGACGAAATCATCTCATATATGATTTTGTTCAACAACGCAAATTTTGGAGGCGGGTATGGATGCCACCTCCCCTGACACCATACGTTAAATAACCGAAGCCTCTGCCATAAGTCACCCCAAGAGCTACTTGAATAACTTAATTTCTGGAAACAATGACATCCAGAATCCTACCCCTCCTTCATACCCTTTCCTTCCCAGAACCGATTCTCCTTCCTTTCCCCTCAAAATAGATTAATAATATGTTATAATACAATAATATATTTTTTTACTTTTATGTTTAAAAAATGTGATTATCCAAAGGTTTGGTGTCATTTTAAAATGGGACAGTACTTTTGAATGAGAAATTTTTTAGCATTCCGAATTCAAGAATGAGGTTGTTTTCAGTGCGGGTTCACATGTTAAGACGATAGACTTCGCTTTTCGGCCCATACAAAAAGGACGCCCGGGAAAAAACACTTTTCTACATCGAAAATTGCACAAAATGAATATATTTTTTTATACTGCCTTCTAGAGGGTAAAAACTATGTCGGTATGTTTTCGAATTTTCTATGCGTTTCGTATTAACGTAAACATTTACTGTCAAACATGTACGATTTATCAAAAAATATTATTTAAGGAAAAAGTGCTGCTAACTCAACTCTCATACAGAATTATAAAATTATAAAAAGCTACCGACGTAGCTTCTTTTTTCTAAAAAATATTTTTTTTTTTAAATTTCAATTTCGTGAAAGTTTCGGTGTAGAAAAGTGTATTCTCCATAAACCCCTTTTCGAGCGATTTCTGTAGGTAAATTTGAGCGTTGTCTCATTCGCACATTTCGCATTCGCATGTATTGTAAGTGTGCGTGAGCTTATTGTGAGCGGGACAGAATGACAGTCGAGGGTGTTCCGCGTGTGGTTCAAAGTCTAGCCTCTTAACAATGTCTCTTTATAATTATTATCTTTGGCAATAAATTATATGAATACGACAATATAATATCAATATTATATAAAGTAACTTTAATTAGGCACGTACCATAACTAGGTACTGTAAAATGTAGAAAAATAAATTATTTGATTTGTGGAAGAATTCCTTCCACCTCATCTCATGGATCTGAAGAAACTTGTTTAAAAAAAATGTTTACATTTTTATAATTTAAAATTGAGTTCTATAAACTGAACTTGATAATAGTATTAAATAAACTCTTTTTAATTTTATTCGATATTTTTGTTATATTATTCACATTATAGATAATTAACCTAGGTACTTGATAGGTTAACAGGTAGTAAGTAGTTTTCTTTCTAAATAAAAAGTCTTCGTAAAACGCATTTTTTACATTTGTTTAAATTAAATTATTGCATGGTTACAGTACCTATTACATAAGTCTATAGAATATCAGTGGGTAATTTCGCCTGAGATGTAAAAGGTTCTTAAAACTCAACCAATGAATATAAGAGTACAATAAAATATATAAATTTGTTTTAGACCACTTTAATTTTAATTTAAATTATGGCGAGCCACAAAGTTAATGCTTATTACGAACATGGAATATAAGAGTAATTAAAAGGAAATAAGGTGAGGAGAGATAAAGAGAAGTTTTAAAATCAAGAATTGCATGGTTTTTTTACCCCAGAAATATGTCTTTTTTGCGACATTTCAACACTATCTTAAATAAACAATACGCAAACGACACGTATAAAATATATCGTAGGTATGTTTTTTTATTATTTCAGAAACGGCACGTTAGACTGTACGACGAACGCCTTTTGCATTTATCTGATTATTTATAATAACGTCTCCATTGAACTAAGCAACGCTTAGAGCTTCGTGGCGTATTATTAACTGCGACAACTATTATTGATGGCGGATTGAACCTCTGAACCCAACGTAATGAAAATTGCACCTACCTCACTATCTCACTTACACTTACACGACTATGAAACACAATCATGGATGCTTTCTTTGGATCCACTGAAGAAACGTATCCTTAGAAGTGTGTTGTGGGAGTATCCATAGCTGTATGTTTCCTTACGCCCATCGTTCACGTAGCTATTTACAAGCGACTCTACCGATACCTGTCATACAATTTTGCTAGTGCAGCGCCTAGCGGCGATTTCAAACACTAATAATAGTATAGAAAATACAGACGAGCGGCGATCGTGTCGCTTGAACGTAGCTCCATGGAAGAACGGCGTTACTTCTGGTGAAATCGACTAAACATGACTTTACGCAGAAACGGGTGGACCTTTTGATGGAGTCCACTGTCTTAGTAAACGGATTGCGCTCTTTAGAACACAGACGTCCGATGGGAATGTTGCCCTTATTTAATCGGTATTCCAATGGAAGAGGCTCCGAGGATTTAGCGTTATTTATCCCTTCGGCACCAGTGCATAGTCGTTAATTTGTACGTGTTTGACATTTGCCATATGAGAACGGATCGTTTCTACGTTATTCTCGAGAGTGCCCCAGGGCCTGCTATGTAGAGTTAGTGTAAAAAAATGTTCAAATATCGAAATTCTTTCTTGAACTGGTATTGTAATCGTGATTTATTTTTGGGTTATTTTACCGTGTTGCGCTACCTCTTTCTTAGGCCAACGTTTCAGACAACATTACAGTGTTCATCATTGTGTGTAATGATGTTGTACCTAAATCTTGAAAATCTCAAATTATATCTGGGATATAATTTTTTTTAATTATTTAATTATTGAAGAAGAATATAATATTTAGTATATAATAAATCAAAACGATATATGAAACTGAATAAGATATAGAAAATAAAAAAGGTAACGGTCGCTATGGGAAATCTAACCCAGGTTCATACTGGGACAATGGCAAGTAACACACTTACTTATAATTCATACACAGTACCATCTACAATGTGACCTTAGAACGAGGTACCCCAGTAAGGTCACATTTTTTTATTTATTTATTTTTTATTGAAATTTTTTTGATACAATGGTACATAAAATAATAAAAGGTATATGAAATACTTAAATATAATATTGTATAAACAAAAAAATCCCACAAAGGCAAATGCCTAAGCGTGGGTATAATATTGAATTTATTATAATTTTATGGTTAATAGGAGATTTAATAATTAAGTATAATTTTAGGTATAAAAAGAGTAACTGTATAAATGCCTTAAAACAAGCAAAGTAACAGTCTGTGTTAAAAGAGAATTAGTGTTAAAAGCGTAATTAAAAAAACAAACACGTAGCAAGCAATGTAATATTTATACTTTAAAAGTTGTCTGATGATAAATATAATTAACGGCTTTGTTAAATCTTATAAGAAAAAAATATCTGTTTCAGTGTTTTTTAGCCAGGTTTTGATATATTTTTTGTAAGATTTAAGATTTTGACACGTGGGCGCTTTAAATGTTGCACGTAATGAATTATGCATTTTTGGAGCAATAAAACTAATATGCCTTAATCAACTTTTGTAAAAATTATTATAAAAAAAATAACAAAAATATATTCTTATTTTTTTTACCTTCTTTGATACCAAAACCGTTAAAAGCGTTTTAAACATGGAATAAGTTGTATTAAAAATGTTAATATCATTTAGATATTTATTTGCTAAACTATGTAATAATTTGTTTGTAAACGGTGGCATTGAAAAAGGTCCTTATGTGCGTCGAGTTGGTACTCTTATATTGACTAGACTTAGTCATCTGAATTTACAATTGTAAAAAATAACATGTAAATAAATATACCTCTGTTATGTAAATGAAGCAAGGTCGCGTTCCAGATTCCAGGTTCTATTGTCTATCTCAATAAAACGCGTATGGTTAGTTAGGCAGGCGTCGGGTGGAAATGCAATCCTTGTTCTACCGATATTTCAATGGAAGATGCTACGAGGAACTGGCGTCATTGATCACCTCGGCACCGGTGCATAGTCAGGAAACACGCCAAACGCTCGCCCAACATATGTATACGGTTGACATTTGTCACGTGAGAACGGGTCGCTTCTACGACTCGTTCTTGAGTTCAACAGCTCGGCTGTGGAACGATTTTTCGGCCTCTGTGCTTCCTCCTCCCTACAACATGGGACTCTTCAAGTTCACTCCTTTTTTTCCTCAAAAATACCCTCCACGCAGCATGACGTAGGGAAATTATTTTCCTCATAGCCTCCTGTGTGGAGTTAATATAATATATGTATATATAACATAATGCCAATAAAGACTTTAAAAACTATATACTATGCGTTAGGCCAATCGGTTATCACCCACGGTATGATTGGTTGGGGTGGTGCTGCTAAGACTATCATGGACCCTCTCGTCAAAGCGCAAAAAGCCTTAATTAAAGTTATCACAAAAAAAACCTTATAGATTCTCTACAATACAGTTATTTAAGGACTTCGCAGTACTGAACATACAGCAACTGTCAAAATTATATCTATACATTACCAAAAAGACAAGCTAAACCAACATACTGTACAACACAACTACTGTACAAGACATAGACATCAACACATGACTCCGAAGATAAATACCACCTATGGACAAAGACATTACCGTAATCTGGCTCCAAAACTTTCAAATTTAATTGAAAAAGACATTAAAGACATTCACCTGATAAAAAGCGTAAATCTAAAATACAAAATACATACATGGATAGTAAACAAGGGCATTGTATACTGCAGACATATTTTAACTTCTACAATATAATAGCTACCTGTATTAAATTTTATTTCTCTTCTTTTCAAATAATTTAATTTCTTTACATCATCTCTTCTCCATTTTTTCTTTTCTATTTCTCTTATTAATTTTCATTTTATGTTTATTTTTCCAAATTCTATTTATTAATTAATAATAATAATTAATTTTATTCTTTCTTTTAAGAAAATGATATAAAAAATATTAAATTACTGCCAGCTCGGAACAGGCTCATCCTAGTGAGGTGGCATATACCTAAAAAAATGTACTTAAAATGTATTTTTGGTTAATAAATAATAAAAAATATAAAATAAAATATATTATATGGTATTTATTCAGTCTTACATGAAAGATTTCCCATCTTAAAATTGAATTGTATAAAAGCAATATATTAGTTCACTCGCACTTTATGATTTCCTTGATAATGTCATAATTTCCTAAGGCGTCAAGCCTATAAATATATGAATGGACCCCTGTTGGTAGTTGAATGCAGTATCCTCTTTCATCTCGGAAACGTTTACCTAATTTGTTATTTTATGCTGACGGCTTAATTGCGCATCTTATATTTATCATGTAGTCCCATACCTTACTCGTGTGTATAGTGTTTTACGTCTTTGTAAAATGCTTTCTATAATATTTTCGGTCAGGCATTATAATATGTTTTTTGTTTGATCTCGGTAAAATTTCAAAATAATTATTTTTTATTTAATTTATTTATACACGCCCAATTAGGGCTTTTACATATGATAAAATTAAAGTACATTTGATATAATCAAAGAAATGCGTCATCAAAATGGTTGATTGGCGGTCTCTCTATATCTCTTTTTTGAAAAATATTGCGTTGGTGATCTGCGGAATGACCACAACTAGACCACAGATGTCGTTAAAGTGTCCTTATGGATAAAAAAATTAATTTATTGAAATTTGATTGTAACGTGAAAAACGCAACATGCCTAATCATTGTGATTTGAAAATCAGTGTGAATTTTAGTGCAGTCGAATCAACTTGATAACCTAACTTGTATCTGTCAAAAAATATTATTAAATTATGCTTGGTGATTCTGGACGATTCTGTGATAGTTTCTGATAATTTAAAGGCCTCCTACCCAGCAGACGCACTCTATTTCGTACATTGTGTCCATTGCCGATTGCCATTTTTGAAATATATTTTGTCTCCGCGTATTCATCATTCATTTTTTTTGGGTATGATGCCCAGCGAGCTTGGGGTTATTTATACACCATATATACAAAATGTGACAGTTTTTTTAAATTATTCACACAACCATTTCTTCAAACATAAGCATCAATAATTATCAATTTTTATATGGCCTAATTCAAATGTGAGACCCAGTACAAGTTTTGTATGGTAAAACATGACATTAAATTAGCTTGTGCATAATTGAGTTATACATTATAAATTATAATGATTCGTTACCGATAACAAAAACTAATCTTACTATGTGTTATAGCCATAATTGAATAGGAAACGCTTATATGATTACTTGAGCAATATAATTAAAGTCAATATGAATTGGAAGCCTAAAGTCAAATTCGTGCTACTATTTTTCTTACGAGATGAACATATTTGAAAGAACTATTGAGGGTGCCTGACATGAAAATCATATATATCTAGGTTTTGCTCTCACTGCCGGTGGGTATAGTGGTTAATTTGTTTGTTTTTTTATTTATTTTTACAAATCGTATTTGATTTTTACTTTGCCCACGTTACTCATGTGTAGCAAAAATGCTTTGTAGACGGTCCGAAGCTGAGCGAATTGTACAGATACCGAAGATATACCTAAACTAACCTAGGCCCAGGATACACGAGCGGTTCTACCGCCGCGGGAAACCGCCAGTAAACCGCCGCAGACACAATTTACTATGAACGTTGTATGGCCCAGGCTACATGTGCGGTTCTACCGCCGCGGCAGCTCGCGGTTCACAGGCGGGAGAAATTCGACCGCCTCAAGCAGCGGTTCTCCCGCAGCGGATAACCGCCAGGCGTCAGTTCATTCTACACGAGCGGTTTCCCGCCATTGCATCATTTGCTGCGAGAGAGCGTTGTTGATCAGACGTGCCCGTAAATAATTTTTGTGATGACAACATGTTTGATACGGAGCGATTCATAATAGAAATACAAGATCGGCCTGCTTTATATAATGTAAAGTTGACTGACTACGCCAATCGAGAATTAAAGGCAAAATTATGGATAGAGATAGGTAGGACAACAAATGCTGATTCATTGGGATGATTTAGGAGCAGAAGATAAAAACAGATCTAGTGATTATATATATATATATATATATTTTTTATACAACATTAGCTCAAAAATGTTGTAAAAACTGTATAGGGTGGTTTTGTATCGATAATGAAGTACCTATAATGAACATTCTAGATCAGTTCCTACTAACTGGAATATGCTTGAAACTGTTTGGTTGTGCGATGAATTATACGTTAATGAGTATGATGCTAAGTTTAATTCAATATTAAATTAATTAATAATTTTTTAATGTTATTAAAAGTTCGCACGCATTCTGTAGTATGTGAAGAACTTTTGAGGATTATTTCTATGTACACTAAACATTAAATGAAATATTCCTGAAGTTAAACGATTACTTAATATTGCTACCACACAAACACTTCGGCCTTTTTTATTTTTTTAATAACTCTATTAAAATAATCGCTGCGAGAGCAGTGATCATTGGCGGATCCATTTTGAAGAATGAATAAAAGATGAGGAAACCGCAACCCATGTTTGCGGCAGCTCTCTCGAGCGGTTACCCGCGGCGGGCAAAACGCTCGTGTAGCCTGGGCTTTACTAAGCTATCTCATCACAAGTATTTGATTTCTTATCTGCATCCTCAATAGTAATATGATCCGAATAGACGAATAATGAGGTATTATGATAAGTGCGCGCCAGTCTTCAATAAAATTCCAAACTTTAAATCGCTTCTGAAAAGAAATATAACCAGTAATTAAGTTCTACTTACAACCAGTCCAGTAGGCTGGGTAACTACGAGGATTTTTTAATGTTTCAATTCAAATACTACCGTAAATTAAAACGATAGATAACGTCGTAAATTAAAATGATAGGTCATTGAAAAATAAATACCTTACACCTGACACGTAAAACCTACTTGGTTATTTATATTTAAATATTAAATACAAATGAAAATAGGTCGATAGTATGTTTAACAGTAATTAATTACATTCTTGAAAACATTTTGAAAAATATTGTATTCCCTTATTGTGCTGGCGAGTTTGTGATGTGTAGCTTTTATTATACTTAAACGGTTATGCTATAATATATTTTTTTTTCATAAAGTTGCCGGGGTAGTGCTTTGTAATACATTTAATATTTCAGTTAATAATATAGACAAAACAATTCAAATAACAATAAACCGATTTAAAACCGAAAAAATATATTCTTAAAACATTAATTAGGCAAATTTATACTTTATGCAGGATATTTGACTTTTTTTAAATTTAATTTCAAACTGTTTGAAAATGGCCTTCTAAGCCGACACAGCTGTCACAATAATAAAAGATTTAAACACGTGCAGAACTTAATAATAATTTTATTAAATTTAATTTAAATTTATTTATTTATTATTAATTTTCAACGCCCTGATGGGCTTTTACATAATAAGTATATAGTACAGTGATATATATGTAATATAATATATATATATAATACAGTGCTAATAATGTTTAAATAAGAAATATAAACTTATAGCAATTAACATTATAAAAATGGTAGGTATAAAAGTAAGTAAAAAATGTTATATTATAATAAAAGAGAAAAAGTAAAAATAAATTAAACTGGAACCAGTTTTTAAATTGCAGATGGCATAAAAATCATAATATATAGTGTAAGTTAATATTAGAAATTTACAGATGAGTAATATAAGAAAAAGTTTACAATACAGAAAAGCAAAAGAGAGTAACAAGTTTTTACATTATAGATAAATAGAAATAATACAAAAATATGTGCAACAGCTCCTACATTATAAGAATATGCTACGTCAAAATATTATGGAATCTTTTAAATAACAGTAACTAATATTAAACACGTCTGATTTCACATTCTGACATGAATGATTTAATAATTTCATGTTTGTATTGTATCAGCGACACATTCCATACATCTACGTGCGAATACATATTTCCCAAGTTTTGAATTCTCTGTAGTGGTATATTGAATTGGGCCCTGGTCGCAGTATTACTACAATAAAATGGTAGTACTGACCTTGTATTTCTGGCTGGCATATTAAAATTTATGAGCGATAAGAATTCAGGGCTATCAATTATATTATGCAAGATTTTAAATAGAAATATTAGATCAAAAACAATTCTCCTGTCACTCAAATTTAGTAGATTAGATAACCGTAGTAGAAAAGGGTTGTTTTTTTGTTCTTTCGGTATTTTTAGTTTATAATTTAAAAAGCTTAGGAATTTTTTTTGTACTCTTTCTATTGTTTGTGAATGCACGTTATAGTGGGGAGACCATACAGTTGAATTATATTCAACCTGACTCCTCACTAGTGATGTGTACAGAAGTTTTAATGTTTTAATGTTGGTAAAATCTTTAGCCACTCTTAGTACAAAACTTAACATTTTTAAACCCTTCTTTGCAATATTTTCAATGTGTGGTATGAAGCTAAGTTTGGTGTCGAAAGTTATACCTAAGTCATTAATTTCGGAAACAGATTCGAGAATGATGTTATTCATTGTGTAATTGAAAAAAATCGGATTTTTTATTTTAAAAAATCTCATAGTTATGCATTTATTGACATTAAGGTATAGCTTGTTATCGCTACACCACTCAACTAATTTTAACAAGTTTGCCGAGAGAATATAACAGTCGTTCAGGCTTCGAATTACTTTAAGAAGTTTTAAGTCATCTGCGAACATAAGTACGTCGATGTCTTTAAAAATATTACAAAGGTCGTTCACAAAAAAGATAAATAATACAGGTCCAATGTGGGAACCTTGCGGAATACCACTGGATGCAAAAAAATCATACGATGATTCCCCATTAAGTTTAACACTAAGTTTTCTGTTTGAAAGATAGCTTATAAACCAATGCAACATGTTTCCACAAACTCCAGCTTTAGACAGTTTTTCTACAAGAATAGCGTGACAAACCTTGTCGAACGCTTTGCTGAAGTCAGTGAAAATTGAGTCAACTTGAAGCTTCTTCGCCATTGCATCGGAAATGAAATTTTGATATAGAATGTGGTTAGTTAGTGTTGATTTGCCGGTTATGAAACCATGTTGTTCAGTACATATACTATCTTTAAATGAGGTAATTATTTTATCCAGAATCAGTTTCTCAAAGAGTTTTGGAATTGTTGAAAGTATGCATATCGGTCTATAATTAGTTACCTCGTTTTTATCCCCTTTCTTGAAGATGGGTGTTATATAACTATGTTTCCATAGATCAGGAAATATACCTTTCGACAAAGAATGATTAAAGAGTGTGTACAGGGGATAAGCAAGAACGACGACACACTGCTGTAAGAGTAATGGTGGAATGTTGTCGGGACCGGCATTTTTATTGGGATCTAGAAGTTTAATTTGTTTAATAATTTCGTTTAGTTCGATGTGCACATGTGACAGGTTTATATTGAAACTGGGAGTATAGTTAGGTAAGGAAAACTGATTGGGTTGACTTTTATCATAAACGTTCTTGAAGAAGTCTGCAAAAAGATCGACAATATTTTTTATACCATCGGCCTTTCTGTCTTCAAAATACATAGTATTTGGTATATCAGAGTCACCACTTCTTAATGTTTTACTGAATCGCCAGAAACGTTTTATATTGCTAAAAATATCATTCTCTGTCTGCCTAATATAGTCGTTATAACATGTCCTTGAGAGTTTATTACAATCACTCCTAATTTTAGAGAATTCTATCTACAACTTTGATGTTCCGTGATTCTTGTACAGTTTGTGAGCTGTTTTTTTACGTATAATTAAATTAATCAAATCTTTATTGAACCAGACTGGATATTTAGATTCCTTATATTGAGTGTAAGGGACAAAGTGATTAATATGATTAGTTAGAATAAAGTAGAACTCTTCAATATTATGATTTAAATCATCACTTTCTAAGAAGGACCAGTCAACCAATGTGAGCGAGTCACACATACCTGAATAATTAGCATTTCTGACATTATAGCTTGATCTCGTAGATTTCAGAATTTTTTCGCTAAAGTCTGTTATACAAATATTAAGTGGAGGATGATGGATATCGGGGGGTATGACAACTTCTATGGCTTTACTCACTTTGATACTTTGAGAATTGAAGAAAACGAGATCCAATACACGATTGTTAATGTTTCTAACAAGATTATGTTGAGTTAGGTTTAAGTATATTGACATGTCAAGTATTACTCTTTCACTTTCGGAGATAGTTGTATTACAAGTATTCGACAATACGGGGTCGTGCAAATCCCAATTTACATTTGGAAGATTATAATCACCTACGGCAATAAATTTGGCATCAGGGTACTTTGATTTAATTATTTCTACGTCTTCATAATGGTTTTTGAATACAACAGTGTTGGCCGAGGGGGGTATGTATACAGAACTAATTATCATTTTCTCATTTTTACATTTCACCAAAACAAACAATTGTTCTACGTTACTGTTTTTTGTGTTTAATTTCTTAGAAGTAAATTTCTTTTTTATTGCGACGAGGACACCACCTCCTCTTGACTTTGAACTGGTATCACGGTTTCTGTCCATCCTATAAACATTATAAGAGGATAATCCTAGTTCGGAAGAATTGATGGATGGATCTAACCACGTTTCAGTCAGTACCACGGCTTCACATATTATTGATGGTATACAAATTCTGAAGTTATCTAGTTTTGTGCGAAGCCCACGTACATTTTGATAGTAGAGGTTCAGTGAGCTGGATTTTGATAGTTTTTTGTTTGAGCATTCACGATTTTTGGCGTAGAGTTGACATACTTAATAGTAATATTGGTTTCGCCGTTTTTTAATCTTGATTCAAGTTCACTTCGTAAATGAGCAAGTTCATTTCTTTGGAGACTGGTGAGGTCGTTTGCTGCTTTGACACCATTCTTCAACTTTGATCGGTTCATCAGAATGGATTTGGAAGTTGATGGATCCTTAAATTCGATCTTGATGGGCCTTGTTTGGTCAGGTTTCTTGATTCCCAACCGGTGAATCTTGATCTCACTAGGATTATATGTGTTTTCAAAACCCTCCAGGGAAGATGAAACCTTTTCAATATCTTCGGTGATTATCGTTGCAGTTGATAGAGAATTGCTCTCGGGGATGTTGAATAGTATGATGTTCTTAGATCTTGACTTCCTTTCTCTAACTCAGTTTCAACTTCCTTGACTTAACTCAGTTAGCATCTCACAGATGTCAGTCACATTGTTTACGGGTGACGGAATTTGAGGTGGAATGTTTTTTGGATATTTTTATATGCCTGCAATTCACCTTCCAAGATGCCGGTTTTGGCAGCTACCGCTGCCGACATGCTGCCAATTGCAGCCAAGATTTCACATGAAATTGGAGTGATTTTTGCTATTTGGTCCTTATTAAATTTATTACCAGGGTCAAGAAGTACCTTATTTATAGCATTGACTGCCTTCTCTGCGTTTGAGATAAATGACTGGATATCCATTGCGACAGTAAAAATATGTTTATCAGTTTTTATAAATTTTATGTTAAATTAATATTAAAACTTTTAGAGCCACTGGTTGAGCTTCACTCTCACAAGTTTCGGATAGGTAGTTCGTATAGGTACTGTACTTGTCAAGGAGTGTATTTAATGTTTATGTTTTTGTTTTATTGGTAAAGGCACACTAAAAACTGAAGTTTTAACACTTTATTTCACTAAAGTAGCACTGCTTGTTAATCATATGTACCGTTTAAGTGTTCAGATTTGCTGTAAATAAGTTTATTTTTAATATTTAAACTGGAGACGATTTTTGACGTTTGCACTGCCAAGGAGTATTGTTGTATTAAATAAATTAAATAAATAAAAAATTAAATGGAGTTCTACGAATTAAACACAAAAGCACTATGATTAAGAATATGGAATATGAGATAAAAACACTATGGCATCCCCAATTGGGTATGTTGTGAGGCTGAAAATAGTGGGGAGGGGAAGGAGATTGGGAAAAGGAAGGTGGGCAATTACTTGGCTATTCACATTCTGTCCGTAAACACGTCTATAGCCATTTCAAGCAACGTTTCAATTCTGAATGTTGGGCTCACACCAGGGCGATACTGATAGTAACTTCCACTCTGGAACGTACTGCAAATACACTAACATATTATTTCTAATTAATAAATTGTGAAATAACACAAATTAAATAATAATAAAAAATATTTGCGCACGCCGGGTTCGAACCCGCGACCTTCGGATTGGAAGTAGAGAGCCTTATTCGTCGACTACTAATGGAGGTATATTCCAAGATACTGCGAAATATGTGCGCGTTACATTTCCAGTACAAACATTATAAAATACGATAACACATAGGTAATATTAAAATATGTTTAATGCGTCAGCTTTTTTAACAAACCCAACAGCGATAAGATCTAATAGGAGGCAACCGTAAACATTAATATTTATTATGCATTAATATCAATTGTAAAGTTTAATTGGAGTGCTATATCTACATATAAATTTTACCGGCGCAGGATAGCCTGGTCATTATAGAATGTTAAATTTAATGCGCGGTTATCAAGAGCAATAAATATATCATCTTCATGTAGGTATTTGCAAACAGACATCGCATGCTTTTAAACTTCTTCATTATTGTTTGTGAATACCTACATTATTATTCTTACGCCGTTCTTCCATGGAGCTACGTTCAAGCGACGCGATCGCCGCTTGTCTGTGTTTTCCATAGTATTATTAGTGTTTGAAAACGGCGCCAGGCGCTACACTAGCAAACTTGTATGACAGGTAGCGGTAGCGTCGCTTGTGAGTAGCTACGTGGAAGAACGGCGTTAGTGTAGGTATTAAATGTAATTATAACTTTGTCGTTATCCGTTTTAATCAAATGATTATTATGATTATTAATGACAGTATTACTTTGGATATGGTTTTAGATTTTCACGGGCAAACGTGTTTATTTCGATTATTATTTTTTTTTTAAATTGATAAACTAATGTTTAAGACAAGATTTTTTATGCATAGCACAAAGGTTAACAATTATTATAAGCAATAATTATTAGCCTGAAACACTCATAAATATTGAAAAATCTCCCGAGAAAAGATATATGTCGCCGACGGGACTCGAACCCGCATTAATAATTATTGCTTATAATAATTGTTACTTAAACATTAGTTTATCAATTTTAAAAAATATATATAATCTATATTTGACGAGTTAAAGTATTTTCACCAAAAAATGTAGATATAATATGTCTAGACGCCACCTAGTGATAGAGTTAGCACTTACATGCCTTTCTCATATAAAAATAAAGTTGGTTGTTTGCAGGTGAAAAAAATATAATAAGCGATAACTGTTGAATGAAACACTAGGTATATATTGAATCATTTGGCGGGTAGGTGGTATCCCGCCGTAGCTTAATGGTAGAGCTCCTGTCCGGCAAACAGAGGGGTGCGGGTTCGAGTCCCGTCGGCGACATATATCTTTTCTCGGGAGATTTTTCAATATTGATGAGTGTTTCAGGCTAATAATTATTGCTTATAATAATTGTGTTTTTTTTCGCTTACGTCCTTAAGATTCTGAATATATTTTATGGTATTGTGTCGTCTTAATAGGATGTAGAATATCTATCCGTGTATTTTTCATTACTAATCGTATTATTGCAAATAATCTTTGCTTTGAAAAATGCAAGGACAGACAAAATAATTTCAGCAATAATTATTAGCCTGAAACACTCATCCAGATCCCGCCGACCGGTCCCGTCGGCGACATGTATCTTTTCTCGGATGGTTTTTTCAATATGGATGAGTGTTTCAGGCTAATAATTATTGCTTATAATAATTGTTACCCTTTGTTCTATGCATAAAAATCTTGTCTTAAACATTAGTTTATCAATTAAAAATAATTTCAAATAAAATATATAAATTTGTTTTAGACCACTTTAAATTTTAATTACACTCAAAAAAATAATATTATAATATTGACTTATTCTGATAAGTAAATATAATAAGCAAAAAATATTTTATGTGGCTTTATATTCATATACATATTTTTGGAAATAATCATTGTTTTAAAAATAAATACACTTTCAGAATATCTATTCAGGTATGTCTCTGTATACTAACACTATATTTGCGTATTACTTGCATAGTATATTTGCGGCATGTTCCAGAGCAGTACCTACTCCCAGTATGGCGCTAGTTAAGGTCAATACTGTATTTTGTGACCAAATCTGAATAGCTGGGTACTTCCCAAAATTCATATTTTCTCTCCCATACCCGAATTGACACTATTTGGAAAAATAATTATTTCAAGTACCGAAATATGTCGATTAAGGCGGAATCAGACAGTTCACTCGAGTGAAGGTTTACGCCATGTTTTACGGCCTAATGTTAAAACCTTTTTATTTTTTATGACATAATAACACAATTTGATTTTGATTTTTTTATTACGCACATTTACCTTCAAATTAATAATCTTGCATATATTAAAAAATATATATATAACACATGGATAATACGGGAGACCCAACAATTTCTATGAGACGTGTTCCCAAAAGCAAACAAATTAGCCGAACGAATACCATTTTGACGTTTTCGTGCGACGTGATAGCGTCCTTTCAGTACAGGACGCGAGACAAACTGATTGAGATTTCACTCCGTGTTCAGACGTTTCACTTTGCTCTGTTCCAAGGATGCCGAATGAAAATATCCAACATTGTTGGATCGGTTCACTTGAAGATTTCATTCCGCAGTATTCGGCACTTTCGTTTCATTTCATGTTCAGAGGTGTCATTCCGAGTAAAGAAATACAGAAATGAACGATTAGTGAACCGTCTGATTCGTGCATTACGGTCATCACTTGGCTCGCGGTGACGCAGGCGGAATTTCTGTCCTCGCCCAACAAATCCTGTTTGTGCTCTGTAGCGGGGAAGCGAACCCGTTACTAATAATAATGATGTTCACCTGGTGGCGGAGGGAAGAATATCGGGTTTATTTAAGTATTTATTTATTTACGCCCGTTAAAGGCTTTTACACATTGATTTACAATAGTTATATAATATACTCGTAAATAGTGGAGTAAAATGACTGGCATAAACTTAAAATTGCTTTAAAAGGAAGAAAATATAAAATAAAGTAGTTAATATAAAATTATCTCTAAAATTTGACACTTTCAGCCATCGGATAATATGTTGGACAAATTTAAAGATAAGTTAGTACCTTTTGTGTTTTTTCGTAATTTTTAGAATTCAATTTTAAAATTCTGTTCAAGTTCTCTTTCTTTTAAGTTATGTGAAACGACTGGCTCAAGATGATATAATATCAAAACACGAATAGAAATTTTGAAATAGAAATTGAATATAAACTTGAAAATTGACATTGAAATTTGATGAATTGATCAAATTCTGTTAAACAACCGGTCCTTGATGCAGGAAGAGTAAAACTGATCAAAATAATTTGTTGTCTACAATTAGATACCATTTTTTGAGATTGAAGACGCTTTGCAAAGCTTAAAAAAATACTTTAAATAAAACTAATTATTTAAATTGTGCCCCACAATTGTGCCAAATTAAACTATATTATAATATTATGACACATATTATTATCCACATATCTAAAATATCTTGCCGATATTTACTACCCTTTTATTTTAACAACACCAGGACACTCTCTTATCAAAATTCCCTGATTCTGAGACTTGACAGTCTCGGAAATAAATATTCTGATCAGGGAGATATTTTTCACATTAAAAATAATCAGTATTAACATTGTTTTTTTCAATTCTTTCGTATATCAAGACATAAATAGAGGTCTATAATCTCTGCAATTTTTGTCTATATTGAATATGTATTTATGTGAAACTTTTTATCTTTTTTACCTATGTATCTAATTTTATTATATGCTTTTGTTGTTATGTTTTGTTGTAGGTATAAGCCTTTGTTTTACTTTTTTTTCACTATATTATATTTTCTTTATTGTTTTAATTTTGGATTGTTTTTTAATTGTGTAATATTCATCTATTAAACTAAAATATAAAAGCCCATTTGGGCATGTAATAAATAAATAAATAAATAATATGTAATACATATTATGTTCCAGAGTGGTAAGATATTGTCATTGTCCCCCTAGTGAAAGTCCATTTTTCAGAATCAAAATTTATCTTGAATTTGTGTTCAGTAAGTAGACCTGCTATCTATGGTAGTTTTGAATACTTTTTTTACATGGGTTCACTTTGCGTGTGCGCAGTTCACGATTTTTTGAAGAGCTACGGGCTCAAACTTTCTTCCTTTCTCTAAAGAGAATAGTAATAATATTTAGTTTCTCTAAAGAGAATAGTTAAAATATTTAATTTTGTTTTGAAAAACAAGGCTAAAATAGCGGGCGCATGTCTATTTTTAGCCGAATTATTAAAATTTGAATATACCCCTACAGAAAAGGTCACTCGTTTGGGAGCCATACTTACCCACGACATCAATTAGATGTATTCACATAAAAAAAATTAAAAATACTCATCATACTGAAACGTCTGATACAAACCCTTATTTATGATATTTTTATCATTACAGTCTAGAAAATCAAGTACATTTTACTTCCACTTCTTCACTACACAACTACATAGGTTGTTTCGTTACAATATTATTTATCAGGTATACTGTTTCTGTTTCATCTAGACTCTCCTTCTACATGACTGTAGGAGTTAAGCTCACTTCAGGTTCTGCCATAGACCTGTTTCACATCTGTCATTATTTCTAGAAAACCCCTTTTTATTCAATCACGCTTTTATCTTATAACATCAGCTCCACTCTGCCGATATGATGGTGCGTGCTGGGGCGTACTTTTTTTGTGAATTACACATTGGAGTCTTACTTCAGGAGCCAGTGGGACCAAGCCAATACATACAATATCGGAACCACATGTTACAAACATGGCACCAATTTTAATTTTCGGTTGTTAATTTACACACTTACCGGCCTCCGTAATTGAGTGGTTACAATCCTTGGCAGCTAATTTTTTTGTTCTTTCACAATTAATTCGTTAAAAATATATGAGGTGGGTATGCTTGTGGCACATTCCAGAATGGTAGATACTTTCAGAATCGCCCTGGTGAAAGGTCACAATAAAATTTCGAATCGAAACTTGAAACCGCTTTAAAAGTGTATGGTGACCAGATCTGAATAGCAAGGTAAATCGTCACCTTCGTATTCCCCCTCTCCTTCTCCTTCCCATTACCTTCAGCCTCACAGACTACCCCAGTTGGGGATGTCACAGTTTAACTCTCACCAGACCGTTGGGAGCAGTTGGGACTGTGAAATATGGAATACTCAAATATGAAATATATAATTGTAGATTATAAAAATCTGTCCACATTTCATGCAACAAGTTCGAGAGTGTCTGCTGGGTAATAAACACACGACCAATTTTCCACTATACCTATAGATAACAAAAAAAGCTTAAATTAGCGTAGGCGTTGGTCTACTTTTTGGGCTAGTTATAATTGCATAAATTAACTTTAATGTTTTACTGACACCGTTGTACAAACTTCATTCCTTTGAATGAACCCAGAATATCAATCATCTTGGACAGCTTTTTCGCTTAAGTAAATACTCGTATTTAAAGGGCCATAAATAATCTCTAAATCCGATCTGTGGACAAAACTGGATGTCAATTTTGGTAAAATCTTTGAAGGAGGTCTAATATTTGAATTTGTGCCCTAATCTATATTTTTAATATCCGGTAAAAAAGTAAAAGTTGTTACGAAAATAAGGTTCTTATTTTGTGACCACACGCACAGGGCATAATAACGGTTTTACCTGTTTATTTTTAATGGAGCGTAACAGAATGGGATTTAGTGTCTAGTGTTTATGTTTTAAGTTTAAAAAAACTGGTTAGTAGGCGCATTTGATATTGGTTTTACAGTTCAGTTTTAAAATATTTTTTTATCTACAAGACCCAATGACACAGTGAAATTTCACGAAATTTCCGATAGCATCCAAGAATTTTCAAATGTGCTGTATATTTCTTATTTGTGATGTAGTCGATTAAAGAAATATCTACTTTTTTATAGACTAGATAAAATTATCTTTGATATCTGTGTGTGAAATAAACATTGTAATTTTTGTAAATAATAACATTTTAATATCAAACGTGAAAACGTTGACAAAAAGTATTATTTTTATAATGATAACTTATCGAAACATTTTCAATTTAAACATCCATGATTAAGAAAGACTTCGCTATTTAGAAAACATATTCCTTTTGCATAGGGAATTCTTAAGAAAATTGTAATTTTTCATGCCGCTTGAGGACTTAATGAACGTATGAAGGCTCCGGTCAGATCTTTCCTTCAAAGGCTCAAATCAAACGTGATGTTTGTGGCTAGTAATGTCCTTCCGAGGCTTGAGGGGTTAATGTTACGATTTTGATTTCTGCATTGGGTAAAATTTTAATCGCATGGATTATTGGAGATGCTTGGTATGAATGTTATGGCGGTGATGAACCTAACTTAACCTACCAACTTCACACATCACACAAACAGTATTGAAAAATTAAGCAAAAGTTCGACTTGGAAAATTTAGTACTTGCATTAGTAGAAATAGAGATTAACCTTCCTTACCTCTACATCTGTTTAAAAGGCATCATGGATATTTATAAAATAACTACCGAGTACCCGGACGTTGACAGAAAGCAAAAATATCGCCCGCTGTTCCCAACTTTTCGATCGATCAATCTGAGTCTCCGATCAGCTGATCAGTGATTTTTTAGTTATGCACGATTTGCCTGTTGGTCGGAGAGTTCCGTTGGGGAGAGCGTATTTGTGCATTTGAGAGGTGTTGAGCAAACATTTCGGCTCAACAGTTGATCAGTAAGATTGGGAACAACGGCTGTATGTGTCCTTTTCCATGCATCCCTGTTTCCGCACCGTTTCCCTCCCGCGTTCACCTTCCACCTTCCATGTCTTCCACCCTCCCGCGTTTCCCTGTCCTGTGACCGCTCTTTTCCTTCCATTCCTGCTAAACTATATGAAATACACATATTTTTCAAATAATTCGCGCGCTACCTATTGTAATATTTTTACGCAAATTTCATAAGACCAGAGCTCCTCAATTCATGTATAGACACCTTCGCGGGGGTACGCTGAATGGTACAGTAAATAATTTCATAACGCCGGACTGACTATGTAGGTACTTATAGAGACTTTCACAGGCATGCACACATCACCAAAATTTTATCGCAATCGCTTAAATGATTTTTGAAAGCATAAGGGACAAACAAAGAAACATTCATTTTCATAAATTAAGATGATAAAAATAAATCAATAATGCTAAAGAGATGCTCTGACAAAACACCCAATGTCACATGAAACCTACTCGCACCAAATCAAATGCATAAATGTTAAAGATTTTAATTAATTACAACCATTATACTCACATACATCGCATTTCCGTCGCATCTCTCTTCCTTATTTACAATTCCCCAAGTGACCTACAAAAAGTAGTATCTCAGACGTAAAATAATAACTGAATAAAAACACTGCTCATCTTTGCTCATGGGAACATCATATTATTCTCTCTGGAAATTCGGGATCCAATTAGGACATTTCATCGGGAACCAGGATTCGCTAAACGGTGTTAATTAAATACGACATGCCAAGTTACCGACACCACCATATTAAACGCGAGTCTCCTCCCAGATTGGCTATAATTATCACGTATCCGAGAGTAATTCGATACCAAAATCTTCCCCCTTCGAAAAAAGCCTTTTCAAAATCTACTGGAGCTGCTAATGATGCCTTTGTTTTTTATTTTAAATTCCGATGCTTATCAATGTTCAGCGGGCTGAGATTTTAATTTAAATTAGAGCCACTGTTCCTCTTCATGTATTTTTTTTAAATGCTATTTCCAGTGCCGGATCTGGGATAGGTGCAGTCGGAACATGGAACCAAGGCGGCATTTTCAGTAGGCGATGCATATGAAATGACAATTTTTTTTTTAATTACTGGAATTTTTCTGAGTCAACGAGTAGCATTGTTTCAAATGGCTTAAGCTGTGTTTAGTGACCAGATTGACTAACCCAACTAACTTTCCCGTCTTCCATCATCTCACACTATTCAGCGTGTCAACATTCCCCTGAATAGCGATGCCATGGCCCTATAATAGCCTCGAGTAATTGGGACACTGCCAAAAGAGCACAAACGTGTGATTTGAATAACTACAGTAATTCAACCTAAGAGTATGGATATTAGAGAGACGGCATGTGAAGTGTGCCCGCGCGCTCCAAGCGTGCCTTTTCGAGAATTTTACCCAAACGGCTTACATCGGCTGCTGGTTTTTGGTCGTTTAATACGTTCCGACAGCAGCCATTTTACATGGTGACAGCCAATGTCAACCGTGTGAATAGAATTCTCGAAAAGGCACACTTGGAGCGCGCGGGCACACTTCACATGCCGTCTCTCTAATATCCATACTCTTAGAATTCAACTGATCTGAAAAGAAAAATTGAATTCCTCTATATTTGATATGATTCATCTCTCATCTGACGACGACCTCCGTGGTTGAGAGGTAAGGTTCTCGACTAGCAAAACCCGGCGTGCGCAAATAAATGTTATTTGATTATTTTGTGTTATTTCACAAATAGTTAATAGGTAGTATATTTGCAGCATGTTCCAGAGTGAAAGATACTTTCAGTATCGCCCTGGTGTAAGACCACCATATAGATTTGAAACGTTACTTGAAATGGCTTTGGCCGTGTTTGGTGACTAGATCCCAATCTTCCTCTTCCCTATCTCCTTTCTATCCTTTTCCCTCCCCACGTACCCCAATTTGCGATGCCTCACTCACTGCCTCCAGAGGGGAGCATTTGGAACTCTTGTGTGGTATTTACAATACACAAACATAAAACTAAGTGCTGTTAGGCAGAACCATACTATTGTAAAGTAAGTCAACAAGACAACCTACGGTGGCATTGGTGTCATAATTATTGACAGAGAGTAAGTACAGTTAAATTAATGTCTTCAACCGACCAGTTTTAAATTTAGCATTTGTCCTTGTCCATCATTCGATCTGAGGTTGAAAGAATTGAGGCTATCAGCGATTTCATCACCAGCTAATGAATATATAATTAAGGCTTTAAAAGCGGGTTTTTAAGGCTGGCGCCATTCATGGAACCAAGACAGTTGCATATTCTTAGTTCGGCTCTGCGTATATCTGTTTGACCGGTCAGGCGTAAGCATTACTTGATGTTAAACTGTCACTTATGTAACTACGTGAAATACTTACATAAAATAAGTGATCAATCATTCTATATTTTGTTTCACCGTTGTCCCAGAGTTATTTTAATAAGATCAATTATTTTTATTAAGAAGAGTAGAATTTATTTTTGAACAACTCGTAATACCTACATGTTTTGTTGTGATGGGTTAATGAAAAGACCGATCAATCGATATCGACATGTGCAATGGAGTGAATGAACTGCTAAGACATTGTAAATAATTCTTTACTGCTTTTGACAGTTGACGAAAAGTGAAATCTGTGTTTTTAAAAATTAATGTATTTTGTTTGTCCCTTAATATTTATTTATTTGTATTTCACGCCCTGCTGAGCTTTTACATGTTATTTTTTTTTTTTTAATTAAAAGACAAAATAACTTTGTTTTCATCACTTTTTATTTATACACATTCTACATGTTTCGTGAACGATGTTCACCTCATCAGGAACAAATGTATACTATTGTATACATATAGTATACATTTGTTCCTGATGAGGTGAACATCGTTCACGAAACATGTAGAATGTGTATAAATAAAAAGTGATGAAAACAAAGTTATTTTGTCTTTTAATTAAAATAAATAATGACATCACAAAGTGAAAACCTTTCCAAAGAAGTTTTCTTCGAAAAAAAAAAAAAAATTTTTTTTTTATTGACAAATTACAATGTCTGACAGTCATTACTGTTTCTTATAGCTTTGTATATTTTCATATCATCCGCAAACATTAGAACTTGGACATCGTTGAAAATAGTAAGGACATCATTCACAAATATCAGAAATAAAACTGGTCCCAAATGTGGCCCTTGGGGAACACTGCTGGTAGCGATGAATTTATATGAATTAAAGCCAACAATTTTAACGGCCAACTGCCTGTTTCTTAAATAACTCTTAAACTACATGTATAGATACCCTGTTAATTCTATTTACTATACCATTCATGCGATTGCGATTTGTGTGCGCACGCCCTCGGAAATTTCTACTTGTAATGGTGAGCTCTGACGTTATGAAATTGTTATACAAATAGATGGCGTACGAGTTGTTTGCTGGGAAGGTGGAAGGGGGACGCGGGAGGAGAAGGGACCGCCGGTGGGGAACGAGGGTGGGAACGGTGATGTGAAGGAGCGTGGGAGACGAGAAAGGGACAGAGAGAGGGATTACAATGGAGACATAGTAGCAGTAGGGAATCCATGCTTCGCTCGCGCATCGAAAACCTTACGATTTATTCATGTACGCACCAGAAAAACAAAAACAAATAAATTGTTTCTAAAAGTAATTAAAAAAACAGAATTAAAACACACATAATATTTGTTATTGAGCGGCATTGCATCGCATGCCGGATACTCGCTAATAGTGAAAATACTAAAGATTATCAAAACAAATTTCATAAGGCCGTTGATAGAAAGGTGATTGCAAAGTGATAAACAACATTGCTAGCAAAACGTTTTCAAAAGAAGCGAGGCTAGCAGTCTACGATGGAGTGTTGACGCCAACTCTGAAGAATATGAAACTTGCAGAGGAAGGAGGAAAGTTGACTGAATATAATACAAATTAGATTAATTGCGATGTCAACCTATCAAAAATTTTTGATAAATAATTACATTATCTTAAAGATTTCGGGAATTGTTTCCATCATTTATCAAAGAAAATAGGGTAATCTTTATCACTGTGATAACCGTTAATCGTCTTTAATTAACCTCTAGGTTATAAATATTCAGAAAGAAACCAGAAGTCATTCACAAAACCATTAGTTGTCAGAATGTCGCTTTATCTTACATCTGAATATTGTGTCTCATATCATAAATTCTCCTGAGATTTGTGAACTAGATATAGATGTGGTCTATTTGGCGTTTCTATTAATCAAAACAATTTGTTGATGGAAAAACTTGACGGCTTATTTGTACTTAAGAGTAATTGACCAGCGGCTGATAATAAAAGTTTAAAAATGCTTGCAACTATACAGGGAGGTTCCGATGAGAAAGATCGATTTTTCCCTTTGATATAGGGTTTTATTTACAATATTTTATTTTACAGTTTTTTTTAACAATATTTCCCATATTTTTGGCTGCCGTCTTTTTGGTATGATTGCAAAGTTCTACTCAAACATTTTTACAATCAGGTGGTTTATAACCGAGCTCTCAGAAATGATTTTGGGCTTCCTTGGGACACTCGAATCAGGGACATCAATAAAGTTTCCAGTACCCTTCCAAACACAATCTATCCTAAACATGAAATCACAAGCGCCATCCTACAAAATACTCAAAAATCAACTCACACTAACATTAAGCCACTTAACAATCAAGACATACTATGAATAACATTAAAATCCGCGTTCTTAAAATACACACTACAAAATATGGGATTATATCTCTGAACTATATTGCCTACACGCCGTAAAATTCCTTTCCAGAGATGTACAAAAACATCCAGCATAATAAAAATTACAACGTATTGCTTTACAAAAATATATTTTAAAAACATTTTAAAATGAAAATATCTATTTTTCTTGTCATATTTTATTCTGCCTTGTTTCTTTTTTTTCTCTTTTTTTCCCTGTATCTGTTTAAAATCATCAATATTTTTTGTATACATTGTTTGTTTCTTTATTCGTTTCCCTTGTTGTTTATTGTACTTAAACAGTCTTTTTTTTTATTCTGTATTTTGCATATGATAAAGTAATATTTTTGATGTCAAAATACCCATGTAAAATTGTACCTAATACCTCCCACTTATGAACTATAAGTTCCTCTCATCCTAAAATGGATTGTAACTCATCAGGATTTCAGGAAATAAAAACAATAAATTTTTTTTTTGTAAAACATCTTTGCAAGCACGGTTTGTAGATGCACCATTATTAAGATAAATTATTTTAGAACATAATACTTTTCAAATCCTGTATGCATCCAATGGATCTTCTCATTAGAGATTCCCCCCACGAAGCGGACTGAGGTTCGAAGCGTGCTACTGTATTTATGATGTCATATTTATGCGCATTTAATATGCGCTCCACGCTGATATTATCCTCTTTATAATGCGGGAGATAAAGTGATGCTGCTTGGCACGCTACTGAGATGGATGCTGCATTCGTTCTTAAATGAAATTCTTAATTCACTATGCGTAGGAATTTAAATGATGAAATGACGTTCGTTGTATATTGTATTATTTTAAGGGATAAATCTTCACGAAACTAACGTAGAATGCGTATTAAAGCGGAGTTGTTAAATGCATTTTCCATTGTTTTTTTTTCAGTACCAACGTCAACAATGCTGGCGTCATTGGTAGGTACTAACATTAGAAAAGTGGATGGAGAGCGAACGGCGTTGTGTAAAAGGAAGGTTTGGATGAGTCTGAATATAGCACTTAATTATAAATGTATGGTGAATGTATATTGCGAAAGCATCAACACTGTCTTCGGAACCACGACAAAAATACAGGACTTACTGAGGTCTGCAAAGACTAAGTTGCCTCTGGAAACAGATGTAGTATATAAACTCAGCTGTTCCGGATGTGACAAAGTCTATGTAGGCCAGACAGAGCGGACTATCTCTAAAAGGATATCGGAGCACTTTCGAGCATGTAAACTCGGCCACCCTGACAAATCGGCAATCGCCGAGCATTTGAATGAAACCGGCCATTACTTTGGATTTGTTCCTGAAGTCCTGGGAAGACCCAAAACTCATAGAGCACGCCTAATTACGGAGGCAATTGAAATTCACAAAAACCCCATCAATATTAACAGAGATGACGGAGCTAAGCTCAATAGTTCTTGGTATCCGGTAATTGACAGCTACACCAAAACTAAACGCAAAAAACAAATTTCAATTATACTGTCTTACCAGCTCGGTAATAATATAATATATAAATAACACGGTATCGCTTAGCATAGATTTGACCACTTTCAATAACACATCTGCCCTGATGATGGACACTGTAATATTGTCCGAAACGTCGGCTAAAAAAGGAGTTAGCGTAACATGGCATAATATCCCAAAAATAAACAACAAAAATACTTTTGGCCGTGAAAATCTTAAATCATATTATATTGCGAAAGATTATTATTAAAGGCGGATAAAATCTCAAATCTCCGTTATGCAGATGACACTACCCTCATCGCCTCTTCTGAAGAAGAAATGAATCACCTCATAACTAAAATAGAATGTCGTATAATAATCAACATAGCCAAATTAAAACTACCGGTGATCGACAGGACAAACATCTTTGTAGGAACAAAAGCTCTGATTTACTTAGTTACGGTAAACGACTTCATATACCTTGGCTATAAGTGATGAAAGAAGATGTGCAACAAAAGTGAAAAGAAGGATTTACATGATAAATGATGCCACGAGCAAAATGAAAAAGAGATGTGGTGACGGAGGCATAACGAAGACCACAAAGACGAGATTCTCCCCTCGAACGCAGAGACAGCAAAAGGAAGCGGATAGACGCCCTCAAAATGTGGTGCAGGATAAAAATTATCAGCGTTCAATGGACAATCAGCCGGATATATATCCATTCTGAAAGTGCTAGGCATCCACAATAGACACGACTGTCTGCCTACAGCATATTTTTAGATACTTTGGACACGTTGCTCGCTAAACTGAGGACTCAAACCGGAAACTCGTGGTCACTGGTAAAGTAGATAAAAGGAGAAGCAGAGAAAGGTGACCAAGAATCACTGGCGTCCGATACGCCGGCAGCTACAGACGACCGTCCGTGGTCGAGTGGTAACAACACTTGACTACCAATCGGAAGGTTGCGGGTTCGAACCCGGCGTGCGCAAATACATTTTATTTGATTAATTTGTGTTATTTCACAATTAATTAATAAAAATAATATATACTACATTTGCGGCACGTTCCAGAGTGGAAGATACTGTCAGTATCGCCCTGGTGTAAGACCACCATTCAGAATTGAGACGTTGCTTAATAATGGCTTTAGCCGTGTTTAGTGACTAGATCTGAATAGCCAGGTACTTTCCTACCCTCCTCTTCCCCATCTCCTTCCCTTCCCCACTTTCCTTCAGCCTCACAACATACCCCAATTGGGGATGCAATAGTCTCACTGGCTCCAGACGGGAGCAGTTGGGACTCTTGTGAGGTATTCTCTATAAAAAAAAAATAAAAAAAAAAAAGCTCTGAAACGCGAAAAATTGAAGAGCCTTGTCCACCATGTAAATTGGCGTGAGGGGTCAGGATTCTCGGCAATGAGGAACTGAATAAAGATGATAAAGAACAGGAATATAGCTAAAAACCAGTTAATATAACCTTTTCTGCTCAAAATTACCATTAGTGTTTTTTTTAGATTTCATTGTTTCTTATGATGTAGCATAAAGATCGTCAAATATTTTAAGATCGAGGTGCGTAGTTCTATTATAAATTTAATACACAAAAACAAATTGTTTCATGATAATTGTCTTATCGACCACCACAACACGGGCATGTGCCTAGAGCATGGTGGTCGTAAAATCCTCAAAACATGTAACTAACATTATAATGAATTAAAAAATTACCTTGAAGACGAGACGGAATAATACGGCTACCTCTTTCTGTTGCAATGGTCTGTAATCTTGCGTAAATATTTTACCTAATAAGTTACTAGCTAAGTTATTATTTTTTATTAATTTAATATGCAAATGAGATTACTATACTAGATTACATTATATAAAAATGTATCGACACCCTGGGTAACATAGAGCGAGATCAATAACGAATGTCTTACAATTTCATTAAGTCTGAATAAATAATATGTACAGATCGATAGACCATCAAATACCTTTCATTTAAATAGTTTGGATAATTAATCATTCGAAATTATACCTACTTATTTCGAGTGTCGTTGCATGGGTGCACTCGTGAAGGTGTATGAAATATTCCTGCGTAATGCGTAAAATTATTTAAGTTCAATATGAACGATCCCTTGAAGGTTTCTCGAAGTCTGAAGTCGGTAGTAAATCATGCTTCAATTTGTGACTTCTTTCGCTTTTTTCTTTTATTTTTTTCGTTTACAAAACAGGGGGTGGATTGCTAATGTTCGAGTAATTCTGTTAATCAGTTAACATACACTTGTATGTTAACTGCATATAATAGTTTAGGATAATCTTACAATAAAGTGAAATGATTTCAGATAACTGTAAGAAATGGATTGATTAAATATCAATTTCGTTGTGTAAAAATTAAGATAAAATGCAACACAGGCGTCAAATTCAAAGTAACAAAGTAACAAAAAAATCAGAAATATTATTAACAAATGTTATCTGATAATTAGGTGTTACGAGCGCCTTATTATGTATTTTTTTGTTTTTCCAAAAAAAATATTTTCTTTTTCTTTTACTGTTTTTCTTGTATACTCACTTCGAATACACTTTTTCTTGTATATTCAATGTTTAATTGATTCTAGAACCTAGTCTACCTAATATGTACGAAACCTGTCAATTTGACTGTCCTAGAACGAGAGTCCTACCTAGTTGGACAGTCAAAGCTTCATTAAACTGTAGAGGGGATGTACCGAATATGGGATAGCTTAGGTAAAAAATTTCTAATTAATTATATTTAAATTGTTTATTAAGTATTACATATTAAAATCATTGCAAAAATAGTTACGTAACCTAAAATGTCAACGAAACATTAAAAAAACACCCTAACGTCTTCATTTTAAACGAAAAGTAAAAAACCAATGTCCAAAAAAGTGCTCCTATTATGGGATACACCGATTTCGATGCAATAACCACTTATAAAATCAATATTATCTGCTCCCGAACCCTCAATATGGCACCAATGGCGGTGCCATATTGGTGCTGGCTATACATTGGATCCACTCTTTGCCTCTGGTATCACAAACCTCATCGGACTCATCATCACGAGGTTGGATCGCCGTCGGAATGTCTTCAGAAGAATGGGATAACAGCGACATACTCGTACGTGACAGCTCAGAAGAAGACGTAGAGTCGTATCGTAACCTCTGATGTGTTTCTTCGAGGCTTCTTTTTTCACCTGGACCCTACTAGCCTCCACTAGTGGGGTCAAATATTTTCGTGCTATATTTCTCAACCCCCCTTTTCTTCTGCAAGCCTTCCAGCTCAGTTTTATAAGGAGACGCGTTATTATGTAAGTTTTCCTGCTTTTCTTCCTCTAGTGGAAACCGTCTTTTCTTGTTTGTGTAGGGCGTAATTATATGTGGGCTTATGAGGACAGGCTTGGGTCAGCTGATGGAAGTGACGTGCTATTTGGAATACTGATTGAGTTGGGACAATCATTTTCTTGGTCCTCATTTTCTAGGAAGTCCTCTCCCTGAATATATTCCGGTTGATGGGGTAAATTCCAATAGCATTGAAACTGTTAACGGCTAAAGCTGCACATTTTATTTTCAGATATGCTTTTCAAAAACTTTTCACGCTGTCAAAGACAGACAAAGGCTTCTGATTCATTAGAAGCCATTGCCGAATTTCTTCGCTGTAATATGTTTTTAAAGCTCCTATCGCTACCTTATCGAGAGGCTACAGTTTGAGGGTAGAATGTGAAGGTATGTACAGAATGGTGACATGATGCTCACGAGCTTTATAATAATAATATTTGGCTAATTTATATAGCGCCGTTTTCGTGAAAAATCACCTCAAGGGCGCTAAAATCTTATCTATAACATCAATGCTGAGTGTGTGGCTGTAAAGTCCGTCAAGGTTTTAGTTTCGTATATTTGATGAAGTGCTGGAACCAGTCCGTAAAAAGTTCTGTTTGGATAGGTAATCCAGCAACTGTGGCCTAAAACTGGGCCCAAGACTGAATTTCGTCCATGCGCAGCTTCCGTGGCATCTTCTTCAGCGCTAGGCTTACACAGTCTGAATAAAGTGCTTCGAAGGACCTCGTAAAGAATGGCGGCTTTCTGATATCCCATGGTCTTCGATTTTACAGCTTCCATGGCTTTTATCAATTTTTCTGTGTTCCACGTCTTCCGTTGTTTCTTCTCCGACTTTTGACCTTCGTGTAGGCCAAAATACAAACTACAATAGCATAAAAATAAATTTAGTTCTACTAGAATTTCATATTAGAAACACTGTTCCTAATATGAGATACTATTGCATATTAGGGTCATCAAGAAATCCCATATTTGGAACAAGATCAATACAATCAAATATATTCATAGAATAAAATCTACTTGTATTTAACTTCAAAACATTACGAAAACATAAAAGTTAAATAATAATTTTGCCGATCAGTGAAAGATTGAGAATTTTGTGAAGAAAATTTTTTGAGAAAAAATAAAATGAAAATTACGTAAATATCATATCGGTGAGGCACAAAAACTTAATCACTATCTCTGGCCCATGTGGTGTGGCCGGCGTCCGGAAGAGTACTGACTTGTTCAAGGTCGGTAGGTGGGGAATGGGGAACGCTGGGTTATAGAGGCTTTTCTCCCTTACATTTTGAGAAATACCACTATCCCATATTAGGGGCATATGCCATATTCGGTACATCTCCTCTAAATGCATTTTTATAACAAATAAATAAATAAATAAAATAAGTCCATAGACGGAAATGAATCAAGATGAATTTAAATATAAAAAGACAGCTACAAAATAAAGTTAAATATTTCAAATAGAGTGGTACAACACTCAATACAGTCGACCTTTTAACCTTAAAATATGGAATAAATAAAAAAGTTTAATTTTTTTGGTTCTCTAGTTTCTCGCACTACTAGTTTTCGGGCACCATGTAGAATAAGTACCCGAATTATTTTCAAATTCTTTAATAATATAAGCCTTTACCCCTTACCATGACAAAATCTAATAACATGTTGTCACAACCCGACCGTAACAAATATTTTTTTTTACCTATTACTTTGGTTACGCCGCGCGCCGAGTATAATAATTTCCCAAACTAATGTAATATTTATTCATTTCGATTCATAAAAATACACAGAGAAGCCATAACTCGCCATCGACTCGGTCGCGAGCGCCGCAGTTAATTTCCATCGTGAGTTTTGTGAATTATATTTCATACGTAACGCGGCGTTGAATATATTGCTGTGGACACCTATTGAATCATGTAGCTCAATAACAGGACACCTATTGAATCATATAGCTCAATAGCAGGACACATATTGAATCATATAGCTCAATAGCAGGACACCTATTGAATCATATAGCTCAATAGCAGGACACCTATTGAATCATACAGCTCAATAGCAGGACACCTATTGAATCATATAGCTCAATAGTAGGACACCTATTGAATCATATAGCTCAATAGCACCCCGGGGTATGGAATCTTCGGTTAAAATTGGTTGAAATAAAATCGGCTTTGGCTGTCAAATTATTATCAATATTATTCTCGAAGATTTTAACTAAATACTTTGAATGGTATTTATTTATGTATTTAACCGCTTGGACACATAAGCTTGTTTTCACAATAATTTAACGTAGGTAGACATAGGAATGACATATGTCCCGTACCTGAGTTTTTATTTACGCACCAGATTTTCAGGTTCCTATGGGAAAAACTAAACCCTTTCATACACTTTTCCATATAAATGATCATCTAGTAAATCCACGCTATGCAAGTGTATTATATAAATATAATTAATATAAAACAATACAAGAACAACATGTTAACCTACCAGACTATGAAATGGGAAAATAATTCACCGACTCCAGATATTTTCATATCAGAGGGTTCGGCTCGGTGGAATTCCTAATTTGACCGATAAATCCTACTAATCCCTCAATATAAATATTTAAAATGACATGCATTTTTATTTGACGAATCTAATACGTCTAAATTTTTAATTTAAACGTAGCGAACCACTTGGGGTGACCTATGGCAGAGGTGATCCAATAAATGGTTCCCGGGGCAGCGGTACCGATACCCACCTAACAAATTAAACCTAGATTTCACGCAGTTTGCAATACTTTCTCGGAAGTGCAGATTTGTTCATCAAATATAGTTAAAGAGAAGACTATAAAAACATACCTAATAATTTTAATTTTTTACAGTAGCTCTTGAAGAAAAAAATCCCTCGCGGCCTATGTCATCTTTGGGAATGCTGTGTGGAAGGTCTTTTTAGGGAAAGGAAGGAGAGGAAGTTCTGGGAAGGAAATAGATTTGAGGGGTGGGTAGCAATCAGGGGGTCAATGCGTCCAGATTAGTGACGATCACATGAATATCTGTCTGTTGATGGGTCGAGAGAGTCTGGCTGGAGAGGTCAACAAGTCCCTCTCAACCAGCCCTCCAAACGCATCCACGGCCAAGATCTAGATAAACCTCACCCTATGAATCACAAATTACAAAGACACCAAACGTAGCGAACCACTTGGAGTGACCTATGGCAAAGGTTGGTTATCCAATTAATGATTCCCGGGGCGGCAGTAACCATACCCGCCTCCCAAATTATTATGCCCTGTTGTACTTCCATCTTCTGTACAAAACTGCTTGAAAATGCTACACTTGTAGATCTCTCAACCGATATGGTTCATCTCCGATCGTTATACACACTCTTTGTATAATTTAAACAAACAGCAAGCTAAAAAAAAAAATTGAACTATGATGATACATGGCACGAGGTACACCATGTATCTCTTAATCTGAAATCAATACACAATTTGAAACAAATGTGCCATATCATTTAGACTATGAAACGTATCAATGATTCGATCGTATTGCATCCATAGACAAAGAATAATTGTTTCTGTGGTAGCAAATTTAGTTGGCAACGTATGTGGTCCAGATATTATTTGACGATGAAAGGTGTTGTCATTTTTAGAAATGGGAACCCACATGGAGACTAAAATCAAAACTGCGGGAGACGTTTGAATGAAGAAGAAACCATTTTGATAACATTCATTTGATCAGTTGCAATCAATTTTTTTTTATAAAAATTAAAATATAATTATTATTTCATAAAGCGCTTTTCAATAATTAAATCACCCCAAAGGCGTTTTCGTTGCTCTTACGGCCGTTGTTCCCAATCCTACTGATCAACTGTTGAGCCAAATTTTTGACTAAATACGTTCTTCCTAACGCAACTCTCCGACAAACAACAAATCGAGTGTTACTTAACCAAATTACTTAGCTGATCGGAGACTCAAATTGATCGATCGAAAAGTAGGGAACAACGGCCGTTAGTGTCGTGTAAGGTGTAAGGTTTAAGTAACCTTGGATCGAAGGTAAAATAATGGTATGCGGAAAATATTTAGGATTAATCCTATAGTAGTAGTAATCTAAAATTTTGGGTAGTCAATATCACTTACTAGTGACACTTTTGTGATTTAGGGACGCGCTAACCCGCTCAAAAAGAAGAAGATGGAGAGATACGACAACACGAACGTGGGAGCGAGCGCGCTTACATTAAAAACCATAAAATTCGTGCGAAAATTGTGAAAATGTTTAATAAAAGACGACTCGTTTGAAAAAGAGCAAAAATCTCGTGGGGATGTGTCAAGTAGCATTTAAAGAAATATTGTGATTTTTTTCATACAAATAACTTGTAAAATAACAGAAACCAACGTGTTAATAATAATTTATCGAGCATACTTTGCGATTTATTTCTATCGAGGGAATTTCAAATAATTACCGTTTCGGCGTATGGAATGTATAGATAATATCTTAAAGAATAACATGTATTTTTTTAAGAGCTTAAAAACATCAAACTTATAAGGAAAACGTTTCAGAAATCGTTAGAAATTGGCAGAGCGGCCCTTTAAGGGTTTTTTAAATTTTTATTAAAATACTGAAATAAAATAATACATAGTTTCGTATTCTTCAAAACACCCTGAAACTTTTAAAGGCTATTGACAACATATTTACAGGGGCAAATACATAACTCAATCAAGCCACAATAGACTTTGTAAAACCTTCAAACGTCTAACACACTAATCAATAATACCACAAGAAGTGACTCGCCCCCCGGGCAACAACTATATTAGTTTAGCGTATATTTAGTGCCTGCCCGGGCGGAGTGACGGAGTGAGTGAGTACGGTAGTCAAAGGTCGGAGGCTAACGCAGGTAACACGGGGTACATGGTAACGTACATAGGTACTAACGTCTAGCTGCTGCCTGGCTGCCCCAGGTGGTTATAATATTACATTCGTAAGGTGTCCACATACAAAAGAACACTGGTATGTGACGGGGCAAGTCATTACATACTTTATTTATTGTTTTGACGTGTACTTCTTTAAGGTGATTCACCACGATCAATTGCATCTATTCATCGGGATCAGGCCGCTAACAATAATATTTCTTACGTAGATGGCGGTAAGGTTTAAATATCCGTGTGTTTTGATTTATTCAAGAAAAAGACATTGCCAAAAGTGTGTTTTGTTTTATTTTGCGAAACTCGGTAACAAATATTTTAATGATTCAAATCATTTTCTAAATAATTTAATATCCCACTTTATACAATAAAACCATAACCGAAAAAGGATTCGTAAGTAGGAGATTTGAACTTTAAAGCAATTTTCATAGGCCAAGCATAAGAATATTTTTATTAAAAATGACAATATTAGCGCAACTCAATCGAAAATCTGAAACAGAAAAATCAGAAAAAGATATATCAGGGGTGCAGCTCTACCAACTGAGCTAATGTGTCGCAATCCTACCGGTCATATCCTAACAGTATCATCAAGAACTACCAACATTATCTTCTTTTTTTTATTATCCATACATTTTTATATTCATAATTTTTTTTTAAATTACCAGATTTTATGTCCAGGTTAAATCTTCCCACAGGAAAAACGTAACCCTTCCACACACTTTTCCACAAATGATCATCTAGTAAATCCATGCTATGTAATTGTACTATTTAAGTATAATATATACAAAACAAAACAAGAATAACACATCAACCTACCAGAGACCAAATGGGAAAGTAATTTACCGACTCCAGATATTTTCATATCAGAGGGTTATTCGGTGGAACTCCTAACTTGACCGATAAATCCTACTAATTCCTCAATAAAAATATTTAAAAAGTTCTTTCGTAATCCTACATTTTTAAAAAATGAAATCTAATACGCCTAAATTTTTACGAGAGAGCTAGTATAATGCCAGTAGCCGAAATAATAAATGGTAATATTTTTATAGTCTGAGAATGCAAATTCTTTTAATCTCATTTCCTAAATCTTTATATTTTCTTATTTTTTAGAAACAGATTTCTCAGTATTGCAGGATTTTGGAATAGCTACATCAATGACATAAGTTATTTTTTTTTAATTTTGTCGTTTAAAACTGTATCGGGTCTGTTATGACTAATTGTTCTGTATGTTAGTATGGTTTTATCATAATATATTTTATAAAATTCATTTTCTAAAAATGAATTTGGTTCGGATTCATAATATGGTACTATAATATGACAGTCAATCGAGTTATGTTTAATTACCAAACGTTGGTGAATTATTCTTAAAACCTGATTGTGCCTAAATATATAGGTACTCGGATGGCGCTAATATAGAACATCCCGATATAATATGTTGTATAGTTTCCGGAAAAGCCGTACATTTTCTACATAAATCATCAATTTGATTTGTATCTTTGATTATATGCTTCCTATAATTTTTAGTATTAACGACTCTATTAAAGATATATATTAATTATGTACATAATATACATAATAACATAATTTTAATACACGTTTTGGTATAAACCACCTCACCAGGCTGATCCTTTTTCTGCTATTTTTATGTATGATTGCAAGATTCAAACCCGAACTAAATACTATAGAAATGGTGCCTTGGATAAAGTTTTCCATTTTTTTTAAATTTAATATGCTACTTTAGAATTTGTGAATTACAAGTTTAGTGTGGATATTTATTTCAAAAAATACATTTTATAAATAATATACATTGTTAAGAAAAATAAAAATCCATCCATCCCCACGCTTTTGGTCATTTTGGCCAGTTCATTTGGGCGAATTGCTTCACAGAACTGAATTAATAACCCAATTTATATATTAACTTCTAAGTGGAACCAGGAACATATTTTCACAGAACTTGAACAGAACTTGAAGAGAACTTGTGTAGAACTTTAATAGAACATTCACAATTCCAACTTCGAAATTTGAAGAATTCCATGAAAATATTAATCTTTACCTTCCGAACCTAGTTAAGAAAGTGTTAAGAAGAGTGTTTAGGTATGTTACATCATGTTGGCTGAGAGTAAAGCTTTTTATTATTACATTTATCTTTTTCCAATTCCTTTAAATTTAAAACTAAATTCTTCTTACAACGATCTGACTTCAAAAGAAGTAATACTTTTGTAAATAAAATATTAAGAAAGTGGGGACGTGCCTGACATCCCACATGGCTAAAGCTATCTCAAGCAACGTTTCAATTCTGTATGATGGTCTTTCAACAGGACGATACTGAGAGTAATATGAATAAAAAGAAAATGGTGGACTTGAACCGCCACAACCCAGCGCATTCTCACAACAATCCGTAATTATAATAAGTCTCGGAAGTGTTGTTCCTCTCACATAATTACATAACATTATCATCGCCACGGGTCGGAGGTCAAATTGGATTGAATTTGAAACAAAGGAGGGATTGTCCCGTCGCGGAAGTCGGAGCGGGAATCTCGGGCTTTTGTAGTTCGACTTTCTACCTTTGTGGTTTGGCTCCGGGTCATTTGGCGAAAGGGGAGGGAAGTCGTGACCGTTTTCTGGACTTGTGGAATGTGCCATTTGTAATATAATGTGTGATACAGGACTGATATATTATGAGATTGTAATCGGTTGTAAGTGCTATAAACAGATGGTTATCAAGTGTACAATAGATTGTTAATTGTTGTTAATCGCCATTCCAGAGCGGTACAGTTCTTGGTTCGAAGGTTGAAGGTTCAAATCAATAAAATATAATATCTACACAAATTAACCACTGGAGCGACAGAGCAATTAAAATATTTTTTCTCGGATTGCGAGAGGAAATTTTTTCGCCCACATTAAAAAATCATACCTCTGAATTTGAATATGGAGACACACAAACTGATTATAGTTCTATGTAACCAATGAATTCCCCTATCTTTTGTCTATTATCACATATTTGTAGGATTTATAAAAAAAAATTAATTAAATCTTTAACCTTAAAACAATTTAAAGAATCTAGATAATATTTATTTTGTTATATTTTCAATGTACAATACATTATATTATCGTTTTAATAAAAAATAATGTTTTTTAATTTGCCACATTTTGGCAACAAAGCAATCCGAGGTTTTGTAAATTGTACCATAATTTGGCAAAAAGCGCTCGAGTGGTTAAGAGTAACGGCTGCGCCAGTTTTTTTTTCATACAAAACACAGTTTTGGATTTGAAGCCAAAATACCTAGGCTGATTTTTAAAAATCAACAGCAAAATGCATATAATATAATGCAACAGGTACAGCAAACATCGGGTAGAGGTTTGAGCTACTTTTTTTGTATTTAAATTTGTTAAATAAAGGCCATACCAGATTTTTCATGATCTTAGAGTAAACTTTGGCAATTATTCGTTTTTTTTTTTTATGTGTTATGTTACGTGGCACGAGTCCCAACTGCTCCCAACCGCCTGGAGTCAGTGAGGCTATGGAATTCCCGATTGGGGGATATCATGAGGCTGCAGATAATTGGGGAGGGGAAGGAGATGGGGAAAAGTAAGGTGGGAAAGTTCCTGGCTATTCGAATCTAGTCACCAAACAACGGCTAAAGCCATTTCAAGTAACTATTCAATTCTGAATGGTGGTCTTACACAAGGGCGATTCTGAGAGTATCTTCAACTTTGCAATGTGTCGCAAATAGGTCTTAAATTATTAAATTGTGCAAATACAACTCAATCAAATATATTTATATATTTTTAGGTGATTAAATTTTTATTTTATATTTCATGTTATTAAAAAAAAAAGTTTTGCAAAATAATTTTAATTTTATTATTGTTAACTCAGAAACAAATTTTCAGAGTTACCGCTAAAATCACAAAATATTGAAATCTTTTAGCCCAATAATTAGCTATTTTATGAAATTGCTATGTAGATATAAAATTTATCGTACAAGATATTTGCTATACGTACCGTTTATTTATTCAAAAAAACCTATTGGGGCGGGTATTTTGGCCTAAAATCCAAAATGAAGTTATGCCAAGGAAACCCCCTCAAAATATTTTGCAAGATTTCGGGACAAGCCAAAACACCAAATCTATCCATTATCTAGCACTGTAGATAGATAACGGTTTAATCGATACTGTCGGTAACTTGTCAACGTTCCTTGAGCTTGACTGCAGATCGACAAAGACTGAGAATTAGTTAATTTATTCAGTCGAAACGATAACTAGTTATCGATATTATCGATAATTCCTTTACCGATCGACTATGATAGATACCCTGGAAGAGCTAGACAATCTAGACATCCAAAATACCGCGGGCACAATCCTCTACTAGCGAATTCGCATGCATACATACATCATTTGCCGCTTTCAATGATGGAAAAAGAGATATATCAAATATTAAGGTGGGGAAGTACCTGGCTATTCAGATCTAGTCACTAAACACGGCAAAGGCCATTTCAAGCAACCTTTCAATTCTGAATGGTGGTCTTCAGAATTCAATCCACTCTGGAACGTGCTCGTATTTTAAATAATTAATTGTGAAATAACACAAATCAATTAAATAAAATTTATTTGCGCACGCCGGGTTCGAACCCGCGACCTTCGGAATGGCAGTCCAACACCCTATTACGCCGACTACGCCGGCCGTCGATTACTTGCTTAGTAATATAATACTCATATAATTCATCGTAATTAAATCGTTATGCTTATAAAAAGTTAAAAAATAATAACTCGCATTTAACAGTCTTCAATTTAACAGTTTATTATATTATTTCGTGCTATTTACATACATCATCAACTTATAAACATTTTTCATATTAAAACAACATGTCATAAAAAATAAAATCGTAACAGAACGAGCATTACAGAGTATTAACAAAATAAAGTATCTATAATCACTAAAGTTGAACAAACTAAAAATAGATAAGTATGCCGATATAAAACTATTATCCTCAGTGAGTGGTTTTGTATTCCTTTGCTTTGTTTTCAATCTAATTCAATCAGATATTTTCATTTAATTTTAATTTCTTATAATATTATTTGTGACCAGATTTGAATTGATAGATATTTCTGAACTTCCTTAACTCAATTCGTCCAGTTTTACAAAATTTTCACAATACGCCATTCGCAAATGATTTAATTTTACGAAACTTAAAAACTTAATAAAAAAAAAATTGGAATAACTGAAAATCTATTTAGAAGTTAAAAACAAAGAAATACTCCTATTGATTCAAAGGAATACAACAAACAAACAATTCATTTACACGAAAAACGTGGTTGGTGGTACATTACAATTATATAACCTCATTGTTTTTAAATTATTATGAAGGTTTGTTAAAAGATTTAAAAAATATATTTAAAACTTGAATATTTATTGGGAACTTATATACGAGTATTATTGCACTTTCGGCCATTGGTCTGTTATGATATTTACATAGATTATATATATTTACAGACAAAACTAAAACTATTTAACAAAAAAACTTTGATTACACTAACTTAACGAAACCGTTTATGTTTCTAAAGATTAGATCTGTATCTAAAACTTTCTACAAACGTAATAAAAAATACATAATTATAAAATCGAACATTTATAAACATAACGTAACATCCTGAAAAAGGTGGGTACCGATATTGCATATTATTTAACAAACACACTAGTCGCCCTCTAAAAGGATACACATATGACGAATAACTATGAATACACCCTTCACAGGATACAAACGCTGCGAAAAATAAAACACGATTCTGGGAAAAAGCGTTCGTTTGAAATTCAGTTTTAAATGTCGCCCAATTTTATTGTATATTTTTAAAGTACTTACGCCTGCTATAAAACGGCCGCTTTTTGTTAATAAACTACTTAAAATGTGCAGACAGTGTCTTCCCTATGTCCTGTGACAGTGTCCTCTGTTTTCAAAATAACCTCATATATATCGAATATTTTGTTTGAATGAGCGAAAACGTTTTAATTCAAAAATCTTTTTAATCCTAATTTTTGTTTAGACATGTAGATAATTATTGTTCATTGATTAGAACATAGAGTATAATATATATTACATAAGTATTTTTCAATTCTCCCAATGCAATCTCCCAGAAACTAATTAAAACATATTATACATATACGACTATTATTAAACTAACTGTCAATTGTACATGTGTATCTTTCAGTATAATAATATCTATTTATTACGGATAAGTACATAGTACTATAATAACCATGCAGGTTGGAGATACAGCTTTTTTATTATAGTAGAGAGGTACTAGGTACATAGCATTTTTTTAAAATGGTTTAAATAATGTAGGTTGGCTCAAAATCTTGTAACAACCTGGTATTATGTTCACAAAAAAAATAAACGTATTTGCATTATATCAAAGTATCTACCTACACTACAATTTAGTAATAACATCAAACAAAAAATATTGGCAGAACACTTGGGTACAGTTGGTACACTAGGTACAGTTCTAACAAATGCAACATTCATTTATAACTAATAGGGGCTTAATATATTTTGGAAATAGATATCATATTTTATAAGTCATCAAGAGCGGCTAATCTTCCACGTGGAGAAATAATTGAGATAACGCTTCTCAGTTCCTTTTCTTCTTCTGTTCTTGCCGAGGTATCGTTACTATATTCTTGGTAGTCTTCTTTGCCCATTTTCTCTTGCAATCTCTTTAATGCTGACACCCTTCTGAAACTTCCGAAGAAAACAGAATTAGTTTCAATGCTTTCTCCTCCCGATTCGCTCCTTGCATCTCCCAAGGATTCAAGATCATCTGTATCGGTCACAGTTTCTTTTGCAGTTTCCCTGACTTGCAAAACGAATCTACTATTTTGTCTCGATTCATTTGAATCTGAACTCAAATATCCAGAGTCTTCTGTTTTATTGTGTTTCGTTTGCTGGACTCTCTTTTGCCTAGTTCTTGTCGATCTTCGAAGTGGTCTTTTCATGCTGAAATTACTGTCTCGATCTTTCGATTGTTTGGGACCTTTCCCTACACTTTCGTCGGCCTCTTCAATTGATCTACATGATTTTGATAGATAAACTTCATCATATTTTGAGTAATTTTCGTAATTGGGATCAGATGGAGTATAGATTGGTTCATCTGGTCTGTTGTAGGAATAATCTAAGCTAGCAAAAGTTGTGTAATTTCGTATTGTTTGTTTGGGTTTTGCTAAGTGAGTCTTTGAAAAGTACTGACTGTCTTCTGTCGTATTATTGTTTTTTAATGGTGGTTCAGATCTTGTTATTCTAAAATTCATTCCAGTGGTACTTATGGCTTTATTGTTATTGTAATTACTGTTTTGATGATCTCTGCTAGGCAAATGCACTCTGTATGTATTTTGGGTATTCCAAAGGCAATTGTTTTGTTTCCCAACAACTGTTTTAGGGGGGAGGGAAGGTTTGACTTCTTCCTTACGTTCTAAGAATATTTCACTCAAAGATCTTAAACTTTTTGTGTTTGTACTCTTAGGACTCACAACACAGTTTTCATAATCGACATTTGGTTTATCTGAAAACGTGCTGTACCTGCTACTATTTGATTTGGAATACGGAACCGACTTGTATGTTAAATTTGTGATGATTTCGTGTGATGGACGATTGTTCCTCATGTCAAGAAAACTTTGAGTAAATCCTTTGTCGTTTGCACAATCTTCAAATCCAGTTAAAGATTTGGTTTTGAAACTGCCGGCAGATTTCAATAAAAACTTATCAATACTCTTTGTGTTTGGTTCGCTGTAATTCATCTGAATATTGCCGTATATTTTAAGTTTCTCTGGTTTTCTGTCTAATGTGTCTGCATCAAAATCATCACAAATCTTATCCAGTCTTCTTTCTATAGGATTGTCCACTTCTATGACCAATTGTCCTGGCCTCGATTCTGGTTCTGCATATTTAATTTTAACGCTGTTATTTGATACAGACATATCAGAATCACTTGCTGAAGACATTGTATTGACATAATCGTTAATGTAAACCTCGCTTACTAAATTGGTCCTTTGAATTGCGTAGCTTTTACAATTGGTTTTAGCATTGTCTTCTTCCAAAATTCGTTTGTTTATATTTTCCAAAGCATCGCTTGTGGAGTCGATTCCTTGGTAACTCCTCGATAATCGAGAATTCATTTCATAGATTTTTTTCATTGGTTCTAATTCTTCCATGGCAATAATTGATGATCGTCTTTTATGATTACGGTGAGACTCGGGTCTGACTTCAACAAAATCTAAATTCGAAAGGGAAGCCCGTCTTTTGGATCCACTTCTTTCTAAACTATCAGCTTCAAAATGGCCTTTATATCCCAAGAACTGAAGTCTTGTTTTAATTTGGCCATCTTCGGGTAATTTCGAAAAGTGTTGCGCATTACCTTCGTTTCTGGAAGAGTCGGGCATTATAACTTTTGGGGTTATAGGAATTACTAATTTGGGTAAGAAAGGAGTTACAACTTCTGAAACAGGTGAACAAATTCTCGGTAAAATTGGATCAACCCTCCGGAATTTTGAAAGCTCATTAATAACAGCGTTCATCTTTTGCTTCAGCTCTGGTGGTATCTGTATGACCAAAGCATCTTCGTCCTTTTTTTTAAGTTCTGCTGATGTCCTATTAGTGGATTCTTCTTCTTTTGGTAACTGAGATATATCTGCAGGCACTGAACTAAGTCTTTGGGGAGGAGCTGGTGGAGGCGGCATTTTCTTCCTACTCTTTATAGGGTGTGTTTTTTCAGGCACAGTTTTAGAAACATTAATTTTAACTTCTATTCGGTTTTCCATCACATTACTATTATCTGATTTATTTGGTGGTTCAATAGATTTTGGAGTACCATGAATCTTTGAAACGGATTTACTAGGTAATCTACATGAGTCAGCTTCATTTTTTTCTGTTAAGGGAACATCGTCTAGCCATTTTTTTACAATATTTTGTTTAAGATTGCCAGAAATGCAGGATTTGCAGAATTTCTTTTCTGATAGTGTTTTTAGGTATATATTATTGAATTTTGAAGATATACAGCCCGGACATCCGCTACAATAGCTCTTTCTTCTGCTGTTTTCTCGTTTAAGACTGAATGCTGTGTACTTGGGGTTGAAGAGATCGTCTGAGAGATTGAAGTCGATGGCATGACAAGAATGTTCTTCGGTAATCGTGGGTAGTATTTGCACAAAGCGTTTAGTTTTCATCTTCTCAGTTGCGATGGTGATGACCTCTCTGATTTTGATCAGGAATTCAACTGCAGCTGGTGGAGGAATCTGAAAATAAAAAAATATATTTGAATATTTAAGAAGTGATGAGAATGTATGTGAGTGATGTGTATGAGAAGTTTCCAACACACAAAATTATAGCGTGTGTTGCATTGCTATTTAATGCAACTATAACTGATTTTAAAGCGTGGAGATAATTAGAAAACACTTAACCACATATACATTTTATTTTATTTTAGGTACAGTATGTACCTAGATATAGAATAAGTATTCAACAATTTTATCGACAGCATAAATTTCATCGTGAAACATTTCTAATTTATTTAAGATAAATCTTGTATCGTAGATGTACTCATATTGTTATGAGTTGCCACAAAAATCCCCAAACACTTATTTGCTCATCCTAGAATATAGAACAGACAAGGAGACAGACAGACAGATACAGGGCAAAGTCCAACAAGCACAAAGCTTGGAAGCCGCGTTCGTAATTATTGCCTTTTACCATGTGTTTTGAAGGACACACGTGCAGATTCAAGAATCACAAAGCAATGTAACCGTGAACCGAACATTGGAGGTTTTCCACCACTTACCCTCCCTGGTATAAAATAAATTTAGTTTCGTTCAATCAAAACTACATTCATTTTTAAACGCATCCAGACCTTCAGTGTCCCGGTATGCAAGTGCTTGACAGAAAAAACATAATGCAATAACTGTTAGTATGACATGGTATAAACAAATCAATTGGATGTCAGGTAACGTACACGAGGTGGCATGATCTGGGTAATTACATCCAGCATATCCCGCAAGCACCCGATGGCGGAGGTGAATAAACTAAAATATAAATATTACCTTCAGCATCTGCGGTTCCAAAAACGCCGGATTAAAATATAGCTTCTTCCTTATGTTGCCCGGAGGGGGTAGGGCCGAGGCCCTCTCGACCTTGGTGTTTTCGGCCTCATCCAATATGGCCACGTGCTGCTCTGGCCTGCGCTCCACCAACGCCTGCTGGGTGATGTGCAGAGGCCCAGGGTGCAAGGAAGCCGCGATCACACGGTGGACAGTTACCGCAGTAGTAGACATCTGAAAAATGAAAGACCGACAAAAAAATTTAATGTTTGTTTTTAGGAGACATCAAAATAATTTTTTTATAGAGTTTCTTATAGATAGAATCATGTTTATTTTATTTTATTTGGAAAACCTACAGTTATAATATTTTATAAAGTATAATAATACATGGGTAAATCATTTAACCAATAATAGGTTTCCACTGAAGTATCTTAATTTTTTAGTGTAAACAAAGACAAATAGTTACATTAGCATATGGGGATGGGATGGTGGGAGGGAAGGGAAAGGGGTGGATCTGTTCTGTATAATTAGTAGGGTGTATGTAAGTAGTTATAATAAAGTATCGAGAGATTGCCTGTGTGACTTTATGGAGTGTGGTGCAGAGTTAAAGATGTCAAATTGTGTATAATATGTATTGAAAGTGTGTGATGCACGATAAATTAAGGAGTTTTGCTTAGAATTGGTGTTGCATCGAGGGAGGCTAAAAATTTTGTCTGATCTGAGTTCCGGGCAATCTACGATGGACCTGGATATTTTCTGTAGAAAGAGGACATCAGCCGAGCTTCTTCTATCTTCCAATGATAATATATTGAAGTACGCGGCCGAATCTATGTGATTTAAGTGGGGACGATAGCTACGGAAATCTAAGTACCGAAGGAAACGATTTTGAACGCGTTCCAGATTGTGTACATATGATTTGTACTGCGGGTTCCATACTTGTGAAGCGTATTCTAATAAGCTGCGGACGTATGCATAATATAGGATTTTCATTATTTTAATGTTATTGAATTTTTTACATGTTCTGAGAATAAATCCTAACATTTTCGAGGCTTTTGATGTTACTGAGTCGATATGAATGTCGAATATAAGCTTAGAGTCCAATGTCACTCCCTAATCTTTGACTTCCGTTTTGTTAATTAGTTTAGAGCCGTTCAGAGAATATTAATTAATAATGATATTTTTATTTCGTGTGAAGTTCACGACGAAACACTTTTTTACATTAATTTTAAGGTAATGCTGTGAACAATAAACATTAAGGCGATTTAGGTCCTCCTGCATTTTTTGACAGTCAGCAGTTCATCTGACTGGGTAAAAAACCTTCATATCATCTGCATAAAGTAATGTTTTGGAGTGTTTGAAGCATTGGCCTATATCATTAATGTAAATGTTAAATAGTAATGGTCCCAATAAAGATCCCTGTGGCACACCTGACGGGACGGTTACCCAGTCCGATTTATAGCCACTAGAATTTAAAGTTAATCATATTGACAGAATATACCACGAATTTGCTCTTTGCTCTTCTCGACAGCACGTTCTTTTTATAATATTCATTATAAGGCCATCTAAATAATTAACCCAATTTCTAAAATACATAAATTTTAATGCTACCTGCGTGTTACCCCTTGGACTGAATAGTTATGATATTTTACTGGTAGCAGGCTGAATATATAGTGAAGTATATAGAGTTACATTGGCATATTACATATTACATTGGCATATTCATGTCTTCTCCTTTCCTTGCCTAGATTTCTCAAATATAAAAAGGAACTAAGAGGAAATTTTTCAGCTGGTTTGGTTATGCACATTACCCACTAACAAGTGATCTACCAGGTAAGTATAGTCCTGTATATTTTCTAAATAATAAAAATTATAATAAAAAATAAATATAAATTAAAATACATATACATTTTTGGGCAATAGTTTCGTATCACTGATAAGAGAACTTGTGGATGCAATGTTTTAGCTATAAATTTTCTATTTATTGTTTTTGTATTTAATTCGTAGAACTCCATTTAATTTTTTTGAAATTTAATTTAAATTTAATTTGATAATGTCTTAATAATAAACATTATTAAAATTAATTTAAATTAAATTAAAAATATATATATGTATAAAAATATATAAATATATATATATATAGTGTTAGAATTTTTTTTTTGTTTTCTTTGGTCTGTAGTTAGAAGTGAGATTGCAGAGTTGTATTTAAATTTGTAAAGCGCTCTTCAGGTGATTTTTCATAAAAATGGCATTATGCGAATCATCAAAATATTATTATTTAATAATTCATCCAATATAATTGTTTTGTGTTACCATAAAATGGAGTCACTTTATCAATTTTTAAGTATGAAACAAAGAAATTTCAGTAAAAATTTTTCGAAAAATTTCATTTCATATTTTTGCACGTGTTTAGACTATCGAAGAATATATTTCAAAATAATTAAGTATGTGTTTGGGGAGTCGAAAAATTAAAATATGGTGATCAAAGTCGCCTTTCGGAGTGGGGCTTCTTTGATATACCATTTTTATAAGATCATTGCAAAGATACGCCATCCCTAAAAGTGTTGAAAAAAATAGAGTTCGAATATTCAAGTATTTAAGAATATTTCGATAGATATTGATATTCTTAACGATATAAATGACACGAAACTATTATAATGGATGAGGAATTTATATAAAATATTTACGTTTTTCACAGTCAGAAAATATCTATAAAAATCTCCTTCACAATTCAACCGATATTATGTTTTCAATAATAACAAGAAACCAAGTAATTTAACGCTTATTTTTGAAGCGTAGTTAAATTCATTTACCAAAAAAAAAATCTTGAAAAAAAGTGAGTGAGCGGTTGCCAAAATTCTGCAGATACCGCGATGATTAAAGTTTCCCCTCGATTCAAAAGTCGCCCCAAAAAACGTAATATAATCACTTAAATTCTAGGACACATGTTTTTGATAAGTTTCTGTATCGAATTGAACTCTTAGCAATAAATTATTTAAAATGCAAATCTGTTCATTATTCTTTCATAAATCTCTCAGTCAGCATTTATTCCGTATTTTTTCTTTTTCCATTAATCTTTATTATTTCAGGTTTAATAGCGGTCCAAACTAGCATCCATGAGGTAATCCATAATAAAATTTTATGGGTTTTTTGCATTGCGTTTTTTATGAATTTCTAACAGTAGTGCATAAATATCTGAAAATAATAGAAACCGTTCCTGGAGGAAAAAGTTTAATGGATAAAGAGCGGTTTGGGAAGGAAATCGACGACGTTGGATATCAATAAGCTCATCGCTAAGCTTATTCATTTATGAGTAGCAACCGTTTTATATCATGTTTTCAATCTAAAGTATTCGTAGATTCAACTAGTTTTTTCTCGTTTGCAGCTTACTTACTTGATTTTATCGTGGTTGCGTTTGGGAACAGTAACATTTTTTTGACTGCGTGTTTTTTCCTGTTTGACATGACATTTGTTTTTGCGTTTTGCATATTGTCTGTCTGTAAATTTTTTTTTGTTAGGATCCGTCTCCGTTTTATTTATTTATTTATTTATTTTTTCATGTTCTCTATAAAACAGTTATACACCAATATATCATGGAGAAGATTATAAATTACAAAGTACACAAGGGCAGTTTTACTACTTAGTGACATTTGCTAAAAGATAGTTGCTGAACTGTCTGTAAGTGACATTGAAAATGTCGATGGTCAATGCAGAATCGTTAAGCAGTTGAGTCGCTCTGTTTATTGGCGCGTTCTGATAGGCAGAAGTCCTCACTTTCGGAGCATAAAAAAGTGCATGGGATTTACCACGAGTATACTTGTTAGGGACGTAAAAATTAACCTCTTTTAATATAGGCGGATTGAGTATGATACCAGAGATTAGCTTAAAAAAGTGTTTACCTAAAAATATTTTTCTGCGGGCTTCTAAGGTGTTAAAATCAAGCATCCCTGTTAAGAACAAGGATGGATAAAGGAATGGATAGAACGTATATTCCTTCATATACAGGTAACGCCAAAATCTTTTTTGTACTTTTTCTATTTCTAGGATATGGTTTTGTTCAGAAGGGGCCCAAATAATGGAACTATATTCCAGGATGCTACGAACAAGTGCCTCATATGTTCGACGTATTGCAATTCCATTAGTAAATGATCTCGCATTACGAAGAACAAATCCAAGCATTTTGTTGGCGCGGGAGACAATGTCAAATATGTGGGATTTGAAAGAGAGATTTGCTTAAAAAATCACGCCAAGGTCTCTAATCTCATTTTTCCGTGTTAATATATTTTTATTAATCTGGTAGGGGAATAGAAATGTATTTTTGGATCTTGTAAATGTAACGACATTGTACTTCTGGATGCTGAAGGGTAATTTGTTCAGTTCCGACCATTTGACAAGAGAATCAAGATCATTCTGTAGAATAATGGAATCTATGTAACTTTTAATAGCTCTGAAAAGTTTGATATCATCAGCGAAGAGGAGATATTTTGAGCGGTTAATGGTCTTGCCTATATCATTAATGAATAAAAGAAAGAGGAGGGGTCCTAAATTTGATCCCTGGGGGATCCCGGAGTTGGTTTTGTATTCGTGAGAAAATTGGTGTAATTTAAAGATAGTAGCCGTTTTAATGGTTCAGTAAAGAATATTTTGTTAAATTTGAAATCGTCGTGTTTATATGGACTTTCTCATTCGCATTATTTTCAATGAAACTTAAGACAAGTTAATTCCTAATTATTTTAAAAATGGATTATATTTAATTGGGTAGGGATTTTAGTACCCATCTACAAATGTTACGATTTCAGATAAAATTTTTGTAATTCATTTATAAATTAAGAGAAAATTAGAAAAATATTTTTTTGGATGCGAGGTCTACCGTTTACAGAACTACTAGTAACCTACCAACTATCCTCCACAAAACGAAAACGAAGAAAATGAATTGAAAAAAATATAATAATATAATAATATTTTTGTTTTAGGCAATGAGAATTTTATAATAATCTGAAAAAGATATTTTGTAAGGAACTTTAAAAAATAATAGTCACCTTTATCTCATCGAACTGCTCAACCTCTTCGACCGCATGATCGTCCTCGTCCTTGGTCCTCTCGTTCAACGAGTCTGTTCTGGAGGAAGACTGCGAGGAGTAGGCCCTGGAGATGGAGTCGTCCTTTTCGGTGAGGACATCGCAGTGTCTGGGCTCCGTCAGGAAGGCGTCCAGGGAGTGTAGGGGATTCGTCTTGGTGTTTGGCTGGGAATTACATTCAAATTCATTTAACTGTTATCTATTCATTATTACTTATAATCCTTATAAACTATGATTGAAGGAATTACGTTCTTGAATAATACAGTGATTGTTTATTATTTATTGTTATTAAGTTTAATTTGTAGAACTCCATTTTAATTTTTATTTTAAAGACCAGTTTGACAATGCCTTCACAGCTGTAACACATAATAATAATTACGAAGCAGAACTTGTTCATAATAAACTGTTTTTTATACATTGAATGATAATATTATTGAATGTATAAAGCAAATAAAAATTGTTTATTGTCGTATCGAAATTTTTTAATACTCCTGAGGATAAACGTCCCTCTAGTCTGAAGGCTAATTTTCATCTAAAAACATAAAAATTTCGTAAATCTACATTCGGTCACCTTCAGTACAACTCGGTAACGAGACCTCGTAAGCCGAACGGCCCAAATGTGTTCTGTGGTAAAGTATGTACTAGATCAAAGACTATTATGATACATTACACTAACCCAGGGGTTCCCAAACTTTTCCAAGTCGTGGCAAACTTCAAAATTTTGAATTTAGACTTGACACCCTAGTTGCATGACTATGAAGGAGAAACCAGGTAAGAAACTAATGCAACTCGTATTTAAAGGTACATTTATTGGTAGGAAAACATAGAAAATACAAAGAAAATGCCAATAAAATTACAAAAACATTCCACATACTCTTGAAGTGTGTGTGTTTAGTGCGACAGGTGAGCCTGCTGCTCACTGCTCAATTTTTCTAATCGGAAATAAGGTTTGATACAGCTAGTCTTATATCTTTTTTAACATTTATTTTCGAGCGATATTCGATCTTTATAACAGCAACTGCTGAAAATCCAGCTTCGCACAGATATGAAGTCGCAAAGGAAATGAGGACCCTTACAGCTTTTGCACTTAGAATCGGATACTTATTTTTGACTGTTACCCAAAACTCTGTCCCACCCAATCCTTACTCAGAACGCGGACCGGCGGGACCGCGGGTGATTTTCCATTCCATAAAATGTTTGTATTCGTTCAAAAAATTGCAAAATGTCCTACATTGGTTCAATAATAACTAAATGGTTGATTGGCTTGGGTAGGGGGGAGTCTGAAAAACTATTATATAATGTGACTTAAAACTATACATGGTTACCCATGTATGGCGCATTTAGAAAAAACTTAGTATGTAGGTATTCATTTTTTTAAATAATAATAATTCAAATTGCATTTAGCACTTTACAAACATTTGGTTCCTTAGAACAGGCAATCTGCCTAGCTAGGAACTAATACCGACCTAACACAACGTAATAACACTTGTATCTATTTATTTCAAATATATTCTCTTATTATGTAACATTATTTCTGTTATTTTGGCTTTAAATGTATCAAATGTAAATAAACAAATAATATTTTACAAACCTCTGCACTTACCAATTCGGTATATTATGTATAATTAAATAAGCTACACCGAGACAGACAAAAGAAAATGTAAACGGACTATGTTGAGGAAAATTGGGGCAGATTAGGGACGTCCTGAGTTCTAAGATACTGTAAATGACTAGGGATCGGAGAGGTATTTTCAAAAAACTATCGAAACCGTTAAAAGTCTATAATTGAATTAAAGTATTTTTTTCTAATTCTAATAACATCCTCATATGTGTGTTTTAAATTTTTTCGTTCATAATTAATGATATGGGAAACGATCTAAAACCGCACATTTATTATATTATATGTGACTTCTTTTTTTCAATTATTCCTGGCTTTCACACTTCAAGGGTGTTCTAGGCCATTATTTAAAATTATGGAGATAAGAAAGGTGAATTTAAATATTAATTTTATTTAAATGGGCAAATTTTAAAATTATAATGAATATTGGAGTCTAATTCAGACTTAAAAGAGATGAGATATTAAATGGAGGGGAGGCAATTTTTGATAGAAGAGAGGATATTTATTTAGAAAGGGACAACCAAAAAATATGTGATCTAAAGTTTCCACTTCTAGGCCACAGAATGTACAATCTGGGGAGTCAAGGACGTGGGAATGTTTAAAATTTGTCATGTCAATTACCATCTTGGAAAAAACAGCCTGATAAGTAGTCAAAAGCTTTTGGTCCTACTCAGTGGCGGTTCGTGGTCTTTTTAACGGGGGGTTCAGAAATTCAAGAGAAGATATATCTAATCGAAATTTATTTACTAACTAAAGTTAGTAAGAGGGGTATCTACATACTATTGTTTTTAAATAACTTGACACTCCTAGACAAAATTATTAGATAACCAGAAAAGTTTTAGAGGAATTAAATTGTTTAATGATTTTTACAGCACTCAATGTACGTTGCATATTTTGTTTTCAATAAGATAAATAACGTAGAATGTAGGATATATAATTGATATTTTTAAACATAAAAAATCTAAAATGAAGGTAGCACGAAATAAAATTACAATTTTTCACTTATACAAAAAATCCATTACACACTTATACAAAAAAAATTCCAACCTTTTTTTCATTAGTATTAGCGCTATTTTTTGTATATATCCACTGTTATCCGCCATTGTGAAAAAAAATTGTGACAGAATATTCGCGACAATCGATAAACGCAACCGCTTTCAATTTGAAAGCCGAAACAATACTGGAGAAAGCTCAACACAAAATTGTACCTTTAGTAAATGTACTCGTAACTAAGGGATATAAAAACTTATCTAAAAAAAATAATACGAAAATAGAAGTCAAAATCGATCTACTTCAAAAGTAGATTTACAAATTATTTATTACATTATTACATTATTTATACTATATTATTATATATTACTCATATTTGTATCATTTACTACCGTTTTGGAATTCATTTGATAACACGCAGTTCCTGTTACCTTTTTGTTTTTGCTTCTTGCTATCTTATTCATAGTACTACATCTAACTACAACATTTATACTATATTATTTATATTAAACACATTTACCATTACAACTATATTTGGAATCGCATTTAATCATATATTACTCGGGAACCAACTTCTATACAATATACAACCAACACATACTTATGATTCAATCACATTATGATACCGGAAATGATTCCGGTATAGATCTTAACATGAATGTCATTAAAGATCTGAACAATCTAAATAACTATAAATGGTGTGCTTACAGCGTTAAAATTATACACCAAAATATAAGAAGCATTTCCAATATTGACGATTTTTTAATTTTTCTGGATCAATTCAATTACCAATTCGATGTTATAATTTTATCGGAATGCTGGCTTAATAAAGATTACACCTCAAAAGTTATTCACAATTACTCTGAACACCACACAAACATATATCTAAATAAGTCTAGCGGGATCGTTGTCTACATCAGAGACGGACTTCAGTCTCAAGTTGATGAAATAGTCTTATCACAAGCCAACTGCCTGAAAATTGTATTGAATAATAACTTGTGCATTTTTGCAATATACAGATCACCCTCTTTTCAAAATATTGACACATTTCTGAGTTCACTCCAATCAACTATTAAAAGCTCAAAAAAAATAGAACGACAAATAATTATAGGCGATCTCAACATCAATACGATTACCGAATACCACCGCCAATCTAACGATTACCTATGTCTGCTAACTGAAAATGGGTTCATTCAGACAATTAACAGCCCTACTCGTGAGCAGGGCATGAGTAAATCTTGTCTTGACCACATCAACGTCAAAAAAATCAATCATGTTGACTCATTTGTCATTCACTCTACAATCTCAGATCACTATACAACTGCACTCTGCCTTAAAAACAAACCTCCTAATCCTGCTAAAATTAAACATATCGCAAGAATAAACTATAATAACTTAATTGAGGATTTGAGCTCAGAAAACTGGCAAAATGTTCTAGACCAAACTGATGCCGACTCGTCAATGAATGAATTTATCACTAAATTACATTCATATATAACTAAACATACAAGCAATAAACTTATACCACATAAGCAAATAAAACTCACGCCATGGATCACCCCTGGCCTTATCAAATCGATTAACATTAGGAACCAACTTCATGAAAAGGCGAATAGGTGCCCTGAGAATATTATAGTACAAACTCATTACAAAAAAATATAGGAACTTTTGCAAAAAACTAATAAAATCGGTGAAAGAAAATTATTATAAAAAATTCATTTATGAAAATAACTGTACTCCAAAACGTTTATGGGAAGCATTTCGCAATATAACTAAAACAAAAATAAATAAATCTTCCGATATTAAATCTTTGAACATCAATAACGTGAAAACCTCAGATCCAAAAATCATTGCGAATTTTGCCAATAATTATTTCACGACAGTGGGTGTCACACTTGCGAAAAAAATTCTCAACAATCTTAATACTACAGAGTCCGATCTCGCTAAGTTAACAATCTCCAATTTCGGTCATAAATTAGACAATATCCAAACAACTTCAAACGAAGTCATAAAAATAATTGGCGAACTCAAGTCATCGAATGCTTGTGGTCCCGATAACGTCTCATCAATTCTCCTCAAAAGTACTAAATCCCTCATAGCAACTCCAATCGCGTATATTTCCAATCTAAGCTTCAATTCAGGAAAATTTCCAAATCATTTAAAACAATCTATCGTTATACTGCTTCACAAAAATGGAGATAAATCGCAGATACAAAATTACCGGCCAATTTCTTTGCTCAATTCTGTCTCGAAAATTATTGAGAAAATTGTGAAGAATCGTCTTAGTCATTACCTTGAGAAAAATAACATCCTTTCCAATAGACAGTACGGCTTCAGACCAGGATTGAGCACTGAAAATGCCATCACAACCCTGACGAAAATCATCTCCAACAATATCGATAGAGGAAGAAAATGCATTGCGCTCTTCTTGGATCTAGCTAAAGCGTTCGACACTATCTCACATAAAATTCTCTTGAAAAAACTACAGCGCATTGGCATTCAGGGTCAGCTACTTAAGTGGTTAGGTAGTTATATAGAAAATAGAAGCCAAAGAGTTAATATTAACAATACTCTAAGCGATCCAGCGGATATTAACTTTGGCGTACCTCAAGGAAGCACTCTAGGACCATTGTTATTCAATATCTATATTAATGAATTATGTAACAGCTCATTTTCCGATCACATTATCACATTTGCCGATGACACTGTACTCTTATTTGAAGGCAAAAATTGGAATGAAGTTCGTAATAATTCAGAAATTGGTATTAACAAGGTAAAACAATGGCTAGACAATAATCTTCTCACTCTCAACACTGACAAAACTAAATACATCCGCTTCAGTGCAACTCAAGCGGGACAACCAAGAGAAAATCAAAAAATTATTATACACCATTGTAATGACCCAAATACTTGCAATTGTAATACCTTAGAATATGTGGATAGCATAAAATATCTAGGAATTATCGTAGACAAGAATCTGAGATGGAATGAACATATCGACTCAATTTCCACAAAGGTCAGAAAACTCACGCATCTTTTCATGGCTATTAGAAATATTCTCTGCACAAAAGATCTGAAACTAATGTACTATGCCATGTGCAACTCATTACTTGAATATGCATCTTTAGGATGGGGAGGATGTACAAAATCAATACTGGATCCTTTAACCAAAGCACAGAAATCACTACTGAGGGTCATCCTTAAAAAACCTTTTAGATACCCCAGTAACGATTTATTCAAAGAGATAGGAGTTCTGGATGTGAGGCAACTATTCATAAGAAAAGTTATATTATACACACAAAAATATCGTCACCTCTTCCCCTCCGTAGAACATTATCACGACACCCGACATGCAGGGAGGAATCCAATAGTTCCACTTACTACTGTGACATCCCTTGCACAAAGACAATATTCTTACTTAGGTCCGAAAATGTTCAACCTTATACCCGGTTCTTGGAAATTGAAAAGTGCAAGCGTCCTGCGTAAATTAGTCAATGATTGGATTCTAGACTTAGGGAGAGTCGAAAGTGAGCGTATGCTGTTTAACTGATAAACAAAATCACCCAACTTTCCTGATCACTAGACCAAAATTCCCACCACACTCCATTGAGTTCTGATAATGCTTTGCAATTTTTCGACATCCTTTTTGATGTTTTTATATCTGTTTATGGTTTTGCGCCCCTGAAGACTGTTTGGTCCTAGTAGGACACCGCTGTAAGGCGTATCATATGCACGTCACACATTAACAAGGCTAGCTGTGCGAAACTTGGTACCTTACAGCGGTGATGATTTATTATAAATAAACAATACATAACACAACATGTATGACGTACAAAGTAATACACTAATTTCACAATACCGTAATCAAATTAGCATTAAATGAGGTATTATATATATATATATATATATATGTATATTCATAGTATCTATTTATATTTCTACCTATATTTATAGTTATTGTTTTTATATTTTAGCAGGATTAGTTCAAGCGATTAGCGCGGTGTATATTGATTGGTATTGTCGTATGAACTGAAAACATGTTTTAAATCAGTGAAAATAATCATGATTGCACATAATTTATTGCACATCGTAGTTACGCTTAGGAAAAAAAACCATATATATTATTGCATACTTAAATTATATCTAATATTGTAAATCTTAATGTACTATGTATTATAAGCTCACACTTCTAAACCCGTAACCTAAAATAACTTCATATTTTTATGCTGTAAAATTTTTATAATTCCTACATCCTGTTATCACATACCTGGTTTATACTTTTCAATACAGAGTTTTGGTTCAGAGAAAATAAAATTTTTTGGTTTTTTATGGTTTTCAGTTTTTTGTTATGTAATTATGTACATTTCTTAAGGACTAATAATATGAACTAAAACCTGTCAATTTGTCTGTCCTAGAACGGGAAACTTTCCTAGTTGGACAGGCAAAGCTTTCTTATATGTAAAATGTACTTCTTTTGTATCCTTCTATAATAAAAAAAATAAAAATAATAAAAAATGCCATTAGCAAAAGGTTGGAGAAATGCAGAAACAAGAAAATAAAAATCTACCAAAATGACTACAAAGTTAAAAACCATAATATATAACATTTAACTTGCATCCATACTATGGTGCGAAGTGCAAAGGTCAACCGTCAGCCGGTCATCTGCGATAATCTCGGGCAACGCATCGGCGGGACTCGACAATGTTCAAAGGTTACATGACATCTGCGAGCGTCGCACCGAGCTGGGTTAATATTGCTTGGTTTTGTTCATTTCACTGTCACAGGGATTTGTATCGGCTATGATTTTTTAGTATGGATGATTATGTGCGGATTGTTACGCGCGAAAATTGGGAATAGGTATCGTATTTTTCGGTGGCGCGAGTTTTAAAGGCGAAATTTTAATGTCGAGCTATCGATAATGTGCTTATATTTTTATACAACAAGTTTGTTTTATTTTCTCATCTTTTTGTTGGGGGTTCGCCGCACAAACGCACTTTAGAGTAAACCGCCACTGGTCCTACTGATATAAGTAATTTTTTTTAAATTAAACAAATTACTTAATGTAAACTACTATAATCCCATGTTATAATATCTACATGGGATTATAGTGGATTACACAAAGTAATTTGTTTCATTTAATTAAAATGATGCCACATACTAATTTTGCAAAGACTTAAGATTTTTTTTAAATTTACACACTATTTAATTATACCATATGTAAATGGTTATTTATCAGTTGTTTAAAATTTAAAACACATTTATTAGTAACCTCTTTTTTAGTAAACTTGTGTATTAAGATTATAAAATTGCATTTATTTCCGAGATGATGTGTGAAGCCTTTAAAAATCTGTACGGAAGCCTATACGTAATATTATTTCCCATAGACATCGAAAATGTAGATATTATAGATTCTAACTAATTTGCATAAGTGAAATTGATTTATTACGTTATATTAACAAACACAAGCCATTAAAAAATACAATCGTTTGTTCACATATTGTGTAGTCTTCATAAACGAGATGGTACAGTAGTTCCTTCGCGCCTCTAAAAAGTCTGAATATTTAATATGCTTTGTTTGTGACCATAATAGGCGATAAAGAGATAATTTCCGTCATAAATAACATATTATGACTAGATTGTAATGATTTATTGTTTTATTGCCTGTGTGAAAATGCATAATGTAATAGAACCCATACATACTAGGTCACATTGTAAAAAGTATACCTAAGGTATTTTGCAATTTGAGTGAAAATCTTAAAATTTATATCACGTTTATATTAACTACTCACAGAAATCTTAGGGTTTTACTCGTGGCTTATGTCATATTAGGGATGCTGTGTAAAGGGTATTTTTAATCTCTCAGACTAAATATCGTGTAGGTTTTATAGAAATTCTTTTCCTTTACTATCACAGTGAGAAATATGATCTAAACTGTCCTAGAAAGATAAAACACCAAGCTTTACATTCATGTTCACCTTTATTTAAGTAAGGTGAGTGAAAAATATTTTGACTTATAAAAAATATGTTCATGTAGATCAAAAAATATCGATTCTAAATATATAAATATATTTCTGTATTATTATTCTTAGAATTAATTAAACGTTTTTAAAATAAAATGTAAAAAAGCTATCAACTAAAAACGCTTCATGATTGTTCGAAAGAATTCTGACGTAACCTGTACTCTGATTTATATGAAAAATAACAGTAAATAATAAATAAATAAATAATATAGAGGGAAAAACAAGAATTGTAATAGCTTGATAGGAACTAGTACAAATTAACTCAGTTACCGGAATTTCGAAAAAAGTTAATTTTAATGGTTATTTTTTTATTTAAAAACACGAATTGTCATTTTTCACTGACTGCCATGAAACTTGCAATTATAGTTCGAAATACGGCGGTCGGTGAAAATTGACATTTCGTGTTTTTAAATTTATAAAAATAACCATTAAAATGCACGTTTTTCGAAATTCCGGAAACTGAATTGATTACTACCTACTAGTTAATATATAACTACTACAATTTTTTTTTTTAGTCCACGTTAAGCGTGTCCCGGTTTTGTAAATATTTACCATTATTTTTCGTATGAACAAGGGCACAGATGACGTCACACACACTCCTGCCTCTCAGCGGGCGTTTTGGCGGGCTTATTAATAAAATTTGAAAGCTTATTTCATCACCTTTCAAAAGCTGTTTTTAGTGTTTTTAAGTCGTTCAGAAATGTTGCATTTATTTGAATTTTATTGCAAAAGCGGAAATATTCTGACCTTCTGACAAAATATGTCCGAGGCCTGAGGGGTTAACATAATAAAATTATTACCATATCCATTTCAGGGTCATCATCCAGCTTTAGTGCAGCCCTGGGCGGCAGCATCCTGCGCTTGGCTCTCAAGTACATTAGTAGCGCCCCGGCGTAAAGCAGGGTTGCCACAAGCGCGCATAATAGCAGGGGCGCACCCATGCCGGGACCGGTGACCCAGGACGCGCGATCAGTCTCGGAGGGGGCGGCACCAAAGGAAAAGAACACCTCTGTCATATCTGGAAATAAACACAAGAGTTTATTATTTAATAAAACATCATTTCCGCATTAAAAAAACATTACCACATGCATTCGAGTATTTCGACGGCCGGCGTATTCTTGCAGTAGGGCGTTGTACTCCCATTCCGAAGGCCGCGGGTTCGAACCCGGCGTGCGCAAATAAAGTTTATTTAATTGATTTGCGTTATTTCTCAATTTATTATTTAAAATAATATATAGTATATTTGCGGCACGTTCCAGAGTGGAAGATAATCTTAGTATCGCCCTGGTGTAAGACTACCATTCAGAATTGAAACGTTGCTTGTAATGGCTTTAGCCGTGTTTAGTGACTAGATCTGAATAGCCAGGTACTTCCCCACCTTCCTCTTCCTCGTCTCCTTCCCTTTCCCACTTGCCTTCAGCCTCATAACATATCCCATTTGGGGATTCCATAGTCTCACTGAAATATCTAAACGTTCCGCGTGTGGTGCAAAGTCTAGCCTCTTAAGCTGCTAAGTGGGCACATTTGCAATCCTGGTGTTCTAGAACAGATTTCGCTTTTTGTCCCGATGACTTCACCAGAGCTAGGTAGCATAGGCTTTTTTTATTTTTCCAAGATGCAAGACCAACCAACCAATGGTCATGCCTTTATTAATATGACTACATTATTAAACCACTTTACATCTGAGATAGACATTCTTCATTTAAATAACCGAGACCTTGAGATTGCAATAAATATTTTTTTAACACAAGGCTGCATCTCATCTAATATATTAATATATCTTTGTAATTGTATGTTGTGTATGTGTTATTAACTGTAAATTGTGAAATGTAAATGGAATAACTGTTTTCACAATTAAAAATATATAAATATATATTTTTTACCATTCCTTGCTTCAAGAGACGTGCCCGACACCCTAAAAGCCGCGCAGGGCAGCAACAAGCGCGTGCCCACCCAGCACGCCAGTCGCACCAGTACGGCTCGCCCCGTCAGGCGCTCTCGGCTGACCTCACTGCCACGCCACTGGAAAAATACAATACAAAACTTTAAAATATCTATCATAATAATTATAGACCTAGAAAAACTCAACAAAACAGTAAGTATAAGAATGAAAATTCACTCTTCGTTCAGATTTGAGGCTGAACTAAATATAGATTTGTGGACTGAACTAAATACAGACTTTGAAATTTTTTAGTAAAATATCATTATATTTAGTGATTGATATCTGTGTTCCTAAATAATCAGTTAATGGTGTTCAATAATTAATAATGTTCCCAAATACTTAGATCCAGAAGACCTATTTTTTAACTTAGTTACACAGGAGGCCCTGAGAAAGTCTTTTCCATAAACCTATGTATTGTCATATTTTTGATGTTATGTAGAACATCTTTTAGAGAAAAGTAAGATTTGGGAAGGAAAAGTTGGAGGAGTGGGTAGAAATCTTGATGTCAAAAGATCTCCCTAAACTGGCCTCTCCTAATCCGGCCCGCCATGCAGTTGGTGGTCAGACGCACCAGCGGTCAAGACCATAACAAACCTCGTTCTTTGAAGCAAAAATATCACTTTTAGCATTTCATATAGAATTCCGCCTTGATTACACACAAATGTTTGCAAACAGACAGCATAAAATAAATAGGTGTGTCATAATGCCCATTGGATCTTAATGGATTAACAAAACAATGTGTTCTTTTTTAATATGTCTACATTCACACAATTCAGAATCCGCCCCATTTGTGCATCATATACGCACAGCGACAACGACGAACTTGTAAAATAAATATTTTTTATGAAATATAAACGACTAGATGGCAGCACTTCTGTTTGTAGCTGCTTGTGGAGCGAGTGTGTACGGCAGACGTTAGCGTAAAAATGTAATAGATTTTTACCATCAAATAGGTTTTCCCCTCATCTCTGTACAAGCTGAACGGGACATCGTTGTCTTCTTCTTCTCTCAGACTGCTCCATCCCGTGTTTGTAAGAAACTGCGCACTGGATACTGCGCATACCGCATTTTCTATATCTGAAGAGTAGAAAACAATAATTTGAGTGATCAAATGGTGTTATAATTGCATTTATTTGTATGTACATGGAAATCTTTTTTTACATTAGCACCACACAGGAGGCCCTGATGAAAATAATTTCCCTCAGGGCCTATTCGATCTTTTGGGATGCTGTGTGGAGGGTATATTTAGGAAAAGATTTAGAAGAAGTTTTGGGAAAGAAAAACATATGAGAGGTGGGTAGGAATCTGGAGGTCAGTGTATCCAGGAATGCCGGATTTATGAATCTGTCCCTTCCACTGCGATGCGAGAGTCCGACTGGAGACCAGTTCAAAAGATCAAATGGGTCTCCCTCAACTTGTCTATATCCGGCCTGCCATGCAGTTGGTAGGCAGACGCATTCGCCGCCAATACCTAGTCAAACCTAACTCTATGAACCCATATAGTCCTGCTAAGTCATCAAACTTATCGAACCACTAGGGGGACATATGGCAGTAGTGTTAATTATCCAATAAATGGTTCTCCGAACAGTAAGAACACATAAGACGCGAATGTGAATGGTAGAAAAAGTCGGGAACGTCGAGAAAAATGCTATTCGAAAATACGATCATTTTATTAGTAAAAACGATTAAAAACAGGACTGAAGTTCTTACGAACAAATTAACAGGGTTTCAATGTTTATTGACGGGAAAATGTAAGAATAATTTGTAAAATGTAACAAATTATTCTTACATGTTCCCGCCAATAAACATTGAAACCCTATTAATTTGTTCGTAAGAACTTCAGTCCCGTTTTTAACCGTTTTTACTAATAAAATGACCGTATTTTCGAATAACATTTTTCTTCGTGTATTGGATAACTGAGTGTTAACAATAGGGCATTTTTGATATACCGCCAAAACGATGTTTTAGGGCTGGGCTATCGTGTGACGTGGTGAGCGTCGCGTCGGCCGGCCTAGACATTTCTGACAGTGGTTGTTACTTAGTTGACGTTCATATTTAGTGCCCTTGCCAACCACGGACCGTTTTTGTAAATGTTTTAGTAATGCGTAAATCAAGATTTATTTATTATAACGTTAAGATGCTATTAGTGAAATAACAGAAATAATAATAAGTATACAGTGCAGAGAACGGGAAGAAAGAAAGAAAGAAAATAAATAAATAAACAAAATATTTCACCACAATGTCCAGCTAAAGCGTTATTTTTCAAAACCTTTATATCGTAAGCATTTTATTAAAGACGAAGTCTATAATAATTGCTTTTTTATCTGCATATTCTTCGAGACGTTCACAATAACGGCGTCATTTTCAATACTGACCGAAGAAGACCCGCAATTTATTGTTGATTTATTTATTGACGCACCGACAAGAGGAGGACTTTCCAAATTACTGGGTAGCTTTTTAATGCTTTCAATTATTTAACAGTTTCGCGGAGAATGATACCTTCGAGCACGGCTTCTCAAACTAAAATATTTATTTTTTTATTAGAATAACTCTCTTCTATAAAAACTTTTAAAAGTTATTCCTATCAATGTAATATAATTCATTAAAAAAGAAGATAAAAATTATTCTAATACAAGTATTTATTTAGACTTTTAGAAAAAGGTCAATAAGTATCCCATTTATATAAAATGGGATATGTTTATCCAAGACACTATCTAGGTTACAAACCATTTCTTCATACATTTGTTATCATTTTTTGAAAAATGTAGCTTACATAAATATGGGAAAAATTAGTCGAAGATAATATTCTTAATTCTGAATATGAAATATGAGATTCACAAAAATGATTAAATGTAAGAGGTCTCCGTTGACGAATTGTTTAAGGCCCTTGTCCGGGTAAGACGAGAGATCCTGGGTTCGTGAACCAGTCGCGATCGTTGGCTTTTTATTTTTCTGTTTCTTTTTATTTTGCTTATTTTCGTTTAAATGAAATATTTTATTCAAGTATATTTTTGTTAACTTAATGAGTAAAACCTCAAAATGTAATATTTAATACGGAAGACTAAGACTAAGGCAAGGCTAAGGTCCTGGGTTCAATTCCTGGGTGTGAAAGTATCTTTTTTAGTTTTTTCTCTTCCAAATTTTAGATTTAGAGTCTAATTCTGTCCTCAATGATTAAATCAAATATTTTAATACACATATTGGAGCACCTGTATTTTGTTGCGTTGACATTAGAATTTATTGTGCCAGGGGGAGATGTAGTATAAAGAGGCCGATGTTCATAGCATCGAAACCAACGTGACTGGTACGCATGCAGTTCCGCTGTGTTGGGATGCAGTGTGCAAGATGAAGATTTGGCTCTTGATAGCCAGTCTTCAAAAGGAAAGGGAAAGAGAAAGTAATGAAAACGAATATCAGAATTAGAATACGTTATTTGAAAATCTTGAACTTTGTTTCGTAACGCTGCGCTGATTTGATTTTGACGGGTTGTTGCTCTACCGCCAATAAGGAAGTTGAGTCATTTTTTAAATTTTTTTTTATCAATGTTCACATGCAAACTTAAATACTAGTATCACCCACCGCTATATTAGGAACTGCTGTGAGTTTCGTTGAAAAATGACCTTTCGTGTTTTTAAATTAACAAAATAACCATTAAAATGCACTTTTTTCGAAATTCCGGAAAATGAATTGATTAGTACTAGTTAATATCTAACTACTGCAACTTTTTAATTTTTTTTTTTTCATCCATATTAAGCGTGACCCGGTTTTGAAAATATTTTACCTTATATTTCACACAATCAAGGACCGGGTGACGTCACGAACTCTCCCGCACGGTATTATACTCTTGCCGGCGTTTTCGCGGGCTTAATAAAATTCAAACTTGTAGAATTAATTTAATTATGAAAATGAACTTTTAAAAAAAACAACAACGAAAACTGGTATTTAAGTTTGCATGTCATCTACATGAACATATTTTTTATAAGTAAAAGTATTTTTCACTTAACTTTCCTTTGTAAGTGATTGGATTTTGACGGGTTCGTTCTGCTTCCGCCATTGGTAAGTGATTTGATTGTGACGGGTTTGTTCTGCTCTCGCCAATGGTAAGTGATTGGATTTTGACAACTTTGTTCTGCTTTCGCCAATGGTAAGTGAATGGATTTTGACGGGTTTGTTCTGCTCTCGCCAATGTTGAGGCCAAGTGAAGTCGGATCGTTTTCGAAGTACCCACCATCGTTGCATTACTCACAAATATTTTGTACTTATTATAAAATTTGGGGTTCTAAGAATTATCTGCATGTATTTTACAGTCTTATTTTAAAGCTCTGCAAGTAACTACAATAATTAGCCTTCAACAATACGTTAGTTCGTATGGAAAGATTAATAATAATGATGAAACATATTAGATCAATATGTTAAGGAAGTACTTTTAACTGTGCGATTTTAAATATTATAATTTGTTAGTATGTAGTCCATTAAAAACTTAAAGCGATGTGAAGGACTTTGTAAATTTTTTATTTATTTATTGTTTCTTCACATTTTAGGTATAGCAGTTTACAATACAATTTTTAACCTCACTAGGACAAGCCTGTGTTGAGGTTAACAATTATTTACTTAAAGTAACAAAAATAACACAAAAGGAAAAATGTACATTGTTTAATAAATCTACATTGTTTGCTTTTTAATTTCTACTCATCAAATTGTCAAAATAGTTTAGTTTGAAACATTCTTTAACTTACTATCATTCTAAATTTCCGAGCCGGAATACCCTACGATATTTGCTCCATTGCGAAAACCTATTTAAAAACTACCCATTGAATTAAGATATTGATCACAAACTACTGTTACCGCTTAAATGATATCACAAAGTGCTACTGCTTAAATGATATCTGGTGAATATCTGTCGATAGCCGTCGAATCTTCTAAAGAAAATGTAATGGAAAAAACAACTGAATCTTTAATATTGAAATACTTTCACGAATCAGTCAAACAATGATCAGTCTCTTTCTGACATACCAGCAGTATCACAGAAGAACACCCGACCGACTATTCGTTTTATTTATTGATTCATGTTGAGTTAATGACATCTCCGCAGGTGCTTTAGACCTGAGAGGAAGAGTTATTTCCCCGACAGACAGTTGTTTTATATCATGTTTGCCGGTCATCAGTAAAGTTCCGCCAGTTTGTTGCCTACCGGATTAATTTTTATCAATGACGTCGATATAATAGACCTCGATTAATAGACTTTGATTACTTTCGGCTATGTCCGGAGAGAACTGACAAGTTTAGAAATTGGTTGGCATAAAACAATCCATAAATAAATTTGTTAGTAATTTTTCAGCTAACTACTTATGCTCATGTCTAGATACGAGCATGAATCAAGATAAAGAATATACGACGCTTGTTTTCTTTGTTTTTTATTTATTTTTTTATTATTTAATAAATTTTTATAAGTTACAGTTTTTCTCATTTTTTCAACTACCAGACATGCCCGTGTTGTAGTAGTCATATATGAAATGAATTTATGAAGAATTAAAAAATACTATTTTGTAGAAATAATTAATAAAACATGAGAATGAAGAAAATATTAAAACATATTTAAGGATAAATAAAACTGAATACAAATTTAATAAAATAATAAAAAATTAAGAATATATACCTATGTAAAATTATTTCGATTATTTTGATGAGATTGGTTAATTGATGCGTTTAGCTCATGCTAGCTATATAATATTTAACATCTATCAATTACGACGCACATGAATCGATAATATAACAATAAATTACGGTTATTCACATTACATTATGTCATAATACACGTAGAAAAATGTTATTCTAAAATACGATCATTTTATTCGTAAAAACGATTAAAAACGAGAGTGAAGTTTTTACGAACAAATTAACAGGGTTTCTATGTTTATTGGCAAGAACATGTAAGAATAATTTGTTGGTATACCTACGAAATAATTTGTTGGTATACGTAATTTATTACGTAATCAACTGCAGCGACAGAGCAATTAAAAAAAAAATTCTCGGATTGCCAAAGAAAATTTTTCCGCCCACATTAAAAAAATTATACCTCCGAATTTGAATATGGAGATATATATAGAAACCGATTATAGTTCTATATAGCCAATGAATTCAACTATATTTTGTCTATTATAACGTATTCGCAGGATCTATAAAAAATATATTATTAAATCGTTAACATTAAAACATTTTAAAGAATCTAGAGAATTTTTGCCATACTTTGGCAACGAAGCAATCCGTGGTTTTGGAAATAGTGCCATATTGTGGCAAAAAGCGGTCGAGTGGATATGTGATGTTTTTCTTCCATATATCGAATCAACAGTGGCAGAAAAATACTTCGCCAAAATCTAAATCCGCATAGGTAGGCAAAGTATTCTTATTTTTAAGTTTGCCATTTATATACATATAAAAATCAAATACAAACAATTTACATATCACAAAAACTAATAATGAAAACCATTTTAAAAAAACCCTATTCATTTTCGTCAAAACTCTTATTCGAAGAATTTAAGGTCAGAAAATTAAGTGAATTATACTTTTACCATGCAACATTACAAAATTTACAAAGATAATATTCAAAATAAAACTGCACCCTTTAAAAATAACAAAAATCTTAGACAAACATCAATACTTCCTACTTCAAAATGTATAAAAACAATAGGACAATTAAATCATAAATATCTCAGAGTAAAGTTCTTTAATTCATTACCAGAAAATATTAGAAACATGAATACCAATATAAAAAAATGTAAAACTCACCTTAAAAAGCACACTCAATACCTGAACTAAATCATAACAAATAAAAACTATATAATAACACCCCTCCCCCCCTTCCTCCCCATACACACAAGCCCTGCTTTTTTATGGGGGTACATCAAACATATATATTATATAATTAATTAGTGTATAAAATGTATTTGTAATTTATGTATCTTTTTTGAATTATTAATAAAAAAAATACTTTAAAATGTTATATAGTTTATTTTGTTGAATGAATAATTAATTTTGTTTAATATAAGTGGCATTTTAATATTGGCACCGCTACGGGTGTAATAAATTAAGAAAAACAGACTTTAACTATATAATAGAAAAGCAATAAAAAAAAGTGCACCTCGCTATTCTTGTCTCTTAAAATAAGATTACCAAAAAGTACCTTGCAAACTTCCTGCTATAATTTTTTCCTTATTTATTAAAGAGACTGCGCGCCAACGATAAATAAAAGAGAGGCCCCGAATTCAGGGCTGTGCGAAACATGACACGGACCAATTTCCGATTTCCCACACGTGAATCACCGACTCACCGACAGGTGACAGAGTGACCTGTTGATGGCATCACTACGTAATAACACCCGGCCTTTGGCGGCCAGCCCATAAAGCTATCGACAGCTAAACGAATTTCAAGTTATATAGAGGATGGGTTTCAAGCTTTTGACTCATTTTTAGGTGGCTGCGATTCTTAGTCTCGGATCTATGAATTTTCGTACGTTAAATTTATGTTAATTACTAATTATTTTAACTACTCCCATCGTTCTCTCACTCCCCCCCCCCCCCCCTCCCTCCATTCCCCTAGTGAAAGTAACCGTCTAATAAATATCGTATTGTATAATTGAATTTTGATCTATGAATTTTCGTATGTTGAATTTATGTTGATTACTTGTTATTTTGACTACTCCCATCGTTCTCTTCCTCCCCCCCTCCCATCCCTCCACCAATCGCCACTCCCTAGTGGGAGTAATCTTCTAATAAAATCTACTAAATGTCAGTATTTGTATATTTTTTTAAGTTAGTTTTAAGCTGGTGAATGCCACGAATGTCTCTAAACCGGTAAAGGATAAATCAAAATTAAGTAACAAATGTAAATGTAAATTAAAACTCTTCAAAACAAAACTATGAATTTACTTTTAAAAGATCTCCATAACATTGTGCCTAAAATATATGCCTACCAATTCCTCAATTTACTTAATGATGTTGGATATTAAACTGAATAAAACCTGTCTAAATACTCCACTGCCCCATGCAATTACGGAAGGCAATAAGCCAAATACACACATACACGGTTGAGTGATAATTACCTTACAAACTTTATTAAGACAGTGTAAAGACAACTAGAAACTAAATATAAAAATATATAAAAACTACAGGCCGCCTCAAAACAGGAAACCCTTGTGAGGAGGACTGTGAATTCGTCGAGTTTTTTTCCTACATTATGTTTCACACTTTCCTCACGTACACACTTTGAAATAGAAACTAATAAAATTTTTTTTTTTGAAAATACCACTGAAACTCAAAAAAATTTAAAATTTTACCTTTCACACAGAACATTTTGTTTTGTAATGCGGATACAGCGCATTCTTGATAAAGATCGAGCATGTAATCAATTTACAATTTCTTCGTCGAATGGCACAAAATTAATTTTGAAAAAAGCAAATTACAAAATCTTGGCCTCATTACAAAAATTAAAAAATACAATTTTAGTTACATAGGATGTATACTGTTATTCCATGGAAGATAGATAGAAGAGCCAACAATCCTGATGATAACCAACCTCCCGTAAGACAAATCACAAAAGAAGACAAAGAAGAAAGCAGAGGCGCCCGTAAATCATCCCGTTAACCATCATCAAAAAAATTAAATCATGTTTTTAAAAGGTATATTAAATTTCTTGCTACGACACTATGTAATGCTCCACTAAACTAAATAGAAATGAATATATTTTAAAGTAAAATGACTGAGAACATACATTTGAACTAGTTAATTAATAGTGTTGCTGCATCCACAACAGTTAAATTACCAGAGTTGCCAACTCGTAAACTCTGTAAACTCGACAAGCTCGACCATTTTCGCAGCCCTGCGTTTCCAAGAAAATCACTTACAAAATGGCGGGGTGCTGTTATTAGCGCTGTATCTAGTTTCTGTATCGAATTTCACTGAAATTATAGATTATATATTCCGACCGCATCAGTCAGGGAATCTGCCATAAGACGTAATTAACCATTAACATGGTGGATTGCAATTTAAACGACGGTGTTTTAATTTGCACCCAAATATTGTGTGGGTGCGGTTATTCCCGCGCTTAAGTTAACAGCTTATTTTTCTACTTACATAGTTAGGGATTGGCATAATGGTAAGCGGAAATACCGAAGCTTCCAAAATTTCGTTTAACGAAAACGAATTATATCTAAGCTTTCGTATTATCGGTAGACTGCCATTCCGAAGGTCGCGGGTCCGAACCCGGCGTGCGCAAATAAATTTTATTTAATTGATTTGTGTTATTTCGCAGTTAATTATTTAAAATAATATATAGTGTATTTGCGGCACGTTCCAGAGTGGAAGATACTCTTAGTATCGCCCTGGTGTAAGACCGCCATTCAGAATTAAAACGTTGCTTGAAATTAGCCGTGTTTAGTGACTAAATCTGAATAGCCAGGTAATTCCCCACCTTCCTCTTCCTCGTCTCCTTCCCTTTTCCACTTACCTTCAGCCTCATAACATACCTTAATTGGGGATGCCATAGTCTTACTGGCTCCAAACGGTAGCAGTTGGGACTCTTGTGAGGTATTCATTATAAAAAAAAAAAATTAAAAATTATTCACTCGAGCGTTTTGGCCATATTTCGGCCAATTTACAAACACCCGCGAGCGTGTGCTGGCAAAAATGTGGCCAATTACAATTTGAAAATACATTTTTTTTAATTATTTGAATTATTTCAAAAGTTCCCGCGCATTGTAATCTTCAATTAATTACAAAAATAAAAGATTTTTCAGTTTTTAACAAGAAATGTCCCACATCTCTTCTGAATTATTTCTTATTGACATTTCGCGAACCCAAATTATTGAAATATTTTTTTACAAATTGTAATGTTTGCCTAATCCACATGCAGACTACTACATAGCTGGGTAATCCTCCTATAAATCCCCGACATCTATCGGTAACTGGTGTAAGCTTCAAGCTTACTGCCATCTATCAAAACCCACTGAAACTATTTGGCATTCCCTTAATATTCTTCGAATAGGTACTATGTACGGCTATTCATTTACACGCTTAAAAAAGACATTCGTTTATAAATTAAACTATTTTTAATTAAATCTTTTAGAAGTCTTAAATATATGGCATATACGGTAAAATATAGGTACATTAAATGGCTCTCTAACACCATACGCAGTTTAAATTTCTCCATATTGAAATTCGAAGGCACGATCTTTTGAAAGAGGGCGGGAAATTTCTACATAAAACAATTAAAAATTTCAGAGCGGCGAAATTTATCATATAGCGGAAATCTCCAGTGGTCAAGGGTTTTGCCAAATAAAGTTAGATGGCTTTTTATGAACATAAGTTTTCTAACTACGCTTCTGTTGATAAAAAAAACTACGACTTCTGAAAAAAATCATTTATAGAGGATTCGAAAAAAAAAACTGTATTTGTTTTGATAATGCAGAATTGTACATAAAATTCTTCAAATACAGATTCACACCCGACTTACCAAAAATGTTAAAATGTATCGGCTACGTCATGTCTTTTCTCGGAAGATTAATGCATTGATAAAACTAAACTATCATTAATTACTTGTAATCAGTTTTTACAACGATGGGGTTAAAAATAAATTATTTTATTCACATTACATGTAAGTATAAGTTTTTTTTTTTGTCAATGATCAATCATTATTTACAAGAATAATCTTTTACTATCATTTTTAAATATAGTAATGTTTTTATTTTTTTGCGTTTTGTGGTGTTCACGTACCTAATTCATAGGCCAACAATGGTATGTTATATGTTATATATATGTACGATGACCACCGATATAATAATTATGTTTCTTGTTAACCATTTCCTCGCGTCATGCTTTTGTGGTAATGGTATACCAATAGGTGTCTCTAAAAACATTTTTACCAAGCCTTACCTAACTTAACCAAAACGTTCACTGGTTTTAATTAATTAATAATTGGTTTTGCTTGTCCTCTTATGATAACATCATGGCAAATAGAAGTATTTGAACTAAAACATTTGTAATTGCTTTATCATTATGTTTTAACCTCTCCTTCTAGAAGGAGGTAGCACAACACGGCACAACACCCCAAAAACAAACAACGAAAATGCTTTTAGCCGTGAAAATCTAAAAACGTATCTACGAAAATACTATTTACTTCATGCTGTGTATCAATTCCAATAAGTTATTAAAAGTCATTTTGGGAACAGTAGTAATTTACAAAACATAATAGAAAGGTAATCCTACATTATTGATACCTGAGATCTTAATAACTAACCTGGGAAATTAATTTCCTTGGAGGGGTGGATGATTTGTCCATTCTGGGGAAGAAACACCATCGGAACCTTGCTGGCCCCATCGCCACTGCCAAACTCTGCCACCGGACACTCTGTTAATATATAACACAAACAATTACTTCACGTACACATAAATTCCGTGGCAAAGTGGTAAAATTTATTTAACTTAGAAAAATCAACAGATTATTTCCATCTTTTACAATAAACTATTAAAATAAAACAATATATTTTGCACTTTGTCAATCAATAATAGAATATGGAATAATAGATTGGGGAAGAACAACAAACTCGGCTATCGATCACATAGAAATCGCCTAGAAAACAATCTTAAAGGTAATAGCTAAAAAACATAGACTGACTGATGCAGACCAAATATTGATCAGTTGTGACGTACTAGATATACTACAATTATACGTTAAAACATTACTTAACTACATTTATATACAACATTATCAAAATTTCATAACATAAAATAATAAAACATACAGTTATCTCACAAAACCAGCATAAAACACACATCACTCACAAATACACAAGACATAATATAAACATACCGATTATTAATTTATATAATATTATTTATTTTTTAATTTTAAATCTCTATTTTTAATTTGAATTTAACGTATGCTTTCTTTTTTTCTTTACTTCATCAACATTATATATATATATATATACACATATTGTAAATGTATTATGTATATATTTTTTTGTAAATAAAATTGAGGCCTCAGCACGAGTAAACCACCCAGTGAGGCCAACATTTTTGGATTGTACCATAAAATGTAAAAATTAATTAAATAAAAATAAAAATAAAATTGAAAATATTAAATAAAAAATAATAGAAGATGTAAGAACACAAATACATAACAATTTAAAGATAACTAATACATCAACTAATAACCAGCTAAATTTCAAAACATAATGTATTTTAAAATTTATTTTCACTACCAAATAATAGACTCTGTCCGAGGGCTTAGATAATCTATATTTTTTAATGTGCATGTGGACAGTAGAAACCTCAATAAATTGTGATGGTTTGATTATTTTTGTTACCCTATTCAGTGTAAAAACGAAAAAATTTTGTGAACTTTCTGTGGTACACAATAATTTTAATTTTCTGCAACCAGTGAACTAAGGCACCCTAAATATAGGAGGAATGCTTTAAACTTTGAAGTCTTTAAATAAACAAAAAAATTAACTATCAAAAAAGTCACTGGATACCTAAAGTTCATTTACTTTTTTAAGCCCTGTATATCAATCACGCTAATTGGAAATGACGTAAAGGACCAAATGTTTAAAGTTCAGAAGAGTGAAAATTTTTGATAGATCTATTATTTTTTTTTTTTTTAAATTACACTAAAAATATCTTTCAGAATACTACTATATTTATTTAATTTCAGAATAATACTATCCAATTTATTTTTTGGAAATTTCTTTAACAATTTTTTAAATTTTTTTTTATTTTTTTTTATATTTTTCCTAAAGTACACGTCGTATTTTTTTTAAATATTTCGACGACGTAGATCGAGAGTGAAATATTTAACTAATTTTTGGATTTATTGTCCTTTACAGCATTTCCACTGTCGATATTTATGTAAAATACATAAATTGACCGAAACAGAAAATGGAGCACATCAATATTGATTTTGACGATTACATGAGTATATTATTAAAAATAATGAACTCTTAACTTGTCGACGAAAGTAAGTTTCGTAATATAATGTATGTCTGATTAGGTAATAAGTAATCACCTTTCTCCAATATTTTCGAATATTTATTTTGGTTTTATTCAAATAGATATTCTACGCGCGTGGTGATTATATTATTTACTCTAAGCGTCCACTTAAACGCTGTCGAGCAAACATCAATATTTAAATAAGAATTTTGGAGGTGTATGTTAATATATTGTTAATGCGTTGGTATTCATATATTAAAATGTTATTGACCAATTATCGAGGTGCGAATGTGCTTTTTTAATGTGCGTATTCTACGTATAATTCCATCAACGAGTTGATTAATCAAACATCTCCGAAAGATTGGAAATGATTTGTGTATGCAGTTATATGTAAAAGTGTATTGTATCTGGTACAATACTCAGATTACTCATAAACTCTAGTAAATCAATTATATTGCGAAAAAACTTGTAGTGAATAAAACAAAACCCTCGGAAACTTAATTTTTATTTAATTTATTTACTCTTTAAGGTGGTGCTTTTACATCGGGTACATTACATGGTTTACAATTGGATACTTTAAAAAAAAAATAAAGATTCTTGGATTATCAGAAAAAAAAATTTCGACAGTAAATTGGATGTCATAAGAAAAGCTTGCTTGCCAAAAATTTTGAAAAATATTTTCGCATTTAACCTCGTACGGCATGTCTCGCTAATGCCAAAATAGGTGATGCCGTTAGTATTGCCCTAGTAATACTAATGACGATAATTGGTCTCTCCAGCTATTTCGAGCGACTACATCAGATTAGTCTGTAATTGCGAACCTTTTCATTCTCCTCACAACATTCCATGATAATTAATTGGCCGTTTTAAAAAGCCAATAAACAAATCATACTCAAGTGATATGAATTTAGATTTTTACGGCCAAAAGTATTTTTGTGGTGTTACGCCGTGTTGGGCTACCTACTTCTTAAATCATCGTTTTGGACAGCGTTACAGTATCCATTATCTGTCCTGGAGATGGATAAAATCAAAAATAAACGAAATCAAAAACAAAATGTATCATCAAGGAGTGAAGTCATCTCAACCAATGCAATAAAATATCTTCCATTGACACGCACTATCAATCTGTCTATAACTAAAAGCATATTTCCCATGTCCCTTAAAAAAGCAACTGTCATGCCTATATATAATCAAGGATGAAAAAATGTTAGCAATAACTATCGACTGATAAGTCTCCTAAGTTCCTTTTCTAAAATATTGAAAAAAGATATCATTGAAGAAGAAGATAACACTGATAATCTAAATTAAAATATGAAAATGAACAAGATGCAGAAAAATAATAAAAGATAACGGTCGCAACTGGGACACGAACCCAGTACCTCTCGTCTTACCGTCCGACGGTAATTCAAAAATAATATAAGATAGTGGTCGCAACAGGGCCACGAACCCAGAACCTCTCGTCTTGCCGTCGGATGGTAACGTTGTCTTTTATTATTTTTCTGTGTATTGTTCATTTTCATGTTTTAATTTAGTTTATTAGTGTTATCTTATCTTCAATGGTTTATTACATTGATGAGAATAACCTTCAAAAGTTATGTAAAGTAAGTTTTTCTTTTAAAAATTTAATATTGGAAAAAGTACTAAAAAAACATCTTATGATGTACCTAGAAGATAATAAAATATTATCGAAATCTCAGTATGGTTTAAGACAAAACTTGAGTACTGCCGACGCCATAAACGATATCATAAATACGATCACGAAAAGCTTATACGGGGGAAATAAATCCTTGGCATTTTTTATATGCCTTTGATACCACAGACCATAAAATCCTTTTCACGAAACATAAAATAATTGGGATGTCAAACACACATTTAAATGTGCTAATAAGTTACATGTCAGAACGTTCACAGTGTGGTAAAATTGAAAAGCGTAAAAGTAAACCTATCCCAATCAAATACGGTGTACCACAAGGAAGTGTCTTAGGACCTTTATTATTTTTTATATATATATAAATGATACCTGCAACTTACAAACCAAAGGAAAAATCATTAGTTTTGCCAACGACATGGTAATTTTATTTAATGAAAGTTATTGGATAACCACTTACAAAGATGCTGAACACGGGCTTGTACTTCTGCAAAAATGACTTAAGCAATTTAACTTACACTTAATGTTAACAAAACTAAATATTTAACGTTTTCTAAAACAGCCAAAGGACACCCAGCTTAGGATTATGCTCTCAAATTACAAGACTGTCAAGGAAAAAACTAAACACAATCACTGCCCCACCATAACACACTCTAGAAACATAAAATAACTCGCTATTGAAATCGATGAAAATCTTCAATGAGACTCTCACATAAATAGCATTACAAAGAAACTCACAAAGCTCATGTACTAGTTTAGAAATGTAAGCAATATACTAAATAAAAAATATCTATATAGTCTACCATGCTCTTTGCCAATCACGCATAGAATATGGGATTATTGGATGGGGATCTGACTAAAACATTTACATGAAGCAGTTCGTTAAAGCACAAAAAGCAATAATAAAAATAGTTCTGAATGTACCCATAAGAACTCCATCAAAAGATTTTTTTTTTGTAAATTTAATGTGTCAAAACTGTACTCAAAAAATGCACTATTCAAATGTACTCAAAAAATAGACATCAAATTATGGTTTACTAAACATGAACATGAGGAAATCATTAAATTTATAAAGTAACCCCAACGCAACCTACAGTTAACAAACATAAATAATTTTGGTTTATTTATTTTTTTATTTTGTGAAAACCAACAAACTTGAAGATGAAGAAATCATGATCAACATCCATACAACAACCGACAATCCGCCTCGGATCAAAAATACCTAGAGAGGAGGACCGAGAACCAACTACTTCACTTTGTATTTTTACTTTACTTTTATATTGACGTTAAATAAAAAAAATGCCCACCTATGTCATAAAGATAATGCATAAATAAGATATTAACTCTGATGGATAGATGTGATTAACTTAATGAATCCTATCACGGTATTTACAATATTACCTATAATGATCATCCATTAATCATTGTATTTGTTGCAGGATACTTAGGCTTCGATTAAAGAAGGTAATTTGATGATCTTGTGTCTATCATTCATCATTTTCTCTTCCAACACCGTTTTGAGTGATCTTCCCGCACATGGCTGGCTAAGCATCAATCTCAAGGTGTCATTAGTTAATGAAAAATAGAAACTCATGTGAAAAGGATTAAATGTCTAATAATATGAACTAAACTAACATAAGCTAGGTTGTGAGTTTTCGATTCTAAGAGGTTAGGTTAGACTTGCATTTGCAGGTCAAAACTTTGTCTTTATTTTTACCGTTTATATTCTATAGTTTAAATTAGCAATTGGGTTTAAATTTAAACTCGAGATTCAATTTCAGGGAAATTTTTCAGTCAGTATTCTTTTATGTTCAAAGTTTTGCCGGGTTTATAGGAGTAATCAATTAGTATTGTCAATCTGTCAAAGTCCTGTTAAAAAATTTGACTGTGAGGAAGGTGAAGAGAAAGGTTGGTAATAATTACCTTGGAGGTTAAAGACTTTTCCGACAGATGTCAGTAGTACGAGTATATATAGGTTTATCCCTCCCATATTCAGAACTAGGAGCTAGGTTTCTGAAAAGATTTCTACAGTATAATAATTAACCTCCTGGACGTTCTGCACACTCGTTCCTGATTTTAAGATTTTTAAATCTAAATAAAGACACTGTATTGTTTCCTTATTAATGTAATGTATCATAATTAGTCTGTGAATAGTTCTCACATTTCTTTGGTTGTCTATGGGCTCTTCGGGTCATATGGTCTCATCTCCGAGATGTGAAGGTAGCCGAAGGTAGATGTGCAGAAATATTAAAATCCTAGAGCTCCACAGGTAAAACCTAGCTTCCTCTTAGAAAGGACGACAGTCCTCCAAACCATAATTATTAATTCAAACTATGATTATTAAGTCACTGTGATGCAAGAACCGAAGTCTTTATATAAATCTCATTGGGTACCGGAGAATACTGGTCTCAGTGCGTAGGTATTTATAACGAATGTCTCTGGAGAGGACAAAAGAGACATCATACTTAATTATTGGATCAGGATTCGAAACATAGTGATGGTTCAACACGGTAAAAATAATTATTTATGTTGAGAAAATCGCTCTTTTCGGATTGGAGCCCATGACCTTTCATGACTCCCGGTACCACCAAATATCTATACTTTAGAGTTCGTGAGATAAAATATTTTTTGGCACATTAAATGACTATATCCATTAGGCAGATATTGCAGATATTCACAACTTATTTTCAATTGGTTAAAATAATTTAGTTATCAATGTTTCTCACGACATCCACAAAACATTCATTATCACAACTGACAGCTGACGGCGAATGGACAAAAAATCAATAGTAAGGAATCATAAGATATTTTCTTGTGTTTTCATTAAATATAACCAATTTACGAGCTCCTACACCCAAAGGTCGTGGGTTCAAATCATGGCCTGGCAAATAAATTTGAAAAAATATCTGTTTTTTTTTTTTTTGCAAAACGCTTCATATAAATATTTGAACAAAGTTCCAGTATGTATGGTACTAGAGCTAGCGCTATTTTTATTATCACCTCAAAGACTCTTTAAAGCTAAAAATCAATTCAAACCAATCGCAAAAACAACAAGAAAAATACGCAACCACTTTATAAATGAGAATACCTCCCAAGAGTCCCACTCCCAACCGTCTGGAGTCAGTGAGATAATTGCATCCATATTTAGGGGTATTTAAAAAAAAAATAATTAACCAATACATATAATATATAAATTATGTTTAAGAGCGATTGACCAGCGGCTGAGAATAACAAATTAAAAATGCTTGCAACTGTACAGGGAGGTTCCAATTAGAAAGATCGATTATTCCCCGTATCAAATTTTTTAAATTAAAAATTTAATATCGATTTATTTCATTCAAAACTTGCTTTAATATATACCTACAACCTACATTCAAGTAAGCAATAAATGTGCTCAAGACGCACGAAGATAAATTATTAAATATCGTGTACTTCTTTTAAGTATTTATGATTTTTCATTAATGTCTAAACAAAATGGATGTGTAATTTTTTTTTTATATTTTAGTTTGTAAGACCTTAAATAAATAGAAAAACTGAGGTATTTTTGACACAAAACAAGTTTTCGGATATATATTTTAATGATTTTAATTTTACTAAAATTAGAATTATGAAAACAGTGTTTACTAGATTATGTATTGATTTATTTTTTGTATGATTATATTATTTGAAATTTGTGTTGTTTAATAGAATCTACCGTTTAAAAAATTTAACAAATCTGCCAACGACCAAAGGTACAACCTTAGTATATTAAAAATAAACTTAGTTTTTCAAAACGTTAAAACTGCGTGTACCAGATAAAATAACAATCTTATAAAATCAGTTTATTTTTTTTTGTAAAAAAGAGTCAATACATCTAGAATTTGATTTACAAAAGGACTAATTTCCGTTATTCTCTGGTATAAATTTATGTAATGAAAGGGATTTAATGTACGAAAGGAATCAATACGGGCGTGTCTAAAGTATCTAATAGCTTACAAATAAATAACGGATGCCTTGAATTAAACCGAATTATTGTAATATTTCTTTTCTTTATTATTTATCTACACATTATTTTGTGTTCTATTTTATCATACTTTAATGGTGTTTCCCGTGGGGACTTAATAGTGTTTTAACAATGTAAGAGTGTCTCACTAGTGAACATATTAAACACATAAATACTGTATTGTTTCGTACTCCAGCAAGCTCACCAGGGGCGCCGCGTCCTCATCATGTGTGTGCGCACGGGCGGGCGAATAAAGAGGCGGTCTCACGAATTTACGTTTCAAAACCGGCCGCCATCGATTCCTCACTGCCCGATAAGAAATATATTATTGTGACAATAATTATTCAATCGAGTATTAATTATTAGCCGGACAAACACGAATTTACACAGAAATTCATGAAAAATAATGTACTTACGTTACGTTACGTTATTGTAACTTTCACATATAAAATATAATCAAGATATCATTTTTTTCTTATTTGCTTACTTAGATTTTACTAACTTTAATTTTACATATTTTTAAATACTATACTTCTTATATCCTTTAATTATTCTAAACTTGTTATGTTCTTTCATATTTCATACGTGATATATAATTTCAAATTATTATAATGCACTGTACAGGGTGTCAGAGGGTAAAGTGCATTAACTTCGAGTGGTGATTCTACATGATGGTAGGAGTAAAAAAATTAACAACTTTTTCGAAATTCCAACTTTTTTTCCCATACAAAAAGACGTACTTACCTATTAAAAATCCTTAGTGTAAGGTACAAACTTACCCGATAAATTTGCTAGTCGGCCGGGCGCATTGGTTGGTTGGTTTTGGTTGGCGCGTAGTAACAGCGGAAAATTACCTAATAGTGCAGGCCGCACACGCCGAATAATTTTACTTTTTACCAAAAAAATACCCCTAAACGTTGGAATTTCGAAAAAAGTTAATTTATCTTTTTTACTTACACTTCATTAATATAATAACCTCCCGAAGTTAATACACTTTACCCCCCGACAACCTGTATATCAATTCGATAAACTTAACACGGGCACGTGCCTACTCTGCCTCCCATGATAGTCGGTAAACTATCAACTAATGGAATAAACAATGCACTGAAAAAGATATATCTTTTAAATTCAGGACTATATAATTTATAACAAATTAATGTATTGCGATCTTATGCATGTGCATGTGCATGCATGAATGAAACACCGACTGTTCCGAGCTTTAAAGATCTGGCAACAGTGTGTAATCACCATAAGCCCTCTTGGGTTAATTTCTAAATATTATTAATAATTTTATAGAAAATTGGGAAGGAGGTACTGGTACTGCCGACCATTTATTGGACAAACAACACTCCTCCTATATCTCGCCATATGTGGTACACTACGTTTGGTGACTGGAAGCAGGGGTGACCGGGTTAATGGATAAGGTTTGTCTACGATCGGGAGAGACTGGTTGCGGGGAGATCTTTTGACCTCTCTAACCGGACTCCAAACCGCAGTGGGAGGTTTGAAATTATACGTCTGTCACTCTTGAACACATTGACCGCAGATTCTTATCCTTCCCTCATATAATTTTCCTTCCCAGAAATTCTTCTTCTTATTTTTCATAAAATGACCTTCCACACAGCATTCTCAAAGATGACATAGGCCCGGGGATTTTTTTCTTCGGGGCCTCCTGTTTGGAGCTAATGTAAAAAAATAATAATTAAGGCTATTTACTTATTTTATGTAATGAAGATAATATTAGCGAAACACAATCGAAAATCTGAAACAGAAATATCAGAAAAAGATACGGTCACATCTGGGACTCAAACCCAGAACCTTCGGCTTTCCGGGCCGCAGCCCGATTGAGCTCATGTAAAACCCTATCGCATTCGCTCATATTCGTCTGAGAACTACCAACTTCATTTTCTTAACGCATATTTTTATTGGCTGCTATCTTTATGTATTATTGCCAGATTCAAACCTGAACTAAATTCTATCCTTGATAGTGTCTTGAATAAATTTACCATTTTTATTTAATATGCGACATCAATTGTCTTTTCTGCAAGTCTAGGATGAGCATTAATTTTATTTTTAACTTAATAATTAAAACCTCAAATTATAACGTTATTTATAGGTTGTTACCGTTTGTAATTCTATCGTAACTGGTTTTATTGTTATTTTTATATATTGTTATGGTATATAATAATTATCCAGTGTGGGTGTAAATTCTAGAATTCACCCCTTATCTCTGCCGCCCGTGTGCACCGCAGCCTTTAATTAAACGAAGCGGCGACTCTGTTTGTACCATTGTAGATTACCCAGTAAACCAGTTCTCTTTCCAGCAAGTCAGTAAGTTATCTACTAAGTAGGTGCGTGTTTATTAGCCAAAGTGACTGCAGAACAAACAATGCGGACGACACTGTTCCCCACTTATCTTTTTCTCAAGTCATCTTTAAATATAATACAAATCGCAATTAATCTCTAAACTTTAAATCAATGCTCCTCAAACAGCTTCTTTTCGAATTTTTTCACTTCGTTTTTATTTAACGGCCTCCGTCGTCGAGGGGTAAGACTCTCGTCTCGCAATCCGAAGGTCTCGGGTTCAAACCCGGCGTGCGCTAATAAATTTTATTTGATTAATTTGCGTATTTTACAATCAATTAATTAATAATCATATAAAGTTTATTTGCGTAACGTTCCAGAGTGGAAAATGCTCTCAGTATCACCCTGATGTAAGACCACTATTCAGAATTGAAAAGTTCGGCCTCACAACGTTCAGCCTCACAGCATTCTCCAATTGAGGATGCCATAGTCTCACTAGCTCCACACGGGAACAGTGGGACATTTGGGCTTTATTCACATAAAAAAATAAATAATATAATTTATAAACACTAACTTATTGTAAGTAATTTATTCACAAACCAGCTTCGCTTTAGTCAAGCTTCGTCAGGATAAAAAAAACAACTAATAAAAAATGTGCACCGTGGGTTTTTTACATTAGCTTTAAATAAGAGACCCTCAGAGAAAAAAAAAATCTCTCGGGGCTTTTAACATATATCTTTGAGGATTCTGTGTGCAGGGCCTTTTCGTGGAAAGGAAGGAGAGGAAGTTCTGTTGAGGAAAAGGGTATCAGGGGGTTTTGGAATACGGGGGTCAGGTGTCCAAGAGTACCGGAAGTATGAATCGATCCATCCCCTGCAGTGCAAAGCAATGTTCCGAGAGAATCTTGCTGTGGAGGTCTGAATGTCTCCCTCAAACAGTCTCTCCCGATCCGGCCTACCACGCAGCTGGTGGGCCGATCCATCCACCCCCCAAACCTCACTCAATGAACCCGGGCACCCTTGCCAAGATTGACAAAACGTAGCGAACCATCAGGAGAAACCTATGGCAGAGGTATTGGTTACCCAATAAATGGTTTCCGGGGCGGCGGTACCCATACCTGATTCAGCACAATAGCACAACGGCTTACCATGGAGACTATTTTTAGTGTCCATCAAACAAAACAAACAACTATAACTAGGGAAGCGGGTATACACCGTAGCCCCGGGAACTATTTATTAGAAAACCAACAACTCAGGTCACCTCAGGTGATTCGCTGCGTTTGGTGACTCAGCAGGAGTGCCCGGATTCATGGGGTTAAGTTTGTCCGGGTCTTTGCTTCGGATGCGTCTGCCCTCCAACTACGTAGCAGGCCTGAATGGGAGAGACTGGGGAAACCTTTTGATCTCTCCAACAGGGAAACACCACCTTCCACTTCATTGGGAGGGCTTAATTCATTCGTCCGTGATTCCTGAACACATTAAACCCCAGATTCCCAATCAGAACGTCCTCTCCTTCCTTTCCTTAACACGCATACCTAAATAGTATCCGTAATATACTGGAAATTTTGAACATTGATTGAATAACTGATAACTTTGATTCCTGTATGTGATCATGTACCTAATATTGGTACGAATATTTTCCCTAATATGTACGTAATATGTTTGTACTTTTATCTAGGTACATAATTATATGGATGATTATACTTAATATTTTATACTTAATATAACATCTTATGAATCTCGACTACCATAATACGGGCATTTGCCTAGCTTGGTAGTCGAAAAGCCATGTAAAACAAACCTATAACAAACAAAATGAATTAAAAAAAAAAAATAATAATAATAATAAAAATGTAATTTTAATGCAATTTTACCATCTATCCAAACATAATTACATAGTTGTTTCTTGAAGTGATTAACTTCAAACGTAGTGTAATTTTCAAAACTGTTTCAAAGTCTATTAAAAGTGCGACACTTGTGGAATATTTACCATAACCTAATTATAATTATGCTAGAATAGAATATGTTAGTTTATCCAGTATTTAACTTTTTTTTTTACTCTTTTAAAAAGCATTTTAATAATAGGTATTTGGTTTTTTGCATTTCAAATGCTTTTCCAAAAAATATTTTCCATTTTACATTTTCAAATGGAAAATTTTAGACCCATTTCCATCTTTCATTTCAAATGGTTTTAGGTTCCCATTTTGCACATTTCTGATTTGCGATAAGTATTACTACACGTTCAATAAATATCACGATATTTGATAAATATCAACGGATCACATTAAATATTGAACGTGTAGGGTTCACCTATGTCAGTATTTATAACCAGTAAACTAGTAAGCTCATTACAATAATTATATGATGATATGCTTGAAGGCAGTATATCTATCACGTGCATCAGTGTGAAATGACGTGCCGATGCACTCTGCTGTTAAATTGCCTCCACTTACCGTCGCATCAGTTAATGATAAGAATAGGTATATACAATAATTTCACACCAAGTTCACAAATTTCTCCTAAGACTTATCTCTTTTATTAATGACAATTTAAAACGTCTTTAGCACTCAATTCACTACAAAATGTTTTAGCTCTAAATAAAGCATTATAACATATAAATTATCGTTGATATGGTTTTTTTTTGTTTAGTTTAGTGATAGTACACCACAAAATCATAGGAAAAATATGTATATAACAATATTCTCAATGAGTTTAATGAAACTCATTTCTTACTTAATACTTATTTTTTATTCACCAGATTTACAGGAACGGGTTTAGTTTTTCCCATAGGAAAAACTAAACCCTTTCATACACTTTTCCATATAAATGATCATCTAGTAAATCCACGTTATGCAAGTGTATTATATAAGTATAATTAATACAAAACAATACAAGAACAACACGTTAATCTACCAACTATTAAATGGGAATATAATTCACCGTCTCCAGATATTTTCATATCACAGGGTTCGGCTCTGTGGAATTCCTAATTCGACCGATAAATCCTACTGATCCCTCAATATAAATATTTTAAAAATCTTTCGTAATTCTACATGTATTTAAAATGACTGATTTTTGCATTTTTATATACAAATTCTTTGACAAATCTAATATGCCAAAATGTTTAATAAGAGAGCTAGGTATAATGCCAGTAGCCGAAATAACAAAAGGTAATATTTTTATAGTCTGACAATGCCAATAATAATATAATTTATTATATTATTATAATATTATAATTATAATCTTATAATTATAAACGCGAAAGTTTGTATGGATATAATGTATGTTTGTTACTCTTTCACGCAAAATTTACTGAATGGATTTTAATAAAACTTTACAATAATATAGCTAATACATCAGAATAACATGTAGGCTATAATTCATAAAGCTAGCTATTAATTTCCAAATATTGAATAATTATTATTTAATAGAAAATGTCCAAATTTGAGAATGACATTTTGCAAAACAATGATTGTTAAACCAAAATTCTATTTTAGAAAATATTTAAATTAGTGCATTTATTTGAAGTACTCGCCTAATACTTAGAATCGAATCAAGAATATAGATATTTTAAATAATTAGGTTAATTAAGAATTTTGGTATAAACGCAGATGGGACCTAGGAAAAGAAATAGATTACTTGAACTAATCCAATGCAGACAAAGTCGCGGGCAGAAGCTAGTAATATTATAAACTAATATAAAATGTATGTATGTTTGTTACTCTTTCACACAAAAACTACAGAATGGACTTTTATGAAACTTTACAATAATATAGCTCATACATCAGAATAACATATAGGCTATAATTTATACCCAAAGCTTGCTATTTTCCATGTATTACAAATAATAATTATCGTTTATTAGAAAATGTCAAAATTTGAGAATGACATTTTGAAAAGCAATGATTGTAAAACCAAAATTCTATTTTAGAAAATATTTAAATTAGTGAATTTATTTGAAGTACTCACCCTTGAATCGAATCAAGAATTATAGATATTTTAAATAAATAGGTTAAGAATTTTGGTATAAACGTAGATGGACCTACGAAAATAAAATAGGCTAATCGAAGTACTAATCCTGCGCAGACGAAGTCGCGGGCAGAAGCTTGTTAAATAATATTTCATAAATACATTTAGAAAGATATACAAGAGCTACAGAGTTCCAAAGGAAGATTGTTTCACTGGAATAAAGCTGCTGAGAAAATATCCTTATCAATGTTTTTTGTTCTATGCTGAAAGTTTTAGGTTGCTAGGTAATGCGTACACGGAGAATTTTTTTATTCTAAAGTACGATAATTTTATTCTTAAAAACGGTTAAAAACGGGACAGAAGTTCTTACGAACAAATTAATAGTGTTTCAATGTTTATTGACGGGAAAATGTAAGAATAATTACTTGGTATGCGTACGAAATTAGGTATACCAACAAATTATTTTAACATGTTCCCGCCAATAAACATTGAAACCCTGTTAATTTGTTCGCAAGAACTTCTGTCCCGTTTTTAACCGTTTTTACGAATAAAATGATCGTATTTTAGAATAAAAAAATTATCCGTGTAGTATTGCATACATGTGATGTATTGTAAGGAGTTAATTCCAAATTTAGTCGTGTGACTTTAGTTTTAAATAAGTACCTCAAAGATTGTGTTTCATGCTTCTATGCATATATAATGTGCACTAATCTGGTACTTCCCCGAATGCTGGGCAAATATCAGTTTATTTTGGATGTAAAATACTTTTTCTCTGCCTGTTTACCAGTGTTTAATTATTTTTTTGTTTTTTTCAAGCCGCATTCAGAGCGGGATAAATAAACGGATATTACTGACCGTTGATATCGCTGGCGCAGGAAAGCTTATCCTCTCGGAAGAGCGGTAGTCCAGGACGGCAGCTGCAGGCGCAGGGCCCCGAGGCGCCCGGGGGCCGAGAGCTGAGGGCTGTTCCACCACTGGTCTCTCCACAACGCGTCACGCCACACTCATCCCCTACAAAGGAGAAATGGAATTTGTTTATTTTTTAATTTTTTTTTATTATTTAATCTATACATATATTATAATTACATGTTATTTTTTTCAATGCCAGTCTCACTAGGGTAAACCTGTGTCGAGACAGACGTAGAGTTACATTGTATACAAACATGGTTATTTGAATATGAAGGTTAATTACATTTTAGGTTAAATACAATAAAAGGCAGTTGATTGGAAGTGTGAATTAATTCTCTAAAGAGTTTGATCTTACAAATCACAGGAGAGGTTATTAAACATATATTACATACATATATTAAAATGATATTACAGTAAAATGAATTGGACATGGAATAAGTTGATAGAAATATACATGATACTACATACATATATTAAAATGATATTATTGTAAAATGAATTGGAAATGGAATAAATGGATAGAAATATATATTAAAATGATAATTATGTTAGTTTATTTGACGGGATTCTATTGTTTTTTATTTTATTTATTTTTTATTAGGTCGTACGTAATTGGGTATTTTTGTCTAAGTGCAATTGGTTTTACATATGTTTGCTATAGTGAGACGTCCTTTACTTGCAAGCCATTTTTTTTATTTCGCTATTGAATTTGGTCATCGTTTCTTTATTAGTTGAAAGTGCAGTTTTCATTTTACACTTTACTGTTTTAAATGTCTTCAGAACAGACCCTTCTCACCCTTCTTGAACTTTACAGAATTTCAATCATTGCATCGTTAATATCTGTTTGTACACATTTCATCATTTTATTTTGATTAAAAAAAAAATTACTCTCATTCAAAACCTTGAAAAGACTGTAAACAATGTCTGCGACATGTCGTGAGGAAATCTCAGATTATCTCTGAGGAAATTAACTAATCTAGTTGGAGAGCATTCTTCCCAAAATCTGAAATTTAGCTCTTCACCTATAAAGTATCAAAAGCCTGTTCATTTTATCTGTTGGTTTTCTGTTTTTTTTTAAGAGACACAAACATTCTCGGTTTAGGAATAGCCTGGCAACGTTTGAAAATCTCCTACTATCACCTTAGTAATCGAAAAATGTTGCTCGTGTCGTGATGGAAGACTTAGCCAGCCGAGGTATTGAGCACACGTGTTCGATGCGCACGATGCCTAGGTATGGGACATAAAGAGAGTCACATAAAATATATAGACAGGGGAACCCTCTACCCTCTGCTCTGCTGTGAATGCTGTCCTTGTTCTACCGCTATTTGAATGGAAGAGGCTTCGAGAAACTGGCGTCATTGATCCCTTCAGCACTGGTGCGTATTCGAAAATAACACAAAATGCGGGCCCAATATTTGTAAATGGTTGATATATGTATGTTTCACGCAGGGAATGGGTAGTTTTTACGACTCGGCTTGGCTGTGAATCGATTCGCCAGCTTCTGTGCTTTCTTCCTTTAAAACATGAGTCTCTTCAAGACACTTCTTCCTCTCTCCAAAAGATCCTCGACAAAGCATCCTCTGTCGAGATTGTCGATAAATATTCCTCTTACTTGGCCTGCTTCTGGGTCATTTCTAGCATTTCTGAAATAGGTCACATTCAAATATATATTTTTTAAATTAGTTACCTGTGATGAAGAAGACATCTCCGCCATCTATCCTGGTGATGTTGATCACCTGGTCGAGCGCTGCGGGCGCGCTGCGTGCCGGGCCCAGCACGGTCAGCAGTACCAGCGCTAGCACCAGCAGGGATGGGGGACGAGCGGCGGCCCCGCTGCCCATCGCCCAAGCCCACTCACATCACTGCACTGCGCAAGCTGAGGATGCGCCACTGGAGGCGGGCGGGACTCATATTGAAGGAAGATCTGAAAATTAAATATAATTTTGTTAGCTATCTTTTTGACTATAAATCAAACACCAAGTTCTTGGATCATCAACCACGACTGATCTAACATCAAAGTTTTTGTCAAAACCAATTAATAAGTGTGCATCTCCAATGGAACGATGCTGACTGCCTTTTATTTTAAACGTAATATTGTGCTGTTATTAGTATTTTTACAACAAAATGATTTTACCACGTGTGCACTTCTAATGCTGATTTTTTCTATTATTTTTAAGCGTAATATTGTGCTGTTATTTTTTTTATTAACTGCGACTGCTCTAAACTCAGGAGTTCATAATAGAATTAGTCAAGAAAAAAATAGAGGAAACCACATGCCAAAAATGTGTTAAATTTTAGTGTGCCTTGTATAGCCACGAATATAGGTAATAGACATAAAAATCGCTTGACAAACGAAGAATAGAAACGCTCGATTGCAAGCGCTAATGATGTTTTTACTTATTTTGTTAATCATTTTATTTTATTTTTTTAAAAATTCACAGAAAATCTATAGCCATAATATTGTTTTTTTTTCAGTTGTTTCAATACGTACAATTCTAAAAAAAAACATTCTTTGATAGATTACGCTTATATTTCTGATAAATTAATAACTTTATATTGACTAATAATAATAATAATTGGATAATTTGTAGAGCGCCGTTTTTGTGAGAAATCACCTCAACTACACTCAAGCAAAGCGATAGGAAAAGCTGCAATTTATCCAAAGCATTTTCAAATAATCGATTTCACAAGTATGTACGTTTGAAACGCGAATTTAATTTTTGATCAAACTCAGCACTATTTAACATTGTTTTAACTACTTGCACAAGTCTTCTGATCACTCTGAAGAATACACTTAAACTGGAAGTGGATAAACAAATTGGCAAATTGGTGGTACTTACCTATGAAAAAATTAATACATAAATCACGTAGTCAGAAACCTGCTTTATTTATTTAAAAAAAACATTAATTACAAACTTCACTCATCTTAAAAATGAAACTAAAAATTATAAATTCTTCAAGTAAAAGTTTAGCAAAAAAAATATCTATTACTCCGAGCTCAATTCTTTCAGTCAGAGTCAGCAAATTTTTTATCCACTTTTCATTATAAAAATGAAACCAATCTGCGAGTAAAAGTCCATAAAAAACTATTGAGTAGGCCTCAATACTTCACAACCAGCCTCTACTGCGGCGAAAGTTACATATCTGCAGCAGTAAAGCCTCCTATCATAATGTAAAAATGATTGAGTTAACAATTTTTTTTTCTTCATCAAAGTAACTCACCGTTTTAACGGACAGTCAAAAATTCAATAAGATCTTCACACATCTTTGCCTCTATAAAATAATAATGGGCTGAATCAGACGTCAAAAAAAATTGGACAGTTTTTTTTGTAGTGTCTGAAATGCAAGAGTATTATTATAGGCGTGTGATACTGACAGTGCAAAAAACATGATTATCATGTATACTGACATGTAAATCTGGCGTGGTTATAATGACCGTTGCCCCTTTTCGGTCAATGAATTAAATTGATCATCAAAGTATGGATAAGAACGGTTGCATAGCACTAAAAATATCCATAGGATAGGTACAGGGTGGTTAGTGCACGTATTGATGCAACTACCTATATCTACCTTCCTCTATCCAAACTACTTCCATACCTATCCTATCTGACAAAGTGTGCCAATATTACTGTGACATTGTTGAACAATAACTCCCAAGGAACAATCAAGTCTATTAAAGAAACCATTGCCATAATCAACTGGGGTGCTAGCATGGTCGATCGATAAGGATCGATAGGATAATTGTCGGTAACATCTCATCGTTCCCTAGGATAAATGCAGATCGAAAACGAATAGGTGTCAGTTCACAATGACTAAGTGTCATTAATATATTCGATATCAACTGTCGTTTGTACGTTAGCGATCTGCAGTTGTCCTAGGGCACGATGAGAAGTTACCGACAATTATCCTACCGATCCTTATCAATCGACCATGCTAGCACCTCTGATCTGTCAGTTCTTTAATTTTATTATTTTTATAGTTAATACCTCACAAGAGTCCCAACTGCTCCCGTCTGGAGCCAGTGAGACTATGGCATCCCTAATTGGAGTATGTTGTGAGGCTGAAGGTAAGTGGGGAAGGGAAGGAGACGAGGAAGAGGAAGGTGGAGAAGTATCTGGCTATTCAGATCTAGTCACTAAACACGGCTAAAGCCATTTCAAGCAGGTTTTAATTCTGAATGGTGGTCTTAGACCAGGGCGATACTAAGAGTATTTTTCACTCTGGAACGTGAAATAACACAAATCAATTAAATAAAATTTATTTGCGCACGTCGGGTTCAAACCCGCGACCTTCGGAATGGAAGTCAAACGCCCTACCGCTGGACTACGCCGGCCGTCAAAATCGACGTTAATATCGACAATGTTAAAAAAGCTTGTAGTGATCTCTCAGTGTGTATAATTGGTGTATATTTAAGTAATCCGTATAGTCATCACCTCTAATGATACCAGTGGCGAACAACGTTCAGAATTCAAAACGTTGCTTTAAATGGCTTTAGTCGTTTTTGAATCAGATGAACCAGATGTGCACATCAAGCCTTATATTTTTTAATTCAGACTTTTTTTATTTAAATAGTTTCACAACATAACAGTCTGACTGTTCCCAACCGCCTGAAGCCAGTGACTAGTCATCCCCAATTGGTGTACATTGAGTGTGAAGGTGGTGAGGAGGGGTTGTACCTACCCGACAACTCATATCTGGTCACTAAATGTGGCTAGAGCCATTTCAAGCAACGTTTAATAGTGATAGACGAGGGTGATACTAAAAGTATCTGTCTCTTTGGAATGTTCCGCATATACACTTAATAATTACCTTAAACCATTAAATTGTGTAAAATCACAAACTAATCATTAAAATTTACTTGTGCACGGTAGTAACCACGAAAGCCATCCATATAAGTATGTTATTAATTACTTTAATGTATTTATTTATTTATAAGCTAAATTTATGGGCTTTTACACACGGAGACAAATGTTATTCTATAATACGATCATTTTATTCGTAAAAACAGTTGAAGTGAAACAAACAGGATTGAAGTTTTTACGAACAAATTAACAGTGTTTCAATGTTTATTGGCGGGAAAATGTAAGAATAATTTGTTGGTATACGTACGAAATTACGTATTTTAGAATAACGTTTTTCTCCGTGCATATATTTAAATAAAAAAAATAAACCTAAATATATTAACATTTTATAAATGCTAGGAATAAATGTAAATTTAAGTGAAAATAATATATTATAAGAAAGTAAAAAAAATAAAATAACAGAAGCCAGTTTTTAAAATGCAGATGGCGTACAAATCACAAAATAGTGTAAGTTAATAAAAGAATTTTACAGGTTCATGAGACTTATAAAACAACATTTTTCATTAGAGATAAATAGAAAAAAATATGCTAAGAGTATCATTTAATTCTCGAACACCCTATGCGAAAACCAAGTACCCATGTTAAGTTATGATATCAGATGTCAGAAGCATTAATTGATTGGGAACTTGACCCAAATTTCCCATCGCCATCGCACAAAACGTCAGTATTTTTTAGCGCAATGGATGAATCGTCTGACCCCTACGAAGGTCTGGCTTTATGTAGGTTCGAGTGATTGACGTTCTATCCGTCCTGCATACCTATATACCTGTATACATGCACAGACACACAAGCACTTAATCATTCGGATTCCTTTGTTAGACGCTAAAACATTAATCAATCCTTTAAAGGAGATGGTCTCACTGGAAGTTTTGATAGATGGACAGTAAATTCCATGCAATTTCTAAAGACAAACGGAAGACCAAAATGGAAAATTCTTTAAAAATGCATAATTCATAATTAACTATTGAAAATTGAAAGTATATCATTAAATGAAACAATATATCTTAGTTACAACCACTGATTTATTTAGTTACACGCCGACAATTTATCAGTAGGTGTTGTGGTAGGGGTGGGGGCGTGGCTAGGAATTGATGAAGAGTAAGTGGGGACAGAATGGACACCAAATGGGAAGATATTTAATATTATTCTTCCTATTCGGTGTCCATTCTGTCCCCACTTACTCTTCATCAATTCCTAGCCACGCCCCCACCCCTACCACAACACCTACTGATAAATTGTACCCACCCACTATTTTGTAATTGTCATCATTATATGTTTGCCCTGAAGAAGGAACGGTTGTTCCGAAACCGGTCGGCGTGTAACTAAATAAATCAGTGGTTGTAACTAAGATATATTGTTTCATTTAATTATAAAATGGATAACCACAAAGTGATAGCTAATTTCAAAAGTATGAAAGTATATCGTTGATTTCGGAAAGCACATTATCAAAAATATTAATCTTGTTCAATAAACTCAGAAACTCGGATGTGTTTTGAATTTAAGCTTCCGATATCGGAGCGACTGATCTTAATTACTGAGTTATTGGTGCAACCTTTACGTGTACCTACCTGAAAGGAATATGCAATGTCAACTTTTATGAAACCTATTTTCTTTTCCTAGGTCCCATCTACGTTTATACCAAAATTCTTAACCTATTTATTTAAAATATGTATAATTCTTGATTGGATTCAAAGTATTTATTAAACGAGTACTTCAAATAAATTCACTATTTTAAATATTTTCTAAAAGAGAATTTTTATTTAACAAACATTGTTTTGCAAAATGTCATTATCAAATTTTGACATTTTCTATTAAACAATTATAATTATTTTCGATATATTAAAAATAAATAGCTAGCTTTATAAATTATACCCTATATGTTATTCTGATGTACGAGCTGTATTATTGTAAAGTTTCATTAAAATCCATTCAGTAAATTTTGCGTTATAGAGTAACAAACGTACATACATCCATACAAACTTTCGCATTTATAATATTAGTAAGATAAGATAAGATGACCGAATTTGTTATTAATGAAATAATATTTTTTCATGCACTTGCAATGTAAGATGATAGATTCCCTTTCCTACAAATTCAAATATAAATGATTATTGCTAAAACAAAAATATATATAAATTTAGAATTCAATTTAAATCGCACAGCAGATACCGACATAAATATGAGTACCGCACAAGAACACTGCTCCCGTCTGGATCCAGTGAGACTATGGCTTCCCCAATCAATGTATGTTGTGAGACTGGCGGTAGTGGAAAGAGGAAGGATATGGGAATGAGGAAGATGGAAAAATACATGGTTATTCAGATTTGGTCACCAAGCATGGCTAAAACCATTTCAAGCAACTTTTCAATTCTGAATATTGGTCCTTACACCAAGGCGATACTGAGAATAAGTTCCACTCTGGAACGTGGCGTAAATTCGCTGAACATGAATTAATTTTAATTAATGAATCGTGAAAAAACGAAAAACTTCGGATTGCAAGTCCAGAGCTTTACTCCTCGACCACACAGGCCGTCAAAAGTTAGACCACTTTCTGAAAATGTTATGCTCAATAAAACAATCTGAAAAAAACTCATCATTAATGGTGAAAATTATGTTCGTTGCACTAAACAAATTAAATACACTGCGTACTTACTATTTCGCATTAAATTTCACACCAATCCATTATAGCCTTAGTTTAACACTAACCCTGTACGCTATAGCGTTTCTGCAGTGTTAACCGAGGGTTTAATTTAACCTTGCGTTAGGCGTGTTTGGCATTCTTCGCGTATAATATATGAATTGATGCATGTCGAAGCCAGGGCAGAGGCCACAAAGTACGGTTCGCGGGTCAGATCCGGCAGTTAAGGCCGGTTTAGCGGCGGGCTGCACCCCCCTGAGAGAGAATTGAGCTTTTCTATAATTACTCTCTAATCTAATGTATGATTAGTGTAATTATCAAATAATGTAGATAGATGTACTTCATTCATTATGAACTTGATGATATCCATTTTATCCATAATTCAAGACGTGAACAAAGCATAATAATATCAGACGTTAAATTTTTTATTTGTTCTCAGACTAATTAATTCTATCATGTCAATGTGATGGTCCGCACACTACACAACTTCTCAAAAACCCGTTGTCAATGGCAACGCAAGCAGTGACTCGAAAATCGCCGTTCTTGTTGCTACGATGACAGCTGATTATTATGGTTAAATAAGCTGAGATAATTACTGAAATCGTAAAATTAAGTAGCACGTGATAGAAGTTTGGTTGGAGACTATAGCGACCAGCCAGTTTTAGTTTGGTTTCAGTTTCTCCGATGAGCTGACCACCTTATGGGGAACTTTTGGTTTTGATTTTTAAAAAAAGAAATTTAACAACAGAAATTGTTATCTAACTGTTATTAAATTGTTATCGCCCATCGTTCACGTAGCTATTTACAAGCGACGCTACCGCTACCTGTCATACAATTTTGCTAGTGCAGCGCCTAGCGGGAATTTCAAACACTAATAATAGTATTGAAAATACAAACGAGCGGCGATCGCGTCGCTTGAACGTAGCTCCATGGAAGAACGGCGTTAGTCACTAGTTACAAGCGCTTAGTGACTTTCAACTATTCAGATATAAAATACATAAACTTCTTTTATAGCGTTTTGTTCTTCATGGTTGCTATTTGCATGTAATACCTACGATACATAATTGTATGCTTTCATTGTCCGGCATCCGTCAAAAGCTTGTTTATATTAATTATACACAGATTGATGAACGTGATAATATTGTTATATAATATAACTTGAAGACGAGTTCAAATACCGCACCAAACCACAAGTTATGTGGTAGGTTAGAAGCAGCGGAGTGAATCAATATATGATAATATATTATAATATTTAAGATGTTGATGGTACCTACCTGCCTAACCGCAAACCATAAATATTCTTTGAATGAGTTATTTTAGAAATTCCATCAGAGACACATTTGTATATATTATATAAAATTTTGGCACTCCAACGTTTGTGGTGTCCGCTTGGATTGCATTATACTTTCTTACCTGAAAAATAACATTTTGGACTTGTCATATTGGTAACATCTATATTTTTCTCTGCACTTTGGTTAGGCTAACCATTTGTGTAGAGGTATCACTAAGGCAAGTTCTATCGAAACTTTTGTTTTGAATCTCAGGCGAAACCGGATAGACACCTCCAAAAACGACATATTACATGTAATTTTCAATAATTAAAATGGAAACTGTAAAAGTGTTATTTGAAATATACAAAGGATTCCCAATACCTATAATAATAAAATAATGAAGGGAAAAATCCAACAGCGGCTTTTTCTTTTATAATTTGTTTTGTCTTATCTTTTTTGTCTATCTATTTGTCTTATCTTTATTTTTTTGTCTGTCTATTTGTCTTATCTTTATTTTGTATATCGCCATTTGTGGACAACAATATTGTGCATTGCAGAAAAAAGCTTTGATGTTGATGGTGCCAGGGTTACTGTAATTCTGAAGCATAAAAAAACCAAACTCAAACCATCACTACTGAAGGCTGCACGACACTGAATATGTGCAATTAACACCAACTTTTTAGTGGCATTTGGAACTTGCCTGCAACTAGTTGCGTAATGTAAATTCGGAATAGGGGTATAACAAATATTGTTCCAGTGTCCACGTCTGATCAAATCAAATAATGCACATTGTGTTATTTCTTCTTTCCCATAGGAAGCCAATCAACGCATAAAAATAAATGTGAAAATGGCGAACGACGTACAATGTTCTCCATCCTTTTTCCCACGACGCGACGTGACGTTTAAAGTAGTGTTCATAATAATTATATACTGCTGAACCTTAAGGGTTTGGCGCAGTACAATGAACGTGGCTTTATAATCGACGTATAAATGTATAAATAATAGCGAATAGAAAAGTCAGAGGTTTCGATTTATGTGGAATGGATATTATTACTTTGTTAAACCACTATATACCACTTGTTATAATATCTATATGTTTCAAAACCGATGGTTTCTTCGTCAGAATAAAAACATAAATAAAAATAAAAAAATAAATTTAATTAAAATGATGCCACAAAGTAGTTTTGCGAAGGTTGAAGATATTTATTTATTTATGCTGGGTTTTTACAGATCGTAGCCCGAGTGCGAGTCCATTAGCAAATTTTACCTGAGGAGAACGTTTTCTTTCATTTTTTTTAATTAAACTTTTTTTTTCTACATAATAGTACAGTGTTCACATAAAATTATTAATATAACAATAGAATTTATGAACTTTTTATTATGTTGTGTGTAAGGTAGGTTTGTGAAGGTGAAACTGTGGTTGGGTAATGTTGTATGTTTCGTGAACCCCTCACTAGGAGAACCTGTGTTGAGGAGTTTACGTGGTTATGTTTAAGTGTGACAAGTGTTAATGTTTTTTTTTTAGTAGAAAGTTACTTCTTTATTTTTTTGTAAATTTGTGGTTATATTACACTGATTTAAAAAATATATATATTATGATAGGTGTTTAAAGATGAAGCTATTTCCATAAAGATGAAGGTCTGATTAGTATCAATAATTCTTAGTAAAGTGATGAATTATCGTTTTTGATACTATATTTTTAATTTTTAAATGAAGATTGACGAGATGTTCTCATTTACGTGAGAAGAATTAGTTATAAAAACTCAGTTACACAAATAAGTAGGTACACATGATTACAAAAATCTATACAGGCATAAGATAGGTACCTTCATTTGAATACATACATCTAAATGAATACATTCAAAAGTCAGTTCCATGGAGATTATAATTTAACATTATGATACGATAATTCATCACTTATTGTTTTTCTGTGTCTTGTTTATTTTCATATTTTTTAAAATTAGATTATTATTGCTATCTTCTTCTTCAATGATATATTACACTGATGGGAATAAACTTCAAAAGTTAAAAAAGAAAGTTTTTCTTATAAAAAAAAATAATAATTTTACATCTAGTCATTAGTCTTTTATTAATATTCCTCAAATTGGAGATATGTCATAACTTCACTGGCTTAGGTTAGAATATAACCGCTTACGCTACCTCGTAGACATTTAAAAAAATAATTATATTTAAAAAAAATGGTTTTTATTTACCCCTGTTTGAAATAATAGTATGGCAGCTTCATGCGACCATATAACAGATTAGCATAATATCCGTGCGGAGATACGCGCGTGCGCACCGGTCATGACTAATCATCTCCGCATTAACCCCAGCTTGCGGTACATTCCGCCACAATGCGAACTCTAGCCAGATAAGGTCTATATGGAACACTGTTTCCATGCTAAGTGGCGTGAACAGGTACAAACACGGGAGATGCGATCACATTTGAATCAAAGAGGAAAGAAAAATAAACGTTGAAGAGTGAAGGGCGTATGACATCACGAGAGGGTGACAATAGTGTTGATAAAAACGTGTTCCGATAGTTTTTAATGGAGTAAAATTGGTTATTTTTCCTAAATTACACCCCAGTGTGTAGCAATATCAGTATTTTTTTATGGAATGGAAGCCTGGACACTTACTGAAGAACTGGTAAGGCGACTTGAGGCATTCGAGATGTGGATCTACAGAAGAATTCTAAATATAAGCTGGATGGACAGAGTTACAAATGAAGATGTTATGGTTCGGGTGAATAAAGAAAAATAAGTTATTAAAACAATAAAAATCCGAAAACTTCAATATCTAGGACACGTGATGAGACATCCGGAGAAGTACGAGATCTTGTATCTCAAAATGCAGGGAAAGATTGCCGGAAGACGGGGTCCTGGAAAAGGTGGACATCGTGGCTGAAAAACTTGAGACAGTGGTTTAGCCAGTCTATTGTAGAGCTGTTCCGGGCCGCAGTAAACAAAGTCCGCATAGCCAACATGATAGCCAACGTCCGTTGAACGGACAGGGCACGAGAAGAAGAAGTGTAGCAATAGATTTTTTTTTTTTTTCAAAAGATTATTATTTTGGGAGATTTTTTTTTATTATTTAAACAATATTGGAGACAACATTATCGACTCACAAATGAATATTTATATCAGAAAAATAAGAAAAAGATACGATAGCATCTATGAATTGAACCCAGGACCTTTGGTGTATCGAAAACAAATTAATGCTCAAAATAAAGAGATTTTGAAAGAAAAAAAAAACCTATAATTTTTACACATTCTAAAAATAATCTAAATTTATTATCTGTACCAGAGCTAAAAGACCTGGGAAAACATGTAACACGAAATTGGCTTTCATTTTCCACATGAATAATATAATTATGGTCTACATGGTCTTGGGATAAGGCTCTCGACTCTCTACTCACTCTGAAGGTCGCGGATTCAAATCCTGATTTTTTTTTTGATAAAGTTGTGTTATTTCACAATTTATTCATTTAAAATAATAAATAGTTCATTTGCGAGAAGTGAATATATATCTCCCTCTCCGCGGTGTAAGATCACCATTCAGAATTAAAACATTGCTTGAAATGGCTTTAGCCTTATTTGGTGACCAGATATTAACAAGCATGTACTTCCCCCCAGTCTCTTCCCCATCCTCTTCCCTTTTTTTATAAATGTATACATTATAATAATGTATACATTTATATATTATAATTTTATAATTTTTATAATTTTATAGTTACAAATGTATACATTTATATATATTTTTTAATATCTCTTTTCTTTTCTTTGGGTTAAAAGTGATCGAACTCTTTGGATTTAAAGTATGAAAAAATTAAAAAAAAAATTTAACTCTTTAAAATAATGACAAATATTCTCGAACAGTTTAAAAATTATTATATTAATCTAGTTATAATATTCTTAATTGACTCTCTGGGTTGTAGGAGCTCTACCACATTTTTAGGGGTTATAATTAAAAATATGCTCAGATATTTACCACATAAATGAACCCACCGGCAATCAGTCGTCTTAAACCTTGAATAAATCAAGTTTTTCTTGTTCTGACAACAACAGCTTTCAATACTTACAAGCATTGTTTTGTAAATGATTTCGCTTAATAGCCACAATCAATTAAGTTTTCTCTCGAATCTACGAGCATTCACTCCAACATAAATAACGCTGGCCCAACTAGAATTATTAATGTGCATTGTGTCCATCATCAAACAAATACAAAGTTCACCAGACAAAGTTCGTACATCATTAATGATTAATACCAGCATTAGATCACAAATCGATTCGAGAAATCAGGATAAATTAAAAATGAAAGTCGGACCGACAACGAGAAATCATCATCTCCATTATTATTGCCTTTTATAGCAAAAGCTGCCCCGCGTACTAAATTAGAGATTATTGCTGAGGAGTAATTTCGTATTCACAACGGCAATTTGTTAGCCCTAAGCTCGTACAACAGTTTCATATTTATTCGCATAATTCACAGAGGTTTTCTTCAAATGTACCTTAATCATACCACACGCTCGACACGACTTGCCTGGTAATTGATATCCCCTTATGGGTTATGAATTGTGTCTGAACTTTAAATCTTTGAACTTTTATAAGGGTGGCAAATCGTTTTTCGTCTTTTGACCGAGATTTTGTGCAATGTAGCCGACCTTTCATCGCTCCTTTATTCAACCGTTACTCTGAAGCTAATCTGGTTTAATTGAAGTTACATACTTTTATATTCGAGCAATCCTATGTTCTTCGCGTGGAAGCTAACAAAATAAATGACAATTATTATAAGCAATAATTATTAGCCTGAAACACTCATCCACATTGAAAAAATCTCCTGTGAAAAGATACACGCCGCCGCCTCGAACCCGCGTCCTTCTGATTTCCGGTCAACTGTTCTATCCACTGAGCTACGTCGGCTTATCTCTTACCCGCCAAAATAATTCAATATATACCTACTAGTGTTTCATTCATTTTTTCTCGGGAGATTTTTTCAATGTGGATGAGTGTTTCAGGCTAATAATTATTGCTCATACTAATTGTTACCCTTTGTGCTTTGCTTAAAAATCTTGTCTTTAACATTAGTTTATCAATTGATAAATAATAAAAAAATGACGTTAGGAATTACCCATTTCTACAAAATTACACTAATAAGGTATTTTTCGTGAACTTTTAGAAGCTTTCATATTTACGTATTTTAATTTATAAATATTAATATGGTATACAATTATAGATTTTCTGATTTATTTATATAAGCAGAGATTTAATTCGTCTTTGTAACTAATGAAAAATGTGGTAGGGACAGCTGGGTACCTTCATTGTCAAGTTCTACTTTAGAATCACACAGAGCATCTATTAAAACGGACTTATGGTCCAGTTATATGCATTGTAAACCTCACGATAACGTAAATAAATTTATTTGTAATCTTGACGAACCACGAAGTTCTTCGAAGATTCCGGAACATAGTATATCAAGAAACCTCGATCACTGGCACGGAATTTTGAAATGATGTAAAGGAAAAACTGTTAATTGTTCCGGAGAGTGAAAAGAGGGGTTTTCTTTTTTGTTATTTTTTTGGGGGTGTTATGCCGTGTTACGCTATCTCCTTCTTTAGCCAACGTTTCGGACAACGTTACAGTGTCCATCATCAGGGCAGATCATATTGGCTAAAGAAGGAGATAGCGTAACACGGAATAACACCCCAAAAATAAATAACAAAAATACTTTTGGCCGTGAAAATCTAAAATCATATCAGAAGGGTTTTCTTTTTATATAAATCATATCTCCTTTTTTTGAATGCCTCAATTACGAATTTATATTATAAAATAACTTAAAGAATAGATCTTCCGGAATACTTAACATTTGTAAATTTCTTTAACAACAGTATTTAATTGATTATTAATTTTACAGAAAAAAAAATCTGTCATAAAGGACGGACTAATTTTTCTAGATATACTTCGTCCCAGCAATTCGAAAGAGAAAAAAGACAGAGAAAAATGACATATTTAACTCATTTTGGGATATATATATGTCCTTTACGGCATTTTAAATTTCCATGATTGATACGTTATAGTTTCCATATTATCATCGGCATGGAAAAAGTATCCATAAAACGCTTGCAACGCACTGCATTCGACTTTAAATTCGCATCAATTTATCATTATACCCAAACCATATTTACCTTTAGACTTGTAACAAACCCGTTTGAACTTGCAACAAATACTTCGCAAAGTTTTCATTTTTTCTCACTCTCCCGTATTAGCGCGAGTTAGTAGAGATGACTCCATAATGGGACAAGCGGCATTCTCGATTTGCGAGCAGAGAATCTCATTTGTCACGCATTAACTTATGGATTTCTACCTCGGTCTTGCTAAATCGAATTACTGCCCGACGAAAGTGGTTTTTGTTTACGCTCTACCATTACTAGCGCTGGACAGCGGACACTGTGATCCGTCGTTGGACAAATAAGGAAAGCGAAGATACGATGTTATTTATGAATAAGCAGTTAAGGCATTATTTTCAATGTACGTAGACATATCGGCGCAATGATGTATTCAAGATGTTCCGGACGGAAGCGATTTTCCGGAAACTAATTTTTAATGAGAAATCACACATTTTTAAACTTGTATCTTATGTATACAGCATGTAAGAACTTGTGGGTATATAATAAGTAATAAAAAATATAATATACGGCACAGACCTTCATGTAATATTTTTAAAGAAAAATCTAAGACTAAATCAATCTTCAATTACAATTTCAACATCAACATCAATCAGTATCCATATTTTTTTAAGTGTTTTATATTTCTACCAAACTGCATACATTGTAATAATATGGAGTATCTCCCGTTATAAATATATATTGACGGACGTATTAATCCATTTCTTCCATTGCGGTGCAAGGCCGAGAAATCAAAAGGTCTCCCCCAACCAGTCTCTCCCAATCCGGCCGGCAACACAGTAAGTAGGCAAACGCATTCGCCACCAATACCTAGACAAATCTCACCTCATGAACCCGGGAACGTTTAATAAATCACTAAACGTAGCGAACCGTTCTTGGTGACCGATGGAAGGGGTGTTGATCATTTAATAAATGGTTTCCGGAGCTAAACTAACTAACTAATTAATTATGAGAGGACGGACCGCCAAACAACTCGGTCTTAGCACACACTCTTTGCCTCATTCAAATTCATACATCGTCTCATGCATACTCTTCTATTTTTCTTACTCTTGACATGGCCCGACTCAAGTATCTGATTCACTTGATCGTGCCATGTCTTCCTCGGACGTCCCCTACTTCTTATACCATTCACACATGCGTCATATATTCTCCTTACGCTCCTTTCTTCGTTCATTCGCTCTACATGCCCAAACCATATGAGTGTCCCTTTCTTAATTCCGTAATTCAGTTTCCGGAACGGCGGTACCTATACCCGCCTCCCAAATACGTTAAGGCTAAAACTATTTGGCTAACCAGCTTATATATACAAAAAATCGACGATATCAATGATTTCGTTTGATGTCCATACCATTTTATTATTATTATTTTTTTTTTTTAATTGATTTTTTAGTTTGAAATTGGTAAAAAATGCATTAAAACATTATAATTTCAAGGGGCCAACTATCGGGTTCGAAATTACCACACCTTTCGATTTTATGAACGATAGCCACTGCACGGAGAAAAATGTAATTCGAAAAAAACGATCATTTTAATAGTAAAAACGGTTAAAAACGGGACTGAAGTTCTTACGAACAAATTAACAAGGTTTCAATGTTTATTGGCGGGAAACACTGTTACATTGAAACACTGTTAATTTGTTCGTAAGAACTTCAGTCCCGTTTTTAACCGTTTATACTATTAAAATGATCATTTTTTTCGGATAACATTTTTCTTTGTGTGTTCTCCTGTTAAAGTACCTAAGTTTTAAAATATTAAAATTCAATATTTTCATCGTGAGTCATACCATACAGATTCTACCACCTCCATCGTTATTTACGTAAACGTGTATTCCAGTTACAGATATATTTTCAATATGGTATTTTTTCCAACACTTTCTTAATCTCTACTCGTAAAAGAAACAATCTCTTTAATTTCTCTTAAATGATTTAAAACGCGAGATTAACTTGTAATTCAACACCCAAACGTGTCGTTGTGACGCTGTATTAATCGAAAGTTGATAAAATATCAGTAAAGTTATATTATATTATTGCGAACATTTGGATGTACTAAATAAAGTTTTAAAAAAATGGAAAAATTTGTTACAATTTTTGTAAATGGGAATTTTTTATTGGTTTGAACTTTGATTTGCGATTTTATCAATTTCATATTCCCTTTGAATTTGGATAAATGCGCATCTAAGGAATCACAGTGAAGTCGATAACTTTACAATATCAAGTAACTTTCGATGATTTTATATCGATGTTTCACCGTTGACAGTCGAATCGATATTGACAGGAAATAAATTAGGAATCGATGTATGCTGGCAACAATTGAGGTATTTTCTTCGAATTGACACCCAGAAATGTGAAACGCAACAATAGGGTATTTCCACTTTTCTATTGCTTAAAAAAATGAAGCAAAAAATTACGATTTTTATTTTATTTTTATGTTGACGAATAAATTTTCTACAGCGAGTCTAAGTTGCCCATTTTTATAATCCCGCTAAAACCACATTTTCGACGTGTGACGTTACAAGGGTCGCTCGTTCTTGAAAAATTTCCGACAGTTCTACTTTGTTTGTTTGATGACGTGCGTACGAAGCGTCGTTGGCAATCACAGGGCGATTTAATTTTGTAAGTTTTTGAGCGTTTTTAAAATGAATAAATTTGAATTAAAACTTAAAAAACAAAAATTTTTAGTAGAATGATTAAAATCAGAAAAATGATTTTTAAATATTCCTTACGTTTTCAAGAGAATCCCTCGTTTGTGAAAATACCCTATTACGTAAAATTATTAATAAATTGGCAGGGTTGAATTGAAGTACTGACTTAAATTTAATAAATTGACACTAAACGTCAGTTAATTAGTCAATGAGGTCTTTAGTCACATTTCATAATTCTTCACTCAGATCGAACGAAATAAATTATTTGCGTCATAGTTGAATTATTTAACTATATGGATCGCGTATACGACTTCTTTCAATTCTAGGAGCTTCGTCAGTTCAATCCGTTCATCAAATTAGCCATTAATTTTGCATAACGAACGACATTTTAAATAAATATGTGTGTATTGAACGTTAACCGAAACATATTTGATACTACGGAGGCAGTGCTAAAATTTATCAATCGTCGGTTTGAATATCTTATACAAATCGTTGAGCGTGCTCTCAAATATTGATAAGTGAGCATAGATGACCGATTTGGTCAATAACGTATTGATGTAGGGTTTCATAGATAGTCCGTGCTAGGCTTCCTAGTAATTAATTTCAGTAGGAAGGTTAGATAGTATTCCTAGGCGTCTCTGAAATTTCTACAAATTAATCAGAAAGCACAGCGGTCAGCAGTAATTTAAAATTAAATTGATTGCAATTTGCAATAATTGTGTCTGATTAATTCAGATCGTGGGCTGAGATAAGAATTTAATCAACAACCTCTGAGAGTTGGTACTTTATCATTCAAATCTTTAGTATCACTCAAAACACGTGGAATAATCATGATGATTATGAAAACTCTAGCGCTTTCCGAAAAGTTGGCTAAAGAAGGAGAAGGCACAAGAGCATAATAATCCAAAAATTAATCGCGATAATACGGCAGTAAAAATCAAAAATCTCATTTAATATAATCTTGATGTATATCAGTGTACGATAGCCATTTAATTTGAAATCAAGTTAGTGAAATGGGACGTATAATATCATAAAAAACTGAAAGTTTAGAACGTCAACATGGCTCAACATTCCTTGTTCCTTTTTTACTGCCTTATACATTTATTTAGTGGGACTCTTTTATAATGGAATAAATTAATGAGTTTTTTTAAATTAGCTCCGCACAGGAGGCTCTGAAGAAAATAATTCCCCTCAGGGTCTATGTCATCTTTGGATGTACGGAGTAGAAGGTCTTTTGAGGGAAGGAAGGAAGGAGATGAAGTTCTGGGAAGGAAAAAGGGTATAAGGGGTGGATAGGGATCTGGAGGTCAGTATCTCAATGCAACCCTGCCACTGCGGTGCAGGGCAATGTTGCGAGATTTCCCTGCTGGAGGTCAAAAGGTTTCCCTTAACCGGTATCTCCCAATCCGACGAACCTCACCCCCATGGACCCGGCTCCTCTGCCAAGTCACCAAACGTTGTGAACCACTTGGGGTGGCCTATGGCAGAGGTGTTGGCTATCCAATAAATGGTTGGCGTAGGTACCTATACCTCTAAAATTGTTTTTTTTTTTTTTAAATACAATATTTAATTATTGAAGACAATATTAACGACTCTTAACAACGAAAGATGTGAAACAGAAAATAATTCAGTCGCATCGCAATATTTCGAATTAGCTCAGTGACCAGAACAGAGCTCAACGCAGAGGTCTTGGATTCATTTCCTAGATGCGACTTAGTCTTTTTCTGCCTTTTCTATTTCACACCTGTCTTTAAATAGTTGTTTTGTAGTTGTCTTCAATTATGAAAATCATTTACTTACATTTATTTAATTTCGAAGGTGCATTTTTTAAATTCTTATACACTAGCTTACGGTAAGACTTTAAAATTCATTAGCCTTTCTTAATTTAAGATAACAGCAATCTACATTATTACATCAGTTAGTCATACCTACGTGAATGTCCGACTATTACATTAGGTAACCATTACTATTCTCCCTAGCACCTGGCGCTAGGTACTAGGTATTATGAATTGGAAGATGTTCGCCAAGAATTCTCTAAAACCGTTTATTTTATGCAAATTCGAGGTTCCTTGGTCACAGTTAACGGACTTGACCAGTAAATTACTCCAAAACCGGTAAAGTTATTAGAGTTATTATTAAAAATGGACAGAGCGTTGTTGAGTCTGGTTTTTTATTACGATTATAAAACAATAGTTCCGTTACATCAAAAACTCCACGCGCGTTGGACAGATATCTACATAAAAATTATTTTAAAATAAACATTTTCATCGAATTGACGTAGGTAGTTTTTTCTGTATTCTAATCATAAATAAACATCATTAGGTATAAATCTCTGAACGTCGACAAAACTATATTCAATATGCGTAAAATACGAAATCAATGCTTTATACTCTTACGCATATGTACAAATTTGCAATTAATTTTCATAGAAAACACTTTTATCGTGTCACCATAAGTCGTCAAAATACATTACAAAAAAACAAAAATGTTGTGCTTTATCTACTTTAATACAAGTAGTTTTGACAGAAATAAACAAGTGAATATTTAAAATCAACATCTTATTTATCTTCACCAAAATATTTCAATGCCATTACCAACAGTAATAAAAACCTATTATTGGTTAGTGACAATTTATTTATGAAGACATCTAACAACATTTTTCCGAAAATCTAGAATAGTTTTCAACAATACATATAGGTAATATATTCCAAGCAAGAAGCATCATCATACATACCAACATGTTTTTTGTTTTGGTACGGAAATTTTTATTGGTTACAAAACGCTTCGTTCCCAATAATTTGAACACGATGACCAAGAATTCAACTACATAGAAAAAGTACATTAAAGAAATAAGTGAAATTCGTAAACGGGTACCCTAAGAGTATGGGTTTTAGAGAGACGGCATGTGAAGTGTGCCCGCGCGCTCCAAGTGTGCCTTTTCGAGAAATTTTACCCAAACGGCTTACATTGGCTACTGGTTTTTGGCCGTTTAATACGTTCCGACAGCAGCCATTTTACATGGTGACAGCCAATGTCAACCGTGTGGGTAGAATTCTTGAAAAGGCACACTTGGAGCGCGCGGGCACACTTCACATGCCGTCTCTCTAATATCCATACTCTTAGGATATTAGAGAGACGGCATGTGAAGTGTGCCCGCACGCTCCAAGTGTGCCTTTTCGAGAATTCTACCCACACGGCTGACACTGCCTGTCACCATGTAACATGCCTGCTGTCATAAAAATGTCGGAACATATTAAACCGCCAAAAACCAGCAGCCAATATAAGCCGTTTGGGTAAAATTCTCGAAAAGGCACACTTGGAGCGCGCGGGCACACTTCACATGCCGTCTCTCTAATATCCATACTCTTAGCTAATATCCATACTCTTAGCGGGTACCCAATTCGGACATCTGCTTAGGTAGCATCAGTTTTTTGTTGTTTGTCTATGCTTTAATTATGCGAGGCTAATTTGTGGCCTCATGGCCTAGAAGAAAAATACTACGAATCAATCATAAAAACTGAATGCAGATTCTTCCTGTCACAAGACAAAGTAACGATATTGATGGACTCATTATTAAATTTTGTTTGATGTTCAAGTCTGGATATTTTAAAATAATTAAGTCGAGAGATAGATGCATAGATTAATGTTTAGAAACGTATCGTTATTATTAAACTGCTATGGAATTGTTCTAACCAAGACCACAATTGCTGGAGAGGAGATTTTTGTTTTTAATTTCCATTCTTATAGAGTTTGAAGGTTGAAGAGGTTTTTTCAGTAAGGAAGTTAGTGAACAAAAAGATATATAATTGTGTTTTATCGAGGTTTTTTTTGGTGTATTCTGCGTAGATATATGGTGCTTTTTTATTGTTTTAGGAGAAATAAAACACTTTTTGCAAGTTAAACATTAACACTGACAAAAGTTAAACACTTTATGAATGTATTTGTTTGCTCTTATACTTACATATGGAATATGAATTCATAGTATTAATATATTTTTATTGTGAATAATTTTAAGTTTACCCTTTTATGGCTCGGTACATATGTCAATAAGAGGGAAGACTTGTTACGTCCGTATCTTTAATAAATCTACCCAAATTACTAATTTTAGAAGTATGGATTGTTATATTCATCGGGCGATTAGGAATATAGCAATTTGCTAATAATCAATCCAAAACAGTCTGGTAAGGGATTTTAAATGTTTCAACGTCGGCACAGTTTGTTTTCAGCGGCTAATTTCATGAATAGTGCACTCCGGTAAAACAAGTACTATTTACGTTTAGTATTCTCGCATACAGCAAGCTTCATGCAGATGGTGGTGGGGAATTTTAACAAATGATTTTTTTTAATTTTATCAAATTTAAAAATCAACTTTTAAACAATGAACCCAGCTAAAAATATTTTAGGTTCCTGAAATAAACTGTCGCGGTTAACATTTTTAAAGATTTCGATTTCCCGATGACAGTAAAAATCTTGATTATACCACAGTAGTTTCTCGAAGTCTCCTACAGTAGTTTATCGAAGAACTCCCTGAGCAAGTTCTTAGTGCATAGTGCAAATAACACGTAGCCTGCGATACTTAAAACAGAAAGCTTTTACCGCAGCTTTATTTCCGCGTATAAAAGCTTAATAATGTTATATAGCTTAATGATGTTAGAACTTTGGCATTGTGCCTCACCTTCCGCCATAAATCTCTGCACGGTTATGTCCGATGATGAAGTGATTAACATTCATAACAGTTGCAGAGCTTTTTTTACTACCGCAAGTTCATCAAAACCTAATGACGACTCCATTAGCGATGACTTTATAAGTCTCTTCATTCTCCCGTCTTACATTAATGCTACATAATAGTTCCTCCGAGAGTAACTAGAGGAAAGGTAAATAGGTGAGTAGGGTGAACATATATTTGAAAATGATTTGAAATCGTTTATCTAATGAAAAACAGTAGTTCACATTTGGCCTTGGAGTAATTTTAGGCCACATTCTAGGTTAACTTCTTCGGCACGATCTTCTTCTAAGTGTTTTGACCAAATTACTCTCACCTACATTATTTTATTTCGATTGAAAATGCATTATCAAAAAGGCTGAGAGATTAAACTACAAGTAAAAAATCTTACATTTGATATAATAATGGATTTGCATATATGTAGTTTTATTGTGTAAATACCACCTACTACGGAACTAAATTCTAACGCATATTTAAGACAAAAGTCTAGGTTGAACTTTCAACAAAATATGTTTATTATTCCTGCAAATTTCAAAGTCCAAATAAAGGTATTTTTAAAAGTTTGATACTCAGTTAGTTTACTGTGGCTGGAGAACTGATGTAAGAATATCATTGAAGAAGAAGATAACACTAATAATCTAAATGAAAATGAACAAGACACAGAAAAATAAATGGTGACGGTCGCAACTGGGATCAATTTCCCAGTTGCAACCATTATCTTTTATTTTTCTGTGTCTTGTTCATTTTCATATACCTAGATGATGGGAATAACCTTCAAAAGTTATAAAAAGTGAGTTGTTTTGTGACCGGTCAGTGGTTGAGTGGGCATAGCGTTTGGGTCCCACCCAGGCGTTCCGTGTTCGATTCCTCGGCTGGCTAAGTCCTCCATCACAACACAAGCAACAGCTTCCGCTTAGTGTGGTGGTAGTAGAATATTTTAAAATGTTGTTGGGTTATTCGTAACCCGGGAATGTTTGTCTTTCTTTTTAAAAAAAAAGAAAAAAATATATGTAAGAATGCTTGTCTCTGTCTGATTCACGGTACCGAAAAGCTTTCTGTGATTCGTCTAGCAACATGGCTCTCTGTGGCAGAGCTAGACTATTATTTTGAGCCGTCATTTGAAACTCTAACTTATACACTGCAAATAGTGAGTTAATGCACTATGGTTTAAGACGATCCATTTTTATGGCCTCGGAAAAAATGTATTCGATTACTTTATAATGCTTCTGTTTATATAAGCAAACATCATGCTCTGAAGGGTGTTTTGAAAATATTAAGTACATTTATATAAGTTCTTGGATGTTTCTAGAAATAATAATACGCACATCATCACAGGGTTATTGTGTGGGGTGTGCAATGTGCATTGCGTGCAATACACAACCCGTTATATTAAGGAAATTTACCACACTTACAATGCGATTGCATAATAAATGCAACACATGTAAAAGAAAGTTTATTGCGATCGCCGAATATCTGTTATTGTTAAGTATCGGTCGCTGAATTAATGTTTAAAGTTTTTTTTCTATTAATTGCATATGGGGCCTGTAAATTCTTCGTACGGGTAAAAAAATAATACAAAAAAAAATAAAAAATCAATCGGACTACTTCGATTATTTTTTGTTTCTCTTTTTCCTTTTTTGACAAATAAAGGATTAAAAAAAACTTTAGAGGTGTGACTAAGCTTGCAGACTTTAATCGCTGAGCTGATATTACTCCATAGCGACTGATATTTTTCGAATTTGTCCTTAAAAAATTAATTTCGGACTTTTTTTTATAGACAACACCACACAAGAGTCCCAACTGCTCCCGTCTGGAGCCAGTGAGACTATGGCATCCCCTATTGGGGTATATTGTGAGGCTGAAGGTAAGGGGAAGGAAAGGAAATGGGGAATAGGAAGTTTGGGAAGTACCTGGCTATTCAGATCTAGTCACTAAACACGGCTAAAAGCCATTTCAAGCAACGTTTCAATTCTGAATGGTGGTCTTACACCAGGGCGATACTGAGAGTATCTTCCACTCTGGAACGTGTATATTATTTTTTATTAATTAATTGTGAAATAACACAAATTAATCAAATAAAATTTATTTGCGCACGCCGGGTTCGAACCCACGACCTTCGGAATGGAAGTCTAAAGCCTTGTCTCTGGACTACGCCAAAGCTTAAATAGCTCAAATCAAAAAGTTATTCTACAAAATCGACTCCAAATATAACACAGAATCTCCAATTTCCCGCTCGTTCCTAATTATTATTTGAATATAATTTCTAATTTATTATTATCACAACGTACAACGATACCGTATGTATAATGTCGTTGAACCCATGTAATTGTAGGCATATAACGCTATTTGAATAAGCGTGTTCATGTAAATAATATCAAATCAACGGATGTGTAATCATAAATCACCAAGTCTCTACGGTGGTAATGAAAATTTAATAGCTTTTATTGTTGAAAGAAAAATGGGCTTAATTTTCTCATCGGAACACTGCCCACGTATTTGAATATTACCGGAATAAACTAGAATTAAAATTTACATTTCTCAATTTTATGGCCGCTATCCCATAGCATAAAGATGTAGGTACGGGCCCAACATCATGTTGTAGATTTTTTTTCTGTATAATTTTATATTACTTTTTTTAATTTTTCCTTTCTGATCATCGAAAGCTGTTGGATCAGGTGTCGTGATGTGAATTGTAAATTTTGATAAACGGTTTTATGGAAAATGAAACATAAAGAATGGAGATTTCTCACAGTATCAATTTTTCTTATGGAAACCGCTAAAATCACGCTTTTGAAAGAGAATTTCTGGAATTTTTTTTAATCACAGAATGCTAGTGCAGACTCGTGATAACTTTTTAAAGGTTTTATTTTTTTATGCTTAGCTTCTGATGATATTTGTACATAGGTATTTTATTTCATGTTTAAATTTTTTTTATTGTGTTTTCTTAAATTGTTTTAATTTTTTAGAATTTACAATAGTGCTGCAAACAACTTAAAATAAAATCTAAAAGTTTACTAGGGCGTGTAATAAATAATAATAACGGGATGTGTGAATTCTTGACACAACAGTTCCGATTTTGAAAACGGCTGAATCTGAAATTCGAATATTATAGGTAAGTACTTTGTCGCTTCCGTGAATTATTCATAAAATCAGTTTCAATTTTAAAATAATATTTTTTTTAGCTTAGCTTCACTCAGGAGGACTTGAGGAAAATAATTTCCCTAGGGGCTTAAGTCGTCTTTGGGGATGGTGTGTAAAGTGTAGTTTCAAGAACAGGAAGGAGAGGAATATAGATAAGGAAAAAGTATGTGGGATTTATAGGAATCTGGGGGTCAGTGGATCCAAGAGTGAGGGAAGTATGGATCCATCGATGGGTCGAGAGAGTCAAGCTGGAGAGGTAAAATGGTCTCCCTCGAATAGTCTCTTTCGATCCGGCCCGCGACGCAGGCAGATAAATCCACCTCAAAGATCTAGATAAACCACACCCCATGAAACCGGGCACCTCTGCTAGCCACCAAACGTAGCAAACCACTTGGGTGACCTATGGTATAAATGTTGGTTTTTTACAAAATGTTTCCCGGCAGAGGTACCCAAATCGTCCAAATTGAGAATAAAGTCAAAGCAAACCCATGTTCATTGAACAAGAGTTACACAGACAGAGAAACGGTCGCAAAACCGAAATTACTTCTTTTGATGATTAAGTGTTAAATTAAACAAATAACTTGGTATTAATATAATAATTGAGTGTTAATTTATAATAATACGCATATCCAAATATATTCACTCAACTTTACACGTGTATAAAGATGATATTCTAAACAAAACCGTACTATTCAGAAACACAGCAAATCTCAGGCAAAAATACGTGTTACCGATTCAGATATCTAAAAGAACTTTTGGTCAACAGAACTACAAATGTCTAGGAATAAATTTTTGCCAGGGAATATAAGCTCCTTATATATGTTTTTTTCGTTGTTTGTTTTTGGGGTGTTATGCCGTGTTGCGCTACCTCCTTCTTTAGCTGACGTTTCGGACAGCGTTGCAGTGTCCATGATCAGGGCAGATCCGGTAGATCCGACGATGACGACATCGTCGGATCGGAAAAATAAACAAAAAATAAGAATTTAAAAAAAATTCAAGACATTTTAAATACGTGTAGGATTAGGAAAGATTTTTTAAATATTTATATTGAGGGATCAGTAGGATTTATCGGTCAAATTAGGAGTTCTACCGAGCCGAACCCTCTGATATGATAAATAAATATCTATCAATATCTATATATAAATAAATATCTGGAGTCGGTGAATTATTTTCCCATTTAATAGTCTGGTAGGTTGTTCTTGTATTGTTTTGTATTAATTTTACTTATATAATACACTTGCATAGCGTGGATTTACTAGATGATCATTAAAAAAATTAAAAACTACATAATCCAAACAATAACAGTATCTAAAGTAGTACATCTAGAAATAAAAAATGTAGATACAAAATTGTGAACATGAAATGTTTTATAAATATTATACATGTATTTATTACTCTGATATCAATTGTTTTTAAATTTTGTACAAATAAATTTCCAACAAAATATATGTAATTTTTTATATAAATCCCTAAATAAATGTAGATTATTTTCGTCACTATTAGAAGTACACATGTGGTAGTCCTACTTACATCGTAAATGTAGGACTGTACTATAAAAAAATAATCAGCTAGCTAGGTATACTAAATAAAACAACGATTGCCAAAAAACTACTCAATTAATATTTCCAACCAATACATCACGATTAGCAAATTACATGGGAAACGAATAAACCATGGCCAAATTTTCATACGTCCGAAACAAGTGTTTTTGCTGACTACATACAGAAAGAAATTCTAGAAATAACTAATAGAAAGTATGTAACCAGTTAGAAAGAATGAGTGCGTGTTCACCAATTTCAATTAGGTGCAGTTATGCTCTAAGTGCAGAAAAAACCGTATTTGTTTTGATTATTTTAATACAGAGAGAAAATAGGTCCCAATTACAAAAGCAATCATCCAATCGTGGTCCCGCTGAGATGACCCGAACTTTGAGACTGGGTACAAAAAGTGACTCGTTCAATTTCAGACTTTTATCGATTCCTCTCTATCGATCGACAGACTTGCTATTTCATTATCATGCTATTTCATTATCATGCTATTTCATTATCATGTCCATATCTTCACGATCTCCGTGGATGAGCGATAAGATTGTTATCTTTGGGTCTAGAGGTCGTGGGTTTAAAAGCAGGCATATAGTGCAATTTCAAATGAATTTAATTGTTTTTTTTTTAAATATTAATGTGGTATTTTTTTATCATAGCTCTTTAGCTCACAAAAAAGTCCCGAACCGAAAACTGTTCTACACATTTTCTGCATCTAATGATGTTTTCCACTCCCAATAACTGCATGTGTCTACTGCTGAGATGGTAGTATCCCGTTATTAGTCTACCAGTTCCCTGAGAGAGTGCTGCACTCTCCATATTGAGTTGTTGCCTGGTTCGTCTAGGCCTGTCTAGGGTCTGGTTCGTTTAAGAGTGCCTACTTTGAAATGACTCATTCTGGATACCAGCTTGCATATAAGACAAGAATCAAATCTTTTTGGTCAATTTCGTATACTATCGTTAATAACACATTTGGTGTAATGTATCATAATAATCTATGATCTCTTAAATACTTTACCTATGAGCTCTTCGGGTCACATTGGTCTCGTTGCCGAGTTGTGCCGAAGGTATATTTTCAGAGTCTTTGGGTTTCAGGAGCTCTGTAGATCAGAACTAGCCTTCAGCCTGGAAGGATGTTTGTCCTCAAGTATTATTGTAATTAAAATACGACAATAAAAGTCACTGTTTTGATCAGAACCTATGTCTTTTAATGAAGCATCATATCTTAAATATAAAATAATAATGTTTGTTTGTTCGTCCTTTTTGCGCTGCTATACCGTTCGTCCGATTGCGATTAAACTTTGGGAATATGTTATGTGCATACCCGGGATAGTTATAGGATAGTGAGCTCTGGCGTTATGAAATTATTTCCTATGCTTTTCATCCGATTGCGATGAAACATTTGATGAGTTATTGTGGCCATGCCGCCGAAGGTTTCTATATATTTATATATACTGGTGAGCTCTGGCGTTATGAAATTTTCATAAAAAATTTGAAATAGGTCACACGCGAGTTGTTCGAAAAATGGGTGAATGTTATCATGTTTAGCGGCAGGGAAAAAAGATTTGAGGGGGTGGGGAATTTGCGGGACGGGGGACAGCAGGTAAGGGGAGGGGAAACGCGGGGAAGGTGAAAGGGGAAAGCGGGAGGGGAAGGGAACACATGAGGGGAAGAGGAGGCGGAAGGGGAAGGGGAAGGGAAAGTATGGGAAAGGACACAAAGGTATTTTATACATATATATATATATATTATAGGCCGTATCAACTAGTAGTCTATAAGAATAATAAGTAATGAAGAATACAAGTCCCATTTACCATATAAATTAATTCTCTGGAGAGAATATTAAAGACATTACAGTTAGGTATTCAACTTTTAAATCTCTCATCTCCCCACGCATCGCCGCATTGTATGCAGCTTTCTATACCTCCACACAAGGTGTACAGGTAAGATACCATCAGAGTCGTACCTACCACTCAATAACCAGTCATTATTCCCCGGCAACCATAATCACCATGAAAGGTCTACCAAATACCACAGGGAGAGGTAGAAAACTTGACCTCTACCAAGAAACCAAGAAATATGTGCACATCATCTACTAAGTCAAGTTATGCACATAGTAAGCAGATTGTCCACCGTTTTGTGGTTGCAATCTCGTCGCAATGTTTACAAATACCCGGGGATCAGAAGAAACTAGTAGTTAACAGATTCGCAGCATGAGAAAGTTATATATAAACACTGCAGGTAATTTATCATACCGGCTACTGCATTTGCTGTTTTCGATTAATTATCATAATTTCGAATGGGCGTTTACAGCATCATCCATTTATTAAGATAGATTTAAAAACATTAAAATAATTATTAAAATGTTTGTAAATTAATATCAAATCCAAGTATGAGAGAAAAAGACAGAAAAAAAGGATTTACCTAACCCCCAGGGCTAACCCGAAATAGACATAAAAGACCTAATTAATAAACGAACCCAACCGATCAAAAACCATGTAAGTATCAAGATGGATAAAATTTTAAAAAAAAAATTGAATGGCTGGAATTTTGCGGGATTATATATTTTGTTTAAAGAGTCCGAACTGCTTTCTACCGCCTGGAGGCGGTGAGACTACGGCATACCCAATTAGGGTGCGTAGTAGATATAAGGTAGGGGAAGGAGATAGGAATGAGAAAGATTCGGAAGTGCCTAGCTATTCAGATTTAGATAGTCACTTAACACAGCTAAAGCCATTTCAAGCAACGTTTTGAATGGTGGTCTCACATCAGGGTGATACTGAGAGTGCCTTCCATTCTGGAACGTGCAGCAAATATACTTAATTGTGAAATAACAAAAAATCTTATAAAATTGATTCGTTGGTTCAGTGTTTCCTCCTTCCTACAACATGGGTCTCTTCAAGACCCATGTTCATTCCTTACTCTCCTCAAAAAGACCCTCCACACAGCATCTTCAAAGACGTTATAGGCCCTGGGAGAAATTATTTTCCTCGGGGCCTCCTGTGTGGAGTTAATGTAAATGTTTTTTTTTTTAAACTGGGAACTGGGACCTGGGACTTGTACTCTCCAGCACTTTTTATTCTTATACACTATATAATGCTTGATTGAAAGACTTAGGATCTTTATTTAGAATCTGTGTTACACAAGTGTTATTATAGTACGTTTATGGTCGTGTTGTAATAAATTTTATAAGAATAGTTTTGAGGGCAAATGTTTGGACCTCGGCTGAAGGCTAGTTTTGATCCGGCGAGCTTCTGAAAGCCTAAAAGCTTCGTAAATCTACCCTGGTTCACCATCGGATCAACTCGTATGCCCAGAGACTAGTACGGTAATGTATATACTATTACAATTATACATTTGATTTTTTCAAAGTAAACGGATCCGATCTGCGTCCATTGAAAAGCAATGATTTATTTATATTTCGTTACACGACAGTAATTACCAGTCATATATTATATTCTAGGCCAGCATTTCTTAAAATGGGTGAAAACGCCCTCTTGTGGGCGCTGGTGGTTTTCAGGGGGGCAGTAGAAGTCTCAAAGAATATTAGGGGGCGTTAAGGAAATCTAGAGGGGCGACGGCAGACGAATTCTATCTATAATAATCCGACGAAATCTAGACACGACACCACTTGAGAAGGTATTTACTATTCGAATGATTGGAGTCCCATATAAATTAGAGTTATGTATGTAAATAATCGATGGTTTAGTTGACTTATTGAAATTGTCTGTGGTTTACAATTTTTTTTTTTTTTTACTTTTTAAAAAAAAATTTATAGTGAGTCCCAACTGCTCCCGTCTGGATCCAGTGAGACTATGGCGTCTTCAATTGGGGTATGTTATGAGGCTGAAGGTAAGTGGGGAAGGGAAGGAGACGAGGAAGAGGATGGTGGGGAAGTACCTGGTTATTCAGATCTAGTCACTAAACACGGCTAAAGCCATTTCAAGCAACGTTTCAATTTTGGGTTTCAATGGTGGTCTTACACCAGGGCGATACTAAGAGTATCTTCCACTCTAGAACGTGCCGCAAATATACTACATATTATTTTAAATAATTAATTGTGAAATAACACAGTTCAATTAAATAAAATTTATTTGCGCACGCCGGGTTCGAACCCGCGGCTTTCGCAGCCCTACCGCTGGACTACGCCGACCGTCAAACTTGTAATGTTAAAAGGTAAGTTAAAAAATACGGGGCACTAGATTTTTTTTAAATCTCAATCTGGGCGCGGTTGTCGAAATAAGTTTGAGAACATTTGAATTTGACATTTATCTTGTCCATTTGGAAAACTTTTTGTACAAAAAAAATTTTTTGTATAAATGTCCAATTGGACATTCATTTCGTCCAATTGGACATTTATATTAATTGAACATTTATTTATCATTCATTGAAACATTAAAACATTATTTTATTTCAGAAATAGGATATGGGTCACAACCTGTCTATTCTGTCCATATATTAATGAATGTTTTAAAAATACATTTGAAATAATCTTTTTTTAAGATACAAAACAGATATTGTAATGTGAAACGAATTAAAAAAATATAGGGGCACAAAATTTTTTTTTAAATCTCAATGTTGGCGGTGGTCGAAATAAATTTGAGAACCTGTGTTCTAGGCTATCTTTTGCATTACCCACCAGCGCGATACGGCAAACAACTCTCTTTAACTCATGAACGTGCGACTGGCGTGCAGAAGTGTGCACCCACTTTTACCAAAAGCCCGAGATTTATAGCGCGCTGTTAATAGTATTAAAATAAAGTCAAAAGACTCGATTCTGAACTTCGAATATCCAGAAGTTATGAGAAATGTGATTGATGAAACACCGATCCTTTTTTGCTATTTATGCCCAGTAAAAGAAGTCAAAATCTAATTGAAAGGGTTACAAATGACCTGATAGCACCCGCTTGAATTTTCCTTAACACCGTAATAAAGCTGAAATCGTAGCTTCTGTCATAATGGAAAACTTAGCTGGCATTTATTTGAACCAGCAACCCCTGGGTTCGTACCTGATACCTCAGACCAGTGTTTTTCTTCTTTTTATACATCTATTTGAAATTTGAATTTATTTTCGTGACTGAATTAATGCGAATCTTGAAAGAGGAAATTAAGTAACTTCTTTAGATTAGATCGAGCTGAAACTTGGCAAATAGACTCATTGTCGTTTACCGTAAATTCTTTCAGGTTTTGGTGGTACTCACATACACACAATCATTTCTCTGAACTAGGCTATTAGCCGGCAGGATCCGAACAGGCGGAGCATACATTTTGGCACACTTGACCGTCAAAACAAGAGGAAGGTCAATGTCTACATTTTTTTTTAAACTCTGCTTAAAGCCCAGGCAACACTGGGGACTTAAGCTAGTATTTACATAAACCAAAAATAATCTATTGTATGTTTACGTAACATGGTAGTTATGCAAATATTAAACAGTGGTTTAAGTTTTAAAAACTTTAACGCCCGAGTAAATGCAAAAAGATTGTAATCGGGAGAGTAAAATAATATTGCACCGCACTACGAGATTCTCGTTGTGAGCGAAGCGTTGATACTAAAGAACGTGATATCATTCATCAGTTTGACATTTGTAATACACGCGACGCGTTGGAATTATTTTATTGTATTTTCAAGAAATTAGAGAAAATCCAAGATTATTAAATTCATTCAGCGTAACGATTTTAAAATGTCAGGCGTTGAGCATAGATCAAATAAGCAAAATAATATGATAAATGGCCTGGTGAACTCCACTGAACTCCGCTGGTGGCCTTGAGAAAAAATATTTTTTTTCAGGATTTTTGTCATCTTTTGGGGAATCGAAAAGTCGTTTGGAGGGTCTTTTTAAAGAGAGGAATTAGTGAACATGGATCTTGAAGAGAATTGTTTCATAGCCGAGCTGTTGAACTCCAAAAAGAGTCGTAGAAACCAACCGTTCTCTTGTGAGAATTGTCAATCGTGCACACACGTTGGGCGCGCGTTTGGCGTGTCTCTCGACTATGCACCGGTGTTTAAGGGATCAAAAATGCTAGTTCCTCGGATCATCTACCATTGAAATACCGGTAGAACAAAATGTCAAACAATTCTCAAATATGAATGTAAAGAAACCACCAATACCTTTTTCTAGTCTGATTTAGAAATATTTATAAAATCTATTTAAAAAGATCGACTGTTCGATGGCTTCACCAGAGTTTGATAAAGCCTTCAGAAGTCGAAACAACTGTCACGTGTAATGATATTTACAGAGCAGAACGTGTTCTGTTTTAACTAATTTATGAATAATTAACCTTTTTTTAAATTAAATAATCGTATTTTTTTTTTAATTTTTTTTTTTTTAGTTGTGACTCCGTACAACAAATTTTTCAACAAATCCCCAATTTTTCCAAAAAAGAAATTTCCTTACTTACTCGAATGAGAATTGGACATTGTTCCATTCCTTCTCACCTTTTGAAAATTCACGTCCTCGACTTCACAGATTGTACCCCCTGTGGTCCAGATGTGGGAACTGTAGATCACATATTTTTGGTGTTCCTCTCTAAACAAATATCCTCTCTTCCAACAATTCAGAATTTGTTGGTATACGTACGAAATTACGTATACCAACAAATTATTCTTCATGTTCCCGCCAATAAACATTGAAACCCTATATATATCCCGTTTTTACGAATAAAATTATCGAATTTTAGAATAACATTTTTGTAGTCCCACTTTATCCTCAAAAAACCTTATCTAAAATGTTCAACAGCTCATCTCTTCTAAGTCTGAACTCGACACCAATCTTTCATATAATTATGAAATTTGCTTAGTTGAATAAAATTACTATATAAAAATCTTTCCTCTCTCCATAATTTGAAACGATGGCTTAGGCCTCCATCCCTTGGAGGATGAGAGCCAGAAATATTTGAAAAAAAAACTTTGTGTTTGGAGAATTATTCAGACAAGCGATTTAGTGTGTACCTATCGATAATATAATATTTTTAAGGATAGAATTTTGCTATTTTCAAAGTTGGAACTGATTTTTCTAGAATTTAGAGTATCAAGGATTATTTTTTTTTGTCGCTTGCTTGTCCTCCGATTCCGATGAATATAGATAGGTTTCGTTATGTGGCAGGGAATTCTGTCAGCCAAATTACAAGATATCGCATATTGTGAATTTAATGCAGAAGTCGAGACAAGATCTAAAGAACTTGCGCTAATAACGAAATCGAAAGCGGTCCTGTACCTTTCATTGCTCATTATTACTAACCGCAATTTATGTTTCACTCTGATCCAGTTCATACATATAATAAATATCTCTTGGCAGTTTCAACGAGCGGCAGTTTTTATTGGCGCGTGTTTGCTCACTATGTTGGCTCTACTGCATTTTTCCTGCGTTGTTATATTATAGGTTGTTAAGAAAGTAATTGATATTATTGTGTAAAGGTCATTGTTACTCTGCTGTGTTTGTGAAAGCGGTTCAACTCAACCTGAGACTTGTATCTGCACAATACTTTCTGTTAAATAATTAATTTATGAAAAAGATAATACTAATAAATCTAAAGGAAAGATCTTACAGAATAAGAAAATAAAAAGGTAACAGTAGCAAGTGGGAATCGGACCCATGATCTCTGAATTACAGGGACCACGTCTCTGTGACCTATTTTTTTCTTTTACGTTATAATCTCATAATATTTCGAAATCAGAACCATTTTTTTTTATGATTACAAATATTAACGAATTTATTTGTAATTAATATCCTATGGGACACCTATCAACTTTTTCTATAAGTCTAGAATAATTTTTATTGATGGGTATAATTATCAAAAGTTATATCGATAAAATTAAATATAATTCATTTGGATAAACTCGAACATACTAATATTATGAGGTTTTACGAGAATTCTGTTTAGGGTAGGTGCACGAAGAAAAATGTTATTCTAAAATACGATCATTTTATTCCTAAAAACGGTTACTGGGACTGAAATTCTTACGAAAAAATTAACAGTGTTTCAATGTTTATTGGCGGGAAAATGTAAGAATAATTTGTTGGTATACATAATTTAGTACGTATGTTTACGCCAATAAACATTGAAACCCTGTTGATTTGTTCGTAAGAACTTCAGTCCCGTTTCTAACCGTTTATACAAATAAAATGATCGTATTTTGGAATAACATTTTTCTCCGTGTGGATTTATAACACCCCTTACCAAAGAATGTTGTCAACGGAAGTAAGATTTGAATGATAGATAATATCTCTTTTTCAAAACATTGTTTTCGAATCGGCTTTTTTGATAAATACTTACCAGATATATTTACTTGACCTTCCTTTGTATTTATTATACCTTGATATTATGAATTTATTTTACCTGTAGACTTGGTTTTACGCGTAGATCCGTAAACCTCGCGGTTAGTTTGTAAATAAAGCTTTCTTGAAAATAGAAAAAGCCCATTGTCAATATTAACCCTAATACCATACATTTCAAGTTTAGAATTATGATAATTTTCTGGTAAAAATATATATTAAATATATTATACGTAGATACTTTATAGCTTACATGAATTTTGGACACCTCGCGATGGGTTCCAATTTTAAAAATGAATTTTAAAATATTAAAATATTATAGGTAGATGCTTTATTATTTGAATTTACTCTGTACACACAGAGAAAAATGTTATTCGAAAAAACGATAATTTTATTAGTTAAAACGGTTAAAAACGGGACTGAAGTTTTTACGGACAAATTAACAGGGTTTCAATGTTTATTGGTGGGAAAATGTAAGAATAATTTGTTGGTATACGAAATTTCGTACGTATAGCAACAAATTATTCTTACACTTTTCCGCCAATAAACATTGAAACACTGTTAATTTGTTAAGAACTTCAGTCCCGTTTTTAATCGTTTTTACTATTAAAATGATCGTTTTTTTTCGAATACAATTTTTTTCCGTGTAGTTGTTGTAATATGACGGACTGGGATTGCACTATTATCTCAGTCCGGCTGGAAAAAAAACTTAAATATAACCTAAATTTTTAAGATATATCGGTTCCAATTTAAAAAATTACGATTAAAATAATTTTATATTAAAATTTAATATTACTTACTTTATCGATTGTCTGAATTATTGACACAATCAGGTCCAATTTCGAAAATGATAATTAAATTCAAAACAAATCCGAGGTCATTTAACGAGAGTTACAAACACTTACCCAAAACCAAAAAAGTATTTTAATGAATCTTCAGGGACCTTTTAATATAATTATTTAAATAATTTTAATAAATTAGCAAATAATTATCAACAAATAATAAATTAAACACACAGCTTGTGTTCTCACACACTGCTTTTTCTTGTTTTTTTTTCTCCATTTGCAATTTTTTTATGACTACGTACTGTAAATATATCGTAAAATAACAATTATATGTACTAAATACCGAGAGAAATTTCGAATAAGTAAAATATTTTTAATTTCTAATTTATGCGAGACTCGAACATAAAATAATAAACCCTCTTATAAGTTTATTGCCTGTGAAAAAAAAATACATATATATCCATGTAGTACAGATGACTACATAATTTATGTCGTCGTCGTAAATTAGTGTTTACATAAAATTAAATTTTTATTAGGTTGAAAACCTGCGTTTTGTTAATTGTATTTTTTCATGCAACTGTGGGTCACACAGTCGCCAGTGGTCCCCAAATTTTTATCAGATCGCGACCCCTTTACTAAAACTAGATTTTCCAAATACGAAAGAGTAGTCAGTGATTTTGCGTCATAAATAAAACACATTTTAGAATAGAACACTATCCTCAGTAAAGTGATAACATAACCTATTATTATTTAGATACTAATGCAATATTCCTGCAACATTTCTTAAAAGCCGTAAGTTAAGGATTATAATGGACAAAAGTATTATATTAACTGGTAATCCGGCGGTTGATCCCCCAAAAAAATAATTATTTCTAAAATGAATTTTTTTGTTCAATATTCACTAATGTCAAACCTAAAATTGAGTTAAAAAATACCTTAAATAATAAGTTGGTTTGGATATAAAACGAATTTATTTACAGTGCCTATTTTTTGTGCTTATACGCGGTGTAAACAGTAAATAGACATTTTTATTTATCTTTGATGCATTTGAATGAAAATATGTTATAACCCGTTCACATCTCAGGCGAAATTACCTAATGACATTCTACGGACTTACGTAATAGGTATACCTATTACTATAATCATGTCATTTAATTTAACATTCCTCATAACTTGTACTGTGTATGTCAATAATCAAATGTTATATACTTTTGTTATTCTACGGACTTACGTAATAGGTATACCTATTACTATAACCATGTCATTTACTTTAGCATTCCTTATAACTTGTACTGTGTTATATATAAACAAATGTTATATACTTTTGTTATTCAGCAGTACATCCCCTCTGCACACGCCTTCGGGGACACTTATAAGGTTTCCCTATTCCGAGTACATATTGTATATAAGTATGCCGGGGATCAACTGCCGGCGTAGTCCAGCGGTAAGGCTTTGGACTCCCGTTCCGAAGGTCGCGGGTTCGAACCCGGCGTGCGCAAATAAATTTTATTTTATTAATTTGTGTTATTTCACAATTAATGAATTAAAAATAATATATACTATATTTGCGGCACGTTCCAGAGTGGAAGATACTCTCAGTATCGCCCTGGTGTAAGACAACCATTCAGAATTGAAACGTTGCTTGAAATGGCATTAGTCGTGTTTAGTGACTAGATCTGAATAGGCAGGTACTTTTTTGCATTAGCTCCACACAGCAGGCTCTGAGGAAAATAATTTCCCTCAGGGCCTATGTCATCTTTGGGAATGATGCTGTGGGAAGGGTGTTTTTAAGGAAAGGAAGGAGAGATAGTTCTGGGAAGGTATGAGAAAAAGGTATGAGGCTTGGGTAGGAATCTGGGGTTCAGTGTATCCAGATCAGACAAACCTCACCCCTTGAAGCCGGGCACCCCTGCTAAGTCACCAAACGTAGCGAACCATTTGGGGTGACCTATGGCAGAGGTGTTGGTTATCCAATAAATGGTTCCCGGGGCGGCGGTACCAATTCCCGCCTCCCAATTTCCCCACCTTCCTTCTCCCCATCTCCTTCCCTTCCCCACTTACCTTCAGCCTCACAACATACCCCAATTCACTGAAGGTATTCACTATAAAAAAAAAATTTAAAAAACTGTCATGGAATCATGTTAACTAGATACAATAGTCATCAATAATGATTTCATCAGTTCTGACAGAAACGTGAACGATTTCATATACCCACACGGAGAAAAATGTTATTCTAAAATACAATCATTTTATTCGTACAAACGGTTAAAAACGGGAATGAAGTTCTTACGAACAAATTAACAGCGCTTCAATGTTTATTGGCGGGAAAATGTAAGAATAATTTGATGGTATACGTAAGAAATTACGTATACTAACAAATTATTCTTACATGTTCCCGTCAATAAACATTGAAACTTTGTTAATTTGTTCGTAAGAACTTCAGTCCCGTTTTTAACCGTTTTTACGAATAAAATGATCCTATTTTAGAATAACATTTTTCTCTGTGTAGGCTCATCTATAAATGATGAAGGAGGATGTTAAACAAAGTGAAGAGATGGATTTGCACGATATAAGACCACACGAGCAAAATGCTAAAGACGTGGAGCGACAGAGACGCAAAGAAAACTACCAACATGAGACTCATTCGGGCGCTGATCTTCCCCATGTATCAGTATAGTGCTACGGACAATAATTAGAGCCATCGAAAGAAAGCAGATAGACGCCCACGAAATGTGATGCAAATGAAAAGTGCCCAGGATTTAATGAACAGACAGACGAACAAATATATCTATTCTGGAAGAGTAGATACATTTTTATGATACACAATAGGCTTTCAACTGTCTGTCTTTTAAAATATTTTGGACGCTTTGTTCGCCAAGCTGAGAACTCCTATTGGAGAAACTCTTGTTCATTGGTTGGTAGCAGAAGAAAAGGGAGGTCATCAATGCGCTGGAGTGACCATCACTGGTGTCCTTGGATCTCCAAGCAGCGCAGAACCACAAGGAGTGGAGAAGCCTTGTCCACCTTGAAAATTGTAGTGAGGGTCACGGTTCTATGCAGAGGGTCACTATTCTCAGAGAAACCAACTTAGTAGCAGAAGAAGAGGGAGGTCACCAATGCGCTGGAGTGACCAAGATTACTGGTGTCCTTGGCTCTCCACGTAGCGCATAACCACGACGAGTGGAGGAGCCTTGGCCACCTTGAAAATTGTAGTGAGGGTCACGGTTCTACGCAGAGGGTCACTATTCTCAGAGAAACCAACTTAGTAGCAGAAGAAGAGGGAGGTCACCAATGCGCTGGAGTGACCAAGATTACTGGTGTCCTTGGCTCTCCACGTAGCGCATAACCACGACGAGTGGAGGAGCCTTGGCCACCTTGAAAATTGTAGCGAGGGTCACGGTTCTACGCAGAGGGTCACTATTCTCAGAGAAACCAACTTAGTAGCAGAAGAAGAGGGAGGTCACCAATGCGCTGGAGTGACCAAGATTACTGGTGTCCTTGGCTCTCCACGTAGCGCATAACCACGACGAGTGGAGGAGCATTGGCCACCTTGAAAATTGTAGCGAGGGTCACGGTTCTACGCAGAGAGTCACTATTCTCAGAGAAACCAACTTAGTAGCAGAAGAAGAGGGAGGTCACCAATGCGCTGGAGTGACCAAGATTACTGGTGTCCTTGGCTCTCCACGTAGCGCATAACCACGACGAGTGGAGGAGCCTTGGCCACCTTGAAAATTGTAGCGAGGGTCACGGTTCTACGCAGAGGGTCACTATTCTCAGAGAAACCAACTTAGTAGCAGAAGAAGAGGGAGGTCACCAATGCGCTGGAGTGACCAAGATTACTGGTGTCCTTGGCTCTCCACGTAGCGCATAACCACGACGAGTGGAGGAGCCTTGGCCACCTTGAAAATTGTAGCGAGGGTCACGGTTCTACGCAGAGGGTCACTATTCTCAGAGAAACCAACTTAGTAGCAGAAGAAGATGGAGGTCACCAATGCGCTGGAGTGACCAAGATTACTGGTGTCCTTGGCTCTCCACGTAGCGCATAACCACGACGAGTGGAGGAGCCTTGGCCACCTTGAAAATTGTAGCGAGGGTCACGGTTCTACGCAGAGAGTCACTATTCTCAGAGAAACCAACTTAGTAGCAGAAGAAGAGGGAGGTCACCAATGCGCTGGAGTGACCAAGATTACTGGTGTCCTTGGCTCTCCACGTAGCGCATAACCACGACGAGTGGAGGAGCCTTGGCCACCTTGAAAATTGTAGCGAGGGTCACGGTTCTACGCAGAGGGTCACTATTCTCAGAGAAACCAACTTAGTAGCAGAAGAAGAGGGAGGTCACCAATGCGCTGGAGTGACCAAGATTACTGGTGTCCTTGGCTCTCCACGTAGCGCATAACCACGACGAGTGGAGGAGCCTTGGCCACCTTGAAAATTGTAGTGAGGGTCACGGTTCTACGCAGAGGGTCACTATTCTCAGAGAAACCAACTTAGTAGCAGAAGAAGAGGGAGGTCACCAATGCGCTGGAGTGACCAAGATTACTGGTGTCCTTGGCTCTCCACGTAGCGCATAACCACGACGAGTGGAGGAGCCTTGGCCACCTTGAAAATTGTAGCGAGGGTCACGGTTCTACGCAGAGAGTCACTATTCTCAGAGAAACCAACTTAGTAGCAGAAGAAGAGGGAGGTCACCAATGCGCTGGAGTGACCAAGATTACTGGTGTCCTTGGCTCTCCACGTAGCGCATAACCACGACGAGTGGAGGAGCCTTGGCCACCTTGAAAATTGTAGTGAGGGTCACGGTTCTACGCAGAGGGTCACTATTCTCAGAGAAACCAACTTAGTAGCAGAAGAAGAGGGAGGTCACCAATGCGCTGGAGTGACCAAGATTACTGGTGTCCTTGGCTCTCCACGTAGCGCATAACCACGACGAGTGGAGGAGCCTTGGCCACCTTGAAAATTGTAGTGAGGATCACGGTTCTATGCAGAGGGTCACGATTCTCTGAGAAACCAATTTGATGGGAAGATAGATTAGGCAGGTGACCTGCAAAATGCTGTTTCCAGAAGAAGAAGGAAGCACATCTCGACTGTTACACCCCAAAACAAATCAGTTTTTTCTTTTAATAATAATAAAAATGTGTCATATTTTTAAAGTGTAGTTCAGTGAACTGTACTCGAGGTTTTTAAGGCATCTCAACAGTTTGTAATCTAATAGTACACGTCATGTCTGAGAAATGATTTTTTTATATAATTCCCACAACATTACAAAATAGATAAAATAAAAAAAAGTCTTCTTCTTCTTCTTCTTCTTCTTCCCCTTGTCCTATTCGGGTCGGGGACCCACTGCATCGACAAGGCTCCTCCATACGTCCCTGTCTTGCGCCGATTGATCGGCCTCCGTCCATGGCAGATCCATCCTCTCCTCGCACAGTTTTTGGACTTGCCTCGCCCAACTGTGTCTGGGGCGGCCTACTGGACGTCTACCCTCTGGAATGGCACTCAGTATTTTCTTCGGAATTCGGTCATCAGACATTCTTAGTACATGTCCAAGCCACCTCAGTTGCGATTTTTCTACGAAGAGTAGCATATAAAAAAAAGTCATTAAAAATAAATAAAACAAATTTACTTAATACACAATTAGGTTTGTCGAATAGCCCCATTTTTTAAATAGTTCCTTTACCCCCGCCCACTTTCTCCTTTCCCTCTTAGCCACCTCCCCCATCGCTCTACCTCTTCTAATTTTCTTTTAAATACCATGTGTATCTGTTTTATCTTCAAAATATTTTTATTAATCCCTGAAAAAGGTTCAGGTTGAACCTAAACCGGTCGGATAAAGAAATAATAAAGTGGAATTAAAACAAACTATTTTTGTGTTTATTATAACAAAAAAGATACTCTTTTTAGAAAACTTCTATAATATAACATCAAGCTATTAGCTAGCCAGAACCTCAGGTAACCAAGTTATTATTAGGTTCTCTTGATCTGTCTTACCTACATAATCATGGATAAACGTTTAACCTTTAAATACAGTGTTTATGTTTATCATTCGCCATTTGTCTGCGAGCGACGGACATGCGTGAGCGCTGTGGACTACGCACACTGCACGTGTATCCATTTTACTAAATAAACTAAATTAATGGAACAACGGATGTATTTATTAAGATAAGCTATTGAAAGAGTCCACTAACTGGCAAAAATACAGCTAGGTATTGTGTTAAGCCTAGCGGCAAAATGCTTTCAACAACAACTTGTACAGGGAGGTTCCGATGAGATTTTGAGAAAATTTTAAAAGTGCGGTTATTAGATAAAATAACTATCTTTCAAAATCAAATTATGTTTTTGGTAAAAAAGAGTCAATACGTCTAGAATTTGATTTAAAAGGGTCAAATTTCCGGTATTGTCTGGTTATACCCTCATAAAAAAATTATTTATGAAACAAGGCACTTCTTTGAAATCCTTGGAAAATACAAATTTAGGACAAATTTTAGAACACAGAAAGAAGATAGAATAGAAATTTAGAACATAGAAAGAAGGGAAGCTAGCAGTCCACAAATGAGTGCTGGTACATGACCTGATATGATACTGAGAATGAAACTGGTAGAGGAAGGATGAAAGTAGACTGAATTTTTTTAATATATACTCCACACAGGAGGCCCTCAGGAAAATAATTTCCTTCATTAAGTAGGATAGGCATAGGCCCTGAGGAAAATAACTTCCCTCATTAAATAGGATAGGCATAGGCCCTAAGGAAAATAATTTCCCTAAGGGCCTATGTCATGTTTGAAGATGCTGCTTGGAGGGTCTTTTTGGGGAGGCGAAGGAGTGAACATGGGTCTTGAAGAGACCTATGTTGTAGGTAGAAGGAAACACAGAGGCCGGCAAATCGTTCCATAGCCGAGCTGTTGAACTCAAGAACGAGTGCTATAGAAATGAGATTCCTGAGTCTCGTGTGTGTCAAATCGTGTATGATCGTGAGTATCGTAATAATTTTTTAAGGAACTTCCTACCGCAGTCCTAACGTCTCAGGGCCAGTAAGACTATGGAATCCCTGACTAGGGTAGGTATGTTGTGAGATTGGAGCTAGTAGGGTGGGAAGAAGTGAGGTAGAGGAAGGTGGGGATGTACGTGGTTATTCAGATGTCCACAATACATGGAAAAGGCCATTTCAAGCAACGTTACTATTATGAATGTATTTGGCTATTCAGAACTGGTTACAAGGCACGGAAAAAGCCATTTCAAGCAACTTTACGATTCTGAATGATGCTATTTCACAATGGCACTACTGAAAGAATCTGCCACTTTGTAGATTTTTTTATTAATATGTAAAAATTCGTAGCCGAAGATCGCAACCGCTCAACTAATTTGGGAGGTAGATATGCGCCGCCCCGGAAACCATTTATTGGATAACCATAGGTAACCCCAGGAGTCAGCAGGAGTTCACGGGTTCAAGGGTTGATATTTGTCCTTTTCTTAGCGGCGGATGCGTCTGCCTAACAACTGCGTGGCAGGCCGAGGGGAGGACTAGATTCATCCATCCGTCACTCGTGGACATACTGTCTCCCAGATTCCTACCCATCCCTCGTACCTTTTTCCTTCTCAGAACTTCCTCTCCTTCATTTCCTTTAAAAGATCCTCCACACAGCATCCCCAAAGATGACATAGGCCCTGAGGGGAATTATTTTTCTCAGAGCTGTGAAATGAAAAACCAATGAAAAATAATAATAAAAATACCGAGGCAGTCTCTCTTATAAATCTCATTTAAGAATATCAATAACGATACGTTTTTTATTACTAGCAGGGTGTCGATAAACGATTAAATATGCGTATAATTTCTAATAAAAGCAGAAAGTATAGGTATTTTCTCAATCAGTTAACTACGGAACTGTGAATCCATATAGGGAAAAGATCGAAACAGGAATGCCATTGACGCAGAATTTCCCCGGAGTGCAATGCCTAAGGCAAGGTCATTGACAGCCATTACGCCTTGGAGCTACTGACAGCAGCTACCTTCTAGGCCGGTACCTACCCGCTAACCTGTTTTTTAGACAAGTACTTACTTAATGATTGAAGGTACGCAGTGATGACTGAATTAATATGCGGGTATCACCTACAACTTTCTCTAGGTTTCATAAGCCTACGTCAATAACGATTTCATGACAGTTATTCCCCGACAGATGGCCCCCTGGCATTCTTATATGCAGTCGGTTTAGGGAAAATATGGTATACCAAAGTAGACAAAAGATTATATATTTTTTTGTTTGTTTGCATACGTACGACAATATCCACAGTATCGAAGTCCCCGCTTGCACAAATAATTTTTTAAACTGAATTTACATTTTGCTAAATAAACCACGTAGGCACAATATTTTGGCATTGTATGTAGAGTTAATTGTTTCAGAACAAGGTGGAGACAAAATTTGAAGAAGAAGTTGGGCCGTACACTGATTTATACACTGCTACGAAGATAGATCTCGCAATGTTTGGGCAGAGTATTGGCACGTAGCTACCCAAATCCAAGGGAGCCTCTTATGCATCAATACAAAGTACCTACTATCCCATCAAAACTGTGGTTTTAACAATTCCCCCATTTTATCAAAAAAATAAATTTTCCTCACTTATTCAAATGAGAATTGGACAATATTCCGTTCCTTCTCACATTTTTAAAATTCAAGTCCTTGATTCCTTAGATTGTTCGTTCGTGGTCTAGAAGTGGGAACTTGAGATCACATATTTTTTGTTTGTCCATATCTAAACAAATATCTTCTCTTCTATCAAGCCTTATCTAAAATTACCTCCCCGCTATTCAACATCTTATATCTTATAATTCTGAACTCAACTTGAAGCTTTCATATAGTTATGAAATTTGCCCATTTGAATAAAATTAATATATAAATCGCCTTTCCTCTATCCGTTATTTGAAATGAAGACCTATACAAGGGTGAAGGCCAGAAACATTTGAAAAAAATAAAACTTTGCCAAGCCTTGGCTTTGTAAAGCACTTTAAAATAGATAATGCTTTAACATTCAGAGTGCGTTTCTCAGCGGAGATTCCTAAATTGGTAATTCTAATGTACCTAACATATTTGCATACCATCTTCCAGGAATTTATTCATCCCATGCACTTTCCAATTTGGCAGCCGCAGCGCGTAATTCGTCATCATAAATCATGAATCCACAGCCAGAGGTCAGGACTCATCACCGCAGTCATCACCAATCCATCACCACGGCATGGGCATACCGTATTGCGGACACGGACTACCGCGACCATTTTAATATTTTCTACCGTGGGGGATTACCACACGTAGAGAATATTTTGATGATTTGTGGTTTATTAAAATAATGTTGTGGATATACGACAGTTAACAACATTATTTAGCTTTGACGGACTTAGACCGTAGAAGAATTATGGTCAAATTTGTTTTAAAACGATAAATTTGTGGTTAACCGTTAATAAGAATCCTTTTGAAGTCATTGGGAATATGGCATTCATTGGGGTAAGGGAGTATATAATAAGAATTATATGGTATTTATTGGGGTAAGGGAGTATATAATAAGAATTATATGGGGTAAGGGAGTATATAATAAAAATTATATGGCATTCATTGTGGTAAGGGAGTATATAATAAGAATTATATGGCATTCATTGGGGTAAGGGAGTACATAATAAGAATTATATGGCATTCATTGTGGTAAGGGAGTATATAATAAGAATTATATGGCATTTATTGGGGTAAGGGAGTATATAATAAAAATTAAACGGCATTCATTGGGGTAAGGGAGTATATAATAAGAATTATACGGCATTCATTGGGGTAAGGGAGTATATAATAAGAATTATATGGCATTCATTGGGGTAAGCAAGTATACAATAAGAATTATATGGCATTCATTGGGGTAAGAGAGTATATAATAAGAATTATATAGCATTCATTAAGGTAGGAGAGTTTTTTTTACAGTAAACACCTCACAAGAGTCCCAACTGCTCCGGTCTGGACCAAGTGAGACTATGGCATCCCCAATTGTTATGAGGCTGAAGGTAAGTGGGGCAGGGAAAGATAAGAGGAAGAGGAAGGTGGGTAAGTACCTGGCTATTCAGATCTAATCACTAAACTCGGCTAAAGCCATTTCAAGCAACGTTTCAATTCTGAATGGTGGTCTTACACCAGGGCGATACTAAGAGTATTTTCCCCTCTGGAACGAAATATACTATATATTATTTTAAATAATTAATTGTGAAATAACACAAATCAATTCGCCGGGTTCGAACCCGCGACCTTCGGAATGGAAGTCCAACGCCATATCGCTGGACTACGACGGCCGTCAAAGATTAAATAAGAATTATATGGTATTCATTGGAGTAAGGGAGTGTATAATAAGAATTCCATCTTTTCGAAGTCAGTGGGAATATAGCATTCCTTGGAGTAAAGATGTTGATGAGAATCCAATCTTCCCGAAGTCAGTGGTCATATTCCATTCATTGGGGTAACGGAGTTAAGACGATAGACTTCGCTTTTCGGCCCATACAAAAAGGACGCCCGGGAAAAAACACTTTTCTACATCGAAAATTGTACAAAATGAATATATTTTTTTTATACTGCCTTCTAGAGGGTAAAAACTATGTCGGTATGTTTTCGAATTTTCGATGCGTTTCGTATTAACGTAAACATTTACTGTCAAACATGTACGATTTATCAAAAAATATTATTTAAGAATAAAGTACTGCTAACTCAACTCTCATAAAGAATTATAAAATTATAAAAAGCTACCGACGTAGCTTCTTCTTTCTAAAAAATATATATTTTTTAAAATTTCAATTTCGTGAAAGTTTCGGTGTAGAAAAGTGTATTCTCCATAAACCCCTTTTCGAGCGATTTCTGTAGGTAAATTTGAGCGTTGTCTCATTCGCACATTTCGCATTCGCATGTATTGTAAGTGTACGTGAGCTTATTGTGAGCGGGACAGAATGACAGACGCGGGTGTTCCGTGTGTCGTTCAAAGTCTAGCCTCTTAATAAGTTTCCCTTCTTCCCATTGGGGTGTGAGAGCGGGAGGGATAAATATGGAGTTAGTAAGTTGGCAGATTTCTCACCAAACGTAGTAATTGTGATTTCAAGTAATATTTCGATTCTGAAACCATTCACCAGGGCGATGATGTAACTTTTAACAAACCCGACAAGAGATGAGGTTAAATCGAAACTGAGTTTTTAGGTCTATCAGCATAGTATTATCATTGAGAAACCATTATGCAATTATTGTTTGAATTTTTTTTTAAATGAGTTCCTCTTGTTGAACGCAAACATCTCAACCAGGAAGCTTTATATCTCCAAGGTCAAACCAATAAATGCTGTCGATTTTTATCATTCTGAAATAAAAAAGAATATATACCTATTGCAATTTTGGGCAAATTTAGATTATCGTTTGGAAAGTTAAACAACTTTAGTCAAGAAAACTTATTAGTAACTAATTAGTATTTTTTTTTGTAAAGAAAGACAAATATTTATAGGTTATGAATAACCTGACAATATTTGAAAATCTCCTACTACCACCACAGCAAGCGGAAGATGTTGCTTGTGTTGTGATGGAGGACTTAGCCAGCCGAGGAATCGAACAATCGATGCCCTGGTAGGACCCAATTGCGATGCCCACTCAGCCACTGATTTTTTATAAAACGGAAATCTATATAGTGCATTAAACATAGGTAGATGCCAACAAAAAAGCGCTGCGAGGTGAAGATTATTTAAGAAGATGTAAGAAAAATCTTATTATTTTTAGCAGCTGATTAAAAACTTTAAAGAAGTTTTCGCAAACCCTTTTACAAAACAGAATATATACCAATGAATATTCTGTACCACCAATTTTTGGATATTTTATTTTATTTTATTTAGCCGAAGTAAAATATTATATTAATCATCCTTATTTGTAGCACTGTGATTTACCTTCTAGAATAACATTACTATAGTAACTGTACACGAGCTGATCTTTACAGCATTATCTCGGTTTTCATGGAAACGAAACAACAACGAAGACCTGTAAAACAACAATTTTGATTTATTGTGCATGACGAGTCTATTCCCCGCCCTAACTCGAGTGTTACCAACGGGGAAGGGCAGCGATCGATCAAGCATGCCCAGGCGTGCATCTGGTATTTAGTTTCTAACTTCTTCCGATTTATCTTGCCCTACCTTCCCCTGAATGCCATTTCATAAATCAATAAAACTCAATACTGTAGTCACAAGCGCACTCTGGACATTGTGTAAGTGCATTATAAACACTCAATGATAACAATGATGCATTGACAATGAATAAAGATTCCATCTGTGTTATAATTCTTTTAGAATATTGTAGACTGCCGTAAAACGGCTCAATGCTTTAACTATGGACCGGTACACGGAGAAATATGTTATTCGAAAAAACTATCATTTTAATACTAACAACGGTTAAAAAGGGGACTGAAGTTCTTACGAACAAATTAACAGTGTTTCAATATTTATTAGCGGGAAATTGTAAGAATAATTTGTATTGTCGAAAATATTTCAGGTTGTTTGTGCCTAATGTTTACCTTTATACACGGAGAAAAATGTTAATCGAAAATACGATCATTTTAATAGTAAAAACGGTTAAAAACGGGACTGAAGTTCTTACGAACAAATTAACAGTGTTTCAATATTTATTAGCGGGAAATTGTAAGAATAATTTGTTGGTATACGTAAGAAATTAAGTATACCAACAAATTATTCTTATATGTTCCCGCCAATAAACATTGAAACCCTGTTAATTTGTTCGTAAGAACTTCAGTCCCGTTTTTAACCGTTTTTACTATTAAAATGATCGTATTTTCGATTAACATTTTTCTCCGTGTATAAACGTAAACTTAGGCACAAACAACCTGAAATATTTTCGACAGATTTCAGCTTGCATTACGTCCAAATCCCAATGATAACAATGATGTATTTATTCATTGGCAATAAATAAAGATTCCATCTATGTTGTAATTATTTTAGAATATTGTAAATTGTCATACTATGACATAACGCTTTAGTTATGGACCGGTATAAACGTAAACATGAGGCACATACTTAACCTGAAATATTTTTGACAGATTTCAGCCTGTATTACGTCCAAATCCTAGACTTTCATTCTCCATATCAAAGTAAAATAACATTTGCTGATTTAAAACAATTATAATTAAAAAAATGCACGATAAGAAATTAAGATAGGAATAAAGTTTTAGTATAACAAGGTAATGATTTAAAAATAATAAGGGCCAGTTGTTTCGGATAATTTCACGTTTGAATTTCCTTCAAATCGTCATTCACCAAAAAATTGTGTTGTTTCAACCTCCGTCAGAAGAATTTTCAACGAAAATTTCATAGGACCAGTTGTTTCGGAAAATTTCAAGTGTGAATTTCCTTCAAATCGTCATTCTCCGAAAAATTGGGTGGTTTCAACTTCCGTCAGAAGAAATTTCAACGAAAATACCATAGAAATGATTAGTGAAAATTTTTAAATGTGATCAGCCGAATAAGAACGTACAATTTTCAATAACTTTAATGGCCAGTTGTTTCGGAAAATTTCACGTATGAATTTCCTTCAAACCGAAATTGGGTTGTTTCAACCTCTGTCAGAAGAAATCTCAATGAAAATACCATAGAAATGAGATGTGAATGTGATCAGCCGAGTTCTGACCGTTAGCGAAATAATGGGAGGCGCATGCGCAGACGTCAAAATTGTGATTTGGCGGGGAACACTAAGTGAAATTTTCAAATTTATCGAACGTTATTTGGAGTTGAAACAACCCATTTCGTATTTGAAATGAAGGAAGATGTGATTGCGTGTCAAATTTAAAATGAAAAAAGAATCATTTAATTTTTTTTTAAATTTCCATGAAATTTTCGTTGAAATTTCTTCTGACGGAGGTTGAAACAACACAATTTTTCGGTGAATGACGATTTGAAAGAAATTCAAACGTGAAATTTTCCGAAATAACTGGTCATTAAGGAATTTAAAAAAAAATCTTTTCAGAACATGCTATCCAACTCAGAAATGGAAAAAAATATTTTTTTTTATCTACTTTTATGTTGTTTATCCACCTTACTTTGTCCAAACTACTTTCCATGCCTATCTTATATGACAATATATGCCGATATTACCTACATACAAGTGGAACAATGATCAACTGATCTCTTAGTTCTTTGATATCGTCAATGCTAAATAATACTGTGCAATGATTACCAATCTAGTGATCTCTCGGTGTGTGTAATCGGTATCTATTTAAGTAATCCGTGCAGTTATCACTTCTTATGGTATCGGTTACTTTAATATCGATTCGTAGGGAAAATAGTGCAGTGTTTATCCTCGAGAGCCTTCGGTGCCTTAATATTGAACCTCAAAATATCGCACTGTGGGTGAGTCAGATTCCTTTCCAGTGTCCACTATTCACATATTCCCATAGTCGTGTCATTTTCAAAACCCATAATTTTATTAACACAGCACAGAGCCTGTGGGAGAATTTGTTTTTTGTTTGTTTTTGTTATGTTTATTCAGATGTATGCACATTTTTTTCATACATCTAGTAAGAAAATACGGTAATACAATTTAATAAATGCAGTTTAAGAAATACAAATTAAATAATAGAATTTAAGAGATTAATTTAAGAAACACAGTTAACTACAATTTAAGAAACACAGTATAATATTTTAATCAAATATTGTTTTTAACATATATAGCACATGTCCTATGAAAAGTGCTAAGGTTTGAGGCTTCCTTAACGGCATTCGGTAGGTTATTATACAGTTTTTGTCCTTTATAAAACAAGCTATTTTGAGTGCACGAAAGCTTAGTTTTGGGAATTCTCGTAGGATAATTATGAACATTATGGAGATATAATATTATTATTATGGAGAATGATCTTACCTCTCTGTCATCACAAGTTATAAAGCCGATAATCATTCGATCTAACGATGAAGCTAATTACATAGTATTAATATTTTTTAAACAATTCTGTCATTTTTTACATTTTTTATTCGATTTGGAGCAGAAATTGACAAATCAGTGCTAACAATGGCGATATTTAAACAGTAGCTACGTACCCAAAGTTCGATGCTTCAGTTCGATGATTCGTATTTCGATGACTATCAGAAGAAGTCTGCTTCGATAATCAGCTTTATCTGTGAATAAGGAAAAGTAGAGTTAGTTTAAAGTATTAATAGAAATTAAAATAAATTATAATACAAAAACACGAACAAAGGGTGAACATCTTCTGCCTGATGTAAGAATTTTGCATAGAAAACGTAATGACCCGCGTCGCAATGTATATCCATAAGATTGATTAATATTTTTTTCTCAAAACCTTTCCTTTAGCGTTGTGCTGATACAATTTTGGCATTCGTAAAAATATTTAACCATGGAAATATTATTAAAAAGTATTTAATAAAGATGAAGAATTTCCCTTTGATTGAGGTTGTCTCCAAATTTTATTGTTTATTTTGATGATCATGTATTATATACAATTAATTAATAACGGCAGTTAGTTTTAAAATTAGTTTTTCGATAACTCTAAAATAATTTATAAGTTTTCAAAGTTAAATTGTAAGTTACAAGTTATATGTAAGTTTCCAAAGTTAACTTGTGTAAATCGAATGCAATGGTGTCCCTTGACATCATATGAGCTACAATTCAGAAGAATTCATAGTTCAATTGCAGAGCTGCAGAACTGTCGCTTATGTACCGTGATGTCACACACTTTTCAATATCAGCAATTTGACGGCTCGTAAATTCGGTACTTTTGAAAAATTACAGTAATTTTGTAAAAACCATGAAATTACTTTGTAGGAAACATTTTGTTTGTGTTATTGTGTTATTTCGCAATTAGTTAATTAAAAATAATATAAAGTATATTTGTGGCATGTTCCAGGGTGGAAAATACTCTCACGCCCTGGTGTAAGATCACCATTCAGAATTGAAAAGTTGATTGAAATGGCTTAAGCCGTGTTTGGTGACCAGATCTGAATAGCCAGGTGCTGCTCCATCTTCTTCTTCCCTATCTCCTTCCCCTTACCACTACCTTCAGCCTCATAACATACCCCAATTGGGGATGCCATAGTCTCATTGGCTCCAGACGGTAGCAATTGCGACTCTTGTGCGGCATTCATATAAAAAATTAAAATAACGTCTATTTACTTACATAGGTACTTAGGTAGGTATTTTTCAAAACTTTGCTACTGATACTACCTATCTTAGTATCCGGTTTCACCCCAGATTTCAACCCTGATCAATTGATAATAATGAAATAAACAATGTGTTCAGGTTTTCACTTTCGCGCGATAAAATGATTATTTTATTACTAGGACCTTCAAATAATTATTTTAACCGATACATTCCAGAAAAGTCGTTTTATTTCATGAGGCTTGAACACTCACCATTAGAGAGTTTGTACAGCTTCCTCACAATAATATTGTGATATTAGTGTGAGGAAGCTGTACAAGTAAAGAAAAATATATTACAGATGATCTGTACGAACAAAATTACTGTTTCTCGTAATTTAGATCTGTAAACAAAATTGTAACCATTTTCCTAATGTCATTTTGATGCACATTGCGTCACGTATATAATGCATTCATAAATCATGTTATAGCAATGTTTTCAAATAATACGTAACAGGTAAGTCCATTCGTCACTTTGCTAAAGTTTAAAATTCCGTTACATTGGCTATGCGATGACCATGATGATGGATGGTGATGGATCTGTTTTGACCTTAGACTTGAGAAAAATCTTTGATAAATTATGCCTGCAGTTTATAACTGCGTTCCGTCGAAGTTCAATTAATTTTACCAGTTTATGTAATATCAACCAGTTTTTGCACAATGCCTGTCCCTGCTTGTATTGTTGAAAATATAAACATGAAGCTTTATTTCAACATTCGGGATTTCGACTTAAAATGTTTTTCCCTGAGAAAGTCATCAAATAACTTTACCCTTTAAATGTTTTATTTACCCTTACCCTTTAACAGCCTTACTAAAAAAAAACACTCCGCGGCCGTTAAACGGTTTTTTTGTGAATCTTTAGATTTGGCAACGCCGTGTTTTTCTCGTTTAAATTGGAGTTTTCATAATAATCCGCTAGGTGGTGTGATTGATGCGCCTGCGCATTGCTTTACCGCTGTAGAAAATAGCCGCGAATGCAGAAGAAAGTCGGTCGCGATTTTGTATGTGATTAATATGATGTTTTCGTTAATGATTTCAATATTTATGACTAATTCGCACTTATATTCATGTAATCAATATATTTACTATTAATTTGTGTTGTTTTTCGTTAGTTTAAATCAAATTGTGACGCAAAAATCGTGTGTTCTAAATTGAGCTATCAGAAAATGGTTCTGTAGGTTATATTCAGAAATAATTTGCATTTTAAGATCTTTATTTTATTATAAATTCTTGAAAGTGATGTTTTTTGGTGACTAAAATGTCTAATACATATTTTAGTAAACGTATCAAAGAAATGAATTTGCAAGCAATGTGTTCAAACGTGAGTTTTTTTAATGTAAATTTTTGGAAAGTTTATTAGTAAGGCTGGTAAAATGGCGACGTTGTCAGATCAAAACCATATATTTTGTTTAGTAAGAATTTGAAAAACGAAATGTACAGACTTTACACAACGTGCTACAGAAACACCGTTTAACGGCCGCGGAGTGTTTTTTTTAGTAAGGCTGTAAATGTTTTATTCATTATTATTGATTTGAAAAAGCCACACATTCCGACACGGTTCCAATTGGCTACAACGTCATTATGACATAGAAGACGCGAGTGTCTGGTAGGATGTCTGTCACCGACCGCGATGTTGCCTGGCGTGACGTCAACGCCGCCGAATTCACCGATAAAAATGAACGAATGTCATTTTGGCGGCAAATTGAAAATGACATCAGAAAATGTTATCAGTATAAAGTTTAAAAAAATACCTTCATTATCAAAATTTTCTTTTTTTAATTATAAAAATTTCATATTATTTAGTTGGTACGTATTTCCTTCACTGCATAGCACATCGACTGTTTAAAGATATATAAGTAAGGTAATACAATATTAATGTGAATTACCCACTATCCCCCTTACTTATAATTGCGGTATTCGCCGAATCATCTTTGATTTTGTAAAGTTGGCCTTAAACCTGGTTTAAAGCCGTTTTAGCCATACACACGCAGTAAATCAACTTTTTCACTGTTACGACGTAATAAGATGCGAATTAGTTATACTACGGATACGTTTTTAGATTTTCACGGCCAAAAGCATTTTCGTTGTTTGTTTTTGGGGTGTTATGCCGTGTTGTACTACCTCCTTCTTTAGCCGACGTTTCGGACAGCGTTGCAGTGTCCATCATCAGGGCAGATCCGGCAGATCCGTCGATGTGCCGTTCACATCGACGGATCTGCCCTGATGATGGACACTGCAACGCTGTCCGAAACGTCGGCTAAAGAAGGATGTAGCACAACACGGCATAACACCCCAAAAACAAACAACGAAAAATAGTTATACTACGATTATAAGTAAGAGGGTATAAGTTTATAGCTATGTTTTGGCTGTCGCGCGGTAATATAATAAGCAACAGATTAAATTTAAACACATAAAATCATAGAACATTCGATATTTCACACAGTGTTATTTTAATGGTGATTATCGCTTTCTTTTTTTAATAAAAAGCAATTTTTTGTAAAGTAGGTATTCAAATTTGTTTTTTTTTTCTTACGCATGGGTTTTTGCATTTTCTAGCGGTGTACTTACAATTTCTTTGGCGGTTCTAAGTGGGAAGTTAAACCTATAATCAACATAATTACATTAACAAGACGGAGAAAACTATTGTAATTATAAAAGGACTATGCTTACTTTAAAAGAAAGTATAACAAACTAAATTTAAATTACAAAAATCAATTTAGATTAACCGCAAATAATGTTTAAACCTCAACAATGACAGTGCGGTTGCAGTTTAGATAATATAACTGTCAAAGATACATAATAACAACCATATTGTCGTAACTCGGGATTTATCTCACGAACCAACAATAAAAAAACTGCGGGAACAAGAAAATACTTTGTACTTTATTTGCGAGAGATAAAAATGAGCAAATTTACAATTCTAGGTGTGAGGTTTATCTAGGTCTTGGCGGCGACTGCGTTTGCCCACCTACTGCGTGGTGGGCCGGATCGGGAGAGACTGATTGAGGGAAACCTAACCTAGACCTCTCCAGCCAGATGTGCACCACAGTGAGAGGGATGGATTCATATGTTCGTCACTTCTGAACACTCTGACCTAGATTACAACCACCCCTCATACCATCCTTTATAATTTTGGAGGCGGGTATGGGTACTGCCGCCCCGGGAACCATTTATTGGATAACCAACACTCTGCCATAGGTCACCCCAAGTGGTTCGCTACGTTTGGTGACTTAGCAGGGGTGCCCGAGTTCATGGGGTAAGGTTTATCTATGTCGTGGCGGCGGATGATCTAGACACACTGAACCCCAGATTCCTACCCAACCCTCATACCTTTTTCCTTCCCAGCACTTCCTCTCCTCGCTTTATTTACAAATACCCTCCACACAGCTTCCCCAAAGATGACATAGGCCCTGAGGAATATTACTTTCCTCGGGGTCTCCTGTGTGGAGCTAATGTAAAAACAAAATAGTTGGAATGCCTTATTTGGCACACCGTAAAAATAATTCTGGGCCCTGACCTTGAGGTTGCAGTAGTATTGATTATACTCTAACACTATCGTCCCTACATTATCGGCAGCTGTTTTCTACATATGGGTAACCTCTAAAACTATTACCTAAGATATCTCAGATATCTTGGTAGATACTCTCAGAATGCCCCCGGTAAAAGACCACCATCAATAATCGAAACGTTGCCGTGTTTGCTGACCATATCTGAATTTCAAACACTTTATATGATGTGTCTCTACATAAGAAACTACCTCGGTCTTCATTAAATAATATCAACAATAAAACCCGGATCAGAAAAATATTTCACATTTAATAACATCGTAACCTTTTCTTCCAAGTATAAAGGTAACATTATACCCAATTTTAATGTACAGGGCTTGCCAAATAAGTTTGACACACAGTTAAAAAGCGATGAATGTGTTCATAAAAAAATTTATTTAATAATGTTATTTTCAAGTTCTGAAATTTAATTTTTATATTATTTACATTTTTGTTTGTGTTATTTTACACAGTTTGATAATGGCCTTGAACACCGATAGACTTTGTCATAATAATAAAAACTAAAATATTCTTCAGTTATGATTTGAGATTTTCCCAACCAAAAGTATCATTGTAATGAACATGAATATGTATACAGTTTCAATGTCTTTCAACAGATGTCGTTAGTGATGTTGATATTATTGTAGTTTTGAGGTGTCACCACAGAGGTCAGTAAAGTCGTACTATAGAAGAGAGTCAACTTTCGCCCGTTCGGGTCTAATTCGTGAACGGTTACGGAAATAGCCGGGGATATCCGATCGACAGCTGGGCACTTTCAGTGACTTGTTCCATGCCTTAGATTAACAAGGAGCACCTATTAAAACGGACGTTTAGTCCAATTAAATATTCACTGTAAACAAGACGATAATAAACACAATTCGTAATCTAATGAACCGAGTATCATTAAAACTCCCGATCATCCAAGAAGTATTGTTCATCAGAGAAACGGTTTTATTTTTGAAGTATTGTGACATGTTGCGCTATCTTTTAATAGGCCAACTTTTCGGACAGCGTTACAGTGTCAATCATCAAAACAGATGTTATTACACACGGATACCTGGTGAAACAGGCTGTGTATCCAAAGACGACAACAAACATTGTATTAACTAACATTCTACAAGATACTGTGCTTTTTTTATAGTGAATACCTCACAAGAGTCCCAAGTGAGACTATGGCATCCCCAATTGGGGTATGTTATGAGGCTGAATGTAAGAGGACTAGGAAGAGGAAGGTGGGGAAGTACCTGGCTATTCAGATCTAGTCAGTAAACACGGCTAAAGCCATTTCAAGCATCGTTTCAATTCTGAATGGTGGTCTTACACCAGGGCGATACTAAGAGTATCTTCCATTCTAGAACGTGCCGCAAATATACTATTATATTATTTTAAATAATTAATTGTGAAATAACACAAATCAATTAAATAAAATTTATTTGCGCACGCCGGGTTCGAACCCGCGGCCTTCGGAATGGCAGTCCAACGCCCTACCGCTAGACTACGCGCCGGCCGTAGTTACGTGCTGTTATGAAATGAATAAGGTTTAACGCGGAAGATGGACAATGGTTATCACAACACGAATAATAACGGTACCTGTGCAGACCGTATCCGTATTGATATTAAAAATAAATCTTCACACCTTCTTAAAATAAATTAGTCGGGAGAGATCGACACCTTAAATTTGACAGATTCAATTGTAGTGTTGGGCTCTTGCACACGCCTTAATGATGCCTCTACAAGGCTTCGATTCACAAAAACTTACAAAACCTCCTGTTCGGGAAGAGATCCAAAATTACAACCTAGCAATTTTTATTATACTCTAACTTATGGTAATGACTTACCAACGCAACGTACAACTTTAACTTTTAAACGATGACCAATAATTTATTGTTATTGGTATTTTAATCATCCGTTAAACCTGTCTTCCGAATGTATTTAAATATTGAAAAAAGATTGATTAATATTTAGTAACGTTGTGACTTCTGACAGAAAATATTGTCTTCTCAATAAAAAAAAGTTAGAATTATTTTATTTTATTTAGTTTATTTACTCTCGGGTTATCGAAAAAAATAATGCTTTTTTTTAATTTAAAGTTAATAAAATGTATTATTATGTTCTTAAATTATTTTTGAATTAAAACTTCTTTACGCACGCTTGACTTTGGGTGTAAGCTGGCGAATGCGTGACGAGAGCGTTACGAAAAGTGTAATCGGGCGAGGCGAACAGAAGTTGAGAGGGAGCTATAAGTAAGTGAAGATAGAAAGAGAGAGAGTTACGTTTCGTATTTTACTGTAGGGGCAAGAGAGAGAAGTGCTGGCACAAATTTTGTTTCTCTCTTTCTCTCACAGCCAGGTACGTTTCGTATATCTAAGTCACAGTGCAGGCCTATTGTCTGTATCACACTGTAGGAGCAAGAGAAACGACTGTTCAAAACACTTGCACAAAAATAAATATAAAGTAAATTTATTGTCAAATCTAAATTTGAAATATGAGATCGACAAAACTGACATAAAATCAACAGGTCCCAATGGCCGAGATGATGAAGACGCTGGGTCCCGGGAAGACAAGAGATCCTGGGTTTGATTTCCAGTTACGACCGTTAGCTTTTTTGTGTATTTTGTTCTTTTTAATGTTTCGTTTAGATTTATTAGTGTTACCTTCTTTTTCAATATTATTCTTGTGTATTTTCATATGTTTAAATCGTTTATATTAAATAAATAAATTAAATTAAATTAATATATCAATAATGTCGTTATTAATAACGGACTGCAAAGGCTATTCGTAATTAAAAAAAAGCTGCACAAATACAACACTGACAACAGATATTATTTATAATAAAGTCACTCCTCTTGTTTGTAATTGCTTCCATTCGGCTTCTGGTCACATCTGCATTAATAAAACAATTATTTCAATTAATCTTTTATTTGTTGGGGAGTGTTTATATCCGGGACGTAACGCCTTTCTCTTTGATCTTCTTTATCTTATCTTAAAAATCTCACCCAGATAAATCTATGTATTAAAAAAACACTCATAATAATAAAGGTTCGGTAAAAAATGGTCTCGATTAAAACAACTAGATTGCTCTTGTAGACGAGAAAAAAACAGCCCATAAACTTGTGTAAGTATCTGCCAAATAGACGTTTATTGCTAAGCGTTGTTGAATGTTTTAGTATCAGATAATCTTAATTAATATAAGAAATTGAAATTATTATAACTTCATTAACTAACTAATCATCACGCTGTTTCTTGCAGGCGTAGGCAGAGGGGATGGATTGCTAAATAATTCGGTCTTGGCACACACAACTCCACACATTCATACATCGTCTCATTTTTTTGTTTACATTAGATCCACACAGGAGGCCCTGAGAAAAATAATTCCCCTCAAGGCCCATGTCATCTTTGGGAATGCTGTGTGGAGAGGCTTTCTAGAAAAGGAAGGAGAGGAAGTTCTGGGAAGGAAAATAGTATGATAGTTAGGTAAGAATCTGAGGGTCAATGTGTCCAGGAGTACTTTTTTTTTACATTAGGTCCACACAGGAGGCCCTGAGGAAAATAATTTCCCTCAGGGCCTATGTCATCTTTGGGGATGCTGTGTGGAGGGTATTTTAAGGAAAGAAAGGAGAGGAAGTTCTGGGAAGGAAAAGGGTATGAGGGTTGGGTAGGAATCTGGGGTTCAGTGTGTCTAGATCATCCGCCGCCAAGACCTAGACAAACCTTACCTCATGAACCCGGGCACCCTTGCTAAGTCACCAAACGTAGCGAACCACTTGGGGTGACGTATGACAGAGGTGTTGGTTATCCAAAAAATGGTTCTCGGGGCGGCGGTACCCATTCCCGCCTCCCAAATAATGGACGTATAAATCCAACCCTCCCACTGGGGTGCAAGGCGAGTCCTGCTGGAGAGATCAAAACATCTCGCTCAACCGTCTCAAAAGTCTCTCAGCCAGGCAGACAAAACTGCCGCCAAGACCCGGATAAACCATACCTTATGACCTGGGCATCTCTTTTAAGTCACCAAACGTAGCGAAGCACTCGGGGTGACCCGTGGCAGAGGTGTTGGTTAAACAATAAATGGTTCCCGGGGCGGCAGTACCCAGTACCTCCTTCCAAATTGAAATGACATACATTTACATGCATACTACACATTATGTACGTACCCTTCTGTTATTCTTGGCATGGCACGATTTGGTTCACTTGATCGTACCGTGTCTTCCTCGTCCTCGACTTCTACTACCATTCACATTTGCGTTATACACTCCATATCCGTACACTCATTTCTTCGTGCATTCGCACTCCATGCCCAAACCACCTCAGCGTGCCTTTTATAATCTTACTCATTTCATTACGCTTACAGCTTTGCATTCTTAGGAAATATCTTACATGGTCTTACCAATATAGACGAAGAGATTTTTACAGCATACAGTCTACTTTCAACCTTCCTCTGCCAATTATGCCTATGACTAAAAAAATTAAATTAAAAGATACAAATAAATGGTACACGAAATCCCTACGTCTTCTACAAAAACAAATAGATGCAGTTATAATTCCGGCAAAGTACAATTTACGGACGAAAGGCCGAAAACCTATAAGAAACATAGACACACGAACAGTACAGAAATAAAACATACCAGAAAATCCCTTATTAAGCAACATTTATTTACCTCTCAAAGTGATTCAAGAAAAATGTAGACTACACTTGAAGAAATTATTAGCGATAAGCAGAGAGAAAACTTTAGGAAGCTCGGTTTCCCGTTGGCGTTGAATATGATACTTCTAAAATTGCCCAAAAATTTTACACAAACGTAGTGCTGCAAACATAAATAAGAATATTTCTATTAGACAAACATGATTGTCCGTAGATTCTTCCAATGCAGCAATAATACAAAACAAGCATTGTTAAATGCATTTTGTACTAGCCCTTTATACGAGTGAAATACGAGTGTCACTACCGGATCAGCTCGGTGGAACGACTCAGGATCCAATATAATATCGCCTGCAGAATTATATTTGGATACAGAAGGTGCAGCAAAGCATGTTTACGGAACTAAGTCTGAATGGATTCAATGAATTGGAAGCCAGGATGCGGCTAATTACAATATAGCCGACAACACGGTGGTGACCGCAGCTTTCCAATACCAAGCGCCACTGAGCGAGCGCTGGGCCCGATCTCATTCGAGACTGTACCCTTTATAACTGATTATTTATTTATTATTTATTTATTTTAAGTTATTTTTCTATTCTACATGTTTCATTTCTTTTATTTTAACGGACGTGTGGGATTGAACTATTTATTTTTTATTTTTTATTTAATGACAATACAAATTAAAATTAAAATACAATATTAAGTTAAGAATACAAAGTGAAGTATTTTATCCTCAGTCCTCCTCACTAGGTATTCCTGTTCCGAGGTGGACTGCAGGTTGTCGTATGGTGTTGATCATGATTTCCTCATCATTGTTGTTGGCTTTTGTTGGTTTCCACGAAATATAAATAAATAAAGCAAAAAGTGTTCATGTTTATTATTTTGCGTTGTTTTAAAGAGTGTTAATGTTCATTATCTGTAGGTTGCATTGGGGTTACTTAATAATTTTAATTGGTTCCTCATCTTCATGTTTAGTTAGCCATAATTTGATGTCCTTTTTAAACTTTTGTATATCCATGGTGTTTTTAATTTCAATCGGAAGGGCATTATATAATTTTGTAGCATGGAAATAATGGTTTTTCTAACCGAAAGCTGTATTTCATTTTGGAATGTTTAGTAGATGTGAAAATTTTGTCCTTGTAGTATAGATGTGTTGGTCAGCAAGGTATGCATATCTTTCTTTAAATTTGAGTAGTGCATTTTTTGAGTACAGTTTTATAATGCTGAACACATTAAATTTTTTTTAAACTTCTTTTGATGGAGTTTTTATGGGTACTTTCAGGATTATTTTTATTATTGCTTTCTTGTTTTAACAAGCTGCTTCATGTGAATGTTTGAGGCAGATCCCCATCCAATAATCCCATACTCTATGCGTGATTGGCAAAGAGCATAGTAGACTTTATATAGATCATTTTTATTTAGTATATTACGTATGTTATTATCCTCTCCATATTCTGGGATAAAAAATATTAAAGTATTATAGTTTTATATTAGTGTGACATTATTAAACTGTAGTTATTCCAAATTGAGACCACTTATTTATATGATGTTAAAAAAAAGATTTATTAATTTATAATTGACTTAGAAAATCAAATATGTGAGGCACTTAACATTAATTTTTTTACGAAAATTAACTACTTATTATCATCTCAAAAAGAATACCAGATATAAATTAAACTACAAATTGAGTCGTAGTTCTTGACAGTTTGATAAGCCCTGAATTACATTGAACCATACTCTATTTGGCATGTCTAATTGTATCAATCTATGATAGATATAGACCCCAGAGCTGTAACGGAGTGTCTTAGAAATTGATAAAAAATCGGCCATAACACCACTGTATTCTAGTTCAGAAAAATGTAGAGAATAGCTCCTCCCAAAGTAAATACCTACAGCATCTGGCAAACGAGATGGGAATTAATTACAGGTGAATCGAAAATATCCAATAATGAATATAAGCAGTTAGTTCTTACGAATGATTAAAAATTAAGAATGTACCACATGTGTTTTTTTATATGATTAGTATCCGTGATGAGTTGTGTTACAATTTTACGTAGCAATCAGTTTTTTATATAATATATTTAACAATTTAATTAATTAGTTAGTTGGGCGTGGTAACATTTCTGTATCAAAATAATAGTAATTGAGTCGATTAATGCTAGAATGGGCAAACCCATCTTTTGCCAATTAGGATTCAGGCCGTTGAATTAGCAATTATAATTAATGTAATGTTTTAATTAGTAGCAAAAATTCGCGATGCGATATGAAGTTAAAAAAAAATAAGAATAATTATAACAAAGTGTATTCATGATTTTTAATAAACAAACATAGTGTAGTGTTATTTTTACAGTTCAATGTCACAACAACTTTAATTTTTGATGTATCTAAATTGTCAGAAAATAAAATAATAATTGCTTATAGTTGTAGTTTGTGTAATAAATTAATCCTTTGCGTGCTTAATTAATTGTTTGTCATGCTTTAATTAAATTTAATAATATTACTTATAACATTTCATTTAATTGTAACTTTTTTTATTTGCTTAAGCCGCGGCATTCCGCATTTCTACCGATAAATAACATATTTCTCTTGAACACGTAAAGTTTTTAAGTTCCTAACAAAATATATATTATTTTTTAAAAGGATATCGAAAGGGATATCGAAAGAAGGGTGAATGCAGGTAACTCCATTAATGGAGGATTGAACGCCGTTGGAGCCAACAAAAAGTTGTCCACAGAAGCGAAGTTAGCAGTCCACAATGGAGTACTGGTACCTACCCTGATGTATGGCAGTGAAGCGTGGAAATGGCAGAGAAAGGATGAAAGTAGACTGAATGCTGTAGAAATGAGATCCCTGAGGCGTATGTGTGGTAAAACCATGTATGATCGTGTGAGGAATGTGGAGATCCGAAAAGAATGCAAGGCTGATGTGAGCGTAGTAAGTAAGATTAAGAAAGGGACGCTTAGATGGTTTGGGCATGTTGAGCGAATGAATGAAGAAAGGAGTGTAAAGAGAATTTATGACGCGAATGTGAACGGTATAAGAAGCCGAGGACGCCCAAGGAAGACGTGGCACGATCAAGTAAATCAGATACTTGAGTCGGGCCATGTCAAGAGTCAGAATCATAGAAGAGTATGTATGAGAAGATGTATGAATGTGAATGAGGCAAGGAGCGTGTGTCAAGACCGAGTTGTTTGGCGGTCCGTCCTCTCTGCCTACCCCTGCGGGGAAACGGCGTGATGGTTAGTTAGTTAGAAAAGGATGCAGGTAGGATAAAATTCAACCGATAGAAAAAAATCGTGAAGAAAATGTTTTAAAACACATTTTGTTCTGTTATTTAATATGTTACAGCTGTGAAAAAATCCAGAGCGTATCTTTAAATGCAACTTAAGCATTCTTTGAGAGATTTTTACTCTATTTTAAACGAGTCGTGCTCTATTAAATATTTTCACTACTTTCGCTTAATTATAATTGTTTTTTTTTTTTAATATTAGCGCGCTCCCTCTTACATTCAAATTCACACTTACTCCTCTTTTTTTTGAACGCTTACTACCGGGCCTTAAATAATAAGATAATTAACGTTATGTATGATGATCTATTAACGTTATGTATGGAGTATACCGTTATATCAGCAAACTGCACCTAAAGGGTTAGGTGGGTAGACAACCATGTTGCAAACTGCAAGGAAGTATAAAAAACGACATTTTAGTTTACAGAAAATTCGAGGGAGTGATTAATTAACAGTCGAAAAATACAAATCTACAATCTTCTACAAAGCTTAGACAAAAGCATGCTCGTACACGGTTGAATTTTGCCACAATTTTTTTTACGTATGTTTTCTTCCTCATACAGCATAAAATCTTCAAGAACCAGTTTCACACCTCACTCTCTTTAAAACGACCCTCTAAACAATACCCCCAAATATTACGTAGGGTACCTATTATATTCAATTCAACGTAAATATATTTTATCTTCTTTATAATATAAAAATCTCGCGTCACAATGTTCGTCCAAGGTAAACTCCGAAACTACTAATCCGATGTTGATGAAATTTAGCTTACTGTGTGTAATTTGGTCCCACTTAAAAGATAGCATAGTTTTAATCTCGATTATTGACCTCAATATTTATTATTGCGAATTAAATGTTTTTTAAGGGACAATTATTTGAAATTATTTTTAAGTTTCTGACAGATGGTACTGTGAGTTAATTTATTGACACAAAACATGGTTATCTAGGTTAGGTGACCATCGGTGTACAATATATTTTACAGTTTTCTTTTTTTGTGAGTAGGTACTATCATTAAACTTTTATTTTACTAAGGGTTAAAAAAAAATTGTTAATAATTATTGACTTTTTTATTTATTATTTGGTCATGATGTGAACATTTGTTATTGGACTTTAACCTAATTATTATAATCTATTGTTTTCTTTAATGCATGTAATGTTATTAATCCGTAAATGTTCCTAATAAAATAAAATAAAAAATAAATGACGTTGTGATTCTTTAGCCACAGCAGCTAGGGCCAGTTAGTTTTTAATTTTCTCGAAATCTTTCATTATTAGTGCGTTTTTTTAACAGAAATTTTATGTACCTGGTGTGTAGTATAGTCGAGAGTGTGAAAAATATGTGAAGGAACAAATAGAGTCTTACGAAAAGCAGGTTTTATACAATTTGAATTTTATATTTAGATGATACATAAAATGGAAAAATTGGTTCCACTTAACTGTCCAATTAGTCCAATTTGGCTTCCAACGCTCCACGCCTTCCGACCGGAAACTACAAAATCCAGTATATGTGCAGTAAGCACCAATTGTCGTTATGGACGAATCAGACGGTTCACTAATCGTTCATTTCTGTATTTCATTCGGCCTATTTTACTCGGAATGACACGTCTGAACATGAAATGAAACGTAAGTTCCGAATACTGCCGAAAGAAATCTTCAAGTGAACCGATCCAACAATGTTGGATACGTTCATTCGGCATCCTTCACTCGCACGCGGAAGAGAGCAAAGTGAAACGTCTGAACACGGAGTGAAATCTCCATCAGTTTGTCTCGCGTCCTGTACTGGAAGGACGCTATCACGTCGCAGGCAAAACTTCAAAATGGTATTCGTTCGGCTAATTTGATTGCTTTTGGGAACACGTCTCATAGAAATTGTTGAGTCTCTCTTATTATCCATGTGTTATATATGTTTTTTTTTTAATATATGTACGATTATTAATTTGTAATTAAATGTTCGTAATAAAAAAAGTTAAATCAAATTGTGTTATTATGGCATAAAAAATAAAAAGGTTTATAAGACGAAACAATATTGTTTTTTTTAAATTTTTTTATTTAATTGTGTCAACAAAATTGCGTAAAAAATCGATGCATCTGACATGTTTTTCCTTAAAATTCGAGGCCGGACCCCGCTGGAAATCAAACGAATTCCAGCGCGCCTGACCTCGCTCGGCGAAGCTGTGGTAGGAATGGAAGCGTGAACGCTTATTTCTATAGCGCCGTCTGAACATGGAATGAAACGAAGATGGAATATTCTGATGGAAACCTTCACTCGAGTGAACTGTTTGATTTCACCATTAGTGGACTATGTTTCGACGAGATATTAGTGCACTACAGCGGGTCTACTACAATAGATGCATGGCTTTATAAGAGCAGCAACAAATCTTGGGCTATTAAACTCTCCTTTATGGATGTTAAATATATTAATACTCAAAGTGAATCTTTTTATCGTGATAGATCTTCTAAGTGGCTTGACCATTGGCAAGTTATTCTTGCAGGCTGGTAGATAAAACAGTATATGTTGTCAGTGATGACGACAACAATCGGGAACACAGAAATCAAAGTCACAACTGCTACCAATCGCCTGGAGCCAGTGAGACTATGGAATCTCCATTTGGGTATAATGTGAGGCTGAATGGGAGGAAATGTGGAAGAGGAAGGTAGGGAAGTGCCTGGCTATTCAGATCTGATCATCAAACACGGCTAAAGCCATTTCAAGCAACGTTTCAATTCTGAATGGTGGTCTTATACCAGGGTGATTCTGATATCTTCTACTCCGGAACGTGCCGAGAATACCTTCTATTATTTTTAAACAATGAAATTTTGAAATAACAGCATTCTATCAAATTAAATTCAGTGAAAAAAATATTTGCAAATCGAAAATCTGAAACATAAAAATCATTTAAATCTAGGAATTGAGCCCGGGACCATTGCATTGCGAGCTAATGGAACCTTATCCGCTTCGGTCGTATTTATCTGTATCATACTTCGACAAAGAACTACTCACATTATCTTCATTTTCTTAATGCATATTTTTATCGGATGCTATATTTATATATGATAGTCTCTTGAATAAATTTATCAATTTTTTTTTATTTAATATGCGACATCTATTGACTTTTGTATGAGTTTAGTATGAATATGTATTTTAATTTTAATTCAATGAGTAAAACCTCAAATTGTAATATTTAATCACTGAAGACAATATTTGCGACTCTCAATCGAAAATCAGAAAAGTTACGGTTACATCTAGAAATTGAACCCAGGACCTTAACCTAGTCCGGCAATGCTTCAGATTTCGTCACGTCCTCAGGGATTTGAACTTGTTAATTTTGGTTGACTGAAGTTAGTTGAGAACCTTACCTCTCGACCACGGAGGCCTTAGATGGTTCATTCCGAGCGTACCTAAGAGAAAGCTAAGAGAACGCTAAGAGAACGGACCTACGGCAAGTAGCCATATTCCCACAAGTAGAGAAATCTCATAAATTTAAACTCCTGAGGGGCGTTTGGCTTTGATACATATATTTATTAATTTATTAATGTGTTATATTAATCTTTGATAAGTTCTCACATTTCTTTGGTTGTCTGTGCTCTTCGGGTCATGTGGTCTCATTTCCGAGTTGGGCCGAAGATAACCGAAGGTATATGTGCGGAGTCATTATAATTCAAGATATTCGCAGAAAAAACTTAGCTTTCAGCCAAAAAGAATGTGTGTCTCCTACATTATAACTACAAATTACGATACGTAAATAAACAGTCTCTGTGATTTAACCTCTTGCAGGCCGCAGTCCCCCCGGCGGATCCGGATTTTTGAATCGATTTTGCCCCTTATGCGTAAAGAAATTGTATGAAGAACAAAGTCAGAATCGCTTGGGCTATTCTCGATTTCGACATAACGAATTACTGAATATCATTTAGCCACTCCGAATAATTCATATTAATTGCCATTAATTGCCAATGACGCGCCGGGCACCAAAGATAGCTGACAAAATGGCTGCCGCTTGATAATATGAACGCTATCATATTCGAAGTCATTCATTGTTTTTTTATATAAATCCATTGTGGAAAGCATAGATTTGAGTGATTATTAGGAAGTTCGTTTTATCTACATTATTTTGATGTAATTTTTGTATTATATCACAAAAGAAATGTTATAAAAATTGAATTCTTAAGAAAGGTGAGAACTGTCAAATATTTTACGTCGTATTGAAAAAATATATTTTTTTTATGCTGGCCTTCAACAAGTTAAAGAGCCTAAGTCTTTCAATAAGAACATATTATAGTAATGGAGAATACTGGTCCCAGAACTTACAAATAACGTCACTGGAGATATTACACCGTAGGAGATATTACACACAGCCTCTGAAGGTGTTCTCCCCAACTACGAAACTTCTGCCACTTTGTTATATTATTAATTAAGTTAACCGTCTTGTTGTGTGTGGACAAACAGATGCTCTCATTCCGACAGCGCTCAAAGAGCTCGGTTAATAACCGTTATTACGTAATTGTACACTGATAATATTATGCAATATGGCTGTACACACTGGACAGGTAATATACGTGTGATGGAAACGGAAAGATGCTTCTTCTTAATGGCATATTCATGTAAGCTATTCATGTAAGGTGATTGCTAAGACATTAAAGGTTTTTAAAGAAAAATAAACCATGTAAGGACTGTGAAAGTGACTTAAATTACTGTTTGTGGAGAAGGTCAAAGAGAGAAATTGGAAACCTTCAAAGTTTGCCTAAAAGAAAACAAACGAGAAAGTAAAAAAATATATTTTGAAGAGCTTTATTCATTACGTACATTTGTTATAGCACATACCAAACTTTAATACCGACCTGACGTTGATTCAGAAATCGTCACAATAGGCGAGTTTAAGGTCAGAATAGCGCACGCAGACGTTTTTCTCCGTTAAAGATATTTTTTACTTTCTCTTTCATTTATAGTTATTGTAAAGTCATATACCTACGCATGAATAGATCGTGTCAAGTTCAGGTCGGCGTTTAAGTTTGGCATGTACTGCACTTCATTTTATTTATTTGCTAACGGTTTCCACATATCCGTGACATTAACTAGCGTTCTTAAAATTAACTTATAAATCTTACAATTACAGAAATGATTAGATATTATAAGTGGGAGTAATGATTTGGGGAGGGGGGGGAGAACGGTAGGAGGAGTCAAATAAACAAAAAAATTAATACGAAAAATAATTTTGTAAACAAAATAATAGCATCCTATATGTCACCTTTTTTGACCATGTTTCCTTGTTATTTTGATTCATCCCACCGTTCTCTTCCCCCCCCCCCCCCCCTAAAGCGCTACTCCCACTACCCCCTCCTAATAATTAATATCTAATCATTTCTGAACTGTATTTTTTAATTAGTTTTTACTTGTAATTTTAGAGTGGTAGGTAGGTCTATTTATTGGTTTTAGAGTAAAGTCACAAATTGTAAGCTACAAATATTATGTTTGTTCATTTATAGTTGTGTATTAGGGTACCCAATAATTGTTTGCACTGATTGGTCTGAATTTGTTAATTTTATTAAATGTTCAGTTTAGTAATAAGGTAAGATTAACATAATAACCAAACTTTTATTTATTTCAAACTTTAAAAAAATACACTTTTTATGAAAAACTTTTTTATGAAATCTTCTTTTCTCCGTTTTTAAATCTGCGTTGTATAAGATGTGCCATTTGTCGAATGGCGTATTATCGCAAGCAATATTGAATTACTCCACCAAAATCAAAATATTACCACTGCAAGCACTGGATAGATACTGTTGTACGTGGGTACCTATATTTACTAACGGACTCTAATTTAAACTAAAACACTCCAAATGGTAATTTAACTATTAAATAATAACCATGTCCGAGGTTCAGTGACACCGAATTCTGAAGCCGCTGTTTTGGAATTTCGTAACTTCATGACGGCACATTATTAAGTTAATAATACCTGTAAGAAAATATTTTATATTTTGCGAACATGCCAATCGGTTTCGGACTATATCCAGCAATTTCTCAAACTATTGGAGCAAATTAAAAAAAATGATGTACTACGACTACGTATGGCACCTACGTCCAGTTGGACTATTCAAGGACAATCTTGGACAAGTTGTTGGGAAAATTTTCCATAAATCCTGCAAAAATGCTGCACAAATTTATTTATTCAAAAATCCACAAAGAATTTATTGTTAACAGTTCCCTTCATTAGAAAAGCTACAGGGTTTCAATTAATCACCTTTTAAAAATTGTCAACAAAATTAATCGACCGTTTCCTGCAGTAATACTCGTTTTATTGATCACTGTTTATAAATTGACAGCGGAATTAGTGAACCATTTTCTGCAAAATTATAGGGTTTCGTTCGATTAATCACTTTTTATAAATTGTCAACGAAGTTAGCGAACCATTTCCTGTAGAATTATAGGATTTCGTTCGATTAATTACTTTTTATAAATTGTCCGCAAAATTAGCGAACCATTTCCTGCAGAATTGTAGGATTTCGTTCGATTAATCACTTTTTATAATTTTGTCAGCAAAATTACTGAACCATTTCCTGCAAAATTATAGGGTTTCGTTCGATTAATCACTTTTCATAAATTGTCAGCAAAATTTGCGAACCATTTCCTGCGGAATTATGAGATTTCGTTCGATTAATTACTTTTTGTAAATTGTCAGCAAAATTAGCGAATAATTTTTCTGCAAAACTATAGGGTTTCCTTCGATTAATCACTTTTATAAACTGTCAGCAAAATTAGGGAACCATTTCGTTCGATTAATCACTTTTCATAAATTGTCAGTAAAATTAATGAATCATTTCCTGCAGACCCAATTTAAATGATGAAATAATTTTTTCCCAATTTTTTTCACGAATTATTTGAGTCAATTGATCGTTATCGGATTATATCAACTAACTGTTACCGGTACAATGATGTTTGGTTCATCATACGGAATTTCACCCAGACATGGAAGATGCGAGACCGTCGCGTCTTGTTTGATGTAGTAAGTACCTAAAGATATTTATGTGCTATAAAAGAGGAGGACCGAATATATGGTTTTAGGTTTTTAATTCTGCCTTGCTCATAGACATTCAAATTGATAGACCAGCCAATCAGGGAAACCAAGTTGAGCTGAACGCGGAAGGCTGCTTGACAGAATCCCTTTTTGTTATTTGTTAATAAATTGATCTGACAGAATTTAGGCAACTCACATCGTAATAATTACTAAAAAAATTAAGTTTAAAAATATATATGATTCAAGAAGAAAATATTTTATTAAACTATTATTATATTAAATGTGTTATAATTAACTTGCAATAGCTAAAAATCGTTAAAAATGAACATTCAGATCTTAAACGGAGAAAAATTTTATTCGAAAATACGATCATTTTATTCGTAAAAACGGTTAAAAACGGGACAGAAGTTCTTACGAACAAATTGACAGGGTTTCAATATTTATTGGCGGGAAAATTTAAGAATAATTTATTGGTGTACGTACGAAATTACGTATACCAACAAATTATTCTTACATTTTCCCGCCAATAAACATTGAAACACTCTTAATTTGTTCGTAAGAACTTCGGTCCCGTTTTTAACCGTTTTTACAAATAAAATTATCGTATTTTAGAATAACATTTTTCTCTGTGTACGCAGAAAAGTCACATAATGAAATGCACACCATACTGTTCATTTTAGCAAACTTTATTTTGCCGCGCAGGTTTTAGTTATTTTAATGTGCGCCCTTCGGCGGTCAACAGTTAAGTTTATTCAGATCACTCTCGAATTGGGTGTCAAAATATAGTCACGTGGTTTGTCTCCAGCTCGTCGAAAAGAAGTCTAGATTTTATTTTGATGTCCATGGCCTTGCTAGAATAAATGATGGACATACCACTGAAAGCTTCAATATAAACTTTCTCTATTGTGCTCTCTTTCTCTATCTCTTTATATCTTTCTTGTAAACGAAGCGCGTAACAGAAAGAGATGCTGCAATTTAGCTCTCAGTGGCAGAATCATAAATCACGTAACGTAACAGTACACGTAACTTAAAATATACTATATTTAAGTGCAAATTAGTGTATTGCTTCGTTGTACAGGCAGATCATTTTAAAGAGCGCACGCTTGACTGTATTTGTACACACCGATAATGGTTCAAATTAGTTCAAAACAGTATTAAACACCCGCTCGCAGTCCCTTCTTACCTTGAAGTACAACACAAACCATAACTAAACACGCTAGAATCTTTTTTAAATGATTTTATTGTACTTATAAATGAACTGTTGCCCAAAAGTTAAGCATTAAAACATAAAATAAATTTCTAGAGATAATAATCGTAACACGGAATAACCTAAAAAAGAACTATGTACTCGTAAAATTGGATAAAGATCTGGCAATGTCTGGAAAAGCACTTAAGTGAAACAATTAATAATATCATATCTTCTGTACAGAAGAACTGGATGAAGCTGTTCATTAATTAGTGCTATGTCAGCCGTGTGAAATATAGCCAAATAATACAAAAACAACATTGTTAACTAAATAAAATGAGTGTTTAAAACGCATTAATGAACATATTCACACCGGCACATGTAAATAGAAAAAATGGCCAAATCTCACATGTTTTTATTTTTATTATTATTTGTATGGAGTTCGTTTTACGGCTTCTTCCGATTGCTACACAAAACGTCATAGACAATGGATCTCGTGTGTTAAACTAATTAAATATAGAATATAACACTACAAGCTTCCGTAAAAAAATTAATGGAAACAAAGGTTCTTCCGACTTAGTATCTTTTGGTTCTAGACCATTTAGCATGCGGTCTATCTCTCTTACACTTGCCTGAAATTGAATATCGTCATCCCATTTGGATTTCATAATCATGGGCCCGTAACTGTTTTGTATGGAAATATAGGCCGATATTAGGAATATAATTAGATCACGAAACACGCCCACGAGGCATGCACTTCTTGAGTCAATATTTATTCTATGGTTAAACTTTGTTGTCTTGAAGCGAAAAATCAATAAATTTTATTAATTGATCTTGTATCTACCGTTAATTTGACAGGAACACCAAAAGGTTAATTACTCAGCATAAAACTGATGATCTTGTGAGTACCTATCTATAATCAGAAAACGACATAATTTCATAAAATTGTAATAATTTATTTTTGAAAGTTTTTGCTATTTTTCACTAGTTTACTAACGGTGTTCATTCGAAAGGTAAATAAATTTTTCTTTACCTTGTCAACAAAAACGCCATTTTTTATTATAGAGAAAATTGGCAATTAAACCACGCAAGAGTCCCAACTGCTACCAAACAACTGGAGCCAGTGAGACTATGGCATTCCCAAATGGGGTTGAAGGTGAATGTGAGGTTGAAGGTAGTAAAGAGGGGAAGGAAATGGGAAAGAGAGGTGGAGAAGCTCCTGGCTATTCAGATCTGGTGAAACACATCTCAAGCCATTTCAAGCAACGTTTCAATTCTGAATGGTTGTCTTACACTAGAACGATACTAAGAGTAACTTCCACTCTGGAACATGTCGCAAATATACTTGTTATTATTTAAAATTAATATATTGTGGAAAAACATTCGATCATAAAGGCCCTCAGTTGAACTTGAAGCAAATATTTTTTTTATTTTTTGAAGACTCTCAATTGAAAATTTTAAATTGAAAAAGATACGGTAACATCAAAATGTGACCATACCTTTTTATGTTTAAAATTTTCGATTGAAAGTCGGTAATATTGTATTAATTAAATTAAATATTACGATTTGAGGATTTGCTCATTAAGTGTTTACATTACATTAAAATAAATATTATATTATATCATCAATCTTTGCAAAATTACTTTGGGGCGTCATTTTAATTAAATGAAACAAATTACTTTGTGTAAAACATTATAATCACGTGTTATAATATCTACATGTTTCAAAACCAATGGTTTCTTCGTCAGGATAATAACATGAAATATTATTTAAATATATTCATGTTATTATCCTGACGAAGAAACCATCGGTTTTGTTTTAGTAAAAGTAATTAGTTTCATTTAATAAAAATAAATATTTTTAGCTTCACCAATTCTACAATTATAATAACCCGTGATTTTTCACCGGTAAGTAAATGAACAAATTTAAACAAAATTTTACAAATAATAACTTTAAAAGTAATTTCATCATTTTTTACCTACTTAAGTTGTGCGTAGTATTTACGTAATGAAGATATCGTTATTAATAAAGAAAGAGTGAGATTTATTAAAACTTGTTATAAAATTAACATTAATAAATCATTGAGAGTAAAATGAATCGATAATATAACAAACAGGTTGACGGATTTCTTTTCTACGAATACGGCAAGTAAAAACTGTGCAGAAAAAGTGAAAACTACGTTCGGCAAATAACTCCATCTACGTGGTTATACTCCTCCTACCAGCTGCGGAGGCTTTCTCCCATTGCTCGTATCTCGTCACGTCACGTAGTGCCTAACAGGGAATAAGGCTTAGTGGGCAGGCTTTGATAAGCAGAGCTTCCGACCATTACCAGCCGTCTATTCTTCTATTGTCACCATTTATGTTTCTTTATTCTTTGCATAGTAATTATAAAATGTGTGGGTTTTATGAACACCATACTAGGCACATGCCCGTGTTATTGCGGCCGATATGGATGATACAAATCACTTATCATTGCAACGCATACGTTAGTAATACGTTGGGCTATACTAACGTACGTATACGTTAGTAAAGCCCAACTTATTACTAATGATAAGTGATTTGTAGAAGTAAGTAAAGGCATGCAGTACAATGTAACCATAATACCGAGAAACTCAACTGCTCGCAACTACCAGGAGACAGTGGAACTATTGCATCCCTTATTGGGGCATGTTGCGATGCTGAAGGGTGTGGGGAAGGGAAGGAGATTTGGAAAAGGAAAGTCCGGAAATACAGTGACCAGACATTTAGCCCTCGAAATTATAATAATTATATTATTTAAACCAGCTATTGCTTACTGGAGATTTTTTTTATTTAAAAAGAAAGACAAACATTCCCGGCTTACGAATAACCCAATAACATTTGAAAATCTCCTACGATTATCCATTCTAATTAAATTTAATTATATTTTTTTGAATTTTTATTAGAATAACTCTCATTTTACAACTTTTGAAAATTATTCCCATCAATGTAATATATCATTGAAGAAGAATATAACACTCACAATCTAAACTAAAATAGGAAAAAGAACAAGCGACAGAAAAAATTAAAATATAACAGTCACAACTGGGACTCGAACCCAGAACCTTTCGTCTTAACGGGACAAACGCCCTTACAAATTAAGCTACTGAAACCTCTTATTTAAATAATTAATAATATTTGTTTTGTTTTTATTAACGAAAAAACCATATAAGAGTCCCAACCGTCCGGAGCCAATAGCACTATTATATCCAAAATTGGGGAATGTTGTTCTTCTGAACGGAGTGAGAGAGCAAACGAGATGGCAAAGAAGAAATCGGAGAAGTACCTGGATATTCAGATCTGGTTATTAAACATGGCAAAAGCCATTTCAAGCTACGTTTCGATTCAGAATGTCAGGTTGACACTGAGAGGTCGATATCTATCTACATACAATTTGAAAACAAATCACATAACATCATTAAAACATATCTCAACTCCTTAGCTGTGTAATTATGCCTCCAGTGGGTACCTATGTCGTTTAATATACAGTATTCCTACGATTTATTGGTGATTATATTAATTATTAGATATTAACTCAGTATTGCGTTAAACGTGGGTAGTAAAAAGAAATTGAAATAACCACAAGAATGATGCAGTGTTGAGTTGCTATTCTAATCCAATCATTAATTAAAATAATATTATATACATCCGTTAGCATAAATTATCACCTGATCCTAGCTTCCGTTTTGTGAAAAAAATTGTTAAACAACACGACTAATGATACTATAAAAAAAATGTATAGGGGCAAAAACTTGGCAATCTTAAAACACACTTTTGTGAAAGGATGTGTTATTAATTTTTGTATATCTCAGATCAATAAAAGAAATTGGAACAAAATAACAGTTTTATTGACATGATTGTTTGAAACCGCTACAGATCGGTCCCGTAGTCGTTGGCACTTTCTGAACATAAAAGCCAATTGGTTCAGTCTTCATAAAAACATACAATTATTTACAGCCTATTGTAAATTATTCATATTTAAATGGATCATATTTTGATCATTAGTACAGGATACAGCAACAAAATATATTTTTTAATTTGTGAGATTGGATATGGGTACCGCCACCTTGGGAAACATTTGTTAGATAACCAACACCCCCGCCATAAGTCACCCAAATTGTTGGTGACTAACAGGGATGCCCGAGTGCATAAGGGGAAAGTAGTCCGGGCCTTGGTGGTGGATGCGTCCACCCATCAGCTGCAAGCCAGGCCGGTTTGAGAGAGACCGTTGGAGGGAGACGTTTTAACCTCTCCAGCAGGACTCTTCGAACATCGCCTTGCACCGCAATGGGAGGGATGGATGAATCTGTCACTCTTTGACAAGCTGACCCCGAGATTCCTACCCACCCCGCATACTTTTTTTCTCTCCTTCCTTTCCTAAAAATACCCTCTACACATCATCCCCAAAGAAGACATAAGGCCTATTTTCCTCTGGGCCTCCTGTGTGGACCTAATATAATATGAATATTTCTACTATATTTCTATAATATTTCTACTATATATCTCTAAAATATTTCTGCCATATACTACTGCGTGATAAGTTTTTGCGTTGGTACATCTGTAAGGTTAATGTTAAAAATATTTTGAAACGTTTATCTCCTTTTTAGTCAAATTGCTGGCACCTTGATAACAGCAAATTTTGCAGTAAAATTAAGGAATCAACAAATTATTTAATTGGAAACGACATTTTTATTTACATACTAGCTGACCCGGCAAATGTTGTTCTGCCATGAACTATTTCTAATGAATATTTTGATTTTTGAATAAAAAATAACGAATTTATTTTAAGAGTGTGGGGATGGGACCTATGACAGAAAGAGGAACGGAGCGCTTAGACGATGACCGGCGATAAAAACAAAACAAAAAACAACAACTGAAACGAGTAACAGAATACCGAATATCCGTTGTTTTTGGATTTGTTCGTCTGTTCTTTCTGCTCTACTATTTTGCATGTTTGTTGCTATATTCGTTCGATGTCCCAAATGGCCTCCCTTGCGTCTTGCTGGCATTGTTCACTGTAACACACGCACACAAATAGATAAATTAAAATAAATCGTATAAAATTTTGCACGCAGTGCGTTGTGATACGTTAAAAATTCCGAATGAAATGTCAAAATGACGCGACGCTTGTCATTCAACAACATAAATAATCTCGCTCTATTTAAAATACGAACGACGGTTAAATTTGTTCATACGTTTACTAAAATCCTGATAAAAAAGATTGAGGGTTGCGATTAAAAAATGGGTGAGTGGGGGTGGGGGGGTAAAAATTTGGGGTTATAGGTATTTTTTTGTCCAAAAAAAAAAAATTTTTTTAATTGTCAAAAAATTCTGGATAAGGGACATCCTTAACTACCTACCGGTATGGAATATACTTTACAACCTATTCTCATACCTACCAAATATACATTAAAAAAATCATAAAAATCGATTGAGCCGTTTCGAAGGAATGCGACCACAAACACCGTGACACGAGATTTTTATATATTAGATGATACAAACAAAATAATGCAAGCATCCTGTAAATAATGATAATATCATAATTCACATTAAAAATCTTGTCGATGTTAAATTTAATACTTTTTGGCACGTGCAGCGTCAGGCATAAACGGTCATTTGAACATGGAAATTTATTGGAAAAAAAATTATCTTATATATGGTGGATATCAATTCTAAAACTATTACAATTGTTGTTTACTTTTTTTAATATTATATTTACTATAATAATATTCTATTGTTGGCGTATGTTTTTTATCCTAGTGTATCTGCTACATCACAGTACGGATTTCATGTCTCGCATATGAATATTCACGTTTTTTAGCTTGTATTATATTGCTCATAAAAATTACACTTGTGTAATTATTGTAATTAATCGTGTGTAATTCATGTGGAATGTTTACAGTGGTAATGTAGGCACACTACTGTACTACAGTTCTTAAAACAAAGGGTTTAAGTTCCCATTATAATTTGCTGAAAAAAGAATAACAGATTAATATTGAAATAAATAAATGTAAAATATTACGATTACCCAAATTACTTCTGAAATTATTTTTCATCTATGTAAAACGTACGTAAAACTTCGAGACATACAAGATAACAAACAAATGCATATTGAGTGAAACTTGCTTTTAAAAAGCGATAATTTTTCTTTGTTAAATTCCACATTCCACAGTTGCCGATCGATACATAAAAAAATAAACTTGTAAAACAGTTACTTATGTCGCGAATCCATTTACATAATTAAACCCAATAAATAAACACAGCACCTCATAAAGCACTACTTTTTTTGATAGACTTAATCCAACGGTCTTTGGAAATTTGAATTATTCTGGAGGAAAAAAATAACTATCGAGATTGTGTGAAAAAGATTTACATCTTTTCGCGATTACTCTATTAAGAATTTTAAATAGGTTACGATAGCCTAATGGATTTATAATGTCTTAAGTTTATTGTTATTTAAATAACTAATGAGGCTTTAATGGCTTCTCTTGTGCATTAAATAAACAATGTTAACATTTATATAGAATTAAATAAATAATGTTGACATTTAAATTTATTCTGTTAGTTTTTTTACTTATTTTGAAAGTATTTAATGATAACGCACATCAAAGCAAATCTGCGCTTCTACATCGCTGCTTCTTTTTTTATAAAATCAACAATTAGGCACGTAAAAGGGAGCTTTTTTAATTTCATAATCTGCAAGTGTGCCAACGGTCAGGGCCAGTAGATCTATTGGCATTCAAGATTTTAAGCCCTCAGCCTAATCTGTTTACTTTTCGGAACAACTCATATAGGTCTCAAAGAGATCATTGTTTCTCCCTTATCATGGTGAGAAATGTAATCTAATCGGTGCTTTATATGCAAATCTAACAACTAACCACAAATAATTCAAATTTACACATTTATGAAACCAAAGAATCCTACTGCAATTTGAAAAAATTTTATTAAATTCTGGGTTTTTTTTTATTATTTTTCACGAAATGTCAAAAAAGTGAAGGAATGTTTGCGTTTAAATTTTTTTGTTGAAAGATTGATAATTCTTCTCACCCAAAAATTTTACTTATAACTCAATATCGACTTTATTTCATTCAAATTTTGCTTTAATATATACCTACATTCAAGTAAGCAATAAAAATGCTCAAACGCATGATAATGCATTTTTAATATCGTTTACTTCTTTCAGTATTTTATATATAAGAATTTATGATTTTTCAATAATGTCTAAGCAAAATAAGTGTGTAAAAAAGTTGTAAGGCTTTTGTTTGTAAGACCTTAAATAAATAAATAAACTGAGGTAAACTGAAATAGATAAACTGAGAGAGATAAACGGAGAGAGATAAACTGAGTCACAAAACACATTCTAGGATTTATTTTTTAACGATTTTAATTGAACCAAAATGAAACTTCTGAAAAGTGTCTTTACTTGATTTATATTACTGTATGATTATATGATTTCAAATGTGTGTTGTATAAGACAATATTTCGTTTGAAAATTTAACAAATCTGCCAATAACCAACGGTATAAACTTGCTATATTAAAAATAAACTTGGTTTTTCAAAATTTGAAACATAACTTTACCAGATAAAATAACAATCTTTCGAAATCAATTAATGTGTTTGTACAAAAGGGTCAATATGTCAAGAATTTGATTTAAAAATGATAAATTTCCGGTATTCTCTGGTTATACTGTCTTATCGAGGTTAGCCTTTTCTTAAGAATTGTGTTTTAAATACATTCTTTAATATGAGATTTTCTAATAAAAATCCTATGCACAAGTATCTAGGTATTGTTTTAGCTCCCTAATGTTTAACCCCCGAATACAAAAATCAATTAAAAGTATAAAATCATACAAAATATATTTTTATATCTTGGTGAAGCGCCTCTGAATTTGAAATTTGCCAAAGCGAAACTCAAAACTCATCTCTTCCGAAATGCATACCTATCTATAAGTAAATAATAATATTAAAGGCCGTACTTCAGAACTTGTAGTTTGTACCTATATTCTATTTTACACAATAGTTTATATTTCACTAAAGAGGCTCTTTTGATATTCACCAAGTTTAAAAATATTATTTATATCATCAGGCCCAGCCGAACCAGAACAATTATTATTAAACAATTGATTGATTTTTGATAACGAACATTTTTAATCATTGTCTTGCATGACTTAGCTAAATCCTACCCTTTGGTAAGTTAACTGTGTTTGCACTATGTATAGCATGTTGTATAGCACCGACATACGCAGTAGTGACCCGTTAACAACGTAAGAGAGTTCATTAATGCGCTTTGTTTTCATAAGATTTAGTATCTAGTACCTACCCGAAGATTTTACGACATGTTCCATACTGTCAAATATTATCATGTTTTCGTAATATTATGTACTTGATGATATTCTTACAAATATACAAAAAATAAAATGCGTTCATAAAATAAGTACATTTAAATAAAATATTATTGCACAGGTTTTAGCATATCTTGGTTTAGAATCACTGTGCTGTGGCAAGAGGACCACCATTCACAATCGAAAGGTTATTAATTTAAATTCGATTTAGTAATCTGGTTCAAGTAGCCAAGTTGAGGCTCTAGACTCCCAACCCGAAGGTTGCGGGTTCGAACCTGGCATGCGTGTGTACTTTTATTATTAAGGGTGTGTGTAATTTAATTAATTTCAATAATTAGTAATTTCGCTTGAACACTTTATGTTTCTAAATTCTTAAAAAAATTTTTTTTTTTAAGATAATATCTGAAGATTTATAGAGCCGAAACGTTAATTACATAAAATTCCCACGATAGAAAAAAATCGCAAGTATGCTCCGAAAATTTATTAAAAAAAACACGTCGTGTTTTATTAAAAATTTTCCTAATTTAGCTTGAATTTTACCATTTTTAATGTTAGGGTGCTCTTTCCGACATTCGTATTGTCGTATCTCTCCTTCTTCTTCTTTTTGGGCGAGCACTACCGGCACTTAATTTATCTACAAGGTACTTCTAATAATATGTAAAAAAATATTTTTATATTGACCCAGCTTTCTGACGCCTCGTGTATTTTGATAAAAACGTGCAAAAGATACTTGTTATATTTCAAAAGACCGAATACCTAAAAATTATTTTACCTTGTTTAAGTTTACTAGATTTCTAAATAAAACTTGCTTTCTTAAAAAGCAACATGTGCACAACACCGAAACCCAAAATCTTACCGGATTAAACTCGCTACTTGTCCATCAATACAATTTCGAAAATGGCTTCAACATCTGGAATTTGGAACTAATTAAAATTTAAAAAAAAGATAAACGCATTTAAAATGAATCAATGAAACTTGAGAAGAAAGTCATGTACCTGTGAATGAAATTTCTTTTATGCGATATGATTTGGCGTTTTAAGTTTTTTATTTGTTTAGTCATTGGATAGTGAAATACTTGCTTCATGTTATTTAAACAGGCCGTTGTTATCGTAATTAACTATTTTTTCTCATTTATGTTTTACATCGTTGGACAAATTGGCTAGGTACCTACTTCAAAGACATCCCGAGATGGGCTTATAAATAAGAGAGATAATTTTGTAGTGGTCAAATGCAAACAAATCTCTTTTTTATTTGGTTTTGTTCAACATGATTTAATATTGTATGTTCACTTGCGGTAGAAGATATCCTTATCTTTATATTCTTAACATTCGGAAAGATACAAAAATTATTAAAAGAGTAGGTTTTAGTCATATATAAGCCATAGCATGTCAAGAGAAATGGCCTGCCAATAGTTTTATGCACGAAAGTCTGATTTCTAGGATAAATTTATTCGTTGCCTAAAGTTTGTTAACAGGCGTTTAACAAACCTTACACAAGCGCAATAAATATACTATGTGCAGACACAATAAACGATCTCTGTATATATTCAAACATGGTCGTTTGATTTTTTTATACAAATCTACAGTTTTATTCCAAAATTGATCAAATTTTGCACACATATAAAAAAAGAGGAAGGTCACTGCCTACATGAGATTTCAATAAACCACCTTTATAACCTTTTCTCACACCTTAAAGTAGAATGTTGATACTTCTTGATGAAATTTTTCCCACTTGAGGATCAAAATAAGAGAAAAAATAATTATAAGCAAGAACTTGAAAAATTATTTCAGGTAAATGTAGATTGTTAAATCCCTGTTGAGCGTAAATAATTAAACTCATAATTTACAACATCGGACCCAATACTGATCCTTACGGTACCCCGGTGAAATAATGAAGTTTTTCCTAATATTATAAAAATGTTTACATTATTTTTACAAAACGTAGTCGTCAAATTAATTGAACTTTTTATAACGAGGGTCATTGACTTACAGTTGAAAAATATTTATTAAAAAAAATATATATTTAAATAAGGTGACTGTAAATAACTAACCGACATCTCGTTTCTTCATCAAAGTGAAGTGATGCATCAAAATTTAAACCAGTTTGCACATTTTTTGTCGTATGTCGTATACTTGCATGAATCGACAATCTAATTGATACTTTCTCCATACAAATATTGAAACCGGATTAGATGAAATTTTAACTAATTTGATTGATTGATTAGTATGTATTTTATAGCTGCATTATCAGTTGTGCATTCTTCGGTGAAAATTTTAAAATACTACATTAAAACATTCTAATTTTTGTTGTCTGTGCTGTGCGTTATTCTTAGATGAAATTATTAACTTTGAATAAACTCAAATTAACCCAAGTCAACTATAAAGTGAACTGCTCTATTTGCCCGTCATATTACATAGGCCAAACGGTGAGATCATTCGAAACCTGTATAAAATAACATTTTACAAATTGGATGAATGATAAAGGTGAGTTGTCGAATGTAGCGTCACACATATTTACTCGTTAGTGGGATTTAATCGATACGTCTCTTCAAGACCCGTGTTCACTCCTTCCTCTCCTCAAAATACCCTCCACACAGCATCTTCATAGATGACATAGAGAAATTATTTTCATCATGGCCTCCTGTGTGCAGTTAATTTAAAAATAAAAAAAAATAAACTATTAAATACAATTTCTCGACGGATCCCGAAAAAGAGTAATTAAAACATCTTTCGGTTAAAACTTTCGTATTGAATTCTTCAAACCGTTACAATTTTGAAAATGGCACTTAAATTTAAAGCATTGTAAGAGAGTTACGCAGGACAGACAAAAAAAAGGAAATTAGCATTTTTGATATAAGGGTATAACAGCACATACCCGAAGGATTTTAACCTGCAATTCCTGAGCATATTTGGATTAAAAAATATAGATATCATTTTGCCATTCCACGATTTTTTTTAATTTAAAACAATAAAAATATTTATATATTACACGTCGCAACTGAGCAGTCGGGTATAGCCTAACGGTTCATTTGATAAGCACTTCATCTTTTTCTAGCAGCACAGTAACACACGAAACAGCACGCATATCACGTGATTCAATCCCGAAAGATGTTTTTTTGGTTTTAATAGAATAAATATCAACAAAACAATGTATCCAAATAGGCTCAGAAATCGCTTTTTTAAATCCTTTGGGTACGTGCTGTTACACCCTGTAAAACTATGTTGTGTATTTTAGAATGGTACACACTCTCCGAATCGTCGTAGACGTTTCGAATTTAAATGGTGGTCTTTCACCAGAGCGCTCTGCGTGCTCGCACAATGCGTTTATTTCAATGAAATCGAAATCATTTCTATCACTATAGGTAGGTAGGTACTTCAAAATCCGTTTAAAATAATAATTCTCTATTATTAACCAATTATTTACGCTTACTTTCTTCCATAGATTAATAGATAACTAATTTGAGAAGAGTGTGATAAAATTAAAGATCATAATTAAAATGTCTTTACGTTTAATTTATAGTTGTAATTGAATGTTAAATACTAGGTCCGGTTTCTCGAATGATTTACAAATTGTTTGTTGCCACCAATTTTCAAGTAAAAATCATGATTGAAATGAAAATAATAAAAAGTAGTTTTTAATTTCTTTCAAGTTAGGTTAGTTTCATATATTATCACGGGTTTGATGGATTACATTTTTGCAGATAATATGTGGTTACCTTGTGATTGAAAAAACTCTATTAATTAAAGTTCTACATGGATATTTTACGAATATGTTTTCTATATGGAAATGCAGAGTTCGATTACCTACTGATTTTTCTGTTTTTTTTCTGTTTCAAATTTTTGTTTGAGATTCTCTAATACATATTGTCTTCAATGATTAAATATTATAAATTGAAGTTTTACTAATGAAGTTATTCAAAAAATAAATTAATTAAATATTTATCCCAGATTTGTAGAAAAGTCAATAGATGTCTCACATTAAAATAAAATTGATAAATTTATTCACTAAGACTCTACCTATTTAGTTCGGGGAGAATCTTAGGATCATACATAAAGATTGCAGCCAATAAAATGATGCATTAAAAAATGAAAATAATGTCAATGGTTCTTAGTCGGAGTATGATACAGTTGAACATGACAGAAGGGGATATGATCGAATTAGCTCAGTGGTAGAGGCAAGGTAAGGTCCTGGGTGCATTTCCTTGATGCACCCGAAGCTTTTTCTGTTTGTTTCTGTTTTGTTTGAGAGTCGTTAATATTCTCTACAATGATTAAATGGAATTTTCAAATGGATGAAATGTAATTGCGATATAAGATGTCAGGCAGTGTGAGAGAGTGCAAGTAATAAATGGGTTAGAACTAAAAAGGACTACTTCGTACCTTCGTACCTATCAGTGGGTTTCTTTCAGGCATTTCTACGTACACGGATAAAAATGTTATTCGAAAAAACGATAATTTTAATGGTAAAAACGGTTAAAAATGGGACTGAAGTTCTTAAGAACAAATTAACAGAGTTTCAATGTTTATTGGCGGGAACATGTAAGAATAATTTGTTGGTATACGTAATTTCGTGCGTATACTAACAAATTATTCTTACATTTTCACGCCAATAAACATTGAAACACTGTTAATTTGTTCGTAAGAACTTCACTCCCGTTTTGTACCGTTTTTACTATTAAAATTATCGTTTTTCGAATAACATTTTTCATCGTGTAGTCTATTTTTTCTATTTTGTTGGTTCGTTCATTACCGATTGCAAAAATGCTAACGGGCGGTCAAGAGAGAAAACCTTTTTTTTTAACCGAATTGAAAATATTATAACATAATTATTGAAACACCTGCCATATCTTTTTGAAAATCATCAATGATAACCCTATTGCTCTTTAAAAACGTAGAAAAAATGTTGACGCCCTGTTTCTGTATAAGATTGTGAACTCTCTTATTGACGATTTTATATAATGCCCTTGCACCCTAGATGTGATTTTTTACAAAAACGGCACTATACAAGTCATCCAAATATTATTATTATTATTTAATATATAAATGTGTGCTACATAAATCAACTTAAATTTAAAATATTTACATACTACAAATAACCTATATTCCATCGTTAAACCCGGAAATCCGAAAACAACCAGACCCTTAATAAATAAATTGCCCAGTATCCGATACGACGATAATATACACTCATCTCCGCTCCATTTATTTTCCAGATCGATTGAACCAAATCAGCGGAATTCTTTAGACAAATCACCAATAGATTTCTATCTATGCAAATAATTTCTTCAAAGTACTCGTTCGTAAGGTACCAGATCGTTGGGGAGATAGGTATTCCTGGGCTTCAATTTTCTCTGATTACGTAAATTTACGTATCGGCCTTTGCAATGAACTTTGAATAATATTATAGTGGGGTATTATTTGCGCACTGCTTTCTGGGTCACAAGTTACATTAATTTCACGATTGGTAATGACGGACCTAACAAGAAAATTGCTGAGCCATTGACCGTGGCCATTGTTTACGGCTGTTGTAATGTTGCAGTTGTTATTATATTTCAAATAATATACACTGTGCAATATAAATATGTATAATCTCACGTATGCAATCTTTTTTTTACAGTAAATAGCTGCGTTTGTTGCACTGTTTTCAAGTTCGTCTCATAATCCAAAAGTATTTTGGTAATGATTCTGAAAGCTAACTACCTACCCAAAAACACGATTTTTTTAGCCTATAAGAGCTAAACTAATATTTCTGTGAACACTAAACATCGCGTTCAAAAATGTATTTTTCTCATTTTCTAACTTAATATACCGAAAATTCCTCAAGTGTGTCGCGGGACAATTTTTCAAACGAAATTACATCGTGTACAAACATAAAAATAATACGATAAACTGATTGCCATTTATGAACGCCTATAATGCTTATATGTAAGTACTTTTAATAACTAATAAATAGAAATTCGTGTTTTAAATAGGAAATTAATCCATTTAACGCACGACAGGCATAGACAAGCCATTGAAATCTTTAGAAAATCACAGATGTTTGACAACTGAAAAAGCCCGACGGATACCTACCAATATCCGACGGGTTTTGCCTTTTTGTCTTAATTATCTCGTAACGCTGACTTAAGGCAAAAGATGACACAAAAGATTAAAAAAATCACCCTTCTGGTAAAGTTATCGGGGACGTAAAGTGTAATGCATACCAGAAAATCAGCATTGCAAATATACGCCCATCCAACAAGTTATATGCCATTAAAACCGTTGAATTTTTTCTCCTAATGTCTAAAAATCTAGACGATCTAGTCCTAATATTCCAACTTCTTACTAATTTTATAAACGCGAGAGTTTGTATGGATTTATGTGTGTTTGTTACTCTTTCCCGCAAAATTTATTGAATGGACTTTCATAAAACTTTACAAAAATATAGCTCATACATCAGAATAAAATATAGGCTATAATTTATAAAGCTAGCTATTTATTTTCAATATATTGAAAATAATTATTATTGTAGAAAATGTTAAAATTTCAGATTGACATTTTGCGAAACAATGATTATTAAATCAAAATTCTATTTTAGAAAATATTTAAATTAATGAAGTTATTTTAAGTACTCGCCTAATACTTTGAATCGAATCAAGAATAATTATAGATATTTTAAATAAATGGGTAAGAATTTTGGTATAAACGTAGAACCTAGGAAAAGAAAATAGATTACTCGAATTACCAATCCTACGCAGACGAAGTCGCAGGCAGAAGCTAGTAGATAATAAAAATATAATGGCAGAATATGAGAATATAACGATTGCATTAAACTCCTCTTATTGAGTTGAAGCTGATACATTATAAATTATTTAAGACACGCGAATAAATTAGATGCAGGTAGTTACTTCTAGATAGAACTTTCACTGGGGTTATAATCTAGCAACATTGTAATATCACTTAAAAACTGGTTCAGCTATTAAGATGTACGATAATGTTACAGAAAGGTGTTTTTTTTATATAACTCGGATGACATGTCCAAAAGTTCTTGAATAGTAGAATCTTGTTTTAACGAGGAGAAGGCAGTTTTCAATTAAAATAAATGCACCAATAAATCGTAATTAGAGATTAAAAAATTTAAGGTTTGGTTTTGATTTTGTTTTGAATAACCAACATAAGTATTTGATTATTGATTGACTTGTTTTTTTCATGGACATTTAAGAGGAACGACTGGCATTTTTCATTAAAATTGGAAAACTTAAATTTGGATTTGAGGGTAAAATTTGAGACCCAAACTAAATAATATATTTTTTTATCTCATGGTACAGTAAATATCTAATACGGATGTGTTATAAAATTAAATAATTTAATTGTTATTAATTAAATAATTCATGATTTTAGTGGCAACATAGGATTTTTTTGGGAGTTGATGATAAATATTTACAAAAATAATTCTGCCTTATTTACTACATAATAATCAGGAAAAATAAAATAAATTAAAAAATATATTTTAAAATGCCTTTTGATGGCCGTAAATTTATATTAAAATGACGGATTTAATTATTCGTTAAATTTACTTCCAAAAAACGATTTTTGCGATGTTTTATTTTATTTTTCATTATATTAACACAGTAGGTAGGGATATTTTTTAAATAATAATTACAAAAAATGCCTCTAAAATCATGCAAAACTGAAATTTAAAACAAAAATAACTAAAGTAGCGTATATACAATATTCGCGTACATACCTATTAGGTATATGCTATACCTTTTGATTACGAAAAATAATTACTCGCTGGATATTTCGTTGGATATTTCGATCTCAAATCCAAATTTATGTTTTGTATAATAAAAAAGGCCACGCAGCCGTTCCTCTTAATGTGAAATAACTCACTTTAGTTAAGCTATTATACAGACAACTTTCCCACTTAAAAGCGCGGTAAGGTGGCGAACAACTTTTCATTCTGTGAAAATTGTGAGATGAATTGGATTTATTGCGCGTAATGTATGATCACGGTTGAATCAAATTTATTATGCGAAAATTGATAATAAGTGGACTATGTATAAAATCAAATAGGAAATAAATTGTTTCTCTTTAAGATGTTGGGGAAATTGTGAGTTAATGAGATTATATTTTAGTAAGGTTTATTTTCGGAACAGATTATCACCCTAAAGTCAAGACTGTTGATCCCTCGACAATTGATCTAAACAGTGAGACCCAAGGGTCGACAAAGTCTGGCTGTAGAGATCAAAAAGTCTCCCTAAATCAGTCTCTCACGATCTAAATCACCAAATTAAGCAAAAATTTGATGTAATCTATTGCAGGGGTTTTGGTTATCCAAAAAATGAATCCCGGAGCGGCGCACAGTGGGCTGAAAATCGCCTTTCATAGACATAGAGACTTGAATTTTAACGGGTCTTTTTTTGGCTAGAAATGGATTTTGCTGATTATTACTATGCTATAAGAAGCAATTGCGTGTACAAATGAAGGAGTTATCATTTTTTAAAGAAAAAATTGTATGGCACTGACATTAAAAATGAGGCTATCTCTGGAAATATAAGGTTGGCCATTATATCCTTACACACAGATATACTACTATTTATTTGTATTTTTTTGACATACTTCGTATTGTGGCGCAACTTGCGCTTTTTTTTAAATCCTCAAAGTTGAAAAAAGAACTTTTTATGTTGATGATTCTTTTTAATGCTTAAATGCTTTACATATGAGTATGCTTTGTCTAGTTTACAATATTTTATTGAAACTATAAACCAAAATTTTGCATTAAAATGAATCAGAAACATAAAAAAAGTTTTTTTTTCAACATTGAGAATTTAAAAAAAAAGCGCAAGTTGCGCCACAATACGAAGTATGTCAAAAAATACAAATAAATAATAGTATATCTGTGTGTAAGGATGTAATGGCCAACCTTATATTTCCAGAGATAGCCTCATTTTTAATGTCAGTGCCATACAATTTTTTCTTTAAAAAATGATAACTTCTTCATTTGTATACGCAATTGCTTCATACAAAATTTTATAGCATAGTAATGATCAGCAAAATCCATTTCTAGCCATAAGAAGACCCGTGAAAATTCAAGTCTCTATGTCTATGAAAGGCGATTTTCAGCCCACTGTGCGGCGGTACCCATTCCCGCCTCCCTAATTGGTTTTAATATTGCATACAAGTGACATTATTGCTCAATTCATACCAATAAATTCGACCTTATTTTTTTATACTTCTGGTATATGCATTATTTATAAACTCGATTTTAATATCTCTCTAAATATCGATTTATAATTTCAGCTAATTAAATCGTCATTAACATCAAAGTCTTCTATGAACCCACAAGTAGCAAATGCAACCAATAAAGTCTCTTTTCCTGAGCAACTTAAGATGTTACAATTACTATAACATGTAAATTGTATGCACGTCAATGCGAACGAGCTGAAGGCTAATGATAGTCATTACCTCAGTTTTCCGTTCCTTCTGTGATCAGTCCCTTCAATGTTTAGCTCCTCCTGTGTTCAGTGGCCGTAATGTCTATCAGCTGAAAACCATCAATTTCTGTCAACCCTTTTATCATCAGTCTCTTACAAGAATACTGTTTGTATTCACTGACTAGATTTGTTAAAGATTAGCAGCCTTACTAAAAAACTTTCCGAAAAAATTTAACAACTGTTAAACGACCGTGTACGAAAAAATATTACTAATTATAAACCTGCCAAAAAAGTGTTCATGGAAAGTTTATGTACATTGCTTACACAGCCGAAGAAGGTAGTTCATCTGTAGAACATGTTTGTTTTATTTGTAATTCAAAGAATTTCGAAATTTTTCCAAGGTATTTTAAATGTCCTATACATTGCTTATTTTTGAAAATGTCGTAAAACCAAATGCTATTTTAGAAACTAGATAAAATTACCTTTTATATTTGTATTTGAAATATACTTTAATTTTTACAAATTGCAGAATTTTAAACTTCAAACATGAAAAAATTGAAAAAAAGTTTCACCAAACATTGTCTATTAAAACGTCCAAAAATTTTTGATATTTCTAAATTTAATAAATAAAACACTGTCTTTTTATTAATGTAAAGAACGTGCATTAAAACTATCACTTCACTTTTTATCTCCTCCATACCGAAGTAACCGAAAAAATCTGACATTTTGAGTCATTTTTGTAGAATTAAGACGTTGATTTCTTGAATTTGTAATTATTTACACACACGCAACGCATTTATGTTTTTAAATGACAATACTTTTATGGAAGTTTTACTAAGCTCACGTGAAAAAATAAAATTTTAAAATAACGTATCCGAGATAACCAAATTTTTTTGTGTTCACAGAATTAAATTAACAACATGACATTATAAAAGGATTAAAACTGACAAAAATAACACAAACAATAGTAATTATTTTGAATTATGTGTGAATATGTGAATTGGTCATTAGGATAGAAATTATACATAAAAACAGTATTTGAATGGCACGTAAAAAAATCATATGTCAAAACAGTCACTCTGCCGCTGCAGATGAAAAAAAAATGGCGGACTGCACATGCGCAGATTCACTGATATCCAGGATGGTCAACAGAAAAATTCAATTTTGTTGTTAGTAACGTTCTGATGTAAAATATGTACAATTTTTAAAGTAACCATTTAAGGGGTTTTTTATTAGTAAGGCTGTAAGTATATATAAAATAATGGGAAGACCATAATATCGTAACTTCAGAGTTAGATATTGTGAAGAAAGAAAGTATTGAGAAGAAAGGAAGTAAATATCTGAAATACGGGGCCATTACATTTGTGTGCTGCAACATTAATGCTAGGGTTAGGTATTATCTCTCCTTTTCCTACCAACAACTTTTGGCATGAAAACTATGTCACAAAATTCACTACAGTGACAGACTTCAAACGAGTTTCTATTGATAATATAGCTTCAATTTAATTTAACTACTTTTTGGTTTAACAACGAGTTTTGTTATGTATTCGTTAAATTGTGTTTTAATTGATTAATTATTTAGTTGATTTAGCGCTCAGAATCGGTGCACAATGAAAGGTGACGCCTCTATCCTCCTGCTGGAGCTTAATTTGAGTAAATTTTGTGCCATCGATGTCCTCCAAATCCTAGTTTTCTGTAATAATCGAAAACTCTAGTTTCTCGTCATCAAGCATTCCTATTCAACTTTGGTAGAGATTAAAAAACCGTGTAATCGTACACATCGAAATTCAATCATTTAAATAAACGGTTGAAAATAATATAATGTCTTTTTATTCTTATGAAAGTATCGTCCTCTTTGGAATGTTCCACAAATATTTTATAATATTTTTTTAATTGATTATATTGTGACTAAAAGACACATTAATAAAATAAAATTTATTTGTGCATGCCGGGATTTGAGCCTGCACCCTCCGAATTGCTAGTCGAGAGCCTATCCTCTTCCTTCTCTTTCTCCCCACTGTCTTCAGCCTCACAATTTATACCAATTATTGGATATGCCATAGTCCCTTTGGCTCCGTGCAGTTGGGAGCAATTGGGAGTTTTGACATAGTACTAAACAAGCAAACACCCCTGTATTTAAATAAAACGTATTTCAACTGCAGTAATATCTTTATCGCTAATAATTTCATTAAAATTACGAAAAAAAAAGTAAAACAAAACACGTGTAAGTATTAAAATTACGAAATTAGTTAAAATATATAAATAATATAACTAAAAACTGAGGTTTTCCACTTTTTTGATAAATTGGCTCTACTGAAGCTCGTGTAGGCTAAAAGGCGCTGATAAAGCTTTTTTGAAAAAATCCTTTGTAAGACACGTTACGTTGTATTTTGGTTTGGGTGTCAATTACCGTTATTTGTTACATCGTTTGCGCTGACCGTGAGTTACATTTCTGCATAAATAAATAAATTTACAGAATAGTTTCATGAGCAGGTCAATATTTAAATTCGCCAATTACCGACCGATATATCGACACGGTGTTAAAGCCTAACAATCTACGATCATAATTTATAATAATATAGAATTTCGTTCAGTTCAGTTTAGTAAACAAAATATTCAATAAGTTTAAGGAACCTGTTTATGACTGGTATAGGTGTATCATCCTTAGTTGACTTCATCACAGTACTCACACATTTGCATTACTTAGTTACCTACAGCGTGTTTCGTTGACTTTAATAAAAATAAAAACAATTTTATAATTATCTTTAACATTTCAGAGTTCGAAGCCAAAGCGTGTTAAGTCGGTTATATAGAATATTTTTTGACATTTTTTTTATTTATTTATTAGTTTTGATTTTAGTAATTTGTTCATTTAGGTTTATAAATTGGTAATTATTTACATGTTGTATCCTATATTAAATTTTCTCCAGTTTCATGTAGCTCCTACAATACGTCTTAAACTTTCCAATTGGTGCCAACTTTATAGTTTCTGGTAGCGTGTTATAACACTTCATCCCTTTGTACAGTAGACTATTCTGTCCTTTTTTTGATTTCCTTGCATGTTTTTGTATTATGTCTGTGAATGTCCTTGTTATATATAATTTTATTTGAAAAATATTTTGGTAATAAGTTGTTAACCGATATATTGTTTCATTGACATGGCGAATATTGTTTCATTTCATTGTTATTAATATACTGCAGGTTATTAAAATGTGTTTACCTGAATGTAAAATCTTCGGGACTGAATTATATATATTGAAAAATATGTTCAATGTTCATGTACCTATTATCAGCATCAGCCATTGCGTCTTTCCTATATTTAGTTATTAATCGCCGGCGCTCATTCCCGGCGTGCGAAGATAAATTTTATTTGATTGATTTGTGGTTTCATAAATTACACATTTAAAATATTATAAGGAATATTTGCGGCACTTCCCAGAGTGGAAGATACTCTCAGTATCGCCCTGGTGTAAAACTACCATTCAGAATTGAAACGTAGCTTGAAATAGCTTTAGCCGTGTCTAGTGACTAGATATGAATGGCCAGGAACTTCCCAACCTTCCTCTTCCTCCTCTTCTTCCCCCCCCCCTTATCTTCAGCCTCACAATATCCCACTGGCTCCAGATAGGAGCAGTTGGAACTCTTGTGAGGTATTCACATTTTAAAAATTAGACCTGGTCAAATAAACAATTTATAGCAAATAATGAAAACTGAGATTAGTTCACTCGCGTCACAATGCACCGATCGAACTGGATCATATGTGAAAAAGTATCAAGTAAGCTTCTTGACAATATTATTTTAAGAGCATCGTATACACTTGATGTCTCACTTTCGCTAGTGACAATAAGTAGGCGTAAACAAGACAAAACAAGGGCTATTCCTCGCCGGTGGAAGAGTATACCGACACACAAATACCTTCAATGCTAATCTTTTTTTATTGATTGCAACTCTTTCTGCGTTACCTATAACATCAAGTTCCGTAGATAACGCTCAAGTATTTTGCAAAATGTTTTCTGGTGGTTTATCCAAAAATAAATAATCGACTGAAATAAAATGAGTGGGTTTTAAATGGAAAATGTAAATAAATGGAAAGAGAAGTTTTGCTTTCGGGAAACCTTTTTTTCATCTGATATGTGGTGTTGTATTTTTATTTTATGCAGACAATAACGCAATTTGAATTAGGTATCTCATTTTTTTTTTTAATTGAAGGATTAGGAATTAATATCAGGAAAGTATAAATTAATTTGGTATGAAACTAACCTTTTGTTTTGCGGCTTTCAGATTTTTGCATATGCACCGAAACTCCTCGCAGACGATTCCTAGAATTAAAAAATGATTGGTTAGCTATTTCAAGGAAGACGCTGTTTACGAAGTTTACATTCCAAAATTCCGCTGATTCCAAAGAAAAATAAAAATTTTCGGTTCAGTGACCACAAAGTAACAGACTATTTAACTAGGGAAAGAATATATACCAACTCTAACTGTATATCTTGGTTCAAACTACATTGTTATTGGCTTTGGATCGCATTGATTATGTATTATTTTTAAAATATTATAATGTTGATGTGCATTATTTACAAATTTCAAACCAAAAATCGACTTCTAAAATACCTTTAATAATAAGTTGGCTCGATGGATATTTTTTTTTTATTTGTGCAAAATAAAGCATTTTTTTGTAATATCTAATTACAGTTTATTATCATCTCTATATAATGCAGTATAAGGTTTAAATTAATTAATTTAGCAGTTATTATTTATTTATTTATTTATTGACGCCCTATTGGGCTTTTACACATAGATACAAATTTATTTTATAACAACAATATAACCTAAATAAAAAAGATTACAAAATATATAAAAAAAGCATACACACAATATAATAAATAAGAATATATCTAATGCTAAATCCACATGCATAACTTTAGAGAACTCGTAGGTACAATTCATATACCTACGAGCAACAAAAAAAAGAAGAAAAAACAGTCACATAAAAAGTTGTACAGTTTACAGTTGTAGAATATGAACAATTAAAAATAACAAAAGAAAATCGAAATAAAATAAAATGATTTCTCATTCATTATTAACATTTAAAAAGTGGTGAACTAATTTAGCTTTAAATGTGTCGAAGTTTAAATTAAATATGTCAGCGACATCTGTTAGTTCATTGCCCAACCTATGTATTCTTTCCATCACAGAATTTATAGCGAAGTTATTGTTGTAGAATAAAATATTCCGTCTGGTATATTTTGGAGGTATATGTATAGATAGCAAATTTATAGCGACAGGGCAGTCCAACCTTGAATGAACAATTTTATATAATAAAAGGAGATCAGATATTTTTCGCCTTTCAGATAATTTCGATAAGTTAAGTTTACTGCGTAAATTGACATAATTGATTTCAATAATAGGATTACCAATTTTGAAATTTATAAAACGTAAAAATTTATTTTGAATTTTTTCAATCTGTAAACAATGAGAGTTGAAATGAGGACACCAAATGCTTGAATTGTATTCAACCTGACTTCTAACCAGAGACGTGTAAAGTAATTTTATGGTTTTTATGTTATTAAAGTCTTTGGCAATTCTGAGAATAAATCCAAGCATTTGTAATCCCTTACTGGTGATGCTAACAATGTGATTCAAGAAGCGTAATTTGGAGTCAAAGATAACTCCAAGGTCATTAAATTCAAAGACTCTTTTTAAAGTGGCATTATTAATTGAGTAGTCGAATAATAAAGGGGTTTTAGATCTATGGAAACTGATTGTTTGGCATTTGTTAATATTAAGATGTAATTTGTTTACAATGCACCATTCACAAAGTTTATTTAAGTTCCTTTGTAGAGTTAAACAATCAGAAGAATTTTCGATCAATTTAAACATCTTTAGATCGTCGGCGAATAGAAGAAAGTGAATATTATCGAAAATTTGTGAAATATCATTAATAAATAATAGGAAAAGAATTGGTCCTAGGTGGGAACCTTGGGGGACCCCACTTAAGGCAAAAAAAGTGTAAGAAGTTGTGGAGGTAATTTTTACAGATAGTTTTCTATTTGACAAGTAACTTCTAAGCCATTCGAGAAAGTTGCCGCTTATACCCAAGTGTTCTAATTTATCCATTAAAATGCGATGAGAAACAGTATCAAAGGCTTTGCTAAAGTCAGTATAAATTGTATCAACTTACAACTTATACAAGTTAATATGACAAAGCATTTGTTTTTATCAAAGATACCACAATTCATTTTCTTAAAGTAAAAGCAGTTAGTATAATATAATGATACAAAATGGTTTTCCATGCGTTTAACATTAAATAATATTACAAATATTTCATTTTTAGATAAAACAATAAAATTAAAAAAAAATTTTGGTTGATTAAATTCCATTCATAAATAATATATTTAACACGTATTGTTATTATCTGTCCAGTAAACTTGAAAAGAGAGCAATGTAAAATAACTCCATTTATGAAACCTAAACAAATTAGTATCTTTTGTAGGTTTCAGCCCGTGAAAATAAATTATTATCTGGTTTTGTTTAAAATGAGAAGTATTGTGAGTATAGATTGAAGAATTTAATATAATAATATCAAACGAATTCATTTACAGTGTCGAAGTTTGGTGCTTATACCCTGGTGTATACAGTAGTTTTTTTATATACAATTTTATCCCGGATCCATTTGAATCAAAAAATAATTTATACTTTGGTTATTTGGCGGTACATCCTCCATTCACACCCCTTTGTATGTTATAGCGTATTTTCCCCAAACATATAAACTGCACATTGTACATAAGTATGCCTGGGAGGCAACTGTGGGGTATCAACAGTCATAGAATCGATTTAAACGTAAGGATTAAAAAAAGATTCGTAGAAAACCGGCTCTTAACAGGAACCAATACATTTCATGAATATAGATGATTGCACACCATGGCGCCCTAGAGGCCCATATTTGTCGAAATGTTGCCAGTGCAATAGAAAGCATCATTATTTATTTATTTATTTTCTCATGTTCTCCATAAAACAGATACACAAATATATCATGGAGAGAATACAAAAATTACAATGTACACAAGGGCAGTTTTACTACTTTGTGATATGTGCTAAAAGATAGTTACTGAACTGTCTGTAAGTGACATTGAAAATGTCGATTGTCAATGCAGAATCGTTAAGCAGTTGAGTCGCTCTGTTTATTGGCGCGTTCTGATAGGCAGAAGTCCTCACTTTCGGAGCATAAAAAGGTGCATGGGATCTCCAACGAGTATAAAAAAGTATCCAATGTTATGGATAATTATGAAATAATTTACGAATATTTTACATTCACAACCCTTCAGAGATTGCACCTGTGTTTTTTGCACAGTGGGAACGTATGGCAGATCCCACGCTGTACACATTTTTTTTGCAGTGAATACCTGACAAGAGTCTCAACTGCTCCCTTCTGGAGCCAGTGAGACTATGGTATCCCCAATTGGGGTATGTTAAGGCTGAAGGTAAGTGGGGAAGGGAAGGAGACGAGGAAGAGAAAGGTGGGGAAGTACCTGGCTATTCAGATCTAGTCACTAAACACGGCTAAAGCCATTTCAAGCAACGTTTTAATTCTAAATGGTGGTCTTACACCAGGGCGATACTAAGAGTATCTTCCACTCTGAAACGTGCCGCAAATATACAATATATTATTTTTAATAATTAATTACGAAATAACACAAATCAATTAAATAAAATTTATTTGCGCACGCCGGGTTCGAACCCGCGACCTTCGGAATGGAAGTCCAACGCCCTACCGGTGGACTACGCCGGCTGTTAAAACCGTCACACTGTAGTACAAGCCGGAAAATGGAGAATCTACATAACAAATAAAATCAAAAAAAAAATATTATTATCGTACTCGATTTATCCGAAAAGGAAAGCTCAAAACAAAAATTTGTACTGTGAAATCGAATTCAAATGTGACGTTCACCTGTTTTCCGCTTGTACTAAACATTTCCGAGCACCGTGTACAGGTAGGATTATAAATATACAGGTAATTATGAATTAATTTATATAAATATCATAACAGATTTACATTTACTTTTACTAGATAACATTGACGTAACTTTTCCACACATGTAAGAGTATGAAATAGTCTTGGAAATATTGTGCAACTAAAAAGTCGATATGCTTATTAATGTCAATAATACTACTTTTGTTCATTTTAACTTTAATTTACTCATTTTGTATTACTCAATAAAATTGTTATTGCCACCGTGAGAGGCGTCAGCCAGGAATGACGTCAACAAATGTTTAAATGACTATTTTTTATTAGAATAACTCTTGTTATAAGTAATAACTAAAATAAAATTCTCGAAATATTTTGTTATTCCAACCAAAATTGAATATTTATTTAGACTTTTAGAAAAGGTCCAAAGGTGTCCCATATAGACAAAATCGCACATCCAAGATCTCATCCATATATCATCATTCACACAGAGTTTATCCGAGATTCTACCTAGGTCACGAACCGATTATTTGGAACTTTTTAATCGTTCAAAAAGTTGCCACCCAAAAATACGGGAAAATTTTGTCGAAAATAATATTCAATTTTCATAAGAAAAACTCTATTTTTATAACTTTTGAAGGTTATTCCCATCAATGTAAAATATCATTGAAGAAGAAGATAACACTAATAATCTAAATATAAATATGAAAATGAACAAGACCACGGAGAAAAATGTTATTCTAAAATTCGATCATTTTATTCGTAAAAACGGTTAAAAACGGGACTGAAGTTCTTACGAACAAATTAACAGGATTTCAATGTTTATTCTTACATTTTCCCGCCAATAAACATTGAAACACTGTTAATTTGTTCGTAAGAACTTTAGTCCCGTTTTTAACCGTTTTTACGAATAAAACGATCGTATTTTAAAATAACATTTTTCTGTGTCTGGTTCTTGTTCATATTTTCGTTTAGATTGATATGATATTATCTTTTTCTTCATTGAATGTGTGTTTTTATGTATTTGTTCTATATTTTTAAGGCCATAATAATTGTCACGTTTTCGATAGTTTTATATTATTTTATCGATCAAAAGGCATAAAAAAGGCTTTTTTAAACATTGAAATGGAATCTTTTCGATCAACAAAAAAATTGTCCCAATAATTATTTAACTTCCTTGGTTTTACTTTAACATAATTATTGGCTCGTAAATAATCTTAAACGGTTTATAAATTATATACATTAATAATACCATGCAAAATAAAAACCTGCCCTAAATTCCCGAGTTTTATGTATTTCTTAACTTGATTTTGAAAGTTCGATATTTAAAAAAAAAAACCGATTTAACTAATCAACCAGAGTGAATCACGTCAGTATGTGAACTTCAATACATTTGCAACAAAGTTTATATGAAATATTTAAAGAAAGTTGTGATATAAAAATGAACTTCAGCAAACCAGGTGCATAAAATTAAAGATAAATTTTTATCGTCGCATATTTCGCCTTTCAAAAAAGATACGTTCATTCAACTTATTTACAAGTGAACCAGTTGGACCTAATGAAGTAGTAGAGGCATTTTTTCTTCATCGTTTTCAAATTACAAAAAAAAAAAAAAATTTAGTACTGCTTGAAATCAGATTCAATGAACTAAAACTGGTTTTGAATTTAAGTGTCGTTTTTAAAATTGGAATCAGTTGTATGAAGAATAAGCGATAAAATAGCTAAAATATAATAATTATCAGAAAATTATTTTATTTGGCATTTTCAAAATTGGAACTGATTTTACAAGAGTTTGCACGGAGAAAAATTTTATTCTAAAATACGATCATTTTATTCGTAAAAACGCTTAAAAACGGGACTGAAGTTCTCACGAACAAATTGGGTTTCAATGTTTATTGACGGAAAAATGTAAGAATAATTTATTAGTATACGTACGAAATTACGTATGCCAACAATTTATTCTTACATGTTACCGCCAATAAACATTGAAATCCTGTTAATTTGGTCGTAAGAACTTCAGTCCCGTTTTTACGAATAAAATGATCGTATTTTAGAATAACATTTTTCTCCGTGTGCGTTAGTCATCAAAAATAATCATTTCTATCGTCATTGCGTGAAATACTAGTTGTTACTGCGTGAAATTGCTTTGAATTTAAGTACCATTTTCTAAATTAGATATGTTTGTATGTAGCTCTAAAAATATTTGTGAAAAATCAAGGGACGTATTTTGACTTGCCAATATGAAAAAATATATATCTACAGAAACAAAAAATATCACACATATTTCAAATATAGAAATCGAAAATCTCTTTTTTAATAAAGTAGGTAATAAAATTTTGAAGCTTGTATATTATTAAAATATATTTTCAGGTTTTAGATTGTTAGTTAACTGCGGATTTAAGCGTTAGAAATTTTGTAACAATTTCAGAACATCTTATTTTTGCAAATGCAAAATAGATCAGACTGAATTCTGTATAAATGAGATCCCTGAGGCGCATGTGTGGTAAAACATTTATGGTCCTTTGAGTCATCTGGATATCCGCAAAGAATGTAATGCTGATGTAAGCGTGATGAGAAAGATTGCACATGAAGACCTGGCAAATGAAACAGATTCGGGCAATGTCAAGAGTCAGAATAATAGGAGAGTACGTGAATAAGGCAAAGATTGTGTGCCAAGACCATGTTGTTTGGCGGTCCGTCCTCTCTGCCTACCCCTGCGGTAAATTGCGTGATCGTTTGTTGGTTAGTTAGTTCAAATTAACAAAGGGACGACCGGCATAGTCCAGGGGCAAGGCTTTGGACTCCCATTCCGAAGGTCGCGGGTTCGAACCCGGCTTGCGAAAATGCGTTTTAATTGATTAATTTGTGTTATTTCACAATTAATTAATTAAAATAATATATACTGTATTTGCGGCACGTTCCAGAGTGGAAGACGTTCTCAGTATCGCCCTGAAGTAAGACCACCATTCAGAATTGAAACGTTGCTTTAAACGGCTTTAGCCGTGTTTAGTGACTAGATCTGGCAGCCAGGTACTTCCCCACCTTCCTCTTTTCCTCTACTCCTTCCGTTCCCTACATACCTTCAGCCTCACAACATACCCCAATTGGGGATTATAGTCTCACTGGCTCCAGACGGGAGCAGTTTAGACTCTTGTTAAGTTTTTATTCTCTATAAAAAAAGAGAGACGAAGCTTGTTGGCGAACAAAAAATAGTGTTAGGTTAGATAGGTTAGGTTAGGTTAGGTTAAGTTAGGTTAGGTTAGGTTAGGTTTAGGTTAGGCACTTACTTGATGAAAGCAAAAGCACATAGAAAGAAAAAAAATAGAAGTGGAAGGTCGGTAGAAAGTATATTTCTCTTTGTTTCTTAATAAAATACCAGAACGCCTACAAAAATCAAGGCACACCATTTCAATAAGTAGATGAATTGATTATTTTTTTCATTAATTAAATGGCCTAGCTTCTGTCACGAATAAAAAAAGTTTAACGCTCAAAGCGCGAACACTTTTCAATATCCGAAATGCGTTTAAAGGTTAATGATCACGATCCAATGGAAGGTGTGAACTTGTTGAACCGTTTAAATCACGAGAAACACAACTCGGAAATAAATTGAAGGCGTTTTAACCTGTCGTCGGCTTCAAAGAAGATTTCATGGAGAATAATTTATTGTATACCCATCAATTAAGTGATGGCGCTTAGCGCTTAACCTGTCAAAGTTAGTCTTCAGTCAGTGTTCATATCGGTGGCATTAGCGAACTTTATCCAAAACAAAAAGTGAAATCAGTAAAACGAAAAAGCGATATTTTTAATGGAAAAATTTTAACTTTTTTGTAAAACATTCTTTTTACACGAAAAAAACTATCTTTTTTATGAAAAAAGGAACTTGTTTCTAAAGTTTATTTTTAATTTTTTTTTTCGAAAAAACGCTATAATGATTAACAACCACTCTTACGACCTCTCTCGACCAACTCAATGGACATCTTCAATTTGTCACTAAACAAATACAAAATGTTATTACTGAAGCAGTTTAGTTATGTATGTACAATAAAATATACTGAATAATTTTTACAATCCATATTAGGGATGTTACGAACATTCGCTTTCGCATTCGCATATGCGAATAATTCGCATCATTTTAAACATTCGCATCGACATTTGCATTCGCAACAATCGATGCGAATGTTTAGCGAATGCGAATGTGTGCAGATCATGTCGTGTCTCGCCCACTGTCCACGTGCCCTTTATACGAGCCCCTTAGAAATTGCCTCATGCGAGAAAAGGCTGCGAAATTGCTTTTTCTGAAATATAATATGCCTCTTTTGAACTTCGATTATTAAATTGCTTAATTACGATTATATCTTATTGTATAAGAATTGATTTATTTTTTTATAAAAACGATGATTAATGTTGACTAAAGTTTTTTTTATGTGATTCCTTAACATTCGCATTCGCATTCGCACATTAGCATTCTGAACATTCGCATTCGCATTCGCATTTGCGAATGTGAAAAATATCACATTCGTTACATCCCTAATCCATATATAAAAGCCCCTAAAAAAAGGCCTTAATAAATAAATAAAATAATTAATACGAAGTCAGTGGTCGAGTTGGCATCGCATTTGGACCCCACCCAGGTGTGGTGTGTTCAATTCCTCGGCTGGCTAAGTCCGCCATCACGGCACAAGCAACATTTTCTGCGTACTGTGTTGGTAGGCTGTTATCAGATGTATATGCTGATATATTTTGAGGTGATTTCTCACAAAAACGGCGCTATACAAATTATCCAATTATTATACGCGTAAGACTATTAAGCTATTTCTCTTTATTTATTTTTGTAAAAAATAATTTTAATGTCACCAAAAAGGGTTCCCTTTCTTAGGTCCCATATAATAGTAACAATACCTTTTCCTCAAGGGTTCCACTTAACTCCACTTAAGTTCATCTTTCACGCTGAATCAAGCGTCATTATTTGTTCAGATGTCCCACATCAGAAGTAAAGAGCCGACGCGGTACGAGACGACGCGCGATGGTGGCGCCTAATTGTGGGAAGTTTTTACGCTTGTTGCGTGCGGGAATAAAAATACTGGAAGCGTGCTGTCAAACAGATTGTTGACTGGTATTGTATATTGTGTGTTGTAGGCTGTATTGATCGTGTATCGTGTGGACAAAAACATTACAATTTTAATAATGGCTGGCATGAAATCAATATTTACGTATTAAAATTAGTTGTATTTTGTTATTTTTTCTAATGGTTCTAGAAATGCAAAAACACGATGTCTAAGGGCCAGTTGTTTGTAATATTGACATCATATCGGCCATTCAACGCCATTTGGTTTTTGTTTTTGACATTGTTAAACGAATCAAATTGTAAAAGCTTACAAGCATAAAAACATGAATTTTATTTCTGCTGATCACAATTTGTTCAAAAGCTGAATCGATATTTAAGGTCAAAAAAAACTTTCAACTGACAAAAAAAAACAAAATGGCGCTGGATGGCTATTTGATGAAAATGTTACATTTAAATTACTGTAAAACTACACAATCTTAGTATCGTCCGAGTGAGAAGACTACCATTCCGAATCGAAACGTTGCGTTGCTTGGTATGGATTTAGATGTGTTTAGTGGCCAGGTCTGAATATTCCAGGATCTTTACTCTATCTCTTACCTCCTCATTTTCCTCTTTACTGCTTTCATCAAATTCATGTAAATGCGGGCATATTCATTTAGTTGCCACACTGAAACGCATGCGCGTTGGACCGCGCTTCTGAAAGACAAACGAACCGCCATTGTGTATCGAGTGACGCTTGTATGTGCTTTGTAGTTCTTACATATGAATCTTTGTGTTTTTAAACCGGTCTGATAATATCATTTTTGTAAATTTGAATGCTAAATAAAAGTTATAACGTGTCGAATAATAAATCTCTTTATTTTAATGCATCCCAATACAGTTTCTGCAACTTTTAACAATAAGTAGAACATGTTTACTACCTCCCCACGATACTCACAACATTCTTGATAGAAATTTCAAGGTTTACCTGTCTTCTCGTACAGAAATCTTGTAAGGTGACATTACAAAAAATAACCAGAAACTTTTAAATACATTTACTTGATCGATTTTTTAATCCTCGCACAGTACTAAACTTAATGTTGTTGGTAGTATTAAGGCTTGTTGTGGGAATGGGGGAAGATATACGTGGAACACGTCGCAACTCACAACTTGCAAGTCGCCCCGGGCTATGAGGAAAGAAGATAGATTATTTCAAATAAGGCTTGAATCGGTCATGTACGTTACCTGTACTGTAAAGTGTATGTACATGGTCCGTGGACATCTTGTTTCTTCGTACTTACAGCCATAACGATCTGAAGATGATGAGAATATAATATTCGTGTTTGAACGTGTATAGAATACCCATCTACCGATGAGTTATAATACTCAAATCGAGTAGAAATTTGCAAAATGCATTTTCATCTATTGCTACCGTTTGTATTTGTCTTCAGCTGACTTATCAATGTATTTCAAGATACATACAACAATTGCCGATCATTAAATTGAAACCGGCTATTAGATACTTTGGATTTGTTCCTGAAGTCCTGGGAAGACCCAAAACGTATAGAGCACGCATAATTAAGGAGACAATTGAAATTCACAAAAATCCATTTAATATTAATAGGGATAACGAGGCTAAGCTCAATAGCTTGGAATCCGGTAATTTACGGCTACACCAAAACTAAACGAAAAAAAACAGTTAAAACTATACTATAATACCAGCTCTCAGAGGGTAGGAGATGGCAACACGGTATAGAATGTGCATATTATTATACAAGCACACACGGAGAAAAACGTTATTCTAAAATACGATCATTTTATTCGTAAAACGGTTAAAAACGGGACTGAAGTTCTTACGAATAAATTAACAGGTTTCAATGTTTATTATCGGGAAAATGTAAGAATACATTATTCTTAATAATCGTTTGAACAAATTTCTTATGTATACATTGTTGGTACAACGTATTTTTTCGTTGTATCATCATGTTGTATTATCAGGGCAACTAGATAAAACATTTCTAAACGAATGTTTTATAAATATGGCCTGATAAGTCAAAATCGATTTTTCTCCATGCACACTTCACCACAATTTTTAATTACACTCTGCTCAGATGATGAACACAATAATGCTGTCCGAAAAGTTGGCTAAAAAAATAAATCACTATAACACAATTTTTTTTTAATACCTGCATGCAGCAGTCATGGCATGATGCCAGTTATTGGTTTCCCCATTTGGGGTATGTTGTGAGTTTTGTGGGGAGATGGAGAGGAAAAAGATGTGAAAGAGGAAGGTTGGAATGTACCTGGCTCTTTAGATCAAGTCACAAAACAGGGCTAACGCCATTTCAAAGAACGATTCACTGGGAGAGTCTACCACTCTAAATAAATGTACGGCATGTACGCAAAAAAACTGCAGCCATAGTTGTCATAACGACTTTTCAAGATATCACAAATCAGATCAGATGATCTAGCACAGCAAAGCATGACAGTAGGAATGAAGCTATTAAATGAAACTTCTGAAACATTATATTCCGATCTGTATTTTATTACTCTTTAAATAGCCTTAAAACTTTTTTAAATGCCTACCTTGAAAGCTTGTAAATGGAGGATTAATCTGGTTGTTAAATATTTTTTAATTAAAAAAATAATAATCGTTGTATTTCGACACAAATGCTGATCTCAAAAATTTCAATAAATTTTCAATACAAAGTGTTTTTTTGAACCAGTTTTTTAAGAAAGTCGAAAAAACCGCTGCGGCATTTGCGTCAATTTATCCGATAATAATTATCATCCATTTTTTCACATCTCCGGAGTAGGTAAACATGTTAACATTTGCAAAAGTGGAATGCGGTATGTAATTAATAATTTCCGTTAAAACATTCAGGTTTTACGAAATATTTCACCACGAAGATTATAGCGACTTTTCAAAACACTTGCGAAATAACCATGCAGGTTGATCAGTTGCGTTTAATGATTGCTATTAATAATATATTGTCCACCTACACGTTACTGGCGTTGGACGATTATATGAATACCTGTGCATCTTTCTAAATGCCGCAATTTAGATTTCAAAGGATCACTGAAAATGCTTTGGCGATGTTATGAAAGAAGATACCTGTCTTCCAATGTCTATTTTCCTTTCCTACCTTCCTTTTCACAATCCTAACGCAATAAAAAAGTATTAGAAATACTAACTATTAATTTTTGTTTAACTATTTTATACAATTTGGGAGGCCATCCCAAGTGGTTTGACTGAGCAGGGGTGACCTGGTTAATGGGCTAAGGTTTGTTTAGGTCTTGGCGGCGAATGCGTTTGCCCACCTACTGATTGGGAAAAGCTTGAGGGAGACCTTTTGACATCACCAGCCGGACTCTCTCCACCCATCGCCTTCCACCGCAATAGGAAGAATGGTTTCAAACGTCCGTCATTCCTGGACACACTGACCCCCCTGATTCCTATCCATCCCTCATATATTTTTCCTACCTAAAACTTCCTCTCTTTCCTTTCTCTAAAAAGATCCTCAACACAGCATCCCCAAAGATTACATAGGCTCCGAGGGAAATTGGTTCCTCAGGGCCTCCTGCGAAAAAAATGACTTATTAGCTAAAAAAATATTCTTGATTTATTTTTTTTTACATTAGGTCCACACAGGAGGCCCTGATGAAAATAATTTCCCCCAGGGCCTATGTCATCTTTGAGGATGCTGTTTAGAGGGTATTTTTAAAGAAATGAAGTCCTGGGAAGGAAAAAGGTATGAGGGTTGGGTTGGAATCTGTGATTCAGTGTGTGTAGATCATCCGCCGCCAAGACCTAGATAAACCTTACCCCATGCACCCGGGCACCCCTGCTAAGTCACCAAACGTTGCGAACCACTTGGGGTAACCTATGGCAGAGGTGTTGGTTATCCAATAAATGGTTCCCCGGGAGGCGGTTCCCATTCCCGCCTCCCTAGAATACTTGACTTTTACACTTTGCTTGCTCGTCGATAACGGTTTTATTGCAAACACAATTTACTAACCTAAGTATACACAGATGAAGCATTTATTTTATTACATAAATAAAACTTCTTAAATCGCATTACAACCATCCCCTGTTACTTTAGTCCCTGGCCTTCGCTACAACTATTTTAATGATATTCAAATTAAATATTAATAAATTATAACATACTTTATATTTAGGACAGTTATATTTTATATAAATAAGATAATATTTTATTTATCTAAAAAAAAAATTAACAAAAATAAAATCAAAATTAAAGAAAATGTGAAATTTTATTAAAAGAGCTTAAAATATTTTTGAGAAAATCATTTATATAAACCGTACAGACGATATATTTTTATTTTCAATAATACCTTTATAAACGTTTAATACGTTTCACTTGTAATCATATTTAACTTGCCTTTTACAAATGACGTGATAGTGTTATTTATAGTCCCTCGCGCCTGAAGCTCTGGAGGGTATGATTTGCATACTCCAAAGTGAAAAATGATTGCTGCTAAGTATTAAAGGTGATATTGGTGTTTAATATGTATGGTCCTCATCAAGAAAGGGGGAAATTTTGACCGGTCAGTGGTTGAGTGGGCATAGCTTTTGGGTTCCACCCAGGCGTTCCGTGTTCGATTCCTCGGCTGGCTAAGTCCTCCATCACAACACAATCAACATCTTCCGCTTAGTGTGGTGGTAGTAGGACATTATCAAATGTTGTTAAGTTATTCGTAACCTGGGAATGTTTGTCTTTCTTTAAAAAAAAAATACTAACTGAGAATACGAAGCCATGAATTAATAAAACTGTAATATTTTCGCCAAAATCCCGGGTAAAAGGAGACCTTTTGACCTCCTCAGCCCACTCTCTCGACCCATCGCCTTGCACTGCAGTTGGAGGGATGGATTCATTCGCCTGTCACTCCTGGTTACACTGACCCACAGATTCCTACCCAACCCTTACACTTTTTTTCTTACCAAACTTTTCGACGGCAGGCGTAGTCCAGCGTTAGGGCGTTGGACTGCCATTCCGAAGGTCGCGGAGGGAGGGAGGGGGTTCGAATAATTAAAAATTCAAATAATTTTTATTTAATTGATTTGTGTTATTTCACAAATAATAATAATAATATATAGTATATTTGCGGCACGTTCCAGAGTGGAAGATACTCTTAGTATCGCCCTGGTGTAAGACAACCATTCAAAATTGAAACGTTGCTATATCTAAATAGCCAGGAACTTCCCCACCTTTCTCTTCTTCGTCTCCTTCCCTTTCCCACTTACCTTCAGCCTCATAATATATCCCAATTGGGGATGCCATAGTCTCACTGGCTGACGGGAGCAGTTGGGACTCTTGTGAGGTATTCACTATAAAAAAATATATAAAAAACCTTCTCCCCTTCCTTTCCTTAAAAATAACCTCGACACAGCATCCCCAAAGATGACATAAACCATGAGGGTTTTTTTTCCTCATAGGCTCCTGTGTGGAGATAATGGCAAATAAAGTTCATTAATATATATTAACATATAAATTAACTGTAGGTACTCTTCCTGAATTGATTAATAACATGCATAAAAACATCTTTGTATTACAACCGAAGCCAGCATTTATGTATTTATGCCTCTTTTCTGCACTTGATGTGAACCGCCGCGAAATTTTCACATCACTGCTTATTTTTTTATTGCATCTTGCTCGGATTTATATTCAAACAATATTACAGTAATGTGATTACTGGTCTTTAAACAAATCAATCTTTAAACCGTTTTAAAAACCATAAAATCAGCGTTCCACTATATTCGTATTAGCTATTGCAGAATAAATTGATGTTATTAAGGTTGCCAATACTAAAAAAAACATACAAATCACTGGTGATTTGAACAGATAAACTTTATGCTAACATTTTCAAATACTTTAAAACGTCGTTATAGTCATAATAACAATAATAGATTTATTTCTTTATATAATACTCAAAAACTCGATTCAAATAAAACGATAAACCGATTCATCTTCGTATCATTTTATTAAGTCATAAAATCGTATGTTCTTCTATAGCAGTTTTATTATCATTGAGGAATAAATTGGTTAACGTTTTAAAAACATTAACATTAAATTGCTTGTGACTTGACTAGATAAAAGATATAGTTTTGCAAGAACGTTAAAGCATCGTTAATAATGCAGTAGTTAGAGATCTATAACATTATAACAAATCCGTTCAATAAAAAAGTATTAATGGGAATCTTGAACTAGATTCAAAACAGGTTGCACAAAATGTAACGTGTTCTATTGTGATTCAAATCTATATAACTAGTTGTCAGTTCATCCTAAAATATTATCACATTAAATTTATTTCGTATGTCAAAGGTAATGAACACGTTGTAATGAATTGGATTCCTAAAAAATAAATATCGCTTGGGTTCGTATTTTTCAGAGTGGTCGAAATATTGTATTTTTGCAATAAAATCCCAATAAATGGAATATTTATGAATATATTCAAAAACTGTTTTAGAAAGTTGATAAAATTTTATTACTCAAAATAAACACGCACTTTTTAAAATATAAAAATTTTGGATGCAAACCTAAAAAAGTTTTAAAAATGGCTCACTTTACGTTTTTTCTAACTAAAATTACTGAAATAAAAACATACCTACAAATATTTTTTTATAGAAATAAATAAATAAAAAATAAATAAACGTTATTATTATATCTTTTTTTTTTCATTTCATGTAAAAATAAATAATTAAAAATTTTCAAAAATTAATAATTTTTTTTCAAATTGCGGTAAGAAACTTTGGATTCATAATGGTCTACATTTTAATTATTTTGCGGGTAACATTTAGATTTTAATATAAAGCGTGATCTTTCTAATACTGTTTAGATCTTATTTCTAACCATGATAGTAAGGGAGGCACAACGATTTCTATGAGTCCCATATGAATTGTTAAAAAAAAAAAGAACAAATAGACCTGACGGGAATGCAAAAAATATACTGTTATGGAACGCCCTATAGCTGGTGGAATCATACCTAGCAACAGTCGCCGCGTCCGGTTGGAACTTGCCACAGCGGTCCCGTCCCCCACCGTTTCCTGCATCCCCTACTTCCCCTCTTCTACTCCCCACGGCATTCCGGCCGCCGGGCAGTCGAAAGCCGTTCCCTGCCTCGGACGCACGTACACACGGTCGAGAACCACGCTTTGTTTCGGACTCTCGCAAATAAGCCACAATGTTACTACTATTCCGCATTGGAATGTAGAATCGGTTTTGCCAAATATCGGCGTTATAAAGGTTCGCGGACCCCAGGAAGAGTGCCGAGCGTGCCGGAAGCGGAGACCTTCACCCCCACACATGTAAGCTGATCACCAGATTTCCCATTCTTTCAATGTGTCCGTAAAAATACGATAGGGTCCCGCGTAAAACCATGACTCAGAGAGTTTCGATGCAGAGACCACGAGGTATAAACACTTTAGCTAGGTTTGTGTAACATGCATTCTTGTATAGCCCTGTACTGAAATAACCTGTATACTGTGTTCTGAATTGTCAATACATGAATCTATTTAAACATATCTTGTTGTCAATCTGCTCCGGCAGGAGAATCTCATAGAGTGTTGATTCCCCAGGTGACCGAGGAGGAAGGAGTTCTGGAAGCATTCAATTGCAACCCACGCCTGAGATAGAGGGTGCCCTTTGCTCCCGTTTGAGCTGGCTTTGGGGCTTGTTTTGGGCTAGCTGGACCTGGCACAGTTGTCGGCTATTGGAGCTGACAATTGGCGACCAGAGAAACCCCGTAACAATTGGCACCATAACGTGGGGCTCCGAATTTTTTTTTCTATCCCGGTCGCTATGCGGAATGAAAGCTTGTCGAAATCCTCCCCGCATAGGAATTGTTTTGTAAACATTAATTATGCTTTTGTTACTCTGCACCCAGTGAACAGTGAATTCTGTAAAAAAACCACAGAAATCTATGTGTAAATCGGATCCATACATCGCAGTTGGAATAACGGCCATCTTGAACGCCCAAAAAAGCATCAACCGTTTTGACCGCGAAATTGACTGCGCATGCGTAACCCCTTTGTTTACCGAGCTACGGTCAACTTCGCGCCAAAACCCAACGGAAAAAACCCGTCGAACAAAACAATTACTTGTTGCTATGCGTTTCTTATAACGAAAACGCTTCTTATAACCAAATCGAATTTGGCAATGAAAATGATTTTTATAAACTTGATTCTGGAACTACAATCATTTTGTGAATCCTTTGATTAGAAATCTCACACCTACGTTTTTTCTGCACAATACACCAATAGGCCCACTTGTCTGTCAAACTGGTACAGTTTATATCCCACCAAATGGACAAAATAATGATTTTCTTTCCCATTCTATGTTGTAGGTACCGTAATTTTTTTTTTCCTTACATAAGTGAAAAGTGAATTGTGTTTTTTTTTCCTTACATAAGTGAAAAGTGAAATAATAATAAAACCCATGATTGGTCCCATGAATAAATAAAATAATTTTAATATGGTTAACGTATCAAATTCCATATTCAGTTATTTTCTTCCGGAAGTTTATCCCCTATTTGCCAGAAAAGTGCCTTTTATGAATCTTAGTGCCTTTTGTGAATTTTAGTGCCTTTCTCAGTTCAAAGTGATTTGTGGAAAATAAAAAACCCATTTTCTAAGGGTCAGTCCTGGCCAAATTTTCAAAAAATAAATAAATACTTGTGAATTTCACAATTTTCCCAAAAGTGGTCAGTGAAACGAAAAAACCTTTACTACTAAGGTCTTTCCACGCAAAATTTTTTTTTCACTTCCTCTTTCCTTGGACAAAGATTTTGGTGTCATGTATACTAAATTGTAGTGTGAAAGACACTTTTCTATAACTATTTTGGAAGTGCCAATTAGTGATTACCAAGTGAAAAGTGCCTCACAAAAATTAATTTTGCGTTTTCTAAAGGAAACCCCTGGCCAAATTTTTTTTCACCACCCGGGAAACTCACAATGGATAATAACCAAGCTATTGCGTCATCCAACCTGGGCATAATTCCCAACGTGCACAGCTTATCCAAGGCACTCCTACAAACTGCTTTAAAGGATAGAGGACTCTCGCCATCAAGCAAATCCAAATCTACATTAAAAGCATATGCACTTTTATTCAACAAAAAGTACATTAGGAGAATAAACCTCGCTCCCTCAAGCGAAAATAATTCGCGTTCAGCTACGCAAATGTTGGATAATCTTGCCCCTAACAAAGAACCTATGCCGCAAGTATTGATAAAACAGGACGTCACACCCACCTTGACACAAGATAAAACTTACGATTTATCATCCTGGAAAGTCAAATATAATGGCGTCTCCGATGTGCTGGATTTCATAGACCGTATTGAAGAAACGGCTACAATTAAAAATATCCCATTCGAGATTCTACGGAAAAACTTTATAGAACTCATCTCCCCAGAATTAATACCCTGGCACCGCATTCAAAAAACTAAATGCAAGGACTGGAATAAACTCAGATCTGCCCTAATCTCCAGCTTCGGAAAGACGGAGGCCCAGCACCGGATCAAATTATCTTTACTATCTATCAAACAGCTGGTAAATGAACCCGTGGCATCATTCATAGAAAGGGCTGAATCCATTAACATCAAACTTTCACATCCTGTTTCGGAAGCTGAACTATTACCAGTCATAACTGATGGCCTTTTAAGCAAATACGAGAACATCATTACCTCACAAAAAATTGCATCCCTGGCCCAGTTAAACGAAGTCTGTCTCCTTCTGGAATCGTACCAGGACAGAAAAAACATAAAGAATATGCCTAATAATATAGTGGTGCCAAGCCGCTCGTCTGGTTTGAAGCCAGAATTTGACAACAAAAAAGTGTGCTCTTTTTGCAAAAAAGTGGGCCATCTGGCCACTACTTGTTTCAAGCAGGCGAGGCTGTTGGAATCCAAGGAACCCCGAACTTTCAAGAGGCATCACTCTAGGGACCGCTCTCCTCCGCGCGACGAACTGCGCAACATTTTCAAAAAATCAAGGCACAACACTGAAAGGTTACAAAACCCAAGCGATGTTAGACCTCAGGTGGACTTCTCCAAGCCCCCACCAAATTTCTACATGAAGAGGCCAAAAAACTAAATAATAACCTCTCAGGCACCCATTCTGAACCAAGGTCTAAAGAATGGACTGATTGGTTATCACACATTAAATATTTTAACCAGACCTTAAATGTTTCTTCGGTTTGTTGCAAACAAGCTAAAGATGGGAGACCCTATGCTTTTTTCTCTGTTAACAATGTACCCTTTTCCGGTTTACTTGATAGTGGTGCATCTGTCAGCTGCCTTGGCAACAATGCTCACCTGCCGTTTGTTAACAGTGATTTTAGAATTTCGCCCCAATCGACACACCTGACGACTGCGGATAATGTTTCCCAGCCAGTCATCGGTGCCCTTGCCCTACCAATTAATTGTAACAATAAAATAGTTACAATCAATTTTCTAATAGTGCCCTCTATATCCCAGAATTTCATCCTTGGCGTTGACTTCTGGAAGGCTTTTAACGTTGCTCCCCAAGTATTTAATACCTCTGGCGAAACCTCCACTGCTGCTCAAATTAGTGAAATCCGCACAATAATACCTCACGAAAATTTAAGCACGGACCAAGCTCTCCAACTAAAGGAAATGGTCAACAAATTCGAATCAATATCTTTCGAAAAATGTGGATTAGGTTTGACAAATTTGGTTGAACACCATATTAAAACCAATGGCCCACCCATAAAGCAACGTTATTACAACTTAGCCCCCCAAAAACTTAAACTTTTAGAAAATGAACTTGATGAAATGTTAAAAATGGGTGTGGTGGTTCCCAGCAGAAGTGCATGGACCAACCCAACCCTTTTGGTTTCTAAAAAAGACGGCTCTGCACGTTTCTGTCTCGACAGTAGACGTTTAAACTCTTGCACGGAAGCCGATGCGTACCCCTTACCTTACGTCCACGCAACCTTAGACAAGCTGCGTAATGCCAAGTTCATCTCCTCTGTTGATCTAAGCAAAGCTTTCTGGCAAATACCCTTGGACGCAGAATCGTGCGAAAAAACTGCTTTCGTTGTACCCGGTAGGGGAATGTTCCATTTTAAAAGATTACCCTTTGGTCTAAAGAACAGCCCCGCCGAGTTGCAAAGACTGATGGACAAACTTTTCGGTCCTGAAGTCGATAACAGCCTGTTTTGTAACCTTGACGACCTTATCATCGTCAGCGATACCTTTGAAAAACACCTATTAATGCTGGAGAAGGTTTTTCAACAACTCAAGTTCGCTGGTTTAACCATCAACTTGAAGAAGTCAGAATTCTGTAAGTCTCGTCTACGTTATTTGGGATTCATTGTCGACGAAAAAGGTCTAAGAACAGACCCGGCTAAGGTGGAAGCCATGGCAAACTTTCCCCGACCCAAAAACGCGAAGGAAGTCAAAGGTTTCCTTGGACTTGCAGGTTATTACAGGAGATTCATCAAAGACTTTTCCACTATTGCAGCCCCCTTAAATAAAATTACCGGCATCCGTAAAGGTGTCAGCAATTTCCGTTGGTCTGTTGAAGCGGAAGAAGCGTTTACAACTTTAAAAAATGCTCTTCAAAAAGCTCCCGTTCTGAATTGCCCGGATTTTGCACTCTCTTTTACCCTCCACACGGATGCCTCCAATGTAGGAATCGGTGGAGTCCTTACTCAAGAGTTCCCTGACGGCGAACACCCTGTAGCGTATTTTTCCCGTACATTAAATAAACACGAGAAAAACTACGGCATTACCGAAAAAGAGTTTTTGGCTGTATTGGATTCTGTTCACCATTTCCGCGGTTACATAGACGGTAGCAAATTTACTGTAGTCACAGACCATAGTAGTTTGAAATGGTTGATCTCTTTAAGCAATCCCTCCGGTAGACTCGCTCGTTGGGCCTCCCGTTTGTCTCAGTACAATTTTGATGTCGTTCACCGTAAAGGCGCGGACAATATTGTCCCTGACGCTCTTTCAAGAATTGAACTGGCCTCATTAAATGTTGACACAATTGCCCCCCCCCCCATCTACAAAAGATGAATGGTACTTGAAAATCTTTGAGGGTTGTAAAAATAATCAACAAAAGTTTCCTAATTTTATCATAAAAGAAGGACAGCTATACCGTAATTGCAAGGTACCACTATCCATCCTCGAAGATTACTCGTGGAAGCTTGTCGTTCCCCTCGAAGGTAGAGAACAAATAATTATTGACAATCATAGTGCTCCCGACTCCATACACCCAGGAAATTTCAAGACGTATAAAAAGATTTCCTTGAAGTATTACTGGCCTGGTCTCTTTAAGCAAGTTCGCAATTACATCTCTAAATGTGAAATTTGCAAAGCTTATAAACATAGCACGGCAGCACCTGCCGGCCTAATGGGTAAACCCAAACGTGCCGACAGACCCTTACAGTCATTGTCAATGGACCTCGTCGGACCTTTTCCTCGAAGTTATGCCGGACACATGCACATACTTAGTGTAGTGGATGTTTTCACTAAATTCTGTTGGATCTTCCCTTTAAAAAGAGCCAACGCGTCCGCCATCATCAAACTTCTAAAAAAACACATCTTTATACCTTACGGAACACCCAGGACCGTAATTGTTGATAACGAAAAACAGTTTATTGCCCAGGAATTCAAAGAATTTCTTGCCAAATACGGAATCAAGGACATTTATTATAATACCTTGTACACTCCCCAAAATAACACTGTCGAACGTTATAACCAGACAATCAACACAGCTATTCTAGTTGATAAATATCAACGTACTTGGTGTAAAAACCTAGATAAAATTCAGGCTGCTATGAACAACACTGTCAATCTGGCCACTGGTTACACACCTTTCTTCTTAAAACACGGCATGGAACAAGTTGTCCATGGCTCTCTACATAGGGACACTAACTTTCCGACGTCAATTGCCACCACAAGCAACCCCACCGCGGACTATGCCCACCGTCTGGAAGAACTGTCGGCCATTTACAGTGAAGTCACTGATGCTCTGCTCCTGGCTCATCAAAAGAGTGCGGACAGATATAACCTACGTAGGAAACATGTCACCTTCAATACAGGAGACATAGTTTGGAGAAAGAACAACACACTTTCCCAAGGAGCCATGTATTTCTCTGCCAAGCTGGCACCACGTTTCGTGAAGGCCAAAGTTCTAAGAAAAATATCAGATCTAGTGTACTCCCTGTCTGACTCGTCTGGTAAACACATTGGTAATTACCATATTAAGGATATTGTAAAGTCTGGAAGTGAGGAGTCAAGTAAAACTGCCCCCACCATCTCAGCAAACTTAAAATGATCCAGTGTGTATCACCACAACCTTTTGTAAGCACATCAAGTCTTGCAATGGCTGGCGTGTAAAGTGTCAATTACATGTCCACCCTTTCGTTGATAAAACGAATATTGTTTAAAAAATCACTTTTGTAAATTTATGTACACTCCACGGTGTAGTTTGCTCCCGTTCATGTTCTTGAATTGGCAACCACCGTAATTTTGTTTCACACGTCCTTTTATTTTTTTCTCTTTTCTCACCTGTTCTAAAAATTGATCACTTTAGAGCAGAGACACCCTTCGAGTCACAATGTTTGGGAAGTCTTGAACCCAATCATTGCCTCTCAACCCCTCACACTACGCAACGTTCATGCCATGGCACGCTTTGCTATGTCATGCAATATTGTAATTTTCACCATTTTTGTTTGTTGTTTTTCATCATATCGGAAGGAATCTCTTCAATTTTTTTCCTTTTCCATGAAAATTATGTTCTGCAAGTACTGGAGCGTCGTTCTAAAAATCGGATTTGGTAAACTCCAAAGTGTTAAATCACGAACCAGGACTAGTTAACCATTTTAACACGCTCCATATTTTTACCTATCATGGTAAAGATAAGTGGTTACTCACATAATCACATTCCTTGTGCATAGTAGTTTTCAATTTTTCTTAAAAAATTGATGGCGTCCTACCCGAGCTCTTTGCTAACAAATTGGATTTTGACACGTCCATTTTGAAATCATATGTATATAAATAAAGGAAAAACCTTTAAATTGGTCTTTCCACCCTTATGCAAATCCTCATGGGCTCATTTCAACTAAAGTACGTAAAACCAAATACTCGGTCTTTTGTTGTTATAAGAAGTCCTCGATTTGTCTTTTCTCTACTATTATAACATGTATGTCTTGTATTACATGCTTCAACCCCTTCGGAAAAGGTTAATAACGGCAACCTTGATTTCCGTACATAAATAACTGCAGTTTAACGTAAATCATCAATGTTTTGTTTGATCATCGTTTTACAAACATTGGCATTCATCTCCAGTTCCGCCATAACCTGGTAGGTTTGTAACTGCACAAAGGGTATGTAAAACCATATTTGGTCCCTTTCCTTGGTCTTCCTCATTGTAGGTTGCCACAACGAAGAGTGTGTAAAACTATAAGTCCGTTTTCGTTGTTGTCACATGGTGTAAACAGGAATGTACCCCGTCATCACCCCGCCCTTATAACATATGAAGTAACATAAATTGCTTACCTCCTTGTTATTCTATCGTACGCTCTTGGGCTACGGAGTTAGTTAATCTAACAAATCTTTATAAATTGTGTCGAAACGACCATTGTTAACGTTTATTGTGTTGTATTTAAACGTAACCCTGTTACATTATAGGAGAGATCCTTAGAACATCCACCATTATAGGAGGGATCCTTAAAATACCTGCCGCGATACGAGAAGTTCGTCATAATCACTTTTGCTCATAGCTAAATGTTATTGAGTTGGTCGTGTGACATATTTGTCATGAGTACCGTTTTGTATAATCTGTGTTGGTCGTGTGACATATTTGTCATGAGTACCGTTTTGTATAATCTGTTTGGTCGTGTGTCATTCATTTGTCATGAGTACCACCCTGTTTTGGTCGTGTGTCATTTATTTGTCATGAGTACCGCTTTTATGTATAATTGTGTACAACCCTTGCACACGAGACGTGGAGACGTTAAAATACTTACCGCGATTCGTGCGAACGAAATAATATCAAACCCTTTGTGTGCGATCTACGAGATGTAGTCCACAACCCTTTGTTGTTATTCAACGCCAATGCCCGTGGACTTTTTTTACTTCTTTGCAAAAGGAAAGAAGCCCAGGAATATCTACTATCCCAAAAGGACTAGTTAGTAGCTTCACTGCTAACTATGGGGCATAGTGCTGTGGGAGTTAATCGATTGAGCACAAAACCACCTAACTCGTTGTCTGGGGAACGAATAAGAAAACCCCCAGGTTTGTGAAATTGGAGCGAGGGTCTGTCTTTTCTCATAATCATGTAGAAGTTTTTAAAATGACTCCTAATCTTTTGCCCAATACACGCGAAAGATTAGCCTCTTTGATATAAGGTGTATTCAAATTTCTCCTCATTTTTTTTTTTAAATGTAATTAAGTCAGGAAATCTGCTGGTTGATTATGTTTCATCCTCACATAGAGTTTGAATTGGAAATTAGTCCAGTCTCTAGCAAATTTCGTAACTCGTCTCCTTTCTCCACTCCTCCCTCCCATCCCCCATGTTCTCAGACTTATGTTATGAAGTGAAAAATCTGTCGTTGACCATATTTCGCCCTCACTTGGAGTTCGAATAGGTAATTGTCCGGTTATCTACAGGTTTTCCCCCTCAATCTCTGCATACGTCTCACCATTTTTTTGTTTTTCTCTCTTCTCAATTCTACGAAACACATTCATGAATGTTGGATATGTACGATATGCACTTGGCGTACCGTCTGTCTCCTTTTGACAACCCTTATTCATGAATTGGTTTCCCTTTGCCGTGACTAGTTCACGATTCCTTGTCTTGTTCTTTGAAATCCTACGAAAATGTTACCATCTCATGTTAACATAGGCCATAGAGGGCCGGTTGTTTTTTAACCAAGACATATTGTCACTCGGCAAACGCCAAGCCATCCTGGTAAAGGATAATGTTCATGTAATCACAATTTGGTTAGGAATCTCTCTCTTCGTTACTCTCTGGGTCGGTTGGTTAAAACCTCGTTTATTTCTTTATTTGGACACATTTTGTTTCTCTCCAAACCTTTTCTTCATTGGTCCCTAGGCAGGTAAACTTCAAGAATTTTGCTCTAATAATAATTTCACCCGGATTTAAAAAGAAGCCCAGGCGGATGTCATCACCAACAGCCAAGCTGAGCTTCACTTCCTGACAGCACGCGCTGTGGTTACAAGGTCCCTCCTGCTGCCATTTTCTACGCATTTGTTTCTGAAAGCACAAACCATACCGCCCATATGTATGTTGTTTTGTCATGCCACAGCAAGCTGAGTTGTCCCACTATATATTATGACACTCTGAACTACCTTTTGGGCACGCTAGCTCCTAGGTTTGTTCTTACTCTTGCTATCAATGCCAACTTTGTCGTCTCTTGCCTGTCATGCAGTGACGCAAATATCGTCTTGTGTAAACCATTATTACCTTGACCCTCCAGTATTCGCTGAATGCGTACCAATACAAGTTATCTTGAACTACATTATGCTTCAATAACTATTATATACGATCCGTGTGTACCATAATAACACTTAGGATTCGTACTGGCATGCCTGCAGATACTGGACTCTTCTCTTCAATGACCTCTGTAACCATAGTCGCGACACAGCAACCACAGTCTCCATTTCGTGAACTTCAACGTCTTCGACAAAATCAAGTGTTTTCTAAGGCCTAAGTGTACTCCTGAGTGTCATCTCAAATGGGTCTGATTGCAGTGATAATGTAATCCTTAGAATCTGTGAAATCACGTCCTTTTCTTCGAAATTCTCCGAAACCAAACAAATCCACGCTTCGCAAACTTAGCTCCCAGACCAATGAAACCTTAGAGTCACATTTTTTTCTCTGCTCTTGTACAAATGTATTGTTGTTCTTCAATTGCATAACCATGTATTGTTGTTTTTCAATTGCATATCCTTGTATGTTATTCTACACCATGTACTTTTCCCAAAGTTGTCTTTTCCAAACATTGTATGTACCCCTACCCTTTCCCCACAAACATTGTGACCTAAACTGTATGTTCTAGCTAGGCAACTCTCAAGCAACGAACCTCTCAAATCCCCGATGGAAGCATAAGAGGATTTTTTTTCCCTACAGCTCCATTGCCACGTCGCTTTTTTTCCAAGCGCGGGGGGAAGTGTTATGGAACGCCCTATAGCTGGTGGAATCATACCTAGCAACAGTCGCCGCGTCCGGTTGGAACTTGCCACAGCGGTCCCGTCCCCCACCGTTTCCTGCATCCCCTACTTCCCCTCTTCTACTCCCCACGGCATTCCGGCCGCCGGGCAGTCGAAAGCCGTTCCCTGCCTCGGACGCACGTACACACGGTCGAGAACCACGCTTTGTTTCGGACTCTCGCAAATAAGCCGCAATGTTACTACTAGTCCGCATTGGAATGTAGAATCGGTTTTGCCAAATATCGGCGTTATAAAGGTTCGCGGACCCCAGGAAGAGTGCCGAGCGTGCCGGAAGCGGAGACCTTCACCCCCACACATGTAAGCTGATCACCAGATTTCCCATTCTTTCAATGTGTCCGTAAAAATACGATAGGGTCCCGTGTAAAACCATGACTCAGAGAGTTTCGATGCAGAGACCACGAGGTATAAACACTTTAGCTAGGTTTGTGTAACATGCATTCTTGTATAGCCCTGTACTGAAATAACCTGTATACTGTGTTCTGAATTGTCAATACATGAATCTATTTAAACATATCTTGTTGTCAATCTGCTCCGGCAGGAGAATCTCGTAGAGTGTTGATTCCCCAGGTGACCGAGGAGGAAGGAGTTCTGGAAGCATTCAATTGCAACCCACGCCTGAGATAGAGGGTGCCCTTTGCTCCCGTTTGAGCTGGCTTTGGGGCTTGTTTTGGGCTAGCTGGACCTGGCACAGTTGTCGGCTATTGGAGCTGACAATTGGCGACCAGAGAAACCCCGTAACAATACATTTAGTTTAAACCTGTGATATTTTTGTCAAAACTTCATATTTGTAATTAAAATTAATTTTTTTAACTCTCTTACCACTCTTTACGTACGAATTAGACAACATAATAGTGATTCCTTGTCTTTTAAAAACCTTCAGGTACAACTAAATAAAATTCTGCCTTTTCAGGCAGCCAATTCATGCAAAATTCATGCTAGTTTTCTAAGGGTTAAGTCAGCGTTATGAGACAATTAAAACAAAAAAGGCAAAATTTGTCGGATATCAGAAGGCGTCCGTCGTGAGTTATCGGCCTTTTTTCAGTGGTTTTCTATGGCTTTCAATGGTTTGTCTATGCCTGTCTTGGGTTGATGTCAGCTTATGTGCATTAATTACCTACTTAAAAACAGGAATTACTTTTTATTAGTTATTATAACTACTTGCATATAAGCCTAATTAATAGGCGTTGATAAATGACTATCCGTTGTCCGTGTCGTATTATTTTGATGTTTGGAGGCGGTGACATTGGATTCGCAAATTTTCCTGCGACTAACACGCGGCAAACTCACCGTCATCTTTGGCGTTAAGGTAACACTTTTAAGAGTTAATATCTTAACACAAGCGCAGTATTTAGCTCGTTAACGCGATACGGAAGATCGCATATAAGAAAACTTTCCAAAAGTGTCGTATGCGGCCTCTTTAACACGCGTTACGCTGTCGCAAAAGACTGGATCACGCTTCAGGGACTTAAAAATATATTGTGTTAGGTTAGCTGAAATAAATTGAAAGACATTTTAATTTAACCATTTGAAAACTTCCAATGAAACCAAATAAAATCATTTTTAATGTGTGTATTGTACCAATGATGTCAGTATTTTATATTCAGACGATAATCCAATAATTGAATTGTCTGCCAACAAACAGCAGCTCAATTACAAAGATTATTATATTTTTAGCTACCACAATACCTTACAACGTATTTAAATATGTACTTGACCGCTAAAGAATTGTACAAGAAATTCAATGAACTGTAAAACTGCGGTTGGGCCGCTGTGTAGTTGAACAATGCAGTTGTATATTGAGTCATTGAATGAAACGAAAAGCTTCAAGTTGAATTTCTTTATCAAAGCTGTGAGCATTGTGGAGACTTTTTTTTAATATACTTATTTGTTCAGTGAGACCAACGAAGAGATTAATCAATATAAATGCCTTGAATGCGTGTCAGCGTGTCCAAAGTAAGGAAATTTTTTCATTTGGCCAAACATTTTCAAATTTCTTTTTTTAATTTTATTTATCTGTTTTAATTTCGATTTTCGTTTCGTGAATGAACGAATGTAAATCTTGGAAGTTGAAATTGACCCACTTCCGATTAAGCTGAAACTCTGCAGATAGAATCTTCGACGACAGTGCATTCCATAATCAATACATTTCGCTCTCACTCACAAACACAAGCACACATATTTATCTGAAATCGGAGGAAATGATGGCACAACTAGATCATTCGGTTCGATGCGTAGGACCGTGGCGGAAAGTAGTAACTGTTTCACTACATCATAAAAAAAGATGTGTTATAGTAAAAAAACTTTACTTTTACTGGTTGATTATTTATTTATTTTTTATTATACGAAATTATATTATACCTACCAAGTTCTTACATAATATTTTCTCTCTTCCAACAGAACAACTCAGTTATAAAAACTCATGTAGGTATCATCCAAATAGGTACATAAGCAAGAGGGTCTTGGATAAGGTGCGTGGGCAAATTTCTCCTAACGAATGTCACAAAATATTAAAACTGTTTCGTGACTATTTGAATATATGACTTCTTTTCCCTAAAAATGCCCTCCACACAGTATCCCCAAAGATGACATATGCTCTGAAAGAATTTTTAGTCCCAGCTAGAGATCATAAACCTATGATGTCATCGTTCTAGTATCTTCTGTCTTTTTCGTCTTCAAACATTACGCGTGAGAAGGAAGAGGATGATTGTCGATGAAATCCATACAAGCTCTTGCTGGGAATATTTTATTGTAACTTCATGTGTTCTAAATTTGTGATCTTCTATGTAATATATTGGTATAAAACTGTTTGGAACGTTTGGAACCTGTAAGACTACGGCATCCCCAATTGGGGAATGTTGTGATTTGTGATGCTGAAGGTAGTGTGGAAGGAAAGGATATGGGGTAGGGAAAGGTGGGGAAGTACCTGGATATTCAGATCTGATCACCAAACACGGCTAAAGCCATTTCAAGCAACGTTTCGGTTCTGAATGGTGGTCCTACACCAGGGTGATACCGCGTACTTCAATATATTATTATTGGAAATCGAAGAAGCTCGGCTGATGTCCTCTTTCTACATCAAATATCCAGGTCCATCGCAGATTGCCCGGAACTCTTACAACGAATCCAACTACGAGTTCCCAACAAACGAACCAGATCAGACAAAATTTTTAGCCTCCCTCGATGCAACACCAATTCTAAGCAAAACTCCTTCATTTATCGTGCATCACACACTTTCAATACATACTATACACAATTTGATACTTTTAACTCTGCACCAAACTCCTTAAAGTCACACAGGCAATCTCTCGATACTTTATTATAACTACTTACATAACTTACGTACACCCTACTAATTATACAGAATAGATCCATCCCTTTCCTTTCCCCCCCACCATCCCATCCCCATAGGCTAATGTAACTATTTTTCTTTGTTTACACTAAAAAATTAAGATACTTCAGTGGAAACCTATTATTGGTTAAATGATTTACCCATGTTTTATTATACTTTATAAAATGTTATAACTGTTGGTTTTCCAAATAAAATAAAATACTGAGAGTATATTCCACTCTGGAACGTGCGGCGAATACAGTAATTAGTTAAAAAAAATAAAAGTTACTTGTGCATTCCAGAATTTGAACCCGCATTCTCCGGATTCGTGGCTACAGATCGTAAAAATCAACACGGAGACCGTCAAAAGTTCTCCGCATTTAGTGAAACATTATTTTATCAGACGCACATGCGCCTTAGGGTTCTCATTTCTACAACATCTATAAAATAATTTACGAACAGAAAAAATGTTTCGAAAATTGACAAAGTAGGTATGCATAAGTGTGCGGATTCTTTTGGTGGTCTTTGGAGATCTGGAGTCGAAGAGAATTGAAAGTGAAAGAGTCCATTAAGCATGATTCAAGATTAATTAAATTAAAATAACACGTAGAAAATGAAGTTAAATTTATCAAATAGGACGACACAACACTCAACAATAAAAACAATGTGATCCAATGCGGCGTACCAGGGTTTGTCCGATTGTCGGTAACTTCCCATCGTTCCCTATGACAACTGCAGATCGCTAACGAATAGGTAACAGTTCACAATGACTAAGTGTCCTTAATATATTCGATATCAACTGTCGTTTGTACGATAGCGATCTGCAGTTGTCCTTCGGAATGATGAGAAGTTACCGACAATATGTCAGAAACTTCATATCGATCGACCATGCTAGCACACCAGAGACCCTAGCACGCTTGCTCTATAACGATCGATAGGATAACTATAGGTAACTTCTCATCGTTCCCTACGACAACTGCAGATCGCAAACGAATAGGTAACAGTTTACAATGACTAAGTGTCCTTAATTTATTCGATATCAACTGTCGTTTGTACGTCTGAGATCTGCAGTTGTCCTAGGGAACGATGAGAAGTTACCGACAATCGGTCGGTAACCGACACGGTGTGCTAGCACGGTCGCTCGATATGAAGTTACCGACCGGTACAAACGACAGTTGATATCGAATAAATTAAGGACACTTAGTCATTGTGAACTGTCACCTATTCGTTTGCGATCTGCAGTTGTCGTAGGGAACGATGAGAAGTTACCGATAGTTATCCTATCGATCGTTATAGAGCAAGCGTGCTAGGGCCTCAGGCACACATCCCTTTTTCATACAGAAGGTAATAACACTAATGCACCAAATAACTCGCCAATTACTCGCGCAATCACAACATATATCCACTACGAAAAAATACGATACACCTTTTTTAATGATTCCTTGCAATCATAGAATATAATTCTTTTAACTTTTTGGCGTGTTATACTTTAATAAAATTCAGACGAACTGGATCATGATTTTTTTCGTTTTTTTTTTGTGTTTATGTCTAGACTTCAAAGCACCGCAATATTATTTAAAAGAATGCACTCAAGAAATGCGCTACAGTAGAACGTATGTAACCGTTATTAGTTGGGTTATTTATGATATTACCTATTTATTTAATATCAACAGCTGAACCTCAAACAAAGTTCATTTGAGCCGTTGAGTTTGATCATGTAACAGTAGAATGACTTGAAATATGCAAAATATTTTCTATCAATTTAGATTAAGGATTCGACTCTGGTAGTTTCGGGTTCAATTTACAACAAAGAAAAAAAAAAGAAAAATGTATTTATCCTGAAGTCTTCAATGAGAAATCAGTTTGTTTGTCTACAGCAGTGATTCCCAAACTGGTCCAGGTGGACTCCCAGGGGTCCACGACAGACTCGATGGGGGTCTTCGTTGACATGATAACAAAATGGGGGTTCACAAGATGGGGGTCCACAAAAATTTATCTAGTTTCGATAGTAAAGAAAAAAATTATGTCTTGGCTATACCTATCAATGTAGGCCAGTGGTTCCCAAAGTGATTTTTATTAATATGGAAGTTATTATAAATATCGATGCACAAATTATTTGCGATTTTTACGTCCTAATTAAAATATAGAATTCATAACCTGAAATTCACTCCTCACCCTCCCAGAATGGATGGTGTACTACACCCCCCCCCCCCCCCTCCTGAATGGATGGTTTTATTGGTAAGTCAGGAGTTTTGGCAGGATCACGCATTCCCTTCCCCAGGGTCCATGAGCAAATTTTGACTATGAAAAGAGGTCCATGGGCCAAAAGAGTTTGGGAACCACTGGTCTACAGCAAATCAGCAAAATCTTTCAATCAATGAGATCTGGTGTTATGAAATACGTCCGAATCCTAAAGGTTACATAAGGCGAATGAAACCTAGGGAGGACTTCAACGAGCAATAGATATATTATAATACAAGCTTCTGCCCGCGACTTCGTCTGCTTCGGATTAGTACTTCGAGTAATCTACTTTCTTTTCCTATGTCCCATCTACGTTTACACCAAAATTCTTAACCTATTTATTTAAAATATGTATAATTCTTGATTCGATTCAAAGTATTAGGCGAGTACTTCAAATAAATTCACAATTATTTACCAAAATAGAATTTTGATTTAACAATTATTGTTTTGCAAAATGTCATTCTCAAATTTTGACGTTTTCTAATAAACAATAATTATTATTTTCAATATATTGAGACTAAATAGCTAGCTTTATAAATTATAGCCTATGTGTTATTCTGATGTATGAGCTATATAATTGTAAAGTTTCATTAAAATCCATTAATTTAAAATTTCGATTTAAAGAGTAACAAACATACATACATCCACACAAACTTTCGCGTTTATAATATTAGTAAGATGTCTAATTTTTGTTTAAATATCATAGTCATTATTGTATATTATACTGTGGTTCTTGCATCAAAGATGGTCATATTTTATTATCCAACGAATAAGATGAAGAATTGGTCTTTTGGCTCAGGGCGAAAACTGAGTGTGTAGAAAAGTGCTTCATTTACCACCGTGAAGCAATTAATGATGACGGTGATATTTTAGCAAACCTCCCATAGGTTATTGCTTCTCAGAGGCGTCCATTCCACATAGTCACATTAGCACTGCTTAACTTAAATTACATAGAAATATAAGTAATATAAATATTTTATTTTTGCAAGAAATCAATCAACAAAAGACTCTACGACCGCCCCATTGTAACGTGTCAAAAGCAGGAACAAAGTATGCAAATTTAATTGAATGATAAATGTTAACCGTATTCTATAAAAAAACCACGATATGTTTGCAACTTGGTAGGCGTAACATTTATAGGATAACCAACACCTCTGCCATAGGTCATCCGAAGTTGTTGCTGCGTTTGGTGACTTAGCAGGGGTGCCCGGGTTAACGGGGTGAGGTTTGTCCGTGTATTGGCGGCGAATGCGTCTGCACACCATTGGTATGGCAGAACAGATCGGCAGAGACTGGTTAAGGGAAGCCTTTTGACTTCTCTCTCGGAACATCACCTTGCACCGCAGTGGAAGGGATGGAATCATTCATACGTCACTCCTGGACACACTGACCCCCAGATTCCTACCCACCCCTCATACATTTTTTCTTCCCATGACATCCTCTCCTTTTTTTCATAAAAAAAGGAAGACTCATTTATGTTAGTGTAGAGACTTATATAGCCAATTTAGTCATTCCCCTTATTCCTTCCCTCCCTGCCGCTGAATTATATGTAATACATTCATTTTTCAACAATACGCGCGCCACTTATCGTATTTTTTTCATACATGTTTCATGACACCAGTGCTCGCTAGCCTATAGAGACACATTTGCGGGTGTACGCATAACAACTCTAGTACCTATCTGTAGGAAATAACTGCATTACGCTAGAGCTCACCATTGAAATAGAAATACATAGAAACCTTTCGTTTCGTCGTAATTAGGAATAGTTTAGGTACCGCATAAAAGACAAAAAAATCATTTTTACATAAAGAAGATTGTGTATTACGTGTATGCTTTATTCTTCTAAGTTAACTTTTTTTTGTAATATTGCCGTTTTTTTCTGAAATCTATCTTTTTTTCATATTTTAATTTTAAAACAGATTTTTTTTTTGTGTTTCCACATTAATATGGAATGTATATTGGAGACGATGACGCCCGAGGAAGACAAGGCACTTTTTTTGTTGTTTATTTTTGGGATATTATGCCGTGTTACGCTAACTCCTTCTTTAGCTGACGTTTCGGACAACATTACAGTGTCCATCATCAGGGCAGATGTGTTTTTGAAAGTGGTAAAATCTATGCTTAAGTATGTCTAAGCGATACCGTGTTGCCAGCTCCACCCCCCTACGAGCTGGTAAGACAGTATAATTCAAATTTGTTTTTTGCGTTTAGTTTTGGTGTAGCCGTCAATTACCGGATACCAAGGACTATTGAGCTTAGCTCCGTCATCTCTGTTAATATTGATGGGGTTTTTATGAATTTCAATTGCCTCCGTAATTAGGCGTGCTCTATGAGTTTTGGGTCTTCCCAGGACTTCAGGAACAAATCCAAAGTAATGACCGGTTTCAATCAAATGCTCGGCGATTGCCGATTTGTCAGGGTGCGTTAGATTTTTACTACATAAAAAATAACGTTATTGGATTTATCCGTTAGATTTTTACTACATTAAAAATAACGTTATGGAATTTATCCGTTAGATTTTTACTACATTAAAAATAACGTTATGGGATTGATCTGTTAGATTTTTACTTCTGTAAAAGAGACGTGAGTTCCTCTTGAAACATGCAAAATGTATTTAATAAATCACGATGTTATCACTGTTAATAAATAAATCACTGTTAACCCTCCGTGACCCAATGATTTTTTTATAGCGCTTCTTTCAAGAAATCGTTCTTTTTTAATTCTCTATTTAAAAACTAAAGTAGTTTATTCACAGACCTCAGGGATTTTGGTTCCGCTGTGGATCCTAAGTAGTTGTGTTAGTGTTACATCACGATTTGATCTTCATGGGGCCAACAGACCTAGCTATAAAAGCTCAAACGTTATTTGGCTTGGCCTACTTCAGCATATTGCTCGTCATACATTCCTATTGGGAATGTACGGCAACCTATATGCCGAAATACGTCAAACCAAATAACGCTTGAGCTTTTGTAGCTAGGTCTGTTGGCCCCATCATGTTTGTTGACTGAGGGATGTGTTATTGTTACCTACTTAATTTTTATGATTTCCTCATCTTTGTGTTTACTTAGCCATATTTTGATGTTGTTTTTAAACTTATTTCTCCATGTTGTTTTTAATTTAATTAACTATCTACAACAAGTCTAACATTAAATTCTTCTTACTACGTTTTCTATTTCATCAACAAATAACACCGAAGCCACCGTCGATACTATGGTTTGTCTTAACCAATACAAGCGTATTGTAAGCATGTCCATGTTCACAAAGTAAGTTAAATTATTCCTTACTTATGGTCAAATATTGTTAAAAACCTTTTCAAATATTGAAAATCTTCCTCCAATAACCAATTTCATTAGCCTGTCTGAGGTCTAGGAGTCGAAAGTGGCGATATCAATTTTCTTTCAAATTGGTAAAGATCACACTACATGTAGTCTCGATTTTGGCTACGAAGTACTTACATAGATATTTTTTTAGACAAAAATAAATTTATCAAAAAATAAAAAAAAACAAAACCATTTTTAATTTTTTATTAGAATAACTCTCTTTTAGAATATTTTTTTAATGTTATTACCATCATTGAAAAAATAGTTCTTTCAAAAAAATCTAACTAAAAATTAGAAAAAGAACAAAGCAGAAAAAGACACAAAAAAAAATAAAAATCTTAGGTTTGGAAAAAAATAAAATAAAGGGAAAAAATTAGTTGAAGGATAATAATTATTTATTGTTAATTCTGAATTTTCAAATATGAGATTGACAAAAACGATTTTTTTAAAAAAAAAAAGAAAGACAAACATTCCCGGGTTACGAATAATTCAACAACATTTGAAAATCTCCTACTACCACCACACTAAGCGGAAGATGTTGCTTGTGTTGTGATGGAGGACTTAGCCAGCCGAGGAATCGAACACGGAAGGCCTGGGTGGGACCCAAGCGCAATGCCCACTCAACCACTGACCGGTCAATACAATAAGAGGTCTCAGTGGCCGAATTAGTTAATCTTGGTTTGTGTGAATTTTTTTTTCTGTGCCTTGTTCTTTTTCTTTTTTTTTATTCACATTTATTAATATTATCTTATTCTTCAACGATATAAAAACTAATTTTTCGATATAAAAACTAATAATTCGGACATCGACGGTTAAAACATTTACCAAAAATCATTAACTGTAATAAACCACAAAAAAAGCAGTAACATAAATCACCTTAAAATGTTGAACATCCCGCTATAAAACTCAATATCCAGAATATCCACCCATCGTTCATATTTCCATCAACTAATTGATATGCATATCGATATTCGTTCAAAACTTAATATATAATCATTATCGATTATCGCATTTACTCTGCAGTCTGTCTACTAGGCATGAATCGCCGGTTTGTCCGGCATTCTTCGACGGATGGCAAATTTCTAAAACCGCAAATGTTATTGCTAACTTTCTTCGTATTACGTTTATCGGTCGACGCGCTACCATTATTATTATGGCGTTGGAAAGTAAATTCACTCTGATTGGAATTAATCTGTCGATCTCGTTTATCACAAAAAATATACCGGGAAATTATAAAACAATACGGAAACACCTTTTTGTGCGACACCTCACAACAGTGCACCGGGTGCGTAAAAATAGAGGAACTATTTCACCACCTAGTTGTAAAGCGGGTTAAGGTAGGGACTTTTTTACATTAGCTCCACAAAGGAGGCGCTTAGGAAAATAATACAAAATATTTGAGGACGATGTATGAGGGGTCTTTTTAACCACTCGAGCGCTTTTTGCCACATTATGGCACTATTTCCAAAACCTCGGATTGCTTTGTTTCCAAAATGTGGCAAATTTAAAAAAAAAATTATTATTAAAACGACTATATAATATATTGTACATTCAACTAACTAACTAACTAACCAACACGCCGTTTCTCCGCAGGGGTAGGCAGAGACGACGGACCGCCAAACAACTGGGTCTTGGCACACACTCCTTGCCTCATTCACATTCATACATCTTCTCATACATACTCTTCTATTATTCTGACTCTTGACATGGCCCGACTCAAGTATCTGATTTACTTGATCGTGCCACGTCTTCCTTGGGCGTCCTCGGCTTCTTCTACCATTCACATTCGCTTCATAAATTCTCTTTACACTCCTTTCTTCCTTCATTCGTTCACTTTCTTAATCTTACTTAACTATCTTACATTCAAAATATAACAAAATAAATATTCTGTAGATTCTTTAAAATGTTTTAAGGTTAAAAAATTTTTTTTTATAAATCAATCCTACAAATATGTGATGATAAAAAAAAAGATAAGGGAATTCATTGGCTACATAGAACTATAATCAGTTTGTACGTCTCCATATTCAAATTCGGAGGTATGATTTTTTTAATGTGGGCGGAAAAAAATTTAAAATTCATGTCCATCCATGTGTGCCTTCAGGGAGGTAAAGAGATGATAATCTAAAGACGCTAAGTCGGGAGGTGTTTCAAAACATCCCAACCAAATGAGTCCAAGAGCACCTTGGTGGCTAAGGCTGTGTGAGGACGGGCGGACAAGAAGCATACTCCTCGCCTCAGCTTTCTTTTCCTTTTTTTAATGCTCCTTTTGAGTTTTTTTGGTCTCCTTCTGAGGCAGAATTTCGACCAAAATTTTGGTTTGGAATTTTGTGGCAGGTGGGGAATTGGTTTATCGACTGTCTTTTTGTCTCATGCGTGTAATGTCCCAACCACGTGTCATCTCCAGACACAATAGAGCTCATAAAATCCTCACCTTGAAATTCAAGTCGTTCATGAAACTCGCAAGCGCTATTGAACAATTTTTTCTTGTGCTGAATGTGACTCGCACTCGGCTGGATTACTTACCGGCATCTTTCACGCAGCTGGACACTACAACGCGAGTTTACGTACTAGGTACCGTGTTTCTGCGATGCTCGCTTTAGTCAGGAGATCTTTCTGTACCACTCAGTGTTGCCAACCCTCAAAAAACAAAACCACAGTCTGTTAGGGTCATGCAGTACACTTACTATCTGAACATGCTAAGTACTTTGAAATTGAAAGCACCAATGTGCTTCTAAAGTCAACTAAAGTAACTACATAACAATCTAATTATCACGCAATTTTTCCACACGGGTGGGGGGGGGGGCAGAGACAGTGGACCGCCACCCAAATACATGTTTGCACGCACTACTTGTGAAAGATCACATTTTAACGACACCCTCAAAGCTATAAGTGCCACCGCCCGGGAACCATTATTTGGATAACTAACCTCTATGTCACAATTCACCCTAAGTGGTAGGCTACGTTTGGTGACTTATATGTAGGGGATCCCAGGTTCACGGGGTAAGGTTCGTCCAGAGCGGATGCGTCTGCCCAATAATTAGTCTGTATGTTATCACATACTATACCAGAGGCCCTAGCACGCTCGCTCTATAACGATCGATGGGATATCTATCGGTAACTTCTCATCGTTCCCTAGCATGACTACAGATTGCCAATGAATAAGTGACAGTTCACAATGACTAAGTGTCCTTAACATATTCGACATCAACTATTGTTTGTACGTTAGCGATGTGCTGTTATCCTAGGGAACAATGAGAAGTTACCGATAGTTATCCTATCGATCGTTATAGAGCGAGCGTGCTAGGGCCTCAGATCGGTAGGCAGATCGAGGGAGACCCTTTCACCTCTCCAACCGGACTCTGTCACCCCAATACCTAGCACCGCGGTGGGAGATTCCAACCCACCCCAAATACCTTCTTCCTTGCCAGAACCTCCTCCCCTTCATTTCCTTAAAAGACGCCGGGCCTAACGTAAAAAAACATTTATATTTAAAGTAATAAGAATTGAAACTTGACTTGACATGGCAATATTGCTGTGTTTGGGGGGCATCTGCACGGAGAAAAATGTTATTCGAAAAGACGATCATTTTAATAGTAAAAACGGGACTGAAGTTACAAATTAATAGTGTTTCAATGTTTATTGGCGGGAAAATATAAGAATAATTTGTTGGTATACGTATGAAATTTAACATTTTTCTCCGTGTGCGAATACGATATAATACATCTAATACGAATACGAAGAAGTACTAATGAGTGTAGCACTAGAAAAATAAATAGTATCTTGTTAGCATTTGTAACCCTAAGAATTCTTATATATCTGTAATAAAAGTAAAAAATAAATAAATTAAAAATGTATATAATTTCATAAAATTCTGGTTCAGTCAGAAGTTTGTACCAGGAAATCAGAAGACAACAATGGTAAGTTAATTTGACATTTTTCCCTCCTTCACGAGGTGCTTCTCACGGCTTCAAGTATCGAGCACAGAGCATACATATTATAATATGGCTTGTTTCAATTTACACGAAGCACAAATCAATCGCAGTCATCTTGTTAATTGTAACATCATCACATTCTTGAGATGCATCACCGGATTATTGGACACATCTTGATGGTTTTGATGTAGTAGGCCTGACAGGGGTGGGCTGTGATATTGTATATATTTTTGTCTGACCTCGAACCTTCATTTCAAATTTTAAAAAGAGGAGAGGTAAATTTAATATGTTCATTTTATTTATTAGAATTATATGGAAGATTGGAGTCGAGTTCAGACTTAGAAGAAGATCATATGTTGAATTGAGGGGAGGCAATTTTATATAAGGCTTGATAGAAGAGAAGATATTTGTTTAGAGAGGGATAACCAAAAAATGATGTGATCTAAAGTTCCCACTTCTAGGCACATAATCTGGGGAGTCAAGGATGTGAATTTTAATAAGGTTAGAAGAAAAGGAACAATGACCAATTCTCATTCGAATAAGTGAGCATTATCTTTTGTGGAAAAATTTGGGAATTGTTGAAACCACGATATTAATGGGATAGTCCTTTGTATTGAGGCATAGCAGGCTCCCTTGGATTGACTAGAAATGTACCAATACTATTTCCAAACATTGCGGGATCCTATCTATGAAGATGGAAAAAAAATCCAGCAGAGGAATCAAGTAGAGCTCCTTGTTTTGCCAAGGAATCCGCAATATCGTACCCACGATACCTACATGTCCAGGAATCCAATCCAGAGGTAAGGTTTTTTGAGAGCTTTCAAAAATAAGGATAATATGTTTATCCGAAACATTTACCATTTTACAAATAAATTATTTTTACCTTTGATCATTCAAAAAGAAAGCAACCAAAAATATGGGAAAAATTAGTTGATTGTGATGTTAATTCTAAATTTTGAATATGAGATCGATAAAAATTACATAAATTAAATAGTGAAAATCCAATGGCCGAGTAGTTAAAGGCGTCCCGGTAAGGCAGAGATCCTGGGTTCGATTCCCATTTGCGACCGCTACCTTTTTATTTTCTGTGTCTTGTTGTCTTTCGCGTTTCGTTTACATTTGTTAGTCTTGTCTTCTTCAATGATTTACTTCTTCCATTAAAAACAATAGACCATCGCTGAATTTTAAAACAATTTATTTTTTATTTTTTATAGAGAAACCTCACAAGAGTCCCAACTGCTCCCTTCTGGAGCCAGTGCGACTATGGCATCCCCAATTGGAGTATGTTGTGAGGCTGAAGGTAAGTGGAGAAGGGAAGGAGATGGGAAGAGGAAGGTGGGAAAGTACCTGGCTATTCAGATCTAGTCACTAAACACGGCTAAAGCCATTATTAAGCAACGTTTCAATTCTGAATTGTGGTCTTACACCAGGGCGATACTGAGACTATCTTCCACTCTGAACGTGCCGCAAATATAGTATATATTATTTTTATTAATTAATTGTGAAATAACACAAATTAATCAAATAAAATTTATTTGCGCACGCCGGGTTCGAACCCGCAACCTTCCGATTGGGAGTCAAGTGTCTTACCACTTACCATAATTGGTAATATAACCGTTTTTTTTACGGAGAACACGAAAAATAAATAAACTAATAAATTTACCAAACGCGAATTGATAACGCGTCCGGAGTCCTGTGCTGAACCAAGTGACTTTCGATACCATCGACTGGCTTGATAACCACAGAGCCCTCTTTGACCTCCACCATACGAAGATGAAGACGATTAAATAAAATTTATTTGCACGTCAAGATTCGAACCCGTGACCTCTGTATTTGTACAGGAGGATCTTAACTTCTCGATCACGGACGTCGTCACAATATATGATATTATGAACAAGGTAATACCCACCCGATTTAAAGAATGTATGTAGGTACGTATGTTATTTGGTCAATAACTACCCGGTTTAAACAATATTCCTATGTATATTATTTGGTCAGTACCGAACCGATTTAAACAATTAACGTATGTTATTTGGCCAATACCTAACCGATATAAGCTGCAATAGACGTATATTATTTGGTCAGTACCTACCTGATATAAGCAATAGACGTATGTTATTTGTTCAGTACCTACCTGATTTAAGCAATAGACGTATGTTATTTGTTCAGTACCTACCTGATTTAAGCAATAGACGTATGTTATTTGTTCAGTACCTACCTGATTTAAGCAATAGACGTATGTTATTTGTTCAGTACCTACCTGATTTAAGCAATAGACGTATGTTATTTGTTCAGTACCTACCTGATTTAAGCAATAGACGTATGTTATTTGTTCAGTACCTACCTGATTTAAGCAATAGACGTATGTTATTTGGTCAGTACCTACCTGATATAAGCAATAGACGTATGTTATTTGTTCAGTACCTACCTGATTTAAGCAATAGACGTATGTTATTTGGTCAGTACCTACCTGATATAAGCAATAGACGTATGTTATTTGTTCAGTACCTACCTGATTTAAGCAATAGACGTATGTTATTTGGTCAGTACCTACCTGATATAAGCAATAAACGTAGGTTATTTTATTTATTTTTTTTTTATTATTTATTTAAATTTAACGTTTTTTTATAAGATAATGTGTCCTTACTGGGTTAGTACCTACCCGATTACCGAGACGTATGTTATTTGGCAGTTACTACCAAATTTAAGTAATAGACTATGTTATTTTTGTCAGTAGCTAAAAGATTTAAGCAATAGACGTATGTTATTTCGTCAGCACCTACCCGATTTAAGCAATAGACGTATGTTATTTGGTCAATACCTACCCGATTTAAGCAATAGACGTATGTTATTCAGTCAGTAACTACCCAATTTAAGCAATAGACGTCTGTTATTTGGTCAGTACCTACCCGATTTAAGCAATAGACGTATGTTATTTGGTCAGTACCTACCCGATTTAAGCAATAGACGTATGTTATTTGGTCAGTACCTACCCGATTTAAGCAATAGACGTATGTTATTTGGTCAGTAACAACCCAATTTAAGCAATAGACGTATGTTATTTGGTCAGTAACTAACCGATTTAAACAATACACGTATGTTATATATTCAATACCTTCCCAATTTAATTAATGTATTTTATTTGGTTAGTACCTACCCGATTTATGCAATTTACTTATGTTATTTGGTCAGAATGACAATTTTTTATGTTACCCACCGTAGAAATAAATCTTTCCTTTTCTACCGACACAATTAATTAACGTTAAATATATGTATCAATTTGCAGACAAGAGCGGGACACCTATTAAGAGCCATTTACCAGCGGTAGAGAATAAAGGTTTAAAAATGCTTGCAACTGTACAGGGAGGTTCCAATGAGAAAGATCGATTATTCCCAGTATTAATAGTTTTAAATAAAAAAATTATATTGATTTATTTCATTCAAAACTTGCTTTAATATATACCTACATTCAAGTAAGCAATACAAATGCTCAAAATGCACGATGGTAAATTATTAAATACCGTGTACTTCTTGTAAGTATTTTTTTTTGATCATAAGTAGGTATTTATGATTTTTCAATAATGTCTAAACAAAATAAGTGTGTAAAAATAAATCTGATAAATTTTAGTTGGTAAGACCTTAAATAAATAGAAAAACTGAGGTATTTTCGTCACAAAACACTTTCTCGGGTTTATTTTAATGATTTTAATTTATTTGTATTTCTTGGGCATTAACTATGTAACAATTTCTAGACATTTTGTTTTGAAGAGTTTTAATTTTCAATGTACTATCGTTACTTAAATTTATATTATCGTTACTTTACTAAAATTATTAAATTAAAATTATCGTTACTTTAATTTAAGTAACGATAGTACATTGAAAATTAAAACTCTTCAAAACAAGATTTTAATTTAACTAAAATTACAATTCTGAAATCTGTCTTTACTAGATGTATGTATTGATTTATTTTTCTGTATGATCAAATGATTAGAAATTTGTGTTGCATAATACAATATTTCGTTTGAAATTGAACAAATCTGCCAACGACCAACGGTATAACCTTCGTATAATAAAAATAAACTTAGTTTTTCAAAATTTTAAAAGTGCGGATACCAGATAAACTATTAATCTTTCAAAATCAATTTGTGTTTTTATATAAGAAAACATACGTATACGTCTAGAATTTGATTTAAAAAGGACTAATTTCCGGTATTCTCTGGTAATGCCCTCTTAATAATAGTTTATATCAACACACGGAGAAAAATGAACTGTTAAAAACGGGACTGAAGTTCTTACGAACAAATTAACAGTGATTCAATGTTTATTGGCGGTAAAATACATGCGAAATTACGTATACCAACAAATTATTCTTAATGTTCCCGCCAATAAACATTGAAACACTGTTAATTTGTTCGTAGGAACTTCAGTCCCGTTTTTACTATTAAAATGATCGTTTTTTCAAATAACATTTTTCTCCGTGCAGTAAGAAAAACCACACAGTAAATTAAATAACATCCATGTGGAACGAGCTACCGGCGTTTTTTTCTTTTCCACTATTCTTGGTATCTCCAACACCCGCGACAACAAATCCCTTCCGACATTCAACAAGTCTTTTTGTAAGACAAACTTGTGTTAGTCTTAAATTCTATCTTGTTTAATCTATATATGTGCATTGTATATAATTCTTCTACTTGCAAAGCAAAGACAAAGTCTCATTAGATATACAAGTGCTGATAAGCCACAGGGGACAATGATAGGAATTTCTTCGATTGCGTGATCACGCAAAAGAATAACACAATTCACACCACTTCTCGTGCATAATAATATAATGACTTGAGAGTCACAAGTCACACAATAACTATAATTTGTATTTTAATCTAGTTAATTTCGCAATTTTTCTTGAGGTTCAGAACCTCAAGAAAAGAGGATGGCAATGTCTTGCGATTTAAAACATTTAGGTTCGTACAGCATTAAAAATACGGTAAATTAAAAAGATGTCAAGATAAGACACATTCATTATTATTTAACTGATTCCTAATACATACATAAGGTATTTACGCTTTTTATCAAATAATTCTGAAATTGAAATTTCTTAAAAAAATATTATTTGTTTGATAAGTTTTGCCATCCTTTGCCATTTAAAATCATCCAGTAAAAAATCTTTTTTTTACTATTTTCAAATGTAGTCATCAATATCCAAACGTCTTTCAAACATAAAAAAATGATTTGATTGAGGTTCCTATCCAAGAACATCACATCACATTTATTGTTGACATTTATTTCGTAAATTAACTGCTGTATCTAATAATATCATCGAATTTCAGAGAAATCTTCTTTCTCAGAGAGTTCTGTTAAAGTTTAAAAAAGCTTTTAAAGTTTAAAATTCATTGTTCGAGGATTTTCGTTGGTGAAAACTGTTTCAAAACTCATTTCTCGATGATTTTTGATGGTAAAAACTGTTAACGTTTAAAATGTATTCTTCGACAATTTTGCTAGTAAGTTAATGTTTAAAAACTCATTGTTCGAGGATTTTCGTGGTAAAAGCTGTAAAATTTGAAAATCTCATTATTCGAGAATTTTTGATAGTGAAAGCTGTTAAAGTTTAAACAGCATTGTTAGACGATTTTGGTAATAAAATCTGTTAAAGTTTTAAAACTTATTGTTCTAGGATGTTTAATGGTGAAAGCTGTTAAAGTTTAAAAACTTGTTTTTCGAGGATTTTTGCTGTTTTAAATTAAAGATTTCTACTTTTATATTAAGGTTCACTGGGTTCATTAGGTTCTAAGGCTAACAAAACTTTGACTCTCACAAACATGTTTCAATCAAGATGTTTCCTTTATGAGTTCCATGACTTGATAAAAAAAACAATAATTGCAAGCTACAAAATGATGAACATTTTTTATCCATTCTTAGTACAGCATTAGATCCGTCCGATACTACTTGATTTCTTTTAAGTACGAATTAAATATTTAGGCCACTCTGTCTCACAGAATACATCTTGACTCATGTTCTCAGATAAATGATGCATTATTAAATTATTATTAATTGATTCCATGATAGTTGCTTGCTGAATTTAATATTCAACAGCGTGTTATTATAAGAAGAAGAGATGGTCAGCGAAAGTTTTTTGAAGAGCTGACAAGAGATATGCTATTTGAATGATCGATTTTGTTCTAGAACTCGTAGTGCTAGTATTTATTATTAGAAATGTGTTTTTTTAGTGCGTTTTTAATTTCTTATAATGATTGGCGATGTTTAATAAATTTCGCAAATCGTATTCGTGCAAAACGCAGGAGGTCTTAATGAAAAATGTGTTGGTTCGTACTTCGCAATCAATTTGTTGACTCATTTTGTAAATTTATGTATTTTTGTAGAAAGATTTTAGTGAAACCGTGATTATTGTTGTATTAATTTATGATAATAATAAATAGGAAAAGAAAAAAAAAGAGTTTAAATTTACATTAAGTGTGTTCATTACATGAATAAGACAGCATGTATGACTATAATAATATAAGGAATTTATTTTTGTTCATTGTGTCTCTTCACTCGAAATCTCCACTTGATACACATTGTACACTAGACACTTGTGTTTTTCTTTTACATTAGGTTTACACAGGAGGCCCTGAGGAAAATAATTTCCCTCAGGGCCTATGTCATCTTTGGGGATGCTGTGTGGAGGGTATTTTTAAGGAAAGGAAGGAGAGGAAGTTCTGGGAAGGAAAATGCTATGAGGGTTGGGTAGGAATCTGGGGTTCAGTGTGTCTAGATCATCCGCCGCCAAGACCTAGATAAAACTTACTCCATGAACCCGGGCACCCCTGCTAAGTAACCAAACGTAGAGAACCACTTGGGGTGACCTATGGCAGAGGTTTTGGTTATCCAATAAATGGTTCCTGGGGCGGCGATACCCTTTCCCGCCTCCCAAATTAAGGTTTACTCATCGAACTCCGTAAGAAGAACCGAACTATATCATTTGTTACCACTAACATAAAATGTGTGGAAGCCTCTCGACCACGATAACCTTACCCTAAGTGCAATCCTACCACATTAAGTTTGCGTTCAATGTATGTGGTTACGCTGGGTTAACAGCTGTATTTGTCCAGAGCCAATGAGGCTGTATCATCGGTACAATATCTATAGATTATACCTAATTCCCATCCACTAGCACTACCTGCGAGTAATTTTATAATACAACCACCGTACCGTGACGTAGTTGTTTTTTTGGGATTTTTTTTTAATCAAATTTTACTTTTCTCGATACCCTGCCTCGAATCCATACGTTACCTATTGATGTAACAGGTTAAATTTTATTAATAAAGTCCGGAATTGCTCACACCAAAAATATGTCTAACTGCCTCAATTTTGTATTTTAAAAATGATCTTTTCAAAGCTGTCCGTTGCCGCAATCACTGGAGAACAAATTTGATCCACGTAGAGCAAAAAACGGTAAAAACCAATGCATCTTGCGATCTTTTGACTTTGAGATAGTGCAAAGTGATTATCTCAAAGTCATAAATTTTTGGTAAATGTTTTCATTTATAAGAACCACCCGCCTTGTCTATTTGTCTAGATATATGGTCAAAGGACTATATATATTTTTTTTTTACATTGGGCCTATGTCATCTTTGGGGATGATGTGTGGAGGGTATTTTAAGTAAATAATGGAGATGAAGTGCTGGGAAGGAAAATAATATAAGGGTTGGGTAGGAATCTGGGGTTCAGTGTGTCGAGATCATCCGCCGCCAAGACCTAGACAGACCTTGCCCATGAACCCGGGCACCCCTGCTAAGTCACCAAACTAAGCGAACCACTTAGGGTGACCTATGGCAGAGGTGTTGGTTGTCCAATAAATGGTTCCCGGGGCGGCAGTACCCATTCCCGCCTCCCAAATTGAGAAAATATCATAACATCTAAATACTAAAATGTTCCGGCTGAAGTAGTTTTTGTGAAAAAAAAGGTTATGGAAAAGAGGAAGGTTTTGAACTACTTTGATATTCATATCTGGACAATAAATACAGATAATGCCATTTTAGCATTGATTCTCTCTACAGATATGCGATGTAGTTTTCCTACCAACTGTTGGTTCGTCACAGACTATATGATATACTTGTATGTAGAAATCGAGTAGCCAGAGGTCAAAGATACAATGTCTAGTGTCAGTTTTTTAGTGTTTAACGGCTAGCCGATACACCTGCGTGGATTAGAGATTGCCGGAGGCTGCATTGGGCCGGGGTCTACAGCCTGTAAAGATTGACATCTAATAAAATGATTTACAAGAAGCTCTATATCAGCACATACATACCTATGCACTGCGGCATTTGTCAATCAAACTAAGCGAATATAAAAATTTTACTGAAATGCAACGTAGTATTATTTTCCCTCAACGGTGTTTTATATATTTTTATTTTGTGATAATATATTACTAAATCAAAACAATAATATTTATAACACATTATTCCCAATGAGTTTAATAAATTTAATTTCGGGAAGGACAACTTTATATAATTAATAGAAAATTATTTTTAAACAAAATTAGGAATTTAAATGACTGTTTAATGAAAAGTTTATTTAGATTTTAAAAGAAATTAGAGACACTGTTAATTGAAGAATATTTAATAAACATAAAGAAATAGAACGTTAGACTTTAAAAGAAATTAGAGACACTGTTAATTAAAGAATATTTAATAAACATAAACATACAGAACGTTAGACTTTAAAAGAAATTAGAGACACTGTTAATTAAATAATATTTAATAAACATATAGAACGTTAGACTTTAAAAGAAATTAGAGACACTGTTAATTGACGAATATTTAATAAACATAAACAAATAGAACGTTAGACTTTAAAAGAAATTAGAGACACTGTTAATTAAAGAATATTTAATAAACATAAACATATAGAACGTTAGACTTTAAAAGAAATTAGAGACACTGTTAATTAAAGAATATTTAATAAACATAAACATATAGAACGATAGACAAGAGTTAGATAGTTCCAAAGAAAGATTGTGTCACTGGAATAAAGCTGCTTACAAAATATACTTTAAGAGCTTTTGGCAATGTTTTTTTGTTTGTTACTGGAAATTTTAAATTACTAGGTAATGTGTCGTATTGCGTATACGTGATTGTAAGAAGTATTGAATTATATTATATTATAGTGTATTGTAAGGCGTTAATTACAAAATAAGTCCTGTGATTATTTATAAATTTATTTGAATTGTTTAACCTCCGATACATTGTGATCTGTCATAGTGATTCCTACTTTTTTCTTAATAAATAATGTGTTTTCCAATGTTACAATTTCAGTTAAAAATTTTGGGTAGTTTGTTGTACCCACTCCGGGATATCTTTTATGCAAATGCAGTTCTAGGGCATTATATATTCGTTGTTCCTGGCCTTTAGGAATCTATTTAGGGTAATGCGAGACGTCCCCTTTGTATTAAAACAAATTTAGATTTAGTATGTTTCATTTATTCATTTAATAGTCATCTCCTCTTTTTAATGCAAAGACCCTCTGAAACATCTATTTAAGATTTTTTTTTTTAATATAGAAATTATATTTGTATTTAGTTAATTTGATATCCACCGGTCTCAATATGTCCGTGACTTTAATAGTACACAACAGAACTGCTAACTCTGTACACATCGCAAGTGTACCCCCCCCCCCCACCCCCCCCCCCCCTCCCACCCCTTTGAATTTAGCAGACACTTCTCGTCTGTAGCCCTAAAATACCTGAAAACCCTTGAGTATGTGCAGAAACGAATGGTCCGTTTGATGGATTCCACTACCTTAACACCATTGCAATATTTAGAACACATTCGTCAGGAAGGTATGCTATCCTTGTTTTACTGGTATTACAATAGATACTCCGAGGAACTAATGTTATTGATACCTTCGATATGTACAAGGTTGACATTTGTCACATGAGAGCGGATCGCTTCTACGACTCGTTATTGAGTTCAACAGCACGGCTGTGGAATGATTTGCCGCTTTTCTGTTTCCTTTCTTCCTACAATATGGGTATCTTCAAGACCCACGTTCACTCCTCCCTCCTCCCTAAAAAGACCTTCCACACAGCAACTTTGAACATGACGAGGGTAATTATTTTCCGCAGTGCCTCCTGTGTGGAGTTAATAAAAAAAAATCCATAATAAATAAGTGGAACGAAGGTTCGTCGTTTTAAAATCAAATACTATCCTGCTCCTAGAAGCAGTGGTTTTGCTTCTGTACAATTGAATTAGTTCTTTCATTCTACCATTGGAAAACCCACTTGGTCATAAATTAATGTTGTTTAATGTGTATTAATTTTAAGTCACTATCCTAGTTGTAAGCAATTAGTTATAAGTCTCAGTACAGTTTCTAGCTATAAGTTTTACTTGTAAGTCGCAAGTTATAAATCTTAGTTACAGTCAATAGTTATAATCTTAGCAGCTGTAAGTAATTAGTTATAAGTCTCAGTACAGTTTCTAGGTATAAGTTTTACTTGTAAGTCGCAAGTTATTAATGTTAGTTACAGTCAATAGTTATAATCTTAGCAGCTGTAAGAAATTAGTTATAAGTCTCAGTGCAGTTTCTAGCCATAAGTTTTACTTGTAAGTCGCAAGTTATAAATCTTAGTTATATGTCAATAGGTATTATCTTAGCAGCTGTAAGTAATTAGTTATAAGTCCAAGTGATAAGTTATGGGTTATAAATTAGGTTTTACAGCGCCATTCAGGTGATTTTCCCACGAAAACGGCGCTATGTAAATAACGCAATCATTATTAAGCGTAATACTAATATAGATTACTTACTAAGCGAGGTAACATTACATCGGTAAAACGTATGTATGATTCGCGAACAACGGGTTAGCTTTTCCATACATAAGATTACATGCAGCAGGTAATTTCATCTCCTCAAGAATTCAAACGGCAGAATACTAATCTTTTCAGACCGCTAAATGATTTGGTATTCTCTTGTTAGTTATACCGCTACCGTCTTATAATATTATAATAACACTAGTATTATGAAATAACGCAAGAACGTGTCGGGTTATTATTCTGCAATAACCTCACGGAAGCAACAGCCAGTATCTATTTGAATATCAGTGATATTTTTTGTGGATCAAATTTTTATTTTAATGATGTGTCCGTTCGTTATGTGAGCTTGTTAAATTGCATAATTTTTATAATTGGCCATGTAATAAAGTATAAAGGAAATAAAGAATATGTGCCATCAGTGGCGTAGCTAGGTAACCAAGGGCCCTGGGGCAAATTAAAAAATGGGGCCCCACTGCTATGTAAACTGATTAGGTTTTATCAAATAAATATATGAAATATACAAATAGGTACTTTAAAAATGCTAAGCTACTTAAGCTCTATTTGTGCACTGCAGGGCAGGCAATAAAAATATTAAACAGTAACAACATAAATTACAATTATAACTTGGTGTAGGTTTGGCTAATAAAACGAAATAGAGAAGATTCAAGGGTTTATTATATAAAAGTCGGGCCTACCAACTGACTAAATAACAATTATATTTACAATTTTTTCCTAGCTTTAGTTTTCGCAAAAGTATCAATGACTTCGTTTAAATCCAGGCTTGATGCGGTTTTTTTTCAATTGGTATTAGCGATAAATGTCGGAGTCGAGTTTGGCCCATCTTATTTCTTAAATGATTTTTATTATTTTTAATTTGCTTGAATGAATTTCTCTCAACTGAGTTATAATTAAAGTGGGGTTGCAAGTTGCAACCTGTCATATTTATTTTGAAAATGGGAGAAATTTCCAAAAGTTCGAGGAAAAAAGGATTCGAGGGCCCCCTGAGCTTGAGGGCCCCGGGGCACTGCCCCGCATAGCCCCTAGGTAGCTACGCCATTGTGTGCCATCAATTTGATTGTTAAAAAAAAACATGGCAGATCTAGGTTTAAAAAATATCGGTAGCCGAAATTTGAAATGTTGTAAACGACAATAAATCCAAATTTGAATTAAATATGTAACTTTTTCTTATTTTTACTATTTCGATATGTGTCGTCGAAATATTTTTAGGAAAATAATTGCGTCTTTTAGGATGTGCCATGATGTTTTGAACAAATTAAAAACTTTCTTTATACTCTACTGAAAACAATTAACATTTAACAATTAACATTTGTCCTTTACAACATTTCAAATTTCATTGATCGATATATTATTTTCCACACATGTGTTAGTAGCTCCTGTCCGAGATAAGACATTTGACATACCTTTTGATTACAAAAATAATTTTTCAATTTGGTTGGGTATTTTGGCCTCAAATCTAAAACTACGTTTTGTATGAAACCGGCCGCGCAGCCAAGAAAATTACAGAATAAAATTCGGGGACAAACGATGAAGACATGGCACGATCAAGTGAATTAATTACTTGAGTCAGGTCATGTCAAGAGTCAGAATAACAGAAGAATATATATTAGACAATGTATGAATACGAATCAAGCAAGGAGGGGGAGTTATTTGATTAATTTGTGTTATTTCACAATTGTATTCGTTTAAAATAATATATAGACCATTTCCGGAGTGGAAGATACTCTCAGTATCGCCCTAGTGTAAAACCACCGTTCAGAATTGAAGCTTTACTTAAAATGGCTTGTTTGGTACCAGATTTGTAACCAGATTCCTCTTCCCCACCTCATTGCCCACCCCTCACAACTCACCCCATTGAAATGCCATATTCTCACTGACTCAAGACGGGAGCAGTTGGGACTCTTGTGAGGTATACACATGTTTAATGCCACCGTGACATAAACAAATTATGCGGTGGTATAGTAATAGTTGATTCAGAAATCGTCGCAATAAGCGAGTTTATATTTAAAAAACGACATGGCTCCCCGCCGACGCCTTTCTCTGTCGTACGTATGTTTTACCCATCTTTCTCTCTTTCGCTTATGGTCATTGTAAAGTCAATGTCAGTTCCGTACAATGTGATTGTAATCGAGCCTTTGAAAACGTCTTCTAAATTTTAGTTAAATGATGATATATATATGTAGAATAATTTTCTCGGTTTACCCGCGTAACGTAGTCCTTAGAAGGACTTTTTAACTCCTGACGTTTCGGACAGATCTCACTGTCCATCTTCAGAGGCCTTATGTCTTGAGTTTTGTATTAAACTGACAGCTTGCGCATGTCTGTTCAGTCCAGAAGTCAAGACTTAAGAGTTAAGAAGTCAAGACTGAAGAGTTAAGAAGTCAAGACTTAAGTCTTGACTTCTGGACTGAACAGACATGCGCAAGCTGTCAGTTTAATACAAAACTCAAGACATAAGGCCTCTGAAGATGGACAGTGAGATCTGTCCGAAACGTCAGGAGTTAAAAAGTCCTTCTAAGGACTACGTTACGCGGGTAAACCGAGAAAATTATTCTACATATATATATCATCATTTAACTAAAATTTAGAAGACGTTTTCAAAGGCTCGATTACAATCACATTGTACGGAACTGACATTGACTTTACAATGACCATAAGCGAAAGAGAGAAAGATGGGTAAAACATACGTACGACAGAGAAAGGCGTCGGCGGGGAGCCATGTCGTTTTTTAAATATAAACTCGCTTATTGCGACGATTTCTGAATCAACTATTACTATACCACCGCATAATTTGTTTATGTCACGGTGGCATTAAACATGTGTATACCTCACAAGAGTCCCAACTGCTCCCGTCTTGAGTCAGTGAGAATATGGCATTTCAATGGGGTGAGTTGTGAGGGGTGGGCAATGAGGTGGGGAAGAGGAATCTGGTTACAAATCTGGTACCAAACAAGCCATTTTAAGTAAAGCTTCAATTCTGAACGGTGGTTTTACACTAGGGCGATACTGAGAGTATCTTCCACTCCGGAAATGGTCTATATATTATTTTAAACGAATACAATTGTGAAATAACACAAATTAATCAAATAACTCCCCCTCCTTGCTTGATTCGTATTCATACATTGTCTAATATATATTCTTCTGTTATTCTGACTCTTGACATGACCTGACTCAAGTAATTAATTCACTTGATCGTGCCATGTCTTCATCGTTTGTCCCCGAATTTTATTCTGTAATTTTCTTGGCTGCGCGGCCGGTTTCATACAAAACGTAGTTTTAGATTTGAGGCCAAAATACCCAACCAAATTGAAAAATTATTTTTGTAATCAAAAGGTATGTCAAATGTCTTATCTCGGACAGGAGCTACTAACACATGTGTGGAAAATAATATATCGATCAATGAAATTTGAAATGTTGTAAAGGACAAATGTTAATTGTTAAATGTTAATTGTTTTCAGTAGAGTATAAAGAAAGTTTTTAATTTGTTCAAAACATCATGGCACATCCTAAAAGACGCAATTATTTTCCTAAAAATATTTCGACGACACATATCGAAATAGTAAAAATAAGAAAAAGTTACATATTTAATTCAAATTTGGATTTATTGTCGTTTACAACATTTCAAATTTCGGCTACCGATATTTTTTAAACCTAGATCTGCCATGTTTTTTTTTAACAATCAAATTGATGGCACACAATGGCGTAGCTACCTAGGGGCTATGCGGGGCAGTGCCCCGGGGCCCTCAAGCTCAGGGGGCCCTCGAATCCTTTTTTCCTCGAACTTTTGGAAATTTCTCCCATTTTCAAAATAAATATGACAGGTTGCAACTTGCAACCCCACTTTAATTATAACTCAGTTGAGAGAAATTCATTCAAGCAAATTAAAAATAATAAAAATCATTTAAGAAATAAGATGGGCCAAACTCGACTCCGACATTTATCGCTAATACCAATTGAAAAAAAACCGCATCAAGCCTGGATTTAAACGAAGTCATTGATACTTTTGCGAAAACTAAAGCTAGGAAAAAATTGTAAATATAATTGTTATTTAGTCAGTTGGTAGGCCCGACTTTTATATAATAAACCCTTGAATCTTCTCTATTTCGTTTTATTAGCCAAACCTACACCAAGTTATAATTGTAATTTATGTTGTTACTGTTTAATATTTTTATTGCCTGCCCTGCAGTGCACAAATAGAGCTTAAGTAGCTTAGCATTTTTAAAGTACCTATTTGTATATTTCATATATTTATTTGATAAAACCTAATCAGTTTACATAGCAGTGGGGCCCCATTTTTTAATTTGCCCCAGGGCCCTTGGTTACCTAGCTACGCCACTGATGGCACATATTCTTTATTTCCTTTATACTTTATTACATGGCCAATTATAAAAATTATGCAATTTAACAAGCTCACATAACGAACGGACACATCATTAAAATAAAAATTTGATCCACAAAAAATATCACTGATATTCAAATAGATACTGGCTGTTGCTTCCGTGAGGTTATTGCAGAATAATAACCCGACACGTTCTTGCGTTATTTCATAATACTAGTGTTATTATAATATTATAAGACGGTAGCGGTATAACTAACAAGAGAATACCAAATCATTTAGCGGTCTGAAAAGATTAGTATTCTGCCGTTTGAATTCTTGAGGAGATGAAATTACCTGCTGCATGTAATCTTATGTATGGAAAAGCTAACCCGTTGTTCGCGAATCATACATACGTTTTACCGATGTAATGTTACCTCGCTTAGTAAGTAATCTATATTAGTATTACGCTTAATAATGATTGCGTTATTTACATAGCGCCGTTTTCGTGGGAAAATCACCTGAATGGCGCTGTAAAACCTAATTTATAACCCATAACTTATCACTTGGACTTATAACTAATTACTTACAGCTGCTAAGATAATACCTATTGACATATAACTAAGATTTATAACTTGCGACTTACAAGTAAAACTTATGGCTAGAAACTGCACTGAGACTTATAACTAATTTCTTACAGCTGCTAAGATTATAACTATTGACTGTAACTAACATTAATAACTTGCGACTTACAAGTAAAACTTATACCTAGAAACTGTACTGAGACTTATAACTAATTACTTACAGCTGCTAAGATTATAACTATTGACTGTAACTAAGATTTATAACTTGCGACTTACAAGTAAAACTTATAGCTAGAAACTGTACTGAGACTTATAACTAATTGCTTACAACTAGGATAGTGACTTAAAATTAATACACATTAAACAACATTAATTTATGACCAAGTGGGTTTTCCAATGGTAGAATGAAAGAACTAATTCAATTGTACAGAAGCAAAACCACTGCTTCTAGGAGCAGGATAGTATTTGATTTTAAAACGACGAACCTTCGTTCCACTTATTTATTATGGATTTTTTTTTATTAACTCCACACAGGAGGCACTGCGGAAAATAATTACCCTCGTCATGTTCAAAGTTGCTGTGTGGAAGGTCTTTTTAGGGAGGAGGGAGGAGTGAACGTGGGTCTTGAAGATACCCATATTGTAGGAAGAAAGGAAACAGAAAAGCGGCAAATCATTCCACAGCCGTGCTGTTGAACTCAATAACGAGTCGTAGAAGCGATCCGCTCTCATGTGACAAATGTCAACCTTGTACATATCGAAGGTATCAATAACATTAGTTCCTCGGAGTATCTATTGTAATACCAGTAAAACAAGGATAGCATACCTTCCTGACGAATGTGTTCTAAATATTGCAATGGTGTTAAGGTAGTGGAATCCATCAAACGGACCATTCGTTTCTGCACATACTCAAGGGTTTTCAGGTATTTTAGGGCTACAGACGAGAAGTGTCTGCTAAATTCAAAGGGGTGGGAGGGGGGGGGGGGGGGGGGGGGGGGGGTGGGGGGGGGGGTACACTTGCGATGTGTACAGAGTTAGCAGTTCTGTTGTGTACTATTAAAGTCACGGACATATTGAGACCGGTGGATATCAAATTAACTAAATACAAATATAATTTCTATATTAAAAAAAAAAATCTTAAATAGATGTTTCAGAGGGTCTTTGCATTAAAAAGAGGAGATGACTATTAAATGAATAAATGAAACATACTAAATCTAAATTTGTTTTAATACAAAGGGGACGTCTCGCATTACCCTAAATAGATTCCTAAAGGCCAGGAACAACGAATATATAATGCCCTAGAACTGCATTTGCATAAAAGATATCCCGGAGTGGGTACAACAAACTACCCAAAATTTTTAACTGAAATTGTAACATTGGAAAACACATTATTTATTAAGAAAAAAGTAGGAATCACTATGACAGATCACAATGTATCGGAGGTTAAACAATTCAAATAAATTTATAAATAATCACAGGACTTATTTTGTAATTAACGCCTTACAATACACTATAATATAATATAATTCAATACTTCTTACAATCACGTATACGCAATACGACACATTACCTAGTAATTTAAAATTTCCAGTAACAAACAAAAAAACATTGCCAAAAGCTCTTAAAGTATATTTTGTAAGCAGCTTTATTCCAGTGACACAATCTTTCTTTGGAACTATCTAACTCTTGTCTATCGTTCTATATGTTTATGTTTATTAAATATTCTTTAATTAACAGTGTCTCTAATTTCTTTTAAAGTCTAACGTTCTATATGTTTATGTTTATTAAATATTCTTTAATTAACAGTGTCTCTAATTTCTTTTAAAGTCTAACGTTCTATTTGTTTATGTTTATTAAATATTCGTCAATTAACAGTGTCTCTAATTTCTTTTAAAGTCTAACGTTCTATATGTTTATTAAATATTATTTAATTAACAGTGTCTCTAATTTCTTTTAAAGTCTAACGTTCTGTATGTTTATGTTTATTAAATATTCTTTAATTAACAGTGTCTCTAATTTCTTTTAAAGTCTAACGTTCTATTTCTTTATGTTTATTAAATATTCTTCAATTAACAGTGTCTCTAATTTCTTTTAAAATCTAAATAAACTTTTCATTAAACAGTCATTTAAATTCCTAATTTTGTTTAAAAATAATTTTCTATTAATTATATAAAGTTGTCCTTCCCGAAATTAAATTTATTAAACTCATTGGGAATAATGTGTTATAAATATTATTGTTTTGATTTAGTAATATATTATCACAAAATAAAAATATATAAAACACCGTTGAGGGAAAATAATACTACGTTGCATTTCAGTAAAATTTTTATATTCGCTTAGTTTGATTGACAAATGCCGCAGTGCATAGGTATGTATGTGCTGATATAGAGCTTCTTGTAAATCATTTTATTAGATGTCAATCTTTACAGGCTGTAGACCCCGGCCCAATGCAGCCTCCGGCAATCTCTAATCCACGCAGGTGTATCGGCTAGCCGTTAAACACTAAACAGAAAAAAATAATAATACGTTCGCATGTTTTTGACTATTGAAGGCATTTACAAGGGATTACCCGATAAAAAATACGAACTTTTACTTTTTGAAGCTAAGTACCTTTAAACAATTTGAACAAACGAGATTTTTAAATGTAAAAAAAAACGAACAGTAAAGTTTTGTTGCAGTAAAGAATGGACCATACAATTTAATATCTAATTATAAAAATATCGGCAGATGAGTCCCACTTTTTCCAGCAGGTGGGAGCAGTTATTCAAATAAATTTAAAATTATAAAGATTTTATGGTGAAAATGTTAATTGAAACCCGTTTCAAATTAAACTGTATTTGAATCTTATTTTTGCTCAAAAGGATAGCCCGACAGCCTCTCAAAAATTGGACGTACTGTACCTATAATACAGGGCCGCACTTAACCCTGCGCCTCTCTTCAAAAAAATCTTCGACTCTATACAGAAACGAACAGTCCGTTTGGTAGATTCTCCCGGATTGCAATCTTTAGAGCATAGGCGTCGGGTGGGAATGCTGTCCTTGTTCCACCGGTATTTCAATGGAAGATGCTACGAGGAACTAGCATCATTGATCCCCTCGACACCGACTTCAACTCTTTACCGATTCATCAAAAATTCATCAAACCTAATCTGATATATTGAAGAAAAAGATATATTATCTGTTATATTATTGCAAGCAAAACAACAATCGGGGCGTTCGAATAAAAAAAAAAGCTTAAACATGATTATAAAATACAAAATCTAGCTTTGATCTTTAACCCAAAAAAATTTAGCTTTTTCTCACGTCATGTAAACAGTAAAAAAATGACCAGTTTATTTCTCCGTTATACATAGCAGGTGAATTGACTCGCAAAATTAAAGAAAGCGATTTACTTAAAACTGTAAAATGATTGAAATCTTTAATTTGTTCTATTAATTGGGGATGCCTTGGTCTCACTGGTCTCCAGACGGTTGGGAGCAATTGAGACTCTTGTGCAGTATTCAAGGGATATTAATAAGGAGAAAAATAAGCAACCAATTAATTTTTGTTTGAATGAAGGGCATTCAAATGTATTAAGAGAGTGGTAAAGTTATGTTGTGAGATTGAAGGCAATAGGGAGGGTTATGTGATTGGGAAAAGGAAGGTACGGAAATATCTGCTATTCAGATTTGGTCACGAAACACGGCTAAAGCCATTTAAAGTGACGTTTTAAGTCTTTCATCGGGGAAATTTAGTATCTACATAGTATCTACAATTCTGGTACGTGTCGCAAATATACTCTAATATATTATTTATGTTAGTGAATTAATTATGAAAAACAAATTAAATTAAATTTACTTGCGCATACCAGGGTTTGAACCCGCGACAATTACTGATACAGGAGATTTTTTTAAAGAAATCTAGAGATATGGTAAGTAATCTAGACGTTCTTCATCTATTTGCCAAAAATTGAAAATTTTTGTCGGTAAACAACTTAATTTCTTCGTCACATAACAAGAGATTGATAAATACAATATGTAGTACCTATTGTATTACCACTAATCCCAGGAAAGATTACTGTGCATCAGTCCCAACTGCTCTCAATTGCCTATGGGACTCTGGCATCCACAGTTGGAATATATTGTGAGGCCTGAGGGGTGTGGGACAGGAAGGAGAAGTGTTTGGCTATTCACGTCTGGCCAAAAAATACGACTAAAGCTATTGCATACAGTGTTTCGATTTTGACAAATTTACAAACAATTCATCAAAGTTCAAAGTTAATCTTCAAGTTCTATTAAGGTTCTATACAAATTCCGTTATTAAATCATTATGGGCCAGTTACTTCCCAGAACTAAAAAATAACAGTACTTGAATAGAGCTTTCAGAGAGCTTCAAAATTGGAATCGAAATTTCATTATTTGTTCAAATTCTGTGAAACAACCCGTGATTACTACCAATCGTTTCGCAGAAATATTAATCTAACATGTTCATCAAATGGCCATTCAGCGCCATTTGTTTTTGTTTAACTTTTGAAAGGTCCTCGTTAAACGCCGATTCTAGATATGTTTCAGTTATCTAGCAAATTGTAATAAGCTGATAAGCTTAACAACATGATAGTTGTCCTCTTCGGCTGATCACAATTTGTTCAAAAGCTGAAACGGTCCTAGAATAGACATCGGAACCTTTCAACCGTAAAAACACGAAATGGCCACATAATGACTGTGAAATTCACACGCGTGAATTTCTGCGAAATAACTGGACCTAAGAGTACCTACCTCAATTTATTTCAGTACGTATAAAGATATTAATACATTTCATAATAATATCGTATTTTGAAGTAAAGCTGTCTGATAAAAAAAGCGATATAAAAATAACTCTAATTAATTCGAAAACAAGTTATTCCAATTACGTTTTATCTGAAGAAATTGTGGTTCTTTATTACATACCCCGATAATTTTTTATTAACATCAACTAATAACGATTTAATTATAATTATTTATATAATGATAGCACATTGCGTTTGCTACTAAATTCCAAGGCATCTTTCTGTAGAATTACATCACTTGTGCATGCAATCTTCTTGTGTAATTAATGTAAATAACACTGTTGCAAAATAAGTTATTTCAAATATTATTCTAAACGATGAAAGTTTGTATACATGTATTTTAAAAAATATTCATTTGGACTAAGTGTTGCAAGATGCAAAACGAAGTCAAAGTAGGTGCAAAGTAATTCAAATTGATTTCATCCCGGAATTGTTTTTTTGTATCTAATATTATAAATCTCAGTTCAAAAAGTTCTTAGCAACTTTTTTTCTATTTAAATTAATGAAGATAATAGTAGAAAAGTCAATCGAAAATCTGTAAAACTGAAAAATCAGAAAAAGATACGAATACATCTGGGACTCGAACTCAGGACCTTCGGCTTTCCGGGAAGGTGCTCTGACCGGTGAGCAATGTATCCCTTTTCGATTCGGTCATATTTAACTGTATCATACTTCGACATTTATTGAACAATATTGAAACTATTAAAAAACTTTGTCACAATACAGGAGGCCTTGAAAATAATAATTTCCCTCGGGGCCTGGGGAAGTTCTGGGATGGAAAAAAGGTATGAGGGGTGAGTAGGAATCTGGGGATCGATGTGTTCAGGAGTGACGAACTTATCAATCCATCCCTCCTACTACGGGGCAGGGCGGTGGGTCTGGAGAGTCCGGCTGGAGAGGTCATAAAGTCTCCCTCAACCAGTCTCTCCCTGACAAAATCACCCGCCGCCAAGACCTAGACAAACCTGACCTCACGAACCCTTCAGCTTCAGATGACAGATTTCAGCTCTAATATAATAAAATAATAAGCCTTTTATTTCTTGCAATACGTAAGTTGCCGAGATATAAAAAAGTAATAAAAAGTATAATTAATGTTATTTACAATGTTGTTGAAAATGTTATATAGCTCTAATAAACTAACACAAAAAGAATTTCAAAAACATTAGATACTATTTTTAATTTGGTGATGGCACCGGTTTTTTATTTTCGTCAAAAATTACAAGGATGAACGTATTTTTTATTTTATTTTTATGTTCACGAATAAATTTTCTACAGCGGTTTAAAATGTGCCATTTGCCGCCAAAACGCCACTTTTCCAAAAAAAATTAAACGATATTCATAGTTTGTGAAAATACCCCGATGGCGAAAATAAATTTTCAATTTTCCTCAATATTTGTAAGTGTTTCACTTCTAAAGAGCACATAAAAGGCAAATGAGTCGATTTTGACAAAACGGATGGTTGGCGGGAAAACATAGTTTTGGAGCGAAAACGAAAATAAAAAATTAAACATTCAAAAACAGATGCCCAGGCAATAGTGGTACAAGTGGAAAACTGGTCAGTCTATTTCACACTTGGAGTTGATTTTATGATAAGTATTTTTTTATTTTTTTTATTTGAGTTTTTGTTTTCGAGTAAAAAGAGTTCGAAGTGGAAATTAATTCATTCTCGGGTTTGAACCCGACATGCGCAAATAACTTTTATTTTATTAATTTGTGTAATTTCACAATTAATTAATTAAAAATAATATATAGTACATTTGCGGCATGTTCCAGAGTGGAAGATACTCTCAGTTTCGCAGAGGTGTAAGACCACCATTCAGAATTGAAACGTTGCTTGAAATGGCTTTTGCCGTGTTTGGTAACCAGATCTGAATAGCCAAGTACTTCCCCACCATCCTCTCCCCCATCTCCTTCCCCTCCCCAATACCTTCAGCCTCACAACATACCCCGATTGGGGATGCCATAGTCTCACTGGCTCCAGACTGTAGTAGTTGGTTTCGGTACTCCGTCTGTACATAGGTAATTGATATCGGTTGGAGGTAAGAGATGGTTGTGGAAATTAACTAGAAAAAAATCCTTCAATCACATAAAAGGTAAATTGTAGCTAAAAAAAAGGCATAACATTTTTGTACAGCACAGATTTTTGTTATTTCACTTAAAGTACGAAAACTTGGTTTACGTTCCAACAAAATAAAAAAAAAAAAATTGTATTTTTACATTACACCTCCTTCCATTGCGGATTTGGCATAAATATTCATTATTCTGCAGCAAAACAATGGACACCTCAAGGAGATGTAAAAAGACAAAATAAAATAAATTTTAATCCAGATCATGGCGTGTTTTTAAGTCTTAAAACACCGGTTAGTAATTATCAACTTACAACGTACGCCCCAAATAACGGTATAACTTTTATATACCATGTGTGCGATACGCAGTTTATGCGCAGAGATAAAATCGGTTAAAACTAATTGTCAATTACTGAGGCTTCTTGTTTCGATAAATTTTGTATTCAGTATTAATGAGGAATTCCATTATTTTGTTTGTTGTTTTTCTCCCTATTTTCACTGTCTAACTTAAGACGATGCACCACGTCATGAAAAAATTCGAGATAAGGCCGCTAACAATAACGCTCTTTATGTAGATGGCGATAAGGTTTTAATTCCAGTTTAAAATAACTCAGGTTCGGGGAATACGTCATTCCTATGTCTACCTACGTTAAATTGTCGTGAAAACAAGCTTATGTGCCCAAGCGGTTAACTCCAGCTGCCTCAATGATTTTTTTAAGAAAAAAACATCGCCAAAAAATGTGATTTATTTTTTTTGAGAAGTTGTAATTTTCTAAAGAATTTAATTTTCCACATTTTACAATAAAACCACAACCGAAAAGGTGTTCATTAGTGGAAGATTTTGAACTTTTAAGCAGTTTTTATACGCTTGATACTTAATCTTTTCCGGGCTTATAAAAATAATAAACCAATCAAAAGATTACTCGATTTTTTCAAAGGCAATTAAATGTGTGTTCTATTTGCAGTATTTAATTAAAGCATCCAAAATATTTATAAACGATCTATTTTATTATTGCTAATACGAGTATAATTTTTGATTCCATGTGATGAAGTGGCGCAACAGGATCTTGCATCAGATGACGTCACGAGGTCAATTTGTCTGGTAGCCTGTTTTACTGGTAGTTTGATGGAAGGTGCTCCAAAGAACTAATAAAATTGATCTCTTCGGCACCGGTGCACAGCCAGGAGATTACACGGTTAATATTTATTACATGCGAACGGGTTGTTTTTATGACTCGTCCTTGTGGTCGAAATTTTAACTGTGTAAAATATTGCCGGCTTTTGCATTTACTCTGTTTTACAACAGGCATTTTCAAGATCAAAATTAATGCCGTAATATCCTTCAAAATATGCTCCACACAGCATCCCACATTGCACAAACATCGGGGGCACCTGTGCACATTGAATATTAAAAAAAGTAAGTTCAAATTTAATAATAAAGATCTAAAAAAAATATTAACTTATTATTTTCAAGCTGTAGACTCGTAAATTCTACGATGGCTACATTTCTAGAAAAAAACAATAATATAAATTCAAGAAGATATACGATGGTATTATAAATACATACTTACAACAACAAGAAGATATTGTATATCGAAGACTGGTCAAAAATAACAACAACGCCTAGTCACTTATGAAAACAAAAATATTCAAACACAATTCCAAACGATTTTCTAAAAACCACCACAATACATTAATTTATTATTTTATGTCACACAGCACAATTCGGTCGGTAGGTACTTATTTAAACTATCCCGACTACACCCCTGAAATTTTTACCGAAATGTCAGATTCAAACACGTTCGATTTAAAATTTAAATGTCTTGATACAATCGACAGGCGGCGTCAAAGTTCGTTCGTATAATATTTCCCGCCAAGAATAAGCACGGAGCGGCAACGGAATAACGTCTCTTTCGAACGGAGGAAAACATTCGAATAAATTGCGCGGCAAGAACTAGACGCGCGAGGCTTGATTCGGAATAATGGCGGGGATAAGAGGAGGGATTACATTAGAAAAACAATATAATTTTCATATACATGTGACATTTTCAAAATCAGAATTGATGTAGATACATGTGTGTTCTGGAAAATTTCAAATTAGATTAATTTTAAAATCAGATACGATTAAGTACCTACCTACCTATAATAAGATTTAATATCCTCCGTTGTCGAGGAATAAGGCTCTCGACTAGTTAATTTTGCAATAAGCCGCCGCACTTTTAATAGGCACAGGTTTTGAAAAGTACACTACTTTTAAACTTAGTTATCACAAAAAACATCGGTTTCAGTCGGGACCGGTGGAAAAATATGCATTTAAATTTAAATTTCATAAAAAAAAATTGTACGTAATTTCTCGTTACGGCTGACATTTCGTATTACGTTATTTTGCATAAAAAAAAAACCTATATATTTTACAAGATGAACTCTTTCCTTTATTTTAAAAAAACGTAATATTTTTTAACCTTCAAATTATTCATGAATAGGTAGGTACTGTAATATAACATTTATTTGTGATTTATGTGAAGGTAAGTAACTCATTTTCTCTAAGAGTCGAATATCATTATTTATGTGGATAGAAACTTACACAACACCGATCTTCTTGTACCAACTTGCGAGCAGGTACTTGCGGTTACAAATAAGTTTCAACTTGCAGAATATCAAAATAATTAATAATGTATTATGTATCAATTTATGAAATGTATTTAATTAGTTTTCTCCGGTGGTTGGTAGTTACTGAATACGTAATTTTATAACCGTTGGCAACAATATTTATATAATTGAATGATGTTTTGAATAGACAACAAAAAACAACACAAACTAGGAAATTTGAAATGATTTTCGAATTTCTGTTTTGTAACCCACTAGGGGCGTACCATGACTATTCTTCCTGTTTTCGCAATTTTTTGGAACAAGATGTTTTTAATTAATGTTTTTATATACTGATTTTAATTCCAGATTGCAATGTTTTACCGTAATCACCAGACAGATTTTCCATATAAAAAATGCGTTTTTGGTGAAACAAAACTTCGCTATTACTAAAAGAGACGCCAAAAGCTATTCATTTTGGAAAGCAAGGATAATCTATAGAAAATTAATGGAACTCCTCTTAAAATAGAAATTTCTTACACTGCCACAGCACGGACATATGCCTAGTCTGAGTTTTGTTAGGAACAAGTGATTGTTAGGAACCTAATATTTAAATAAATAAAGGATAAAAATAATTATTTCAGTTGAACGAGGTTTCTCTCTTTACCGCGCGTTCAGTTTAAGAAGTTACATAAAATCATAGGAAAAAATATGTAAAGACATTATTTATTTTTTTAAATAATAGGATGGTCTCCGTGGTCAAGTGGTTAATATCCTGAACTAAAAATCCAGAGGTCGCGGGTTAATTCAATTGAATTAATTTGTGCTATTTATTTCACAATAAATATAAAAATAATATATTAATAATTAATAAAAATAATATTTTTGTTAATTAGATAACCACGGTCCATTATGATTCAAATGTAAAGGATTGTTAAAAACATCCTAAAAGTACCTATTACGTATTTCCATACAATATCTTAGTAATTTGGCCTGGAATGAGAAATGAGAATGGTTCAATGAATATATGAGTAATGATAATAAAAAGTAAGAATGTGAAGAGATAAAGAGAAATTTTAAAATCAAGAATTTTATGCTCACCGATTGTTAATAAAAGTTTAATGAAAAAAGTAAGTGCAAGTAGGGTTAAAATAATTTATATCACGCAAAAAAATTATAAATTAGTTTTGTTTGTTAGCAAAGAATCATGAAAATTTTCTAAGAGTAGTATTTTTTGTGGCGTGTCTATCGTCGCAGGAAAGCAAAACTACTGTAACCGCCACTACCTATGAAAATACTTTTTATATACCATTTTGGAGAAAAAAAATTTCTGCGTCGATTTATCTGACTTGGTCCCGTGTCTCTACGATACATAAGAAAAACTAGCCGTTTTGCCAATAATACGTTTTTTAATTGATGTACACACCTTAAAATCCTGTATTTTTTTTTACGTTTGGCGGTTACGACAATATTCAATTTAAAAGAGAAACCATAAAATCACTTACACGGAAACATTACTCGTTCGGTTGGTGCTTACAGCATTTTCAAAGATTGCATTTAAGTGTTCGCGGCGGTTACTAAAGTTTATTTGTTTGCTTTCTACTCGTAATAACACTTGTCGTTTACTACAACTTGTCAGTACCATTTAGAATAAGTTAGTGTGTTTTCTACAATTATACCTACAGGTAGTGCGTTATCGTTATTTGAATGTTACGGTGTTGTAAACCAAACGAATTTAACCCAAAAAAATAACGACACACGTTTATAGCTATTCAAAATTTAAACATTGATATACTTTAGCGCTTACAGCTATTTATGCAGTTGAAAATAAAGTTGATTTCAGTATTCATACATTTAGCAGCGACGTTTACAACATTTTTGGCGTAGTTACACGAAGAAAGATGTCAACTGCTGTAAGCGCCAAAAACATTGTACTTTTTCACTTATAAAATATTTAAATATTGCTATTTGATAGATTGTATTTTTTCAGCCAAGCATTTTAAAAATGGCATTTCCCTAACCACTGGTTTAAAAGTTACGATTTTTTTTCTAAAATCTGAAAAGTTTTTTGGCTCTGGTGAACAATTTGGTTTTTGGCTGTTACGCGGTATTGCTTTCTTGTGACGATATATAACAACGGTCGCGCGAGTAATTGGTCAGTTATTTGTTGCATTAGTGTTGTTGGCAAAAGCCCAAAAGTGTGTATAAGAGGGGTTGTTTTGAACCCCCTAAGTACGAATACTAATCTCTTTTTTCTACGCAATATTGAAGCCTAGACTATTATGGTATTTCAGTTATTAAAAAAAATTAAACGGTGTGTGTATTTCATAAAACATACAAAATCGTAAGAAAATTCGCACAGGATGAGGTAGACATCATTAACTGGATACTTACTCGTTATAAATTTATAAAGCTTACATAAGTTCCTATCCGGGACAACTTTTTTATAGATTTGTAACCTTTGGTGACACTTCGAATTTAAATGTCATTGTAATGAATTTAGTTTAATTTATTTTAATGAAATTAGGCAATTTTAAATATTTGGATTTTGAGAACACTTGAAAAAATCTGTTATATAATGTTTTCTTTTTGTGAAAATGTTATTTAACGATTTTTTTCAATTTATTATTTTAAAATTTCTACACAATTTAATGTTTTTCTGTATTCATAATTATTTCGTCAGACATACATTTTTGACTGAACAAGAAAATATGTGCATTTAATTTTCTAGCGTTTTTATTTCGATTCTACATATTTATTAATGTTTTCATGCAAATACATTATTATCTATCTCAATCGTTGATGAGCCCAGGTAATAAATACAATGTTTTTAATATAAATATAATCTATCGTAAAGTTCCCATTAATTATAGACAAATAGTCACTCTCACCCATTAATATTACAAGTAGCAAGTTACGACATACCTACCTTTCGAATGCTCCATGATGCCGTGGATATGAGCTATGCCTGGGAATACTTTAAGTTCTAAATATGTATTTGTTTGTGTTTTCGAAAAGCTTATATCAATAAAATGAAACGCAGCTAACTTATCATTCTTGTTTGGTTTTTCAAAAAAATTTAATTAAAAGAAAACGTTGAAAACGATAACGTTATCTATGCTACTTTTGTGTTGAAAATATCATGATGGAACATTACACAACATAACCTTAGTTGCAAAATAAAACTACTTTTCTCTAAATGTTCTGAAAATTATCAAAAAATTCTCTAAAATTCATAAAAAAAATAAAACACACTTTTCCCAAAAACAACAAGAATTTCACCAAAAGTCACAAAACTTTTCCAAAAATAATGCAAAAATTATGCAAATCTTATCCCTAGGCACCTGTAAATCATCATCTTCTTCCCCTTGTCCTTAATAACTCCACACGTGTGACTTACTAAAGGAAATTCATTTCCATCTGAGTCTTTGTTATCTTTGGGGATGCTGTTTGGAGGTTTTTTGAGAGAAGGAAGGTTTGTCTGAAATCTGAGTCTTAAAAAGACCCGTGTTTTAGTAGGGCAGAAACACAGACAAATTATTCCACAGTCGACTTATTCTGCCTTAAAAACACAGTATCTTCCTCGAGTCTGAAACTGTGTTTTTACTTACCACTGTAGTATTGCTGTATTGAAGAATTCCAAGTTACAGAGGCAATCGTTTCTCGTTCTTATTATTGGTGGATTAAACAGATCTGACGGTAGTTCCTGGGAGCATTTTTCATTGAAATACATAGGTAAAACAAGGACAGCATTCCCATTTGATGTCTGTGCTCCAAAGATTGCAAGCCGTTTGCCTTATCGGACAGGCTAATAAAAGCTCACATCTGGAGTCAATGGATCTTTCAGGTATTTTTGGGACTCTAGGTGGCTACAAAATTCAAGAGTGCGGCGCACTTGTGATTTGCATAGCATCAGCAGTTGTGTTCAACAAAACTCTGGTTTCAATGGACCCCCATTTCTGAGCTGGTCATTTAAAGTTAAAAAGATTGCTTCCGTTGAAGGAGAATAGAATGTCATTTTGATACCACTAAGTCATACAGACTGCAGTTCCTATCTCGCTTCATCTGAGTTTCAAAAATCTTTTTCTTAAATTAATAAACCATAATATGTTATCCGGCTTTTTCTTAATATATCATTTTATGCATTATATAAAATACCCAGTGAAGCGGTACTTTTTTTTAGAAAGGTGGTACAATGTCCTTTTTATCATTCTAAGAACTACGACTTTTTAGTGATGGCAATGTTTGTTGAATTGCCACACTGCAAGGCATGCGCGTCAAACTGCGCATTTTCAACGACGGTTCAGTTTAACCTCTTGAATGTCGGATAACATTTGCCCACATGATGGCCGTGTACCATAGAAAATTAATTACAAAGAATTCCGAGGAGCTACAATTCTAAAATTAAAAGCAAACGTCTGGAATTATATTGGCGCAAGCGATTCTGACCTTGTCCTTGTACAGTTTCTTTATACACAGGGGCAGCTCGTGACTTTTGGGTGTGCTAGAGCACTAATATTAAAAAAAAATTGGCATTATGTGTAGAAGATTTTCAGGAAATTTCATACATACAAAAATCATAGAATATTCATACAAAAATCGAAATTTCGAAAACAAAAACAAAAAAAAATTTAATTAAATTTAATGCCATTTTTATTAATATTAGCACTCTAGCACACAAAGTCAGGAGCCGCCATTGTTATACAAAAGGGTTTAAGCTTCGCATTTAAATTGCATTTAACCTCGCCCGCCGGCGGGCAAGCGGCAGATGAGTGGTTAAAGAACCAAATGTCATTCTGTTTTGAATGTCGCCTGCAAATACTTCATAGTTCCTACATATATTTTTAACCTCCACGTCTCAAGCCTTGTCTGATAACTTCGCATTTGGAATCTATATGATTAATAAAGTTAATCTGTTTTAAACATTAATACTTCTTTAATTTATAAAATAATAATACAATTATAAAATAACAATAATATAAAATAGTAAGACAATTCAAACCCAAGTTATCATTTTCAATCTGCGAGATTTCATTAGTCCAATACCTAAACCAGTCTTTCTCAAATTGGGCGATAACGCCCCCTTGTGGGTGCTGGAGGCTTTCAGGGGGGCAGCAGAAGGCTCAAAGAAAATTAGGGGGCATCTAGAGGGGCGGCGGCAGACAAATTCTATCCATAAAAATCCGACAGAATCACAGACATATTATTCATAGACTTGAGAATCAGGGAGAGGGGTAATAACCATCTGTAGCGGGGCGGAGAGGGATGAGTTGACGGTAACGATATGTGATTCGTTAATCCTTCAATATGACAGTATATAGGCATCACGCATTATAATATCACCATTTAGCTCTTAAAAGTAAAATCTGCTTTTGAATGAATAGACCTTTTTACATGGGAGCGCGAATTGTTCGCCCGGTGTGAACAAACTTGTGTAATCCGTCGAATATTTTGTTACCGTGTTTAGTTAAGACACTTTTACAAATGTTTCATAATTTACTTATCACAGTAAACTGCAACATGCACACGACGGGACCGGGAATTTCGGTTCATGTCTAAAACTGATCATATTATATGATGTGAATAAGCTTAAAATAATGACAAATAATGCCTACACATGGAAGGTAATACGACAATTGGGCTTATACTTCTTCACTTCTATTTTTACATGTTTTAAAGTAACCATTTTTGCCGTGTTATTTCGTAAAATGTACCGATAAGAGCTCGACGCTAGTCCGCACAAGAATGATGATGTCACATTTTCGAGATTCACGCGAACCTATACGCCAGCCCGGCCGGTTCCATGGAACCCAGAATTAAGGAGGGGGAAATAATACGCTTTTATCACTTAGGGCAGGTCTATACATATTCATATGTCTATGGACAGAATCTAGACCAGACACCACTTGAGATGTAGACAGTTAAAGTAAAGTCGCTTACGCGAGTAATAATGTGGGTGCAGCTTTATTTTTCATGTACGTAGTCCATGGTTAACTAAATAAAAATTTTCTGTAATTTCTGATATTTTTTTAGTGCTGTAGCAACGTTGATAACAAAAATGAGAAATCGGCTGCAAGTTACTGAACGCGATGAATTACGGCTGTTTTTAAGTACATTCAAACCTGATATTAACAAACTCGTTGAAATGCATCAGATTCATCCTTTAAATATAAAAGTTTTAAATTCAAAGCCTTCTTTTAATTTTAATAAAAATATGATCAAATATGACTTTTATTTCTTCTCATTGAAATATTCTCTGATCTCAGAAATGGGATATGGGTCACATCCTATCTATCCTATCCATAAAATAATGCATGTTTAAAAATAATATTTGCAATAACTGTTTTTGAAAAACGCAACAAATGGTAATGTAAAAAGGTAGGTTAAAAAATATGGGGGGCACTAGATTTTTTTAAGTCGCAAGTGGACGGTGGTCGAAATAAGTTTGAGAACCTGAGAAAGAAGTTTGTAACCTAAACGATGAATTCTACGACTATGTGAGCTGCGACAGACCAGGAAGACAGTATACTCCAAAACAAATAATAAAATAACAATTTGTTTAGTATATAATTAATTTTATTAAAAAAATATTCCTTAAAACTAAGTGTGGAAAATGTGTTGTTTTAGCAGACCAGCCGATAGGAAATATAGCGCCCAGCAGTTTCCGAAGACCTGATGATTTTAACCACCTAAAACAAGAAAACAATACCTCCTTCTTTAGAACATACATAATAGGAGGTCATTAGTAAATCATTGACGAAAAATCTTCCTTCAGATACGCCTTGTATGAAAAGGAAAAAGACAAGATACTAGAACGATGATGTACGCACTATCTCTCTCTGAGTCTATCTTAGTCAAGAACATAATCAATATACTAAATTAATTGAACGATAAGGGGAAGCCTGTGGAAGCCACAAACAAGTGAATGAAATAATTTGTCGTGAGAGTCGGACCATATAATGGGTCAGATTAATAAAAGACCATGTTTTAAAATGGTGTATGAATATGAATAAAGCAAAATAATGTTTGCCAAGATCTAGGTGTTTGGCAGTTCTGTTTAGAAAGGCTTCAGACTGTGTAAACATATATAATGTATGTATTATTTAAATAATATGAATGCTTTGAACTGTACCTGTCCTCTCTTCAGTCCAAAGTATCTTGCAACGGGGTCCCCTGCCTGAATTCTCATCAACATGTTTTCTTTTAGTTTACTGAATTGCAAGAGTTAAGGGTAGTAATTGCAATAATTATAGTACACAACATATTCAAAACAAAATAAATTTTTAAAAAAATCAGATTTCCTGTGGAAAATAAATACATAAGTGAAGACTTTATTTGGAACAATTAATAATTATGTATGCATGTGTTATATGTTATTTATAATATGTATAGGGCGCAGGCCCTACAAAGGTACTACCCGTCAACGACAACGACACAAAAATATCTGAAAAACCGGAGGTCAAATACTTAGGACACATCGTAACAGCGGAGCTCAATGATGATACTGATATTGAGCGACAGAGAAGATCACTGTGCATTAGGGCAAATATGATTTCTCGAAGATTTAATAAGTGTAGCCCAGAAGCAAAAAGGCAACTTTTTAACACATACTGCACCAGCCTATATACCTCGGAGCTGTGGACCAACTACAACAAAGCATCTCTAAAAAGAATGGAAGTACAGTACAACAATTCATACCGAATACTTTTTGGGTTGTCCTGGTACTGCAGTGCCACTGAGATGTTTGTAGAAGGGCGTGTTCCTGCATTCCGAGCAAAAAAAAACGGATCACCAGCTTTAGAACGTGACTAGCCACGAGTGAAAACGGTCTTGTGATGGCAGCACTGCACTTCTGGCAGGGTCCTATTTACAAGCGATGGAGCCAACTCCTAATGTCATAGTTTAAAAAAAAAAAAATATTTTCATGTTTTTTTTTTTTCTCTGTATTAATTTTATTCTGTTTTATTTTACTATGTGTGCAGTATCGCACAATGTATATATATTTTTAATATTAATTTGATAATATGTTCTATGTATAATATGGAGCTCGTGGGATTGCACCACCCTCCCCGAGATCTGTTATAAATAATTAAAAAAAAAAATTAAAAAAATCACAGTGAAATCTCAATCAATGGTTCCTTAAATTATCATTTTCCCACATATTAACCGTGCTCTTCATACATTCAATAATATTTGCCTAAATTCTAACATTGACATTTTCTCCGATTCACTGTCCAAATTTAAAAAGAGCATCATGTCAATGATATAAACTATTCAATGCGCATACACTTCTCACACCTACCAACATACTCACACATACACTCACGCACATATACACTACACACATCACCCGGTAATTACAAATAAGACATTCAATGAAACATATCATAGGTACCCACCATGAAATATCATTTAATATCTTTAAACTGTTTCATCACTGTAACCAATGTATTTTTTTTTTCTGTAATATAAAATAAATAAATGTAATATCATTGTTATCTAGTATTTTTGAAATGTTTTTAATTTTTTTATATTATACAGGGTGTCTGGGGGTAAAGTGCATTTACTTTGGGAGGTAATTCTAGATGATAGTATAAGTATTAAAGGTAAATAACTTTTTTCGAAATTCCAACTTTTAATTTTTAATTAACTTGGAATTTTTTGGTAAAAAGATAAAATTAGTATGGCGTGTGCGGCCAGCACTATTATTTTCAACTGTTATGATGCGGGCCAATCAGTGGGTCGCCACTATCGCGCCCGGCTGACTAACAGCAAATTGATTGGGTAAGTTACCTTACACTAAGGATTTTTAATATGGGAAAAAAAAAGTTGGAATTTTGAAAAAAGTTATTAATCTTTTTTACTCTTACCATCATGTAGAATCACCTCCCGAAGTTAATACACACTACCCCCCAGACACCGTGTATTTAAAGGTGAAGTTACTGAAACATCACCAGATAAGAAAGGTTTCGACAATTTTATCCTGAATGCAAATATTGGAGAACGAAACAATTCGGAAATAGAATGATATCCAAGCGAAGATGAGGACCCTAATGCTGATGCCTTCGCATTATTAGCAGACAGATCCATTATTCTGAATGTTGAAGTGAATGAAAATGATGACATGTTGGATGATGTAGAAACTGTGACATATAGTTTATCGTGGATCAAATCCACAAAGACATACATGGGTGTTCGGGCACCACAAGTTATAAAAAAATATACCAAGTTATTGGGTGGTGTAGATATTTACAACTAGCAAGTGGAGTATTATCGCCCTTCAATTAACTCAATAAAAAGGTCCATAAAAAGCATAATACATTTTTAGGACTTGGTTTTGGTAAATTCATGGTTGCTGTACTGGGAAGAAGCCGAAAAAACAGCAGATAAAAATACTTTGGACTTATTCATATTTCGTTTGGAATTTTGGAGGTGAAGCGCTTACCAGAACTTCAGAATGAAAAAGAAAGTCACCTGAGGATCTGAACGAGGAAGAGTGTAACATACCCAAAGTGATGATGGTCAGTGGCCAAGTTGGAATCGCTTTTGATTCCCACCCAGGTTTCCCTTCAATTCCTCAGTTGGCTAAGTCTCCATCATGAACCAAGCAACATTTTCCGCTCGCTGTGGTGGTAGTAGGAGATTTTCAAATATTGTCAAGTTATTCGTAACCCGGGAGTGTTTGTCTTACTTTAAAAAAAAAACTCCATCTGCCAGTAATAGATACGAAATTTGACAGTTATGACCATTTGGCAAAGTTTTTTGATAATATTGTTACACCAAGAATGGAAAATTGTAAAAGCAGAATGAAAATTTTGTGTGAAAAATGTAAAATCTATGCATGTTTATGATAAAATAAACACCGCTCTGAATCATTTCACACTAAATCCAAGTAGTATATAGTAATTTTCATACTCTTCCGTAATAAATCTTAATTTTACACAAATAGATTATCCGGATATGCCCTGATGATGGACACTGCAACGCTGTCCGAAACGTCGGCTAAAGAAGGAGGTAGCACAACACGGCATAACACCCCAAAAACAAACAACGAAAAAAAAAAAAATTATTGGTTTTTAAAAAAAAATAAGTGTAAATGTAAGTAATTTTTATGAAAAAATTATTTTTGGTTTGTATGAAGATAGTCCTGAACCGTCACGATTGTGCGAAAGAGTTTACTTGGAAAATTGAATTTCTGATGAGGTTGAGGTTCTAATTATTCCAAAAATAACAAAATTCTGGAAAAAATCTTTTATTTTCTACTGGTCTGTCGGTAATGAAGAGTGTTGTTTTGATCTTTTTCTACTGCGCTGACAGATGGTTTTTTTTTTATTTTAGTGTTAGTTTTTTAAAACCTTTGTTTATGTGTTTAAATGGGTAGAATAAAAAGTGCTAAATCATCATGTAAGTGTTGTAAAATAAATTCTGTATACTTGTCTAACCGGATTGTGTGTGTGTGTTGTATTCGAGGAATGATCGATCAAGATATCACTGTAATGTGCATACGTTAAAATATTTCTAAAAGGATACTATCTGCACAAGAGTTCTGCCTTTTCATCTGGTGTGAGCACAATATGTTCCGGGACCAGCTCGTGCTCCGTAATGTTGATGAGGAGTTCCGACTCTAAGAACTGTTCTAGGATATACTTGGGGGCCATGTCGACTAGGGACTGCTTGGCAGAAGGGGTCATTCCTGGAAGATATTACAAAAACAATGTTAAAGCAAGCCTTTTACAAGTTCTTCTCCTATCATAGGTTTGATTACATATATAGTCTTTAAAATAAGTGGAACGACTCATCTCTTCAGAACATACATCCTTGCAGCACAATGCGGGCTCAGGCAAACTGTAGAGATTTCATAAAATTCTTATTGATGTTAACTTATTTATTTATTTTTTGTAAGAGACAGTCAGCTTATAAATAAAATATAAAGATAAATATATTGTTAAATGAAGTCAAGCCAAAAAAGTTTTCTATGTTAAAGTTTTATTACGTATTCAAATTAATTTTAGGTGAGGAGGAGAGGAAGAGGAATATAGGATGAGGATAGGAGATGTTCCGGATACATTCCACACTCTTGTATTAATTGTTGCTGGTGCAAAACCAAACATACTTCCTTGCACCACAATGCAGGCTCAGGCAAATAAGAGATATAATAATAATAATAATTTAGGTCGAATTAGGAATTCCACAGAGCCGAACCCTCTGATATGAAAATATCTGGAGACGGTGAATTATATTCCCATTTAATAGTTTGGTAGATTAACGTGTTGTTCTTGTATTGTTTTGTATTAATTATACTTATATAATGCACTTGCATAACGTGGATTTACTAGATGATCATTTATATGGATTTATATTTTTCATATGGGAAAAACTAAATCCGTTCCTGTAAATCTGGTGAAAAAAATAAAAATAATATTGAAAAATAATCCTGTAATATTGAAAAATCTGTTTCTGAAAAAATAAGAAAGTATACAGATTTAGGAAATGAAATTAAAAGAATTTGGCATTATCAGACTATAAAAATATTACTATTGGCATTATACCTAGCTCTCTCATTAAAAATTTAGGCATATTAGATTTGTCAAAGAATTTGTATATAAAAATGCAAAAATCAGCCATTTTAAATACATGTAGGATTACGAAAGATTTTTTTAAATATTTATTTTGAGGGATCTGTAGGATTTGCCGAACCCTCTGATATGAAAATATCTGGAGTCGGTGAATTATGTTCCCATTTAATAGTTTGGTAGATTAACATGTTCTTCTTGTATTGTTTTGTATTAATTATACTTATATAATACACTTGCATAACGTGGATTTACTAGATGATCATTTATATGGAAAAGTGTAAAAATTACGGACCTGAAAATCTGGTGCGTAAAAAAATGGATAATCTGTAGAGCGCCATTTTTGTGAAAAATCACCTCAAGGGATCATACAAGACCTTATTGATGTAAAACTTTGTTGGTGCAAAATCAAACATACCTCCTTGCACCAAAACGCAGGCTCAGGCACACTGTCGACATTTCATACAAGACCTTATTGATGTAAAACCTTGCTGGTAGAAAACCAATCACAGCTTCTTTCACCACACTGCAGGATCAGGAAAACTAAAGAGATTTCATACAGACCTTTCTGATGCAAAACCAAACATACCTCCTTGCACCAAAATGCAAACTCAGGCACACTGTCGACATTTCATACAAGACCATATTAATGTTAAACCTTGCTGGTACAAAACCAAACATACCTCCTTGCACCACAATGCAGGCTCAGGCAAACTGTAGAGATTTCATACAAGACCTTATGATGTAAAACTTTGCTGGTGCAAAACCAAACATACCTCCTTGCACCACACTGCAGGCTCAGGCAAACTATAGAGATTTCATACAAGACCTTGCTGATGCAAAACCAAACACACCTCCTTGCACCACAATGCAGGCTTAGGCAAATTGTATAGATTTCATATAAGATCTTATTGATGTAAATTTCATACAAGATCTTGCTGATGCAAAACCAAACGTACCTCCTTGGACCACAACGCAGGCTCTGTGAATATTCTCCTCCTGCATTCTGGTGCAGTAGGTCTTGATGGTTTTGATGCCGATCTTTGGTTCGTCCGGGAAGAAAACAAACATCTGGTCTGTCGGGTCATCATTGTGGGCAACCAGCACAATCAGATCACTGCGGGCGGGTCGCTTTTCACTATAACATTAAAAATATTCATTATAATACTTAACTAATTTAATAATACAATATTTTTGTGAAATAACAGGCCAAAGGCTCTGCATAGTGCTAGTAAACATGAGATAAATAAAATTACCATGAAAACAATCAAAAGAATTAATCAGTAATATTACAATCTTTAGAATGCTAACAGGAGCTCAGTTTCAATTGGTGAATCCAGGTCAAATGATAAGTGTCTTCGTGATCATACATTTCTAACTGTTATTGGTCAGAATTCCGCCAGACACCCGGTGTACACCATCCATTCTAAGGGGGGGTGAGAGAATTTCAGGTTATGAATTCTATACTTTACCTAGGACGTAAAAATAATTTGTGCATCGATATTTATAATAACTTCCATATTAATAAAAATCTGTCATAATTTTTTTTTTATGTTCAACCTTGCTTGGACCCCCTGACATTGTTCAGGAATCCACTGAATGTTCCCGGGGACCTCTTTGGGAACCACTGGCCTATATTGATAGGTAAAGCCAAGACATCATTTTTGTTCTTAATTATCGAAACCAGATAAACTTTCGTGGACCCCCACATACAACTTGTGGACCCCCATTTTTTTATCATGCCAACGTAGACCCACATCGAGTCTCCCGTGGACCCCTGGGGGTCCACCTGGACCACTTTGGACCACTGGTGTACACCAAAATAACAAGACGTTATAAAGTCAAAATTCAAGATAAGTACACATAACCCTACCTTGGTTTGTCGCCGAATTGTTCCTTAAACTGATCCAAAGTCTGATCCAATTCGTCTTGTGTTACTAAGTATCCTCGGTCATGACATAACTGCAAAATAAACCATAAACATGTGAATTACAATCTACATAATCTTCAAGTTTCTCCAATAAGTCCCGACTAAATTCAAATAACACTGGTAAGGTTATGCCGTACCTGCATGACTGTTTTACGGATCCGCCAAAGCTTATAGGTTTCCGCATCATCATCCATGTTATTAAATGTGAAACCTTATTTAAAAATGTGAATATAAATGTGTTATCAATTCGAAATTAATAGTAAAAGACGCCAAAACAGTAACCACAACGACGGCACCTGACAGCAGCGTTTTGGTAAAAATATATGTCAAATGTCAATTTCTATGGAAATTGGTAATAGTGTTGTCCCAAAGAACAGAAAACAGTTCTTATTTAGCATTCAAAATTCTGTAAGGATATTTTTAATTCTACTACTGGCAACACCCTCATCTATGGACGTATCTTATAAAATTCCCCGACAGATGGCGGGCTCGCGATGACGTTCTTCGATTGCGTCCGTTGCTTTTGAAGCAAAATTACAATAGTTGTTGAGGAACTTTATGGGAGTTGTGGTGTTTGCGGCGCGCGTGTTTAGTGTTTTCGCAAAGTGTTGTTTCATGTTTTGCTCTTAATGTTTCGAATAACTAATAGTAATTAAATTTGATGGTTAACAATGGATTTTTAAAACAGTGGCCTATTGTTTTTTAGTGTTTCTTCGGCCTGGTGCGTAATTGGATTACCTCTTCGGCAACAATCAACGAACAGGTAAAACTGATTATGGGCGTTAACCTGTGTATGGGAGTGACACGAGTGGCGGTTTTTCAAATACTTGTAGTTATTTTAATATTATTGCTTTTTAACTCTCACTGTAGCATTCCTCCAATAAATATATTATTATTTTACCTGTACTAAATACAATGTTTTGATCAAAACTTTGTTTTCGCAAAGTTTTGTTTTATGGGCGTAAACTTTTCGCTTTGTGACTCAAAACTTTCTTCACGTGTTGATTAGTGTCTGCATTCCTGTCGTTATTTTATTGCCGAATAACAATGAGAATTCCTTTATTACTTTAACTTAATTTGATATATCTCACATTTAAATTAACGCTGTTTTAGCTGTTTACAAAAAATGAAAACAACAATTTACCTGTATTCAAACAGCGTTCCGTCGATACACCTGTATGCGTTGTTTTCGGCACTTTCCGTATTGGAATGTTTACGTACTTGGAAACGCAACGCGGTTTGATAGTAAAGTAAATTGATTAACGAACTTTTCACTTGTTCAATTGAACAATCCTCTCGTTCTTAAAAGCGTACGGTGTGATAAATAATAATAATTGTACCTATTATAAATGACTCATTAATAATGCTGAGCAATCCGAATGAATAACGCTTGCCAGTGGACTGTTTTCGTTTGAAACTCGTTCTGCTTTGACGGATAGAATAGGTACCAAGTTTAATTTTACCGCCAGAAAATTCAAAAAAAATTTGCATTCTATCCGAATCCACAATTTTTTTATGGCCATCAATTATCCAGATACTATCTGGTTTTATTAATTTTATAGGACAGGTACCTACGTACAGTTTTTAGTGCATTTTACAATTGAGCGCCTTTTTCTTGCGTATTTTTTGCTTATTTTATGCACTTTAATATCCACGTTCTAAACACTAATAACCGTAGATATCAAGCAAATGGGTAGTGGGTAGGTACCTACGCGTGTGTTACACCCCTTTTTAAGTGGATGCCGCACAATAGTCATAACTCTCCGGAGCCTGTGGGACTGTAGCATCATCTATTGGAGTATATTGTGAGGTTGGAGGGAGTGAGGAAGGATAGAGGAAGATTGGGAAGTACCTAGCACATCAGATCTTGTCACCAAGTAGGCTAAAGACATTTCAGGCAACGTTTTGATTCTGAACGGTGGTTTTTCGACGGTGCGATGCTAGGTGTATCTACCACTCCGGTAACACCATGGGAAGGAGTCTCATATCACATTTTTGTAATCTTCAGTAATTACGGATTGTTACACATCTGCCCTGATAAGACACTGTAACGCTATCCGAAACGTTGACTAAAGAAGGAGGAAGTGAAACACGGCATAATTACCCCAAAATCAATCAAGATAATGTTTATTGGTGCCTGTATTCATCAACTAACCATAAAAAAATTTAACGAGTCTAGTTTTTTAACTGTTAATTCATGGTGGAATTCCATTGTATTAGATATGAAATTAAACAATTTTTTTTCACTTTGTTCCACTTGTTTATTTACACCAGTCTGAAAATGTCCGTAGTAGGACGAAACCGGTCCTGGTGTAAATAAACAAGTGGAACAAAGTGAAAAAAAAATGTTTAATTTCATATCTAATAAAAAATTTGCTTTCTGCGAATTATACAAAATCAGCAATTGGTAAATTTTCTGGGTGACTGAACACGCTACAAATAGTTTTTTTTTTATTAAAAAACCTTTTGATTCACCTTTATTACTATAAAAGACGACTATTTGCATTTAAGGCGTTGGAAAATACTGCATTCATGTTAAAATTATTAAAAACACATTTTATTCTGTTATTTAGCAAGAGATAGCTATGAAAAAATTCACGGACCTGTATCATACAACTGCATTGGTCGAGGGATTTTTGCTCTAATTTAAAGGAGTATTGTTTTATTAAATATTTTCACTATTTTCTTATAATCGTATTTTTATATTAGCGCGATTCCTCTTACATTCGTATTTACATATTTTTACGTATTTACATTTCTTCTTATTTTTGAATTCTTACTACCGGGCCTAATAATTTTTACTAAGTACTGAAAAATTTATTGTCTTTTGATTGTGTAAAGAAGACCGTTGAACTTAATAAATCCAAGAATCCAAACGACATCTGCACGTAGGTAACGAAATTATATTTGTATTCTCTTTGCAGAAACTTCTTTTCGTTTCTCTGAAGGACCTTGCTTTTTACGATTGAACATAAATTATTGTTATTTCAGTTTTATTATGTCCTAAAATACTTGGCCTTTTTCCTTTGCTTTCTTCCGCTTAAAATAACCACCCTGCGTCAATCGGTTCTACTGTCGTCCGAAGTAGAAAGGACGCATCCGTAGAAAAGCACACATCCACAGCGGCGTTTAGAATTTGATTAGAAGAATTCGTGGATCTTTTTTACTCTAGCGCAAATTTTCCTTTGGAATTTTCTTGTGGAAAGTTTGACAGTTGTGACACACTCTCCCGGTCAAAGACACCTCTCACTCACATTGTAAATAATGGAGGCGAATTGACATTGAAAACTGTTGTAAAAAGAAATATACTTTCATTTTTTTAAGAAAATCTCTCTTTTTAACTTTAGAAAGGTTATTCAAAAAAAAATTAATTAATTATTTTATTAAATTAATTATTTTTATAATGTTACGAGATTAACATTATAAATAGCATAAATGTTAATAATCCTCTAAAAAATGGTCCCAGAATGCACAGTTTAAGATTTGTTTTTCTTAATTAGTTTGACATAAATATAATAATAAATACCAAGACTTATAAGAAAAATGAGACATAAAGTTAAAATTAAACAATTTAAAAAAAAAAAAAAAAAACATTAACAAAAAAATATTTTCTACAAAATATGTTATAATAATTATTTATTTATGTATTTCACGCCCTGTTGGGCTTTTAGATGTTTTTTTTTAATTAACAAAGTACATCTAAATCATAAATTACATTCGATTCACACAAAATTAGTTGGCTCTTTTACACACAAAAGCAAAAAATAAAATTATAAAACTGAATCTAAAACAAAATCAAAGTCAAAATCAAAAGCAAAAACAACAACATAATCAAAAACAAAATCAAATACGAGTTTAATAAAAGCAGGATACCCTACCATGCAAGGTAGAGAAATAACAGAATGGGATAAGTACAATTCGTAAGATTGAGTCAAGGAGAACAAGTGGTATATTTAATTAAATATTATTGATCTTTTTTCCGATAAACATGTTACTATGAGGTGAATGATGTGTCAAACATATCCGCAATGTCCTTATATTCATTTCCCAAATTCTGAATTCGGCGAATTGGAGTACACAATTGTGATTCCGTGTTGGAGTTTTCACAATAAAACGGACGATATTGCCTTGATGTTGGTTTGCGAGGTATATGGAAAGAAATCAAGTAAATAGTTCAGGGCTGTCAATTATTGAATTTACGATTTTATACAAACATGTTAAGTCATTAACTATTCTACGTTCGGCCAATTTTAATAAATTAAGTTGACATAGTAAATAATCATAGTTGACACATTCTCTTGTTATACCCATTCTGAAATTAATAAATCTTAAGATTTTTTTTTGGATTCTTTCTAATGTGAGTGAATGACTAGCGTAACTCGGTGACCACACTATCGAGTTGTACTCGATTTGACTCCTAACTAATGACATATACATTTTTGTTTATAGGTTTGAATATTTTTAAATTGGCTGCATATTCTTATTACAAATCCCAACATTTTCAAAGCTTTATTCGATGTAATTTCAATATGGTTTATAAAATTAAGTTTTTGATCAAAGTTTACACCTAAATCACTCACCTCGGTTACTGTTGTTAGCACTACATCATTGATAGAGTATTCATAAATAAACGGATTTTTTATTCTATGGAATCTCATAATTAATTTTGGGGTGTTGCGCTACCTCCTTCTTTAGCCGACGTTTCGGACAGCGTTGCAGTGTCCATCATCAGGGCAGATCCGGCAGATCCGAAGATTACATCGTCGGATCTGCTCTGATGATGGACACTGCAACGCTGTCCGAAACGTCGGCTAAAGAAGGAGGTAACGCAACCGGGCATAACACTCCAAAAACAAACAACGAAAAGATAGATTTACATTTGATGTTCGTCATTTTAACGAACGTTAGATATCCACGGTTAATAAACCGCACTTTGATAAAAGATACAAACAGTGATCAAAGGCGCCTCTATTCCCATCTTACGCTTCGACACTTTAATTTCCTTTTTTTAACATCTATTTAAAGTCGCCCGGGAAAAAAGTCGCACCATTTAACCCGCACATAGGAATGCCTGAAAATGAGTGATGTTTGGAAAGTGAAGAGACATTAATTGACACAGATGTGGGGTTAAAGAACTAGGTTGTCAATTTATTATCACTCAATTCTTTGTCAGGAAGATTGATGATGTTGCTTTTTGTGGGGTGTAAACAATGACTGTTTTTTGGTAGAAATTTGTCAACCTTATTTATTAATTTTTTTAAGACAGACCAACTTTCCCTGGTTACGAATGATCTGACGATATTTGAAAATCTCCTACTACCACCACAGTATGTAAGAAAAGTTGCTTTTGTCGTGATGGAGGACTTAGTCAGCCTAGGAATTGAACACGCGACGCCTGGTTGGGACCAGTGGCGGCTCGTGACTTTTGGTGAGCTAGGGTGCTAATATTAACAAAAATGGCATTATTGATGTCGTTGTAGCCGAAAAATATATATATTTTTTTTTTTTCGAAAATTTTTTTTTTTTATGAAGATTTTTCAGGAAATCTGTGCGGCGCACGGCAAAACTGAAATTTCCTGAAAATCTTCGTACAAAAAATAAATTTTCGAAAAAAAAATAATAAATATTTTTCGGCTACAACGACATCAATAATGCCATTTTTGTTAATATTAGCACTCTAGCTCACCAAAAGTCAAGAGCCGCCACTTGTTGGGACCCAAACACGATGCCAACTCAGTCATGAAGCGTTAAATTATTATTCGGTATTATTTCTTATAATATTGTTTTGGTTAAAAAAAGTCTAGTACCTAAAGAGCGTTTTTATTATTACTGTGACGACCCACGGAAACGGCACGGCGACGGTAATGGTTCGCGGCATCTCATTTCTTTAATACCAGTGGGAGAGAGGCAAGAAAATGATAACTTTTTTGCATCTAAATAAAAGCTTTCATCAAAGTTTTCGTGTATTTATAAAGTAACTAACTAACCATCACGCAATTTCTCGCAGAGGCAGGCAGAAAACGTTAATAATCACATTTCAAATCGTTATATAAAATTTATTAGTCAACTTAATAATAAAATTAAAATAAGTATATTTTCGTAATTTTTTCGAGAATTAAAAATAGTTGAAATTACGCTATTGGCGTAAAAAAATTTCATAATTTTATTTAAGTATTTATATTATTATTTCAATATTACATTTAAATAAAGTAATGACGAATTGCCCTTCCTACTAGGTGTGAAACGCCTGTACTGAGATGGCAATTTACAGAACGGTTGTTAACTATAGTACTATGAAAATTACATTAAAAAAAATATATATATATATTATGCAATTCATGTATGATAAGAAAAAAGCCAAGTGAAACTCATACATATATGTTCATAATTGGCATAAATGTAAATATGTTAAAAAATACTCCTGATGAATATGTTTATTGGAGGTAATCTATGAAATGTATCATTAAGAAGCAGATGACAATAATAATCTAAATTAAAATATGAAAATGAACAAAACACAGAAAAATAATCAAACATAATGGTCGCAGCTGGGACTCGAACCCAGATCTCACGTCTTACCGGGACGGCGCTCTACCAATTCAGCCATTGCGTCCGATTATAAAACCGTCGTAATTGTCAAAGTCATATTTGAAAGAAATTTGTTTTATTGTATTTCTGTGCCTTGTTCAGTTTCATATTTCAGTTTAGATTATTGTTGTTATCTTCTTCTTCAATGATATATTACATTAATGGGAATAACCTTCAAAAGTTAAAAAAATGATTTTACTTTTAAAGGAATTTTCTAATGTCAGTAGGAACATTCATCTTTAAAATTCATCGTTTAAAATTGCGTTTTTCTTACGTATGTAAAAATATTTATTTGTATTAGTAATCTACACGGCAACCCTTTGGAATACCAAGGTTCCATCTGTTGCTGTATCGTCATGCAATAATGGGACCTATGGTAAGCTACTTTAGAGTTCATTATCGCATGACGTTTCCGTAACAGATGGAACCTTGTTATTCCAAAGGGTCGACGGGTAGATCGTTCAATTGACAAAAAAAAATGTTATTTTACATTCATAAAAATGATGTCTCGTGAAGATACATGTCAAAATCCTATTACATATGGTAAGCTACTTTAGAGTTCATTATCGCATGACGTTTCCGTAACAGATGGAACCTTGTTATTCCAAAGGGTCGACGGGTAGATCGTTCAATTCAGTGTAAAACAAAGAATAGTTATTTTACATTAATAAAAATAATGTCTCCTGAAGATACATGTCAAAATCCTATTACATATGGTAAACTACTTTAGAGTCCATTATCGCATGACGTTTCGGTAACAGATGGAACCTTGTTATTCCAAAGGGTCGACGGATAGATAGATCATTCAATTGACAAAAAAAATGTTATTTTTTATTCATAAAAATGATGTCTCCTGAAGATACATGTCAAAATCCTATTACATATTCACATTATGTCCACCTTTACAAAGAAATATGATGTATTTCCGTCTATTTTGTAGGGTCATTGCCCTGTGTTTGTTGGAATGCAATTTTTGTCGTTGCCAAGAATACATAAACATATTTTGACTTATGAATATGTACACCGCTGTTGACAAATTACATGTAATCACGGGTCTTTAAAACATTTATGTGTTATTCCCATTTGAATGGAAGGGCTCCTGGTTATAAAACGTTAAAAATATAAAATCAGAATTTCTCTGTATTCAGGACATTAAAAATGTATAGCCAATATATTTTTAATTTTATTAATGTACGTTCCTGTATTTAATTGCTTATCGCTACAACCGGTTTTGGCTCACGAGTATGAAGCTGATGACGACAAGTGGTTGTGGTTTGTAAATTGGGCAAATCTTTCAAATCACATCAAGTTTTTTTTTAGTGCCTACCTGTAGTATTATAGTTCATCCACCCTTCCGTCGTGTTAAAAAAAATCACAAACTTTTTCTAGGTGGGTATTTGAGAGATATTATATTTTATACCTGGTGCCTGGGTTATGATTGTCTGGGTCTTGGTGGCGGATGCGTCTGTCCGCATACTATGTGGCGGGCCGGATTCGGAGAGACTCGTTGAGGGAGACCTCTTCAGTAGGACTTATAGTGGGAGGGATGGATTCATACGTCCATCACTACTGGACACACTAACCCACAGATTTCTACCCACCTCTAAACACCATTTTCCGTTCCACAACTTTTCTCATGCCTTTCCTTATAAAGACCCTCCACAAAGCATCCCCAAAGATGACATAGGCCCTGAGGGAAATTATTTTCCTCGGGGCCTCCTGTGTGGAGCTAATGTTAAAAAATTCCGACTATCCGAAGCCAGTAAGTCTAAGGCATCCTCATTTCGGATATGGTGTGTGGTCAAGGGAAATCTGTTTACTAAACACGGCTGAAGCCAATTTTAGTGACGCTTTTTTCTCAAATATGGTTTTTATTGTCAATCAGACGGGCCGCTCTCCTTTACCCACTGGAGCGACAGCGTAATTTAAAACATTTTTCTCCGATTGCTCGAGACTTTTTGGTGACCATTTTGAAAATTTTCCGCCCAAATTTAAAAAATCATACCTTCGAATTTTAATACGGAGACATATAAACCGAATAAAATGCTTTATAGCCAATGAATTCACCTATATTTAAATAATCACCTCATGTCTTTAGGATTTATAAATAAATTATTAAAAAATCGTAAACATTAGAAATGGATCTATTCTCTGGGTTTTCTAGTTAGTTTTAGAGGATAAGAGTCTGACAGCCCGCCGTTTGAAATAATGTCGAAATTAGACTGACCGACAAGTGCCCATAAATAACGAAGAAGAGTGGCATCTGGTGATCAATACTTGAAGTTAGCTTTCATTTATCAAATAATCATATTTCCAGGACGCGGGAACATTCGAAAGAATTTCTTTTCTTTTTTTAACGAGTATGGGGAATATTTGCCACATTGTGGCAACAAAACAATCCGAGGCTTTGGAAAAAGTGTCATAATATGGCAAAAAGCGTTCAAGTGGTTACACAAATTTATAAAGTATTTTAGGGCTCCATACTTCATGATTCATATTCATGAGTAATAGGGATTGTTTACAAAGGATCTATCAGCTGTATGTATCTTTAATAGCTTAGTTGTGTAGTTGCAGTGTGCACGTAAACTTACTCGTGTGGGAAGGTACATCTGCTTAGGGATGATGGATGTCCTGTTATTTCAGCCAAGTGAATAGTTACTGAGCCCTTTAATACCGTCTATTATTCTCTTATTTTTCCATCTATCATGGTCATGTTTACTGTTTAATATTTACTGTTTTCAAATTATGCTCTTGATCTTCTTACAAAAGTATTATTTTATCGTAATTTCATTTTTTATTTTATTTTCTGTCCTTATTAAAGGCACTGCTGAAAACCAGTTGCATTCTAGGAGAAATCCTGAATTGCAGCTGAGCAGTGACCTTTTCGTCAATAGAACCAATGAGTAATCTAAAATCTTTACGTGTGTTGTAAAAAAAAAAACTATTGATGCATAAACGATTTTATTATTATTATTATTATGTTCGGTAGTATAAACTTTACGTAATGTGGCACTTGGGCCGGTGTTGTTATTTTATTTAACCTGTTTTTATATTCCGTAGTGGTGGGGGCTGAGAAGACTTTGAATCTTTAGAAGAAGTTTAGTTTTTAGTTTTCTGGAAGTTTGGTAACTTAGCAGGGGGGTGAAGTTTGTCGAGGTATTGACCAGCTTTGCCTTGCACCGCAGTGGGAGGAATGGATTCATACCTCCGTCACTCCTGGACACTGACCAACTGATTTCTACCCAACCCTCAAACCTTTTTCCTTCTCAGAACTTCCTCTCCCTAAAATACCCTCCACACATCATCCCCAAATATGACACAGACCGCAAAGTAAATTGGAGATAAATATTTAAAAAAAGATTCTGATTCAAAAATTGCAAACCAACGATATAGTTTCCAGTTACATGACACTTTCAAAGCCACGATGAATAAATGACTTGTTATAAATGTACTTATTATTTTTTTTTTTATTTATTATAAAAGATAGACATTATAAAACTAGTCATATAAAGCTGCCGTAATATTGAAGCTTATCTGCAGTTATTTTTTTTTAATAAACACAATATTTTCTAATACGTTTCAAAGTCATTGTGGTGCAGGTCCTTTTTACCTTATTTCCACTAGTTCTTGTGTGCTTACTTGAATTGCGTAAGTGCTTTTATTCTGACATTTTATCCAGTACACACACCGGAAATTCTGCACATTTCGTTTACTCACAACATTTGCTATCCATTTAGTTTTCCATCTAACACCACTTTTCCATATAACATCGCTTTTCTATACAACACCGCTTTTCTATATACATATATAACACCACTTTTCCATAAAGTGCCAGTTCTCGGCGAATCAAACGCATGAATAAAATATCCCAAATGACAAGTTGGGTTTAGTTCCCTTTGCTGACAAGTTGAGTGGTAAGAGGGGAAACTAGAAACTAGTGGTACTCGAATTGATTCGAACTCGTGGATTCAAATGATTCGTTCATTTTTTTCTCATTTCTATTCTAATTAGATTGTTTTTCTTTCTTTATTATTTTTCAAAATGATTTTATCGATATTCATCAATTTAGTTTACATTATATTATGACGTATGATTTTCATATTTAGTTTGATTTTACTTTATATATATGCATTTGTATATATTTTTTAAGTTGTTAGTATATATTTCTTCCAATTAATATTTTGTTTTTTTTTTTATATGTCAATATCTTTATATTTTTCTTCTTTCAGTAAAAAACATGTTTATGTGGAAACATCACTGGTCTACGCAAGCCAGAATTAAGGAATATGTCAAAAGTGTTTATAGAAGTGTTTGTTTTCCCGAATAAAACTTTAAAAAGAGACGAAACTTTTATTTTTAAACAAATCTTCGTAAAATTTGATTGATAATTGAGTTGATCCATTTTAATTTTTACGGTTTATCAAACTCCACAACAATAAACTTATATTATCTCGGTTTGCTCCGATTTTAACCTCAGCCCGGGTGAAACAACACTGCCCTTAAACCTTAAAAGAGAACGGGCTCTTAAAAGAGTACATAATTTGATAATGATATGTTTATGATAAGAGTGTAACGTTCGATGTTTACAGATATTTATTTAGTAAGAAAGGGCTTAATGAGGTTTTAACCTACATAACTTAACCAAAACAAACCTAACCGTAACAGGAAAACTGTTAAATGGGGGCCAATTAGTTAATACCATCATAACATGTGAATTTGTTTTTTACCCTTAGGAGTAATTTGTTCGCTCATATAACTCATGAAAGTGATAAACAATAAAAAATATTTACGAAATAATCGATGAATTGAATTGTAGAACGAATTATAATTACTCGTCTATATGAACGAATCTATTCGTATTGACGATTCTAATTCAGATTATTATACCATTACGCAGCCACCCACCAAACAGCCCTGATTTGCATAACTCCGTCCCCCAACAATAAAATCTCTAGAATGTTTGGGGTGGCCATGCAACAGAGCTAAATGCGCCTCTTGGCGTTCAATTCGGTGATAAAATTTCCCTCATATTTTATTTCTCTGCTTTGATTAAAATGGCTTTAGGCGCCGGATTTATTGTGACCAATAAAAAAGGCCATTTACATCATTATCTGAAAAGCAATATCAATGATTTGTGACCTTAATCTGCCTTGACAGGTGACATTTTTTACGTCAGTTTTCATATGATTTAGCCATTTTTTTTTCTGTGTGTGATTTATGTTTTATTGAACTTTGTGCATCGACTAACAAAGTCTATACAAAATTAGAGATTCCATAAATTTGGTTACGAAAACTTTATATGTATATAAAAAAATAACGTGTACTGTTGGATATCGAAAGATCGCAGGAAGCATTTCTTTTTATATTTTGTTGGTCTGCAAGGATCAAATTTGTCTTCTAAGAATCTGTGCTTTCGGAGCGAGGAGACGATGTCAGATGTTTGGTTTCATTGGTGAACTGAATTATTCCACCGAATTTGTAAGACTATTTGGATAACTAGAGTTGATATATCGATGACTTCGGGGAATGCTGCGATTTTTGATTACAGGATTTTTTTTGTTGCAATATCATGTTCGTATAAGGGTAGTGGATGCCAAATTCCATTCAAAATCGAAACCTTGATTGAAAAGCTTTATTCGTGTTTGGTGACCATGCCAGGTACTTCCCAATCTTCCTCTCCCCCCCCCCCCCCATCTTATTCCCATACTCCTTTCAGCCTCACAACATACCTCATTTAGGGATGCTATAGTCCAACTAGCTAAGGACGTTAGGGACTCTTGTGTGGTATTCGCATAAAAGGAGTGAACTGATGTATCGTTCCACTAAATTCTTGTTTTCAATTTCGATTCCTTCTACACGGAGAAAAATGTTATTCTGAAATACGATCATTTTATTCGTAAAAACGGTTAAAAACGGGACTGAAATTCTTACGAACAAATTACCCAGTGCTTCAATGTTTATTGGCGGGAAAATGTAAGAATAATTTGTTGGTATACGTACGAAATTACGTATACCAAAAAATCATTCTTACACCCGCCAATAAACATTGAAACCCTATTAATTTGTTCGTAAGAACTTTAGTAACCTAACCGTAACAGGAAAACTGTTAAATGGGGGCCAATTAGTTAATACCGTCATAACATGTGAATTTGTTTTTTTACCCTTAGGAGTAATTTGTTCGCTCATATAACTCATGAAGGTGATAAACAATAAAAAATATTTACGAAATAATCGATGAATTGAATTGTAGAACGAATTATAATTACTCGTCTATATGAACGAATCTATTCGTATTGACGATTCTAATTCAGATTATTATACCATTACGCAGCCACCCACCAAACAGCCCTGATTTGCATAACTCCGTCCCCCAACAATAAAATCTCTAGAATGTTTGGGGTGGCCATGCAACAGAGCTAAATGCGCCTCTTGGCGTTTAATTCGGTGATAAAATTTCCCTCATATTTTATTTCTCTGCTTTGATTAAAATGGCTTTAGGCGCCGGATTTATTGGGACCAATAAAAAAGGCCATTTACATCATTATCTGAAAAGCAATATCAATGATTTGTGACCTTAATCTGCCTTGACAGGTGACATTTTTTACGTCAGTTTTCATATGATTTAGCCATTTTGTTTTTCTGTGTGTTATTTATGTTTTATTGAACTTTGTGCATCGACTAACAAAGTCTATACAAAATTAGAGATTCCATAAATTTGGTTACGAAAACTTTATATGTATATAAAAAAATAACGTGTACTGTTGGATATCGAAAGATCGCGGGAAGCATTTCTTTTTATATTTTGTTGGTCTGCAAGGATCAAATTTGTCTTCTAAGAATCTGTGCTTTCGGAGCGAGGAGACGATGTCAGATGTTTGGTTTCATTGGTGAACTGAATTATTCCACCGAATTTGTAAGACTATTTGGATAACTAGAGTTGATATATCGATGACTTCGGGGAATGCTGCGATTTTTGATTACAGGATTTTTTTTGTTGCAATATCATGTTCGTATAAGGGTAGTGGATGCCAAATTCCATTCAAAATCGAAACCTTGATTGAAAAGCTTTATTCGTGTTTGGTGACCATGCCAGGTACTTCCCAATCTTCCTCTCCCCCCCCCCCCCCCCATCTTATTCCCATACTCCTTTCAGCCTCACAACATACCTCATTTAGGGATGCTATAGTCCAACTAGCTAAGGACGTTAGGGACTCTTGTGTGGTATTCGCATAAAAGGAGTGAACTGATGTATCGTTCCACTAAATTCTTGTTTTCAATTTCGATTCCTTCTACACGGAGAAAAATGTTATTCTGAAATACGATCATTTTATTCCTAAAAACGGTTAAAAACGGGACTGAAATTCTTACGAACAAATTACCCAGTGATTCAATGTTTATTGGCGGGAAAATGTAAGAATAATTTGTTGGTATACGTACGAAATTACGTATACCAAAAAATCATTCTTACACCCGCCAATAAACATTGAAACCCTATTAATTTGTTCGTAAGAACTTTTGTCCCGTTTTTACGAATAAAATGATCGTATTTTAGAAAAACATTTTTCTCCGTGTAGTAAGTTTTCGATGGTGATCGGATAACTCAGAGGGAATTCAACTCAACACATCCTTTGAAAATTCATTAAAAGTTACAAAAATATTTTGAAAAAATCGGTTAATTAGGTCATGTTAGGTCGGGGAACCTATGGGCTATTTTTAATATATATTTTTTCATAGCCTTTTATCGACTTTTTAAAGAGTTGTTGAGCTGAGTTGATTCTATATACTGAAAGCTTACTAGAACGAATCAAAATTGAAAACCATAATGAATACATTTTTATTTAGGCTCTGAACCCTTGACCAAAATATCTTGCCCACTGCTCCACCACGGAGTACTCGTAAGTGTGCTTAATATATAATTTGAATCGTATATCGGTACAGCCAATTCGACATTTCCTGTTCCATACCTATCATCCCTTATTCAGCTGGGCCCATTGTGTTTAGAATTTGAATTCAAGAGGGTGGATCTTACACGATCCGTCTAATGAACATTCGTGCGTTGCACCCCCTAAACATTACTGAATAAACATTATTTGCAATTTGCTGAATAGATGCTGTACGGAGATAGGTACTGTGCTATACTGTGCATGCACGATTTGCATTTCGTGTGAACGCACTTTTCTGGGTTCGTTAAACTTTGGATTGCAAAGCGCTAATCTCAAAGCTCGAACGTAAAGGCAATAATGTATGATGTGTTATTTGCCAAATTAATGTCGGCGAATTTTTGTTGTTCATACGATAAATTCAAGTCTTTGCTGTCGGTCTTCCAAGAATCTTTTTAAAGAGTGCCGCAAGTTTTGAAACACTGAAGAGATGCACAGAAATAATGTTATTGTAGGCGCGTCGGTATGCCCGAAGTAAGGTATATTTTCCGTACTTCAGTTGAAATTGATAAAACTTTTTCAAATACCTGCATATTATTATAAGCAATAATTATTAGCCTGAAACACTCATCAATATTGAAACCTCTCCCGAGAAAAGATATATGTCGCCGACGGGACTCGAACCCGCACCCCTCTGTTTGCCGGACAGGAGCTCTACCATTAAGCTACGGCGGGATACCTCCTACCCGCCAAATGATTCAATATATACCTAGTGTTTTATTCAACAATTATCGCTTATTATATTTTTTCACCTGCAAACAACCAACTTTATTTTTATATGAGAAAGGCATGTAAGTGCTAACTCTCTCACTAGGTGGCGTCGAGACATTATATCTACATTTTTTGGTGAAAATACTTTAACTCGTCAAATATTGATTACTTTTTTAAATTGATAAACTAATGTTTAAAACAAGATTTTTTATGCATAGCACAAAGGGTAACAATTATTATAAGCAATAATTATTAGCCTGAAACACTCATCAATATTGAAACCTCTCCCGAGAAAAGATATATGTCGCCGACGGGACTCGAACACTGCATATTATCTAAAATCTTTATTTTAGCATTATTACACTGGAAACCCCTGCACGGAGAAAAATCTTATTCTAAAATACAATCGTTTACGAACGAAATTACGTATACCAACAAATTATTCTTAATAGTTCCCGCCAATAAACATTGAAACCCTGTTAATTTGTTCGTAAGAACTTCAGTCCCGTTTATTACCGATTTTACGAATAACATGATCGTATTTTAGAATAACATTTTTCTCCGTGGAGGAAAGAAATTCCCTGCAAATTGGCTAATTCCGTTCATTTTTCTCATTTGAAAATTAATTAGAAGTCGCCATGCTGTTGAATCCATATTGTTCTATAAGAAAAATATTTTCAAAAATTCAATTGAAATTTAGGCAAAGCCCCGTAGTGACTACCTATTAATTGTTAAATATTCCTGATACCGATTTGTGCATTCTTATTTTGTTTGTTTTGTTTTGCATATAAACCATGAAGGTCCTGCATTTCCTTTTGTGTATAATACACAATAATCGATTTAAACATATTTATCCAAGACAAGGTATTACGAACTACTACAAGATTTGATCCACATGGGTCCCATTAATGGAAACAAAGGTCTCTTAATTTAATATTAAGTGCCCCGCTGAGCCGCAGTTCAATGAAGAATTTGGACCCCAACATAACTCAAGTTGATTCTATTATTTCGACAGCCCCAATGTATTTGATGATTGTTTGTGGTAAGGGCAGGAAGTAAGGCTCTCATGCAATTAGTAAATTTAAGCACCCTTCAATGAATAGATGTAAGTACCGACCACTTCTTAACAAACGTTTAACGAATTGCATTTAACAATGATATTGTAGAAATAATTTTTTTAATTTTAATAAATTTAATGCTTTTAATTTCTTTTCAAACTGTTCAATCGGTAAAATAGTAGTAATAGGTAGTAAAATAGTAATCGCTGAGACTGATTGACTGGGATTAACTGCCGTTGTTCCCAACTTTTAGATCGATCAATCTGAGTCTCCGTTCAGCTAAGTGATTTTTTAAGTAGTGCTCGATTCGCCTGCTGGTCGTTGAGTTGCTTCAGTTATGAACAGCATATTTCTACATTTGAGGAGTGTTGAGCCAACATTTCGGCTCAACAGTTGATCAGTAGAATTGGGAACAACGGCTGTTAGCGTGCTAAATTCTTCCATAATTATCCTCCTTACACGTTTTGCGTGAAAATGAAAGAGACGAAAAATACAAGAACACCGAATGTTTGTCGTTGTCTTTTTTAGTCGTCGAGTCGTACATAATTAGTTTTAAATGATACTTTGAATTTCGATTTTGTCTTCTTTAATGAATAAATATAATTACTCGTATCTGGCAGGACACCGGAATGTTATAATATAATAATAATATTAATAAGCCTTTTATTCTGGTCTTCTGTTAGATATATGAATATTAGACAGTTTTGTTTGTTATAATATATCCCGAAGCTCAGTTTGCCTCTTGGCATAGGCCTCCTCTAACATTTTCCATTGGGACCTGTCACGCGCTACTCTTCTCCATTGATGTCCAGCCGTGAGTTTTAGGTCGTCTTCCCATCTTATGTGTTGACGTCCTCTACTTCTCTTGCCACCTCTGGGATACCAGTCAGTGACATTTTTGCACCATTTCTCTTGTGGATCGCGGATCATGTGTCCTGTCCATCTCCACTTTTGTTGGTCTATTCGGGTAAATATATCGGCAACTTTAGTTTTCTCTCTTATTATGCTACATCTCACCCTGTCCTGTTTCCTTATTCCTGTCAAACTTCTCTCCATGGCTCTCTGGCAGCGTTCCAACATTTCTCTGTGGCGTTTGGTGAGTGCCCAAGTTTCACATCCATAGGTGATGACTGTTCCCCTCGTGTTGAAAACTTTCCTTTTTATTTGCATACTGAATTTCTTTCAAATACCAGTATTGTTATAATATTTGCTTAGTGTGTATGCAACCTTACATGCCCTTTAAACATTAAATTCAATATTTCATAATCAAATTAACGCGCGTTCTATGGCATCCATCAAACAACATACATCCATTTACACGACGCTTGGTACATTTAAGGTTTCGGCTCATATCTAATATTATCCGTTTGTGACAAAATATTTTCTTGCTCCAATAGGCACAGGTATATTTATCACGGCAAGTATTAAATTACATAACGTACAGTACTTTAGAGCAATGCATAATCATCCCCGACTAAATACAGGGAGTTAAGGGACGTACACGACTTTCTTTATTTGGATGATTCTTGACGTTATTTGGAGTAAAAAATGTTATTAAAATTTTGGTCTCCAGATATTTTTGATGTTTTTCTCAACTTAAATTTTTTATTTATTTATTATTTTATTTGCAAATCAACAGGTATTGGATGGTGCGGGTTGGGTGAGATTTGTTTTGTTACTAGGCTGGGTGAACAATGACAACACGTGGAAAAAAAATTGTTATTGTTAGGTCTTGAAGAAAACATAAAAAATAAAAAGAGTGTCCTTTAAACCACACGACTGAAGTAAAACTTCTAGAGAGAAAGAAAATGTACGCGCGCACTGCTCTCTTTTGCTCCACAGTGTAGTACAGCCCGTCCGCCTCGCCCGTAACGCATTACACTTTTCGTAACGCATTCGCCAGCTTACACCCCCAAGTCAAGCGTGCGTAAAGAAGTTTTACTTCAATAAATCTAAAATAGTCACCGCAGACTAACTAACTAACCATCAGGCCGTTTCCCCGCAGGGGTAGGCAGAGAGGACGGACCGCACAAACATATCAGTCTTGGCACACACTCTTTGCATCATTCGCATTCATACATCGTCTCATACATCGTCTCATACATACTCTACTATTATTCTGAATTTTTTTATTACTTCAAATATTGTCAGGAATTACTGATTAACCAGTTAAGTCAAGTACGCATCTTAACACCCTGTATAGTTACCTAAGTATAGGGTGACACAAATCCTGCGGAACCATGTTTACCGGATATGTGCGTTTACTTCTAGGCGTGAATCTATTACAGGTAAAATGCCAGCTCATGTATTATGGGCCTGCATACGTAACTAGTTTTGTTTCTGATCAAAGTGTCACGCACTATTAATTCTTGACCCTTCCCCGACCCTTGTTGGATAGGTTTTTGTGTTTTTTTAAACAATTACACTTCTATTAAAAAAATGCATTGAATTCGACAATTTTTTTGTGAATACCAGTGGTTGTAGCTATTGGGAAAGTGGCATTTATCTTGTTTAGAGCCTAATAAAAATTAGGTGATCATTATAATAAATTTCAAAAATTTATCGAAATAATTTTTGATATCCAAATTTATTTTTAACAATGGCTTAGAGCTTAGACCTACCAGTGATCTTTTATTATTTTTTGAAAATGGTTAAATATTAATATTATCTTTTTTTATTAATTTATTTCTCTACTCTTACGTGCAGTTTACACATGTTTACAGAATACACAGATGTATAATATGTATATGTCCGGTCAGTGGTTGAGTGGGCATAGCGTTTGGGTCCCACCCAGGCGTTCCGTGTTCGATTCCTCGGCTGGCTAAGTCCTCCATCACAACACAAGCAACATCTTCCGCTTAGTGTGGTGGTAGTAGGAGATTTTCAAATGTTGTTGGGTTATTCGTAACCCGGGAATGTTTGTTTTTCTTTTCAAAAAAAAAAATAATAATAATAATTAGTGTCAGTAATATAACAAAAAATATGAATTATCAGTAACTGTATGCAAAAGGGTTAGTGGAAGCATTTTGTGAAAACCTCACTAGGAAAATATGTGCTGAGGTGTCCACATTTTTTAGATGAAGTGTTATTATGCCGTCATAAGTAAAAACGCAGCATCGTCCTTGATGCTCTCAAAGAGGATTCTATAGTTCCACCCATGGCGGCAGTATTTTATTTAGGTTAGTAGAAGTTAAATAACATCATAATAAATATTATGTATGTAGACTCAATGTAGTAAAAGTGTATGATAAGCAATTTTGTGCCCAAGAAGTACATCGGTGTTAATTTAAATAGTTCCCATGTTAAACATGCTCATTTTAAATACAATAATGTCATAATAACGTTAATGTGCAGGAATTTATAAATTAATAATACACATCTTGTGGCACACACATTAGCAATATTAAAATATGGACTGTAAAACGATGGTGGAGGAAGAAAAATGATAAAAAAATTACTGTAAGAGAAAAAAAAATTGTTCGTGTGTTTATTTATACGGTATACGGGTATTTCGATTAATTAGTCAAAATTAACACTTAACGAATTTGGTTGTCATTTTTAATTTTTAGTAAAATGCTGATGTAAACGAAAGTTAAAGGTTTTTTCGTTGTTTGTTTTTGGGGTGTTATGCCGTGTTGCGCTACCTTCTTCTTTAGCCGACGTTTCGGACAGCGTTGCAGTGTCCATCATCAAGGCAGATCCGACGATCACACATCCTCGGATCTGCCGGATCTGCCCTGATGATGGACACTGCAACGCTGTCCGAAACGTCGGCTAAAGAAGAAGGTAGCGCAACACGGCATAACACCCCAAAAACAAACAACGAAAATGCTTTTGGCCGTGAAAATCTAAAAAACGTATCCGAAAGTTGAAAGTCTTTACTTCTTCTGCCTTGCTATGAATGTTTAAATAAAAGAGAATCAAAAAGAGTAAAAACATATTTTGACGGCCTCCGTGGTCGAAGTACAAAGCTCTCGATTACCAATCCGAAGGTCGAGGGTTCAAATCACAATTAGTTTATTTAAAATAAAATTAAGTACATTTGCGGCATGTTCCAGAGTAGATAAAAAATACCCAGCATCGTTCTGGTGTAAGACCACCACTCAAATTGAAACGCTTGAAATTAATAGCCGTGTTTGTTGACCAGATTTTAATAGCCAGGTATTCTCTACCTTCCTCTTTCCCATCTTCTTACCATTCACACTACCTTCGGCCTCTCAACATAGCCCAATTGGGGATGCCACCGTCTCCACTGGCTCTCACCGGCTCCAGACGGGAGCAGTGGGGACTCTTGTGCGGTGCTCACATTAAAATATCAAATCTCAACGACCTTGAGGTGCGAGATAGCCGATGCGAGTATTTCACAATAATTCTAAAAGGGAATATTTTCACTATGTAAATAAAGTGTAGTTATTCCTTTCTACTTTTTCAACATGCATCGTTACGTAATTTTAACCGAAACTTTTTACCATCTTACTAATATTATAAACTCGAATGTTTGTATGGATGTATGTATGCTTCTTACTCTTTCACGCAAAAACCACTAAATGGACTTTAATGAAACTTCACAATAATATAGCTTATACATCAGAATAACATATAGGCTATAATTTATTCCCAAAACTCGCTATTTTCCATGTATTTCATATCTATAATAATTATTGTTTAATAGAAAATGTCAAAAATTGGGAATGATATTTTGAAAAACAATGATTGTAAAACCAAAATTCTATTTTAGAAAATATTTAAATTAGTGAATTTATTTTAAGTACTCACCCTTGAATCGAATCAAGAATTATAGATGTTTTAAATAAATTGGTTAAGAATTTTGGTATAAACATAGATGTGACCTACGAAAAGAAAATAGGCTAATCGAAGTACTAATCCTGCGCAGACGAAGTCGCGGGCAGAAGCTAGTAATATATATAATAATATCGGAGACATCAAAGAACTTGGTTCTCTTTGGACAGGTTTATAAAACTGGTATTACAATATCATAAACGTAAGTCGGCGATCTTCGAATTGAATTGTAGGTAGGTACTTAAAAAGTATACAGATGTTCTTAAGATGTTCATAAGTATGTTATAAGTATGAAAAGACAGATAAGTCTTAAAACTTATAAGAGATCTTACTTTTTACCTGCGTACCTCCCTGAAGAAATTTTGTGCGCGAGCTTAGGTTCTTAAACTGTTTCCCCTTAAACCTCTTTTACCTGCCACTAGCCAACCCAATTAATTAATTATTATAATATACTATAAATACCTCGTTAATAAGGGTTTTTTTCAGTACATAATAAATCTAACTTTTTTTAAATCGTTTTGTTTTTTTTTTAAATTAAAATCTACCTAATATCATTCTCATAGTTATCTTTTTGGGATGCTAGTATCATCGTAGAACCTTTTATTTGATAACCGACACCTCTGTCAAGTTATTCGCTACGTTTGCTGACTTAGCAGGGGTGCCCGGGTTCATTGGGTGACTTGTGTTCAGGCCTTGGCGCCGGCTCATCATCTGCGTAGCGGGCCGGGTTAGGGAGACCCTTTGACCTCTCCAGCTGATCTTTCTCGACCCATCGTCTTGCACCATACCCTTCGACCAAGGATATACTTGGTCGAAGACCGTACCCCTAGATTTCTACCCATCCCTCATACTTTTTTCCTTCTCAGAACTTTCTTTTCTTAAATGAATCGTTGAGTTTCAAAACCCTGCCTAATGGATTTTCATACTTTTGAGTAAATCAAGAAAATCGTGTGGGCTGATGAGTGTTCAAGATTTCAGTTTTTTTTCGTTTTATTGAGAAATTAATAGAATAAGCATGACAAAAAACAACCAAAAGACCAAAATTTGTATGGAAAGAAACTGGTGATCATTTTGAGTTTGTTGAAATACTGACTTCTGATTCAAAATACTCCGTAATTCGTCTCAATCATGGAGTATTTTTGAACCGGAAATTTTGGAAGGTCGATATTTAAACACGATTTATAAAGAAACTAGGAGGAATTTGAAAGTAATAACAACAGCATTACATTCCTGGATAGAAAACACAAAATATAGCATTCACAACTCATTTTCAATAAAAATTCATTAGGGAGGATATTGGAACTCAACGATTCAAATAGACCCACCACACAGCTTCTCCAAAGATGACACAGGAGATGAGGGAAATTATTTTCCTCGTGGCCACGTGTGTGGGTTAATGTTAAAAAATTATACTGTTTAGTTTTTTTAACACCTCTTTTGAAAGGCAAGCATGGGAAAATTTGAATGTATCGCACTTTTACCGTAAGTCGCCAGACTACCGTGTGAGTTCAAATAGTTGGTTGTTGGGAAATATTGTTTTAAAGATGGATAAAACATCTATTTTCCCCTTTGTATGAGCATATTTGAGGAAAAAATTAGGTTACTCTAAAATTTAATTTCAATCTCAGTTATTGAGATTACTTAAAATGTGTTCGGGAAACTTCAATATTCAAATGAACCAGACGTCCGTCCTCTATGCTCTAAGAGTCTAAGTCACTAATTCTGACAGCAGAGAACCCGGCACTGAAGGAGCCTAGCTGTTCGTTCGTGTATTATCTGTATAGTCTCCACTTTTCTAAGGTACTAACATATTGGACATCTTTTGAGACACCTCAATACTATCTATACTGACGACATCTGTTGAGATTTGTTGAAACTACATATATAATCCTCTTATAACACCTAGATCAAGATAATATTTCATTAGTACTTTGTGCTGAATGTATAAAATATACAATTTTTGACTTTGAAGTGGTTTGATCGATTCCCAGGGGTTCGGTGAGTCAGTCTCACGGGTTTGACGGAGGTCAAGACTATGTTATTGTTTTGTCTGTTTTCGTGTGTAAATCATGTTTTAATTTTTAAGTTTTTGTTAATTTTGTGCACCTATTTATAAATATATACCTATATATTGAATTTGAAAAAATAATTTATTTTTTTTCCAATTACGAAGGGTTCGGTGAATGCGCATATGAATCTGGTGGGGGTCAGTACCTCCAACAAGGTTAAGAACCACTGTCCTATAGCCTAGCACTCATGAGGTTTGCGACCCTTGGGTTGGGAGCTCGTGTATTAGATTAGAGGAAGAAGTTGTTAGTACTGAAAGATTAAACCACGAAGTTAGAGATTGTTTCAAGGAAACGGTCATTAGCGTTGAGAGGTCGGGCTTATGAGATTACTGAAGCATTGAGGGTATTGAACATCTTCCCAACGGAAGAGGGAACTTAATACCCTAGGGTCTAGAGGAAGATTGACCTCTGAAAGCAAATACGCCTATAAAATCAATCTCGGATAATCTAACGATGATTTTAATCACTTGAGAGTACCATGGAACACGGAAACATTAGTATTAATTGCAGTTGTAGATTTAGTCATTATATTTCTTTAAAGCAATGCACCACGTCGTGTAAAATTCAGGATCAGATCATTCAAAATAAGACTCCTTATGTGCATGGCTATAAGGTTTAAATTCCCGTTTAACACCAGCCGCCTGTTTTGATTTATTCAAGAAAAAACATCTCCAAAAAGCGTTCTTTTTTATACTGCGAAACTCAGGCACAAGTATTTAAATGTTTTACGATCATTTTCTAAAGATTTTAATTATTCACTTTATACAAAAGAAAGACATAACCGAATAAGGGTTCTTAAGTAGAAGACTTTGAACTTTAGAGTAGTTTTTATCCACTGGAGCGACAGAGAGATTTAAATATTTTTTCTCGGATTGCTAAAGGAAAATTTTCCGCCCACATAAAAAAAATCATACCTTCGAATTTGAATATGGAGACATACAAACTGATTATAGTTCTATATAGCCAATGATTTCACATATAATTTCTCTATTATCACATATTCGTAGGATTTATAAAGAAATATGATTAAATCGTTAACTTTAAAACATTTTAAAGAATCAAGAGATTATTTATTTTACTATACTTTGTGTATGTACCTACAACATATTATATAGTCGCTTTAATAAAAAATAAAAATTTACCACATTTTGGTAACAAAGCAATCCGTGGTTGTGTAAATAGTGCCATATTGTGGCAAAAAGCGCTTGAGTGGTTAAAGACCTGATATTTTGTTTTTTTCTGGGCTTATAAAAACACTAATTTAAAAAAATTGATTATTTCAAAGCAAATACATGTTATACTTACAGTATTTAATTAAAGCATCTAAAATATATCACAAAACTGAACCTCAAAATCAGAAATTGTTTATATTATGAGAATTCGTCTTAGCAAACTTTGATAACTCAGAACATGGTAAGGTGAAGTTAGAACTCTATCCAACTAAAGAGACAAATTCAGCTAGCTGTCGAATAAAAAAAAATGTTCAAAGTGATGTTAGACTTTGTAAAATAAATTGACTTTACGTTAGAACTTCGTCATACAATCGTGTAAAAAAATAGAAATGCTTAGAAAACCTTTTTTGTTATAGAAAAGAGCAAATGAAATGGTTTGGATTGTAATTAAAGATTTTTGGAAAAATATCAGTTAGAACCTTGTCCAACTAATTTGACGATTTGTTGGTCGTTATATTTATTAGTTATTCACCTTAAAACTTTGTATATTATGTAGTTTGTTTTAATTTGTCAATGAACTTGACTTTTTTCAAATCTCATAGTTTCTCAGTGACGTTTACCTGACCAATAAAACTCAGGTGCATTTTTAAGGCTGTGCGCACCTTTCGGAAAGACTTCTTTCTGTCACCGACTGATATACGACCCAGTAACCGGAACCTTAAACTTTGTCAGTGATATTCCTGGTGTGAACTTGTACACAATCTCTTTGTGCCCTACCGAAATGAGAAGGGACCACATAAAAGCGCACCATTGAAAGCTCCGTTATAACTTCTCCCTCTTCCCCGTAAACGGCGCATTCAACAGCAAGAGAGGTTACAGCATTTAACAGCAGCGGCAGTATTATTTATTTAATCAATGGGCAATTTGTCGAGCTTTCAATATTGTATGAAATATTAGTACGGGCGGAAGTCTCTTTGAAATATGAGTCGGTGAATATAAAAAACGCTTTGCGTTGCATTGTTCTCTTGCGAGGGGGGATGCCACCAAAATATTCAGTTTTATGGAAAAAGCTTCATTTCGTATTAAAATTTAAAGCGTTTAATATCAGGTGTCTCCTGTAAACTGAGTTATTCTCCTAACCCCTCAGGCCTCGACCTATTCTGTCAGTAGGGCAGAATATTTCCGCTTTGCATTAAAATCCTAATATGTTATATTTGTGAACGTATCCGAAAATTAAAAACTGTTTTTGAAAGGTGATGAAATACGCTTTCAAATTTTATTATTAGAAATGATTATGTACATTTTTTAATATTAATGTTTCTAATGTAAACATTAAAAAATTATAAAAACGGCTCATTCTTCCTTTTTTACTATTAAAATTACTGGCAATGAAAAAAATAAAACAAGCATATTTTATTAGAAAGATGTATTTTAAATATTATTGTCTCTTCACTTTTACGTTGTTTCATAAAAAATAATTAATAAAAATATATCATCAATTTTTTCAAATTGCGCTCGGAAACTTTAGTTTTATAGAGGTACATACTGTATATTTCATTTTTTGTGGTTAAATTTTAGATTCTAATATAACGCATGGTGTTTTCTTTTTCTAACACCGTTTAGATAATATTTCACACCATGACAGTAAGGGAGATACAACGATTTCTATCTGAGACCCTATATATTATGTAATATACATACTGTACATTTAATTTTTTGTGGTTAAATTTTGGATTCTAATGTAACGCATGGTGTTTTCTTTTTCTAACACCGTTTAGATAATATTTCACACCATGACAGTAAGGGAGATATAACGATTTCTATCCGAGACCCTATATATTATGTAATATCAGATATCTCCTGTAAACTGAGATATTCTCTTACGCAATTCCGGTTGCTTTTTAAGTACATCTATTTAACATTTCTATTTTGTTTTTTTTTAATGTCTAAATTTTCTTACTTCCCAATCTCCAATGAAGATGGAACTCAGCACTCAGAACTCAGACTCGTTGTCAACGACAATGCATTCAATCAACTTGTGGCAATCACGCATACACACGCGAATATATACGCATTTCTCTGAAATTTGATGACATTACAGCAGTTAGCATACGAAATAAATGTCAATCCTGTCCATCTGCGTTGTTGACTCCGGTCCCTCATTCAAACAAAAAAAAACTTTGAAATTAGCTACCAGCCGGCCCAAGAGATGTTGCAACTAGGTCAAAAATTGAAAATAGATGTATTATGTATAGTAAAAAAAAAAACTTTTTTTACCGGTTGATTTTTTGAATACTTAAACGAGACCAAAATACACATCGAACCTAAGCCAATATTAGCTCTAACCAAAAATGTCAGTTGGTAACCGTTCTGATGTCTGTAACCTGTAAAAGGTAGGTTACTTTCGTCAATAAAGGTACACTGCTGATAGCTCCGTTGTAATCTCACACTCTTTCTCCTAAAAGGCGTATGTAACAGATAGAGACGCTACAACTGACCTATCAGCGACAGTTCCACAAATATTATGTATTTTAGACCCATTCAAGCAAACAAACTTTCCATTTTCTAAAGGAAGAATTCTAATACGGGTCTTATGATTTTTCTAGGAAAGATGACCTCTATGCGACCTGTTCGAATATGTAAACTATTCCTTTTGGGAAATGCATGAATATTTTCGCTTATTTTTTTTTCAGTAATAATTTACACGCCTTTAAACCTCTGACGGATCAGGGCAATCTTTTATTCAATGAAACTTATTTATGTTTTTCAAACACATTCCTGTCTTGTATTGTGATTATTTCAGGGTATTATGCCGTGTTGCTACCTCCTTCTTTAGCAAACGTTTCGGTTAGCGTTACAGTGTCCGTCATCAGGTCAGATGTGCCCTGATGATGGACACATCTGCCATGATGTTAGTAACGCTGGGGATTTTTTTTATTAGTGTAATTAATATGGCGGACAATCAAGAAAAACTCGTTTTTTGTATTATGTTTCTTGAAAATTCTTGAATAATTTTCACGTCGTTCAATATTATCCAGTTATTGTCAAAATTTATTGTGATGAACTTTGTGAGCCTTTATGCATCGAGCTCGATTAAATCTGAAAATGAGAAAAATGTTACCTGATTTGTTTTCATCATACTCAACGAGCAAAATGTAGAGTTGCCAGTATTTTGATATAAATGATCTAACGTTAACTAAACACATTTTTTTTTTGTTTTAATATTTACAAAAGATAAATGCAAATCAGGTTTCTAATTCTAATCACCCTTTTTATAAGTATTGTGTTATGAAACTTTTCGACAAACTTTTATAATTTTGAATTGTCTGTTTAAATCCTGACGTTTGATTTGGGGGTTACTTAATGTAATGCATTCATGCAAAGAGCTCATTTAGATTAGTTTGAGTGAATCGTACGATGCTACTGTAAGATTGTATGACTAATGACCTAAAATAACCTGTCCTTTTACTGTTAAAATATTATGTTGCTTCTGTATATACTTAGTGGATAATTTTATATATTTTTCAACATAACAATATGATTAAGGCCGCACAAGAGTCATGCTTGTTTGTGACATTTGTAAGCCATTAAACTTGTTTTGTGACACCCCCAATTGGCCAATATTGGGAAGCAAAAGGAAGTGTTTAAGAACATAGAAATTCGTAAGTTGAGTAGTGTCTGACTACTAGATCTGGATATCTAATACAGCTAAAGCCATTTTAAGCAACGCAATGTGTTGTTCAGAACTTGGTCTCGTCTCATCAGGGCGAGAGTTCCTACCACCGTATTGACACACACGTACCACAGTGAACATTCTACCAAAGTACTTCCCAACCGTGTTCTTTCCCATCTCCTTTCCCTCCGCGCTTCCTTCAGGCTCACAACATATCCAATTTGGATATGCAATAATCTCACAACCTCCTGGCAGGCCTGTTTTTAATAATCATATCATATAACAATAAAAAGTCGTCCACGTTGGTATAGATATCATTATTAAAAAAAATAGGGTAATATTAACCCTTAAGTGGCGTCAAGTGTCCAGGAGCCCCGTATCAAAAATTTCCCCCTCCCTCTCATTCTATTCGCCACTGGGTCCCGTGCCTCTCAGTCCATTACCACATTCTACCACGACTACAGCTCCCTTCGGTCTAGCCAATTTAGGAGAGTCGTATAGGTCCTCGGGACCCACCACGCCACTTATTTTTTCAATTTTGTTTTCTCATTTTATTTATTTTTGCAGTTTAATTGTCTAGATGGCAAGTCAAAACCCCGGATTAAGTACTTTAAATATCAAGTATACAGGTTTTAAAAGTTTGTCATTTATTAAAAGAAAAAATCATTTTTAGTAACAATGATGTCATTTTTATAATAATGGAGGGAGGTAAGTGCAATCTCACAAATCCTTTGGAAAGAATGCAATTTTACTTAATTTGGCATAATATTTCTGATTCGTTCATAAGATTTATGATTAATAATTTTTAAAAACCTGTTAAGACGATAGACTTCACTTTTCGGCCCATACAAAAAGGACGCCCGGGAAAAAACACTTTTCTACATCGAAAATTGCACAAAATGAATATATTTTTTATACTGCCTTCTAGAGGGTGAAAACTATGTCGGTATGTTTTCGAATTTTCGACGCGTTTCGTATTAACGTAAACATTCACTGTCAAACATGTACTATTTATCAAAAAATATTATTTAAGGAAAAAATGCTGCTAACTCAACTCTCATAAAGAATTATAAAATTATAAAAAGCTACCGACGTAGCTTCTTCTTTCTAAAAGATATATATTTTTTTAAATTTCAATTTCGTGAAAGTTTCGGTATAAAAAAGTGTATTCTCCATAAACCCCTTTTCGAGCGATTTCTGTACGTAAATTTGAGCGTTGTCTCATTCGCACATTTCGCATTCGCATGTATTGTAAGTGTGCGTGTGCTTATTGTGAGCGGGACAGAATGACAGACGCGGGTGTTCCGCGTGTCGTTCAAAGTTTAACCTCTTAAACTATCACTTTAAGTCATTTTGAAACGTGTAGGTCCCAGGGACCACACTATTCCCTTGTTCACAGCACCATTCAAGGGTTAATTTTGAAAAATGACTCTCATTCATTATGTTTCTCGTTTTTATAACGAATCTAGTTAGTAAGAATAGAGGTATAATAATATCTTCTCATACTTGTTTACTGCACCTGCCTAATGCCTCTATTACATGTAATAATATCATTATAATGTACTTTGTTCTTCCCTCCGGGCATTCCCATGTCTTGTCGGCAAACGGATAAGCATTTATTAAGAACATACCAATAAATTCGGTTTCCAGTATCCATAATTCCATTGCCGAATCTAAGAATACTTTAATGACGTTTCGAATTCTTGCATCCCTACTTCTTTCCCGATGGAATTTTTTTATGCGTTTTATATCAGATTTCGCAATGTGAGTGAATTCGGAGAATCTAATGACATTATTAGCAAAAGTTGAAACTAGAATTTGATACGGTTCAAAACTTTACTCCGCACTAATCAGTTGAATTTGTTTATGGGAATAATCGAAATATGCCTTTCGGAAACAATTTAATGAACGACTCCGATTTTAACGGCATTTATGTTCCGAATAAAATGACTTTTTGAAGTTTCGGGTCTAAAGCTCTTAGTATCCTGTTTCTCGTACTCAGATAGTGGTGTATACCTACATTGTTTATAGATGTGTGAATATGTATGTATATGTACAAACGTATATGGATATGTGTGCATGTATGCATATGTATTCATGTATGTGTGTATAAATATATATATATGTATGTGTATTTACACATTTACCCTTGGCCTACTTCAGCATATCTCTCGTCATACATTCCCATTGGGAATGTACGGCAACCGATATGCCGAAATACGCCAAACCAAATAACGCTTGAGCTTTTATAGCTAGGTCTGTTGGCCCCATTATGCTGTTTTAGAACAAACTCACGAAGATACGCTGTACGAGTATATATTATGTATATTATAATGTATATTCGTAGAAAGCAAACACTTCGTGGTGTGACTTAATAAATAAAACACAAAGATAGGATTATCCGATCCAAAACTTAAAACACTTATTTTAGGGATTGCGTGTTAAAAAATATTTAAATTAGAATCATTTACATAGACACCCAGGTATTAAATTTGTATCTGAAACGGAAATGCGTTCGATCGAATAAATTTTAAAAAGTCAAGATTTAAATAATGGTACGGTAATAAAACTTTGTTTTATCCAATGGGCCCTGGTGCGTTATGATTGCGTGGTATGTGCTTGCTGCTCATAGCTCCGTCGAGACCTTCTCTTTCTCGTGATTTGGCTCCACGTGCTACCCACTAAAATGTTATCCAAGAATCCTCTTTATTAAGATACCCGTCGGCCGATGAAAATCTACTCACCAAATTAATCGTTTTCAATTTTTTCAAAGTTAGTTAGTTTTTATGTGATTTTTATAAACATTTGTTAATAAGTATTATTTGTTTCGAGCTATGAAAATGGTTTTCACTGTAATTGGGAGATATTTTTTTGTAGTTAACTGGTAAGATTAAGTAGGTACTTTATTCAAAATTAAAAAAAAAAGCTTCTGAGCTAAAGGCCGATTTTCACTTTCGCTGGTGGCAAGATAGTGATTAATGTTACAAATTGTATAGTAAGATCTTAAAGTGATGCACTGCAAATCGAGTCTTTTTGTTTTGAAAATTAGATCGCTTAGGAAGATTTTATATGATTTTTTAAAATTCTACAATGAAGTACAACGCATTTTGACCTTTGAAATTATCGAGTATTTTTGTCAAGCCTTTTTATAAGCCCAGAAAAAATTAAGTATCAGTCCTATAAAAACTGTTTTAAAGTTACAAATCTTCTACTCACAAACCCCTTTTCGTTTTTGGTTTTATTGTATAATGTGAAAAAATTAATTCTTTAGAATATAATCGTAAAATATTTCATTATTTATGCCTGAAGTTCGCAAAATAAAATATACTTTTTGGCGATGCTTTTTTCTCGCATAAATCAATCAAATACATAAGAAGTGTTATTGTGAGTGACCCGATCCTAAATTTTACACGACGTAGTGCATCGCCTAAACACAGCAGTTATTTGAAATATTGTCATTTTTGTATTACTTTAGATCATATTTGAATCTGTCTTTTCTTGTTTGTTCTAAGATACGATCATTTAATTCGTAAAAACGGTTAAAAACGGCACCGAAGTTCTTACCAACAAATAAACCTGGTTTCAATGTGTATTGGCGGGAACATGTAAGAATAATTTGTTGGTATACGTAATTTCGTACGTATACCAACAAATTAATCTTACATTTTCCCGCCAATAAACATTGAAATACAGTTAATTTGTTCGTGAGAACTTCAGTCCCGGTTTTAACCGTTCTTACGAATAAAATGATCGTATTTTAGAGTAACATTTTTCTCCGTGTGACACGTTATTTAACAAATCGGAACCCTTTAATTGACCGCAACCAAACAATATTTAAATACTTACCAGTTTTCGTTTAGTCTGTAAATAACAGTGACAGGACAACTGAGAATCATGCAACTTTAACACCTCCTTTGAAAAATCATTAAAGCGGGCGACAAACGCGTAGTTCACATCAAAAAGATACTGCGTTATAAGTATCTTTTCTACCGACACACTACGTTATAAAATATTCCTTCCTACGGCAGGAGAAGAGGTCAGTTGAAATCGGAAGCGGTCGAGAGAATATCATTTCTCTGTACTGGATATGTTAACTTGACAGCTCCGTGCATGCTCCGTGTATTAAAAATGACCCCCTCTCCTGTTTACGGTAGAGAGGGGGTCGCATAACTTTTCTGATGTGCCACTGTAGCGAATACGAAAAATAATTCCGATTAGCGAAGATTCAAACCGTGATCACAGCGCATCATCTTTTTACGTCTGGCGGGTCTCATGGGATTGTATGGCGAGCGCTATTGTGTTATAAATAACTTTTTGATGTGAGCTGCGAGTCTGTCGCTACCTTTAAAGTGGTGAAAAAAACAAAGTTGCCATAAACAAAAAAACATTAACCAAGTATTAATATTAACTTAATCATCTCAACATTTGATTGAAAAACTGAACCCTATGCGTCAAGACAGTTTTTGACCTCTGATCCAGAATTAAGTTACATTAAAACTGGCTTCCAGTTGGTCAACCGACCCAACTAACTCCCTACCACGCTTACTGCATAGGTTTTTGTTTGTAGGTGCTCGTAATATCACATTTATATTAGTCAACTCCTAGCATGAACGTTTAACATGACAATATATTTATTGTTTATTTAAATAAAATTATTTTATTGTAATACTTACTAACTGTATTGTTCAATAAAAAGTCTCGTAAATAAAATATTCGATATCCATTTACAATACCAACTATAACCATAAATAATAATAATAATATTAAAAAAGAAGAAAAAGATAACAATAATAATCCATTTTTTTAAATATGAAAATAAACAAGACACAGAAAAATAATAAAATTTAATGGCTGCAACTGCAATTGGTTAATGGGTATGTCCCGGTTAGACGGGAGGTTCTGGGTTCGTGTCCCAGTTGCAGCCATTAGATTTTATTATTTTTCTGTGTGTTGTTTATTTTCATATTTAAAAAAATGGATTATTATTGTTATCTTCTTCAATGATATATTAGATTGATGGGAATAACCTTCAAAAGTTAAAAAGAGAGTTTTTCTTATAAAAAAATTAATAATATCAATATTTTAAATGATAATATTTTTTTTTAATTAGCTCCACACAGGAGGCCCTGAAGAAAAATAATCCTCAGGGCCTACGTTTTGTTTAGGGGTGTTGTTTGGATGGTCTATTTTAGGGAAAGGAAGGTGAGAAATTTCTGGGAAGGAAAAAGGTATTAGGGGTGGATAGGAATCTGGAGGTCATTGTGTCCAGTCAATCCCTCCCACTGCGGTGCAAGGCGATGGGTCAAGAGAGTCCGGCTGGAGAGGTCTAGGTTAGGTCTCCCGATCCGGCCCGCTACGCAAAAGCGGGCAAACGCATTCATTTGATAAACCTCCCAACATATCCGAAAACTAAAAACAGTTTTTGAAAGGTGATAAAATATGCTCTAAAGTTTTATATAAAGAAATAATAATACTATTTTTTAAGTGTAAAAATTTTGCATGAAAACGTTTTTTTTTTTCGCCTTTTATTAGAAAAATGTATTATAAACGTTTTTGTCACCTCAATTTGTTGTCATTCCATGTAAAAATTATTATTTAAAAATTCCCAAAGTTTTATAATTAGTTTTTCAAATTGAGATCCGAAAGTTTAGTTTTATAAGGATGTACATTTTGCTTCTTTTGTGGTTAAATTTTAGCTTTGCATAAAAAGCGTGGGGTGTTCACTTTCTGACACCATTTGTATAATTTTTCTTAACTAACTAAGCATCATGCCGTTTTCCCGCAGGGGTAGGCAGAGAGGATGGACCGCCAAACAACTCGGTCTTGGCACACACTCCTTGCCTTATTCACATTCATACATCTTCTCATACACACTCTTCTATTATTCTGACTCTTGACGTAGCCCGACTCAAGTATCTGATTTACTTGATAATGTCACGTCTTCCTTGGGCGTCCTCGGCTTCTTCTACCATTCACATTCGCGTCATAAATTCTCTTTTATATAATTTTTCTTACTATGATAGTAAGGTTTTGACTATACAGTACAATCTCACTAATCCGGCAATATTAAAAACCAGAGGGTGTCGGATTATTGGAATGTTCGGATTACTGGATTATATAGAGAAAAAAATCATAATAAATTAAATAAAGCATTTCACAAGGAGAATATATTGTATGTAATGCTTGTACATATTTGTGTTCTTGTTCGACAGGTTTTATTATAACTGTAACATTTCTCAAAATTACATAGTTTTAAAATACTCCTTAATTGAGGTCTGCTGTTGATTTCTTTAAAATGTCCATTTTATCTTTCAAATGTAGTGTCTCGTGTTTCCGTTTACTTGACATTTTTAATTACACACTATTCTCACTTCAAAACAACAGCCAAATGCGTACGCACATGCACACGAGATAAGTGTTGAGGTTAGACTGCTAGACGGCCGGCGATGCGGCGATGGAGCGCATAATATCATTATTACTAAATAGAAAAGTTTAAAAAAACTACAAAAAACCTCAGAACAGGAAACCCTAGTGAGGAGGACTGTGAAAAAAGACAAAAAAAATTATACTTATAGAAACTATTATAAAAAATAAATAAAAAAATAGGCCTAGAGGGGTAAATTATTATTTGTTTATAAGTTTTGTCTTTTTGATACCACTGACGAAAACCCAGACTCGTAGAATCGTATTTATTTTCTCCTCCACGTAATAATATTAATCTAAAACTAATTGCCGCTCGTTCCTCATTTCGTCCTCTTGTTAAACATGCATTCCGAATACCTCGACACCTCCCGGGGAAATAATAGTACCTAGTATAATAATAATGCATCAAGACAATAAATAAAACATTCCCACAGCTGCTGTTCCTTGCCACGTGGTGGAGTAATGCCCGTTGCTGAACAAAAAATATTTCCGTAACGCATATATTTATGTCAGCTTCCGAGCACACCTGGGGCGCAGAGATGACTCTGGTTATTTATAGATGCATTTTAAAGATAATATTATCATTTCGTTCGAAAGCGCATTTGCAAGCGTCATCATTACTATTCTAAATTGTTCATTATTTTGTGTTGTTTCTATTATTCTACCTCCGTTGTAACCACTCTTTTTGCAGCTATCATGCAAATGCTCTCATTCTTTAGAACGTTCCATGCTAAAAGATGCTCGAACTTAACATCGGTGTCCAGTTCGTGGTGTTGTCACATTCTGATCTGTCTGGCTGTGATGATCTGATGATCCAAAACTTGGTGTCTGATTTATAGTTAAAAAATGTTGTGTTCTGTCTAATGGCCAGTGGAAGGACCATTGTAGAGTTGCAAAGAATTCAAAATTTCTTTAATATCTTTTTGCGAATATCTCTAATCTTTAATTTGATTTAGCGAAAGGGAAAAATAAGTATGATATTTTGTCTTTTAATTCTAGTTTCTCGAGCAGATGGACATTGTCAAAAGGAGTTAAATTTGATTGTTTGTTTGTTTGTTTTTGAATCTTTATTTAGATGTAATCAAATTTTGTTCATACTTCTAGTAAGAAAAATATAAAAAAATACTATTTAATACATACAGTTGCATTCACAAATAGGTTTGAAAAGTTCATTTTAAGAAAATCAGAAAACTTGGTTTAATGTGATTAAAATAATATTATATTTAAATGAAAAAACACATTTTTTGACTTCAATTTTTAAAAACACTTTAATTTTTGGCAATTAATCAACGGCTGTTGAATGTGTTTTTTATTTAAATATCTAATGTCACACCCCAAAGTATTTGCTTCCTTCGATAAAAAAAAATAAAATAATAATATTGGTGAGTAAGAAAAATATAAAAAAATACTATTTAATACATACAGTTGCATTCACAAATAGGTTTGAAAAGTTCATTTTAAGAAAATCAGAAAACTTGGTTTAATGTGATTAAAATAATATTATATTTAAATGAAAAAACACATTTTTTGACTTCAATTTTTAAAAACACTTTAATTTTTGGCAATTAATCAACGGCTGTTGAATGTGTTTTTTATTTAAATATCTAATGTCACACCCCAAAGTATTTGCTTCCTTCGATAAAAAAAAATAAAATAATAATATTGGTGAGTATGTTCGCAAATCAATTTTTTTTAAATATAAAGCTCATGCCGTTCGAACGGTGCTAAGGTTTGAGGCTTCCTTTACTGCATTTGATAAGTTACTATAAAGCTTTTGCCCTTTATTAAAACACGCTGTTTTGTGTAATAGGTCTTTCTAAAACAACTTTACAGCTGTTAAAGATACATTTATAAATGAAGAACCCCACAAATGTTACCAGGGTCGTATATTAAATGTTAATCCTATGCATTCAGCTAATGAAGATGGGTTTTTATCATAATAATTCTAAATCCTTAATCGGTGACTTTTATTTTTAAATGCATTCTGTATAATTTGTTCCGCCAGCGTTACCGAGTGTCTAGACCCGAAATATGTGGATTATCCGTGTTGTGATTCGGCTGTCACCAATGGATAAGAGCTACTTAAGCTTTTCTCGACTTTTTTCAAAGTCTGGCCATTGATTTTTGAACATTTTCTATCCACGAGAATGCCACGCTGTTATTAATGGTAAACAAACTGTCGAACTAAATACCAGAATACATACTTGGCTTTACTAAAGATCTCTAAGAAGAAAGTTTTTGAAGAACTAAATGTCTTATTGTATTTTGGCATACTAAAGTTTGGAACTTATCTTCAAAGAAATATCTTATCAGGAATTTCTCTTACATCTCACGTTCCTCATATTGGCGCCACTATAATGGGAAACCAATAAAACGTTATCTATTTATGTGAATTGATGCATTTTTAATTGCATTCTCTAGTATCTACTTGTTATTATTTAAGCATAGGATGCCAGCTTGTGCAGTGTTCACATAACGTAAATTATATCCCAAAAACTTTCTTACACGGTTAAGTTTGGCTGCCTTTATTTTGTACAGTTTTTTCTTGCGTGAACATCCATCTATTTTCAGATCGCTAATTCATTCCCATTATACTTGAGCCCTTCAGTTGCGTGGAATTATTTTATTTGTTTATCTCGATATAATATATTTATAATTGATTTCTCAATGCCGTGTCTCACTGGGAAATTCCTGTGTCGAGGCAGACGTACACGGAGAAAAATGTTATTCTAAAATACGATCATTTTATTCGTAAAAACAGTTAAAAACGGGACTGAAGTTCTTACGAACAAATTAACAGTATTTCAATATTTATTGGAACATGTAAGAATAAACATTGAAACACCGTTAATTTGTTCGTAAGAACTTCAATTCCGTTTTTAACCGTTTTTACGAATAAAATGATCGTATTTTAGAATAACATTTTTCTCCGTGTAGGAGGTACATACACAGTAGGTTTTAATCTAAATCCTAAAAGCCCAAGTTATGTATAAACTCCACTACAGCATTCATAGATATATGTATAAATATATATATAAGGCGCTATTAATCTGACTACGGGCAGATTAATAGCGCCTTAGCAGCCGTCAACTGGACAACTACTCTAAACAGCAGCAATGTAGACTCAATGACTGCGCGTTTCTATTCCGAATTAAATAAGATAATTGTCACGCATGTACCATCTAGATCAATTAACATAGACTCAAGGTACCCTCCATGGTACAGCACCGCATTAAAAAAAGTTATTAAAGATAAACTTAAATTTCACAAAAAATACAAAATTTATAACCGTAACTCCGACTATCAAATTTTCTCTCTTCTCCGAGAACGACAAAAGTGTATGGAGAAAGTGTGCTATGATAATTACATTAATATGGCTGAAATTAATATTAATACTGATCCCAAACACTTTTGGACCTTTGTTAAATCCAAGCAAAAAAACTCTGAAATTCCTAACAATATGTTTCTTAACTCTCAGCATGTATCGGGTGGGGAAGATATAAGTAACTTATTTAACATGCACTTCCAATCCTCCTTCGAATCCCCCACCCCGTCTACCTCGGCTACAACTCGAATATATAATCCAAACACCTCAACTCTCAATCTTAATAATGTTAATATAGACACTCAACTAGTTTGTAAATATCTTAAATCATTAGACCCTACCAAAGGCAGTGGGCCTGATGGTATACACCCTGTATTTTTAAAGAATTGCGCTAATGTTTTATGTTATCCGCTAAGTCAAATATTCAAAACTTCATTATCTTCTGGCAGTTTTCCACAGGAATGGAAAAGTTCATATATTGTGCCAATATTCAAAAAAGGAGACAAGCACAATATTGAAAATTACAGACCGATCTCTAAGTTAAATGTAATGGGTAAACTTTTTGAAAAAATTGTTTTTGACATCATTTTTCCATGTATACGACCACACATCATTTCAAATCAACACGGCTTTGTCACCAAAAAATCAACAGAAACCAATCTATGTGAGTTTGTTGATACAGTCCTTGTTGCTATGGATAATGGATATCAAGTCGATGTAGTCTACACAGACTACTCCAAAGCCTTTGATAAAATCCCACACAGCATCTTGATAGAGAAAGTCGAAGCAATGGGTATACACGGTGACCTCCTTCGGTGGTTTGCCTCTTATCTCAACAATCGTACGCAAGCTGTAACTGTACAAGGGTTCTGCTCTAGTTTCGTCCCCGTAACCTCGGGAGTTCCCCAAGGATCTCACCTTGGTCCCCTCTTATTTAATATTTTTATGAATGATGTTAACAAAATTATCCGCAACTCTCAGTTGTACCTATATGCGGACGACAAAAAGATTGTCAAAATCATTAAGTCTGAGATGGATTGTATAGAGCTCCAGAATGACCTGGACTCTCTGGTTAATGTGTATTGTCTAGAAAATCGCCTCCTTTTGAATGCAGATAAATGTAGCGTCATATCTTATTCTCGAAAGAAACACACAGTATTGTATCCATACACAATTAAGAACAATATTTTAAACAGGGTAAATGTAGTAAGGGATCTTGGAGTTCTATTAGACAGTAAGCTTCTTTTTCAATCTCACGTCGAGCATATCACGTCGAAGGCTTTGAAAATGTTGGGATTTATACTTAGAGTAAGTTCAGCTTTCAAAAATCCACAAACATTTAAAATTCTCTACATATCCTATGTCAGAAGCCACCTAGAGTACGCTTCAACTGTGTGGAACCCCCATTGTTCTACGTATAAAGCAAATCTAGAAAGAGTTCAGAAAAAGTTTGTCAATTATGTCTCTTTTCGCGTACGAAATTATGTAAACTATGTCCCCGTAAACCTTAAATCTCTTGATCAACGCCGAGACACCAGAGACCTATTAATGCTCTATAAGATAATTCATAACTATATTGACAGCCCATACTTACTACAAAATATTCATTTTAGATGTCCAAAAAGAGTTACTCGATCTATGGATACCTTTTATATTCCTAAGAGCAAAACGAATTACCTTGAAAATGTATTTATAAGAAGAAGCTGTAGCACATTTAATAGATTATGCCCAAACATCGATGTGTTTAACATGAACCTTGCTAAATTCACAACATTCATAAAAAAATGACATTCCATCGAATGCCATATGTTTAACCAAAAACTTAATTTCATTGATTTATTATTTTTTTTTTTTATTAATTCCTCACATTTTCTCTTTTACTTTTAGTAGTTTGTATTTTAATGAAATCTTTTCCTCAAAGATATTATTGATATCCTTTAAAATTTAAGTGTAAACCTTAGAAATGTGTATATATTTTATGTATCACTTTGTAAATTGAAGATGCGCTTAATCAGAATTGTTTGTATTAGGTATATTGTTGCATATTTTTTTTTAATTATGGTCCTATATTTAAATGTCGTTATTTTATTGGTCAATGACATAAACATATTATTCACTGTCATATATAAATGTATAGACTGTTTATAACGCAAATAAATAAAATAAAAAATAAAAAATATATTATACCATTGTTGCTATTAAACATTGCACCTTGTACGGTCTATGTTTTACACGAATATTCCTAAATAGTGTTTAAAATAACTCTTTCACGCACTCTTCGTGGGTATCGTAGTGTTTTAAAAACGTTTCTCGATATATTCCCTTATGAATAATTCACCCACTTACTGGTGCATTTAAATGTCTGGGTGCACTTTAAACCCGCTGCACTTACATACATAAACATGGTGTAAAAAACAAAACGCCTTTGGCAGTAAAGACAGCATCGGTGTCTTATATTGTTTTATCTTCCCATGGATATAGTCCTCCATTGAGAGGCTAAATCTGCTCCCGATTAAGTTTCCTGGGCCAATTAATCAAATCTCAACAGCTGGTGAACATTATTTCTACTTGCACTCATTCTCACGGATCTCGGCTTAAATCTACATTAAAAGATGGAGTCATAACACCATTAGACTCGAGTTTTTCAATAAACACTACTTGTGTGATATTCTGACTACTATGTGGGTACAGTTTTCTGCTTCACCTGTCGACATGTTTGTGGACTAAATCGGCTGGATATAATGTTTCTCTAATGGACCCTGTTTTCAGATCCTTATTAAAACACATAAAAATGCGTTAGTCCGAGATAGATATTTGACATACCTTTTGATTACAAAAATAACTTTTCAGTTTGGTTGGGTATTTGGCCTCAAATCCAAAACTAAGTTTTGTATGAAACCGGCCGCGCAGTCGTTCCTCTTAACCTTTGGTAGGCCAAGTTTTTTATTTAAAAAAAATTCAAACGTCACTTCAGAATTTTTTTGTGTCGCATTTTATAAGTTTACGGTAACAATTCTTTCAGATTTTGGTAGTTTATACAACTGTTGTTACTAATAATATTATTTTATGATAGAAACTCGTAAACGTAATAATTTTAAAAAAATTAAAAAAAATCATTGGTGGCTACCGGTGGGCCAACGGCCAATTAAAGGTAATAAAGAAAACTGTTATCTTACCTCCCTTCCGATTAAAGTAATTAGTAATGGCCTATAATTTTCTCTTAGGTGTTAACTTGTTGCACATAAACGGTTGAGTTATGATTCAATGAAGCTTAAATGTTGTGTTTTCCTTCGTTTTATCTTCAAAATCTCTGAATCAAACGATTTCAGTGTTTATCTTTATCTTTATGTTTTTTTTTAATCTTATCTGCTTGCCCTTTCTTGCATCTCGTTACAAATAACATAAATCCAATTAAATTCTAATTAAATGTCTAGATAAACAATTTGATGCCTTTGGCAGGTGTTGAGAGAAAGAGTAGACAGATCAATGGGCCCGTGGAAAGATTTCCCCTGGTTTGTATTACCAAGTCACCTCGTCTCTATTACATTTCATTGTAAATCGTTTAATCCAATCCGATCGCGGCATTGAAATGGGTTGGGCTACAAATTGAAACAGATAGGCGGCTTATTGGGAATTTGAAACGAACGGTATATAAAGGTAGTGGTAATGTAATAAGTGAGGGATACCTTTGAATATTTATGTTCAGGTGTAGTTGTAGGTACCTATTTTGTAATATAGGAAAGGAATTTAAGATAAAACCCGGTGGTGGAGAAATTTGAAAAGTTGATTTTACTAAATTGTTGCTGTCACTGTTGCTCTTACTCCACCAGATATTGATCGAAAGGGACAATGCACCTCAGGCTACTAATACCTAACTAAAATCGAGGTTTTGTATTCCCCACTTTTCTCCTCCAAAAGTGGACTGATTTTCATTTTTTTTTTTTACCAACTACATAAGAAAAAACTATTTTATGTCTGTACGTTTTGCTTCTTTAAAAAAAACATGGTCTAGTTTGTATACTAAACGTCTTTTGACGGCGTTCAAGCCAGTCAATTTTATTGATTTTTGGGAGTTCATAACTTCTATAAAAAGTAACTTATCAAAAAAAAACAAAAAATACCGACACGCTAGTAGTTGATATCTATTATATGTAAAAACAATATTTTCTCTGGGGTTAAAATCCAGAGAGATAAATAGGGAATACGTTTGTATGGAAAAATCACCGTCGGGCGAAGCTTAACATGAAATCACTGTTTTAGATGAAACTTAACTACGAATCGGTTTATATTTATTATGGACACCAAAAAATATGCGTTGGATAAATAATTAAAGCTTTTTCTGTCGTTTCGCTTGAGTAGAAATAAAATAAAATTGTTAATTATAACTTTTTGAAATATAGGCGCTATTAATTTTTTTTTTTTCATTAGAAATATGTGAACGCATAAGAGAAACAACTTTAAAAGGTATTACATATTGCTGCGATTATTGTGAGATTTTCCCTTGATTAACATTTTTTTCTTTTGTGTAAAATCTACGTAAATAATAAAAACCACTTTTGCGCTTGAAATCGAGGGTTTTGAGACGTTGCCAAACTATTTTATGACTATTACCTATATTTGTGGTGATATAAGGCGCACTAAGAATTGCTAATTGCGTCTTCGGTAGCAATTTAATCTCCAGGTATCTAATCTACGATACTTTGCAGTTTACGTTCAAGAATACTTTTTTTTTGTAATTTTTGATCAATTCCGCATTAGACCAATTTTCAGACACTAGATTGGAATCTACATTTCGGTTTTTCGCATCTGGTAACTAACATAGCTGAAGCATATTTTCACGTGTGAGTTCAATTCATATCAAACTTCCCACATCTGTGGGGACTGACGTCCGCTTTCACTCAATGAAAACTGAGCAAGGAACTACTATTCTGAAGATTCATGGCAGATTTCTGCTGCAAATACTAACAGAAAATCTAAACCAAGAAGAAAATTACAACTTGTTGTTAATTCGACTATTTGACTTCCAAGGTTATCTATTTCTGAAAGTGTGAACTATATTAAACCGCATCCGGTGCAATCATTGCTGCTATCGAGGCATTCTCAGATTCGAGAATTCCGCTTTATGTAAATGTGGACAAGTTCAGACCACAGAGCACGTCCATGAAAGTCACTATTTCTTTCCGGTAACATATGTACTTCCGACGACGTCTGATTCCATGACTGACCAGCTATAATCTCAGAATATTGATGCTGTCACCACGATCTTCCCGCAACCAGTGAAGAACAGAAATTGAATATTTTCCTCGGCGTTTTTGGTTACATGCAAAAGGGTTCACCCATCCCTTAAGGCAGCCCTGGCCAACCCGCGGACCGCGGTCATTTATGAAGTTTTTTTCTTTTGGGAATTAGTAGAGCTCTGGACACGCAACTTGTCGGATTGCGTAACAAGGAACAATAAGTGCAGATTAGTATTTATTTTTTACTCACGTTGTGTATCCACAGCTAAACAGGTGCACTTATTTTAGTGATATATTATTAATTAGTCCATTTATTTTTTAGCATTTAAACATAATTTCGAAGAAAAGAAAAGTCGTTTATAAAAAAGAAAATTCCGTAACCATTGAGAATACGATTATTTCTTTAAAACATATATATTTCACCTTAAAAATAATCAGTTCAAATATTGTTTATTTATGGCACGAAACTTTTTTGGACTTTTCTTACAAAGTTAGAATTTAGTATAACGGTATGAATAAAATATAGTAGCAGTGTGATGCAGACAGCAAAAAGAGATGTACATTTTTTACTCCAAATATGCGAAGGAATTGCTGGGTAAAATCCTTCGGGTACGTGCTGTTTCACCCTGCATATTTTACATTATTACACTGCAGAATTTATCAGTCACTTGAACAAGCAGACAAAATTAACTGCAACGTGAAAATTTAAAATTTTTTGCATGTCGTTTAAAATACTCAATGAAATTAGTTCGCTATCTCTGACATACAGCATTTCAATCCCAAATTATTCCCATTGTAAAGTTGGCTACCAAATCAATGTCGGGATCAGGAGTGTGCACCGTTCATCCCTAAACTCCGTCCCACGACACCACAACACCAAACACTAGCGAATTCAAACTACCCTCCTTCATAAACAGGGCAGTTTTCCCCGGTTGTGTTTTAGACCTAGAGCCAATCAACCAACAACATGTGCGGTGCCCGAAGAAGTAAGGAGTGATAAAGCAGCGCAGCGAGCAGTATTAAATGTACCATTGCTTCACAATAGCAACTTAATCCCTGCGTCCTGTAAAGAGGGGGAGGGGAAGGACCGAGTCATTCATATAGGATCATTATACATTATGTGTTTCTATAAATACACCCCCTGTGCATTTGTAACGTGGCGTTGAATTGTTGAATGTCCGACATTGGAAATTCGGTTTTCACAAATGTATTGTACGCCCAAGTATTAAAATGATTTTAATTCTTACATACATTTAAAAGCAAGAATTTCTACCCCTTTTCGACGTTTCAACCCTCTTTTCCCGAATGGTCACTTCACTTGTCAGGGGCTCAACACTTTTAATCGGCGTTTTATACGATGATTTTTTTCGTCCAGTTTCAATATGGGTTAGTGATTTTGGTATGGATTAGCGATTTTCCGTGCGGGTTATTTAGTTATTTTTATGTGATTTAGTAATTTTCCATATTGGTTAGTGATTTCTGTATGCACGAAGAAAAATGTTATTCTAAAATATGATCATTTTATTCGTAAAACGGTTAAAAACAGGACTGAAGTTCGTACACCAACAAATTATTCTTACATTTTCCCACCAATAAACATTAAAACACTGTTATTTTATTCGTAAGAATTTCAGTCCCGTTTTTAACCGTTTTTACTATTAAAATGATCGTTTTTTCGAATAACATTTTTCCCGTGTGGGTTGGTGTTTTTGGTATGGATTAGTGATTTTCCGTGTGGGTTATTTAGTGATTGTAATATGATTTAGTAATTTTTATATGATTTAGTAATTTTCCATATTGGTTAGTGATTTCTGTATGGATTAGTGCTTTTAGGTAGAATCGGCAGGATCTGGTTGAGGGAGCCCTTTGACCTCTCCAGCAGGACTCTCTCGTAACATCGCCTTACACCGCAGTGGGAGAATAGATTCATACGTTCGTCACTGGACAAACTGACCTACAGATCCCTTTCCACCCTTCATACCTTTTTCCTTCCCAGAACTTCCTCTCCTTCCTTAAAAACCCTTTACACAGCCATATATGACATAGACTTTGGGGGGAATTACTTTCTTCCGGGCCCTTAACAGTCACACAAACTTTTTTTAATTTTATTTTTTAAATGTTGTGTCTCATAAAAAAATCATTTTTGTATCTAATCGCACCGTTATTTCCAATAGAATATTTCGAAAATAAATATCGTTTAGCCGTACTTTAAGCGGTTTTGTAAACATGTGCCTTCTCTAAGCTTTGAAAATAAATGTATTTTGTCTTAGTCTACAATAGTGTCATTTCGTTCATAATTATTTTAGTTCACTGTCATGGTCTGATAGATCTTCAAACTGCTCTTGCATTAAATGATTCGATTCACTTTGAGACGCCTCATAAATAATTTTGGTAGTTTTTTTTTTAGTTAAAATGATGTCATAAAATCTGTTGCATCCAGTGTTAGACTGTCTAAAAGTATAAGATTACGGTCAGCCTGGATTCAAAAGGCGCCTGGATCAGCCTAAATTTAGGCGCCTTTTAATATCATCTAATAAAATACTATCGGGGGGCATTGCTTCATAAAAAGTTGTGTCCCAATTTCGCTCTCTAATAAAATTCTTGAACCGTATACTAATGATTATTCTATCTGTAGTGTATCTAAAAACTTCCTGCTTGTAGACATAGATGGCAGTGCTAAGAGCTGTCCTTAGATTCCGCCAGATGGCAGGTAGGTCAGTACCTGTGGGAACGAAGAGAGGGTCAAACAGCTCTGGCAGAGCGTTCACTGGAACACTCGATTAGATTCATAGATTCCATTTAGCCAGCTTATAGTTAGGTCGATCAACGAGATCTACATTGTAAACCGCGAAGTGTATAATAAACGCAGATAATAACAAAGTATCTATTATTCCAAGAAGTAATCTCCATACAAAGTATTGGAGAATCTGTAAGTGTCTGTAGTAAATAACAGAACGCTACACTATCTTATTCCATTTCCTTTTAAATCTTACTGTGGGTTTCTTGAGGTCTGGGTGTGCTATGAAGTTACCGACCGATATGAAGTTGCTCGATATGAAGTTACCGGCCGATATGAAGTCGCTCGATATGAAGTTACCGACCGATTGTTGGTAACTTCTCATCGTTCCCTTGGACAACTGCAGATGTCAAACGTACAAACGACAGTTGATGTCGAATATACTAAGTACACTTAGTCATTGTAAACTTTCACCTATTCGTTTGCGATCTGCAGTTGTCGTAGGGAACGATGAGAAGTTACCGATAGTTATCCTACCGATCGTTATAGAGTAAGCGTGCTAGGGCCTCTGGAGTCGGACTTAAATCGACTTCCAATTTGTGACTTCTTTCGTTTTCCAAAACAAGAGTGTTGATCGCTCAGTGATGTTGGAAGTTATTACTCGGAATGAAACACCTGTGTTAAATTACTTGTGTTAATTAATTGCGTATAAATAGTTCAGCTAAACTTGCGATGAGAGTGAGATGATTATAGATGCTGGCTGTAAGGTCTTTAGAAATGGAATGATTGAATTTTCGCAAGGAATTGATCACATTAGGACTGGACACTTTTTCTTCTCGTGAAAGCATAGACAAAATGATACAAAGACAATTTGGTTGTAGAAAATTAAGATAAAATGTAACACAGACAAGTAACATTGATAGTAAAAGAGTCCATAGATGGAAATAAATCAAGATTCATTTAAATATAAAATGACAAAAAAGAAAAGGGTAGAAATTAAAGTAAAACATTTGAAATAGGACGACACAACACTCAACGCTATTTATATTGCTGTAGCACTCTATGCATTTGACTTTGAGTCGGGAAGTTGCAAGTTCAATTTCAGCACAGTGCAAAAGCGGTACCTACACGGAGAAAAATGTTATTCTGACTGTTAGCGCCTCCGCCCCCTGAGGCAACTGAAAACTCTCAACTGCCAACTGTCTTTGTATGACAATGTGATGGCCCGCACACTTCACAATCACACAAAACCCCGTTGTCAATGGTAACGCAAGCGATAACTCCGTGGTAATTCGCAACTGGCTCTGCTGGTTGCGGTGGTCGGCCATTGCTAGTTGCCAGCTGTTAGCTGATTGTTCTTCGTATATGGTTAAACAAGCTTTTTGACCAATCAAGACATAGAAACCAGCCAGTTTTAGTTTGTTTTCAGTTGCCTCAGTGAGCGGAGGCGCTTAGGACTGAAGTTCTTACTCACAAATTAACAGTATTTCAATGTTCATTGGCGGGAAAATGTAAGAATAATTTGTTGGTATACGTATCTACGAATTTACGTATACCAACAAATTATTCTCACATGTTCCCGCCAATAAACATTGAAACCCTGTTAATTTGTTCGTAAGAACTTCAGTCCCGTTTTTAACCGTTTTTACTATTAAAATTATCGTTTTTTTTTCGAATAACATTTTTCTCCGTGTACGTATGAATATTGCGCTAGGCGTGTGAACCAGGTAACAGTAAGGCAGGCAAACACTTTAGTTTGCAGGGATAAGTTAGCAGAGGAGTGGGGAAATGCGTCGATTTCCCACCCATGCGTCGTGGGTTCAATCTTCTGCTAGCTAAGTGCTCCATCATTACGCACGCAACATTTTCCGCTTATAATCTCTGGCTGATGCCATTGAAGTAATAATCATGTATTTTTTCATAGTGCTTTCACACAAACGAAGTATTGATTTCCGTAAATCTAAACTTAATAATGATGATTGGATATTTACATATAACCCCGTTTTGTAAAAAATCACCCCAAAGTCGTTGTGTAAACTTGACTTCCTAGACATGTAATTATTTACAGTCTGAAAATATATGTACCTGATTACTTAACTTCAAACAAATTTTTGTTTTAATGTTTAAGTTTGAAGAAAATACAACTTTGCACACAGAGAGGGCACTATATTAAAAACACTGTGCATAGCATTTTTTACAGTTCCAATTTTATCCTCCATTACTTTTGATCAGTGGCGGTTTTCTCTAAAGTGCGGTTGTGCGGTGAACCCCCATTAAAAATATGATAAAATAAAACAATCTTGTTGTATAGTAATATAAGCGCATCACAGATAGCTCGACATTAAAATTCCGTCTTTAAAACTCGCGCCACCGAAAAATACGGTACCTATCTATTCCCATTTTGTGCGCGTTGCGATCCGCACACATTTGTCCATACGAAAAATCATAGCCGATACGAATCGCTGTGACGGTAGAATGGACAAAACTACGCAGCTTGGTGCGCTGCTCACGAGTCAAGATGTCACGTGACCTCCGAACTTTGACGAGTCTCGCCGAAACGAAGCCCGAGATTGTCGCAGTATGACCGGCTGACGGTCGACTTTGGCACCGACGGATGCAAGTTAAATGTTATATATTATGGTATTTAACTTTGTAGTCATTTTTGTACATTTTTTATTTTCTTGTTTCTGCATTTCTCCAACCGTTTACTAATGGCATTTGTAAATCTACTATTGAAGTGGACCGATTTTGACTTCTGTTTTCGTATTTTTTTTTATAGATAAGTCGTTATATCCTTTAGTTACGAGGACATTTACTAAAGTTTTGGCAAACAACGTCGCTAGTTATGCAATTTTGTGTTGAGCTTTCCTAGTATTTCGGCTTTCAAATTGAAATTGGTTGCGTTTATCGGTTGTCGCGAATATTCTGTCCTAATTTTTTCACACAATGACGGAATACAGTATTATATACAAAAAATAACGCTAATGCTTATGAAAAAATTATAATATATAATATATTAAATTATTTTTTGTATACGTGTATAATGGATTTTTAGTGTAAGTGAAAAAGCTAATTTTATTTCGTGGCCACCTTTATTTGTGTTTCTTGTTGTTTTATGTTTTTAAATATCAATTATATTATATTCTACATTCTACGCAATTATTCTTATTGAAAAAAAAACAATAATAATTAGCAACGTACATTGAGTGTTGTAAAAACCATTAAACAATTTAAAAACCTCTAAAGCCATTTTGGTTGTTTAATAATTGTGTCGAGGAATATCAAGTTATTTAAAAACAATAGTACCTATTTAGGTACCCCCCCCCCCCCCCCCCCCCCACTAACTTTATTTAATTTGTGTGACAAGAGTAAATTTTGATTAGACAATATATCATTCTTCTCTTGAATTTCTGAACCCCCCGTTAAAAAGACCACGAACCGCCACTGCTTTTGATATTGCATTTATTACAAGATTTGTAGCACATGCAGAATTGATATTTATTCTCAATAATGATTGAGGTAGGACAAATTATTAAATATAATATAATATTAATATCTGTCAGGTTACAGTGTATATTTGTCTTTTTTTTAATCAATAAATTAATGTAACAAAAAAGGACAAATCGAGTACGCGTAATACTTTACAAAGGGATGAAATGTTATATTGAGCTGCCGAAAACTATAAAGTTTGCACCTATTGGTAGCTTTAAGATGTATTGTGGGAGCCCACAATAAAAATATACCCTCTTACTCATAATCGTAGTGTAACTAATACGCACCGTATTACGACCTAACTGTGAAACACTTGACTTATTATCACTGCGTGTGCATGGTTAAAACGGTTTAAATCAGGTTTAAGGCCAACTTTACAAAACCAATGATGAGCTGTCGGATACCGCAATTATGATTAAGGGGGAATGTGTATAAGTTATAATTAATTATTAATTTGTAAACTTTGATGTACAGTATGCGCCAAACTTTTCCGACCTGAACTTCATACGATCCATTCTCGCGCAAGGACGGTCACTTTACTGACTTTACAATGACCGTAAGCGAAAGAGAAATTAATTTACGTAAAACACGCGTGCGACAGAAAAAGTCGTGTCGCAAAAGGCATGTCGCTTTTCGGACCTCAAACTTGCCTATTGCGATGATTTCTGTATCAACGTCAGGTCGGCATTAAAGTTTGGCGCTTACTATACAAATATGCATATTACTAAATTATAATAAAGAAATATGTCGCCTCAGCAACCTCAGTGCCTTTACCAATTGAGCCTGCATAATAAATTACACGATTTCAGCTCATATATCATCAGGCAGGACTCAGAAGCTGTTGTGAAGAAGATCAATCATCATTTTATTAGACCTTCGCGAAACATCCCTACGCATTAATTCTGTCGCGTTATTTGTGTACAGCTGTTATTTGGGACGAGTCTCGTGCCGGCTGTACACCTATAGTGCCACCCCTGGCCTAGGCCTGAATAATAATAATAACAACCCCTATTTTAGAATTTAAGGGTGGTAAAGTGTGCCACCATGTTGATCCACACAGCATCCCTCGCAGAACGCAAATACTAAAAATTAATCCGGGTTCATTACGTTTTATCATCTTGAATGATGATTAAAATACGAGCCCAAAATGTTATGTTTTTTTACTTTACTTCTTACTAATAAACTTTGTTTTTTGTCCACAGGTAAACTTTCAATCTCTTTGTGAATGCGTCGCTTCATCTTGGAATATTTTTATCAAACTCGACACCCATGCGATATAGAACTGTAAGTTTTCTTTGCCTTTCTATATTATAAAAATCGATTATACCAGTGGGAATACGTCAAATTCTCGGACCTCAGGGAAAAGCCCGTTCATAATTTTTAAAGAGATGAATTAAATTTACTTATTAATTCTTATTTTGGTTAAGTTTTTTAAAGCTATTAAAATACATATTTTACGTGATTTCTTAAATCTTTACTTTTAATTGCTTAAAGTTTTAAGTTTTTGTACATCTTAGTTTTAAGCTGAATATATAATAGTAGTAATGCAGAGTTCACACGAGGAAAATACAGAAGATATATGAATACAGTGAAGTGAACAGCCTTGACAATGTCTTGGTTCTAACAACTGGTTCAAACAATCCAATATTATAGCACAATGTATCCAACGACTGGTTCAAACAATCTAATATTCTTAGACAATGTCTTGGTCCCAGCCTTTAAACTTCTGTTCACACTAGGGCAATAGGTCCGGAGTGGGACAGGACAATATTGTCCTGTCCTCGCGTGAACTACGCATATAGTGATATTTAGAAAAGTATGATCTTCTATAAAAGGTATGTTATAGAAACGTCGGAAAGTAAAATTTCGAAGTAGAACTTCACTATTTAAATGGTCTGATCACTCTGTTAATTTAATATTATTTCGGTAAAACAACAACAAATCAGTATGAGAACAACAATCGCCGCCATTTGCAAAATGTCGCTGCTCGGTGACACTGACTTGATCACCTGACATTTAATTATCCGTAATGTGTCCGCCAAGGCCTGCACTATAAAATAATATAAGAAATATCCCTTTTTTAGCCTTAACCCAAATAAATATATCATGTATTTCGTTGGAGGGATGTTTGTTTTGCAGGAGCTTGCGCGGTATTCGAACCCTCGATCTGCATTACACGTTACAAAACCAGCACGCGCCGTGAGCTACCAGGGGTGCAGAAGGCTGCAGGGGTTGGTTGGGGTGCGGGATGCAGAAAGCTGCACATTGTGATAGCGGGGTGCCAAAAGGGGCTGTAATCATTTTACTTTATTATTTCAGCGAAGATGCAAACTGATTACATTTTAATGCGGTTTTGCAATCTTCTTGGTTGCCATCTTGCTTTTAAATGTAAATCGTAGTTAAAATTTTCTAATCTAGATGTTTTAAAGGGGTGAATAATTCTGTGGTTAGCGACTGAAAATTTTTTACAAGCTCCATTTTTATTGCATTTGGGAGGCAAAAGGGGGTACCGCCACCCCGGGAGCCATTTATTGGATAACCAACACCCCTGCCACAAGTCACCCTAAGCGGTTCGCTACGTTTGGTGACTTAGTAAGGGTGCCTGGGTTTATAAGGTGAGTTTTGTCTTTTTTTTACATTAGATCCACACAGGAGGCTCTGAGGAAAATAATTTCCCTCGGGGCCTATGTCATCTTTGAAGATGATGTGTGGGGGGTCTTTTTGAGGAGAGGAAGAAGTGAACATTGGCCTTGAAGAGACCTATGATGTAGAGGCCGACAAAGCGTTCCGCAGCCGAGCTGTTGAACTCAAGAACCGTTTTCATGTGACAAATGTCAACCGTGTATATACACAATGTTGTTGTTTATATAATTGTTTTCCTCGATGCGGAATGGATATTAGAGTAACCGTTTAATGTTTTTAAAACCTCAACCGGAATTCAGAGAGATGCAAAATCGCTTGATAAAATCAAATTAATAAATAAAATAGAAAATTTATTTCAGAGCTAGATTAAAGAAAGGCAAAACTTTAAATATGGAAATCAAGATAATCACAAAACTTTAAATTAATTACATTACTTATCAGTTGTCAGATAGTCGTTTGTCGTTTTTTTCTCCTTTTTTGTTCCACATGCTTATTTAGGAAGTTACTGCAATCATTGTGGTTTATATTTAACCACAATAATAATCTCACTCGAGAATACGAACTTAAATATCAATAGTTAAAATGAGTTGATTGATTCAATTAAAATAGTGCCTACTTGTAGAGATCTCAGTATCGTCCTGTTGAGAAACCACCTCAGATCATGATGAGAATACTCTGTGGATACCACAATTTTTAATCGATATGTTGAATCTGAATCGATATATAGACACGGTATCCGGAAACTTGTAGTACAAGCGACAAAGAGGAAGACAGGTTAATTAATCTACATCACATAGAGCGTTAGATTTTTTACTCCTAAATGAAAGCTCAAATCATTAAAGTTATACCACGAAATCAACTCCAAATGTGATGTACATTCACCAGTTTCCCGCTTGTACTATGGGTTTCCGGTACCGTGTATAATCGACGGTTTTAAATAGATATTATTAGCTGTGTTAAGCTAAGAGTATGGATATTAGAGAGACGGCATGTGAAGTGTGCCCGCGCGCTCCAAGTGTGCCTTTTCGAGAATTTTACCCAAACGGCTTACATTGGCTGCTGGTTTTTGGACGTTTAATACGTTCCAACAGCAGCCATTTTACATGGTGACAGCCAATGTCAGCCATGTGGGTAGAATTCTCGAAAAGGCACACTTGGAGCGCGCGGGCACACTTCACATGCCGTTCCTCTAATATCCATACTCTTAGGTTTTAAGTCTCTAAATCTGATCAGCCAGATTCAACCTACTGCGTCCTTCAACCTCACAAAATTCCCCCCAATTTGAGGATGCCATCGTTCCATTCGCTCCGGGCAATTTGCACCAAAGTACAGGATTTTTTAAATCCTAATATTATCTGCTATTACGAAACTTAAATACAAAATGCTCCTTGTCCGTACACATTATTAAGTATTACATCACACAACATGTGCGTGAAGATTGATTACATCAGCCATGATTGACTTGCCTCCCAAATCATGTAAAAAAACCTGTTAAGTTTAGCTAAGTAGTAGTTGATACATCCTTAGGCCGAAATTATCCGCTTCGAGTCCCGAAAACGTATGTTTTCTCACTCGTCTACTCTCTATTCTAGATGTCTATCAAAATAATGGTATATCATTAATATATTCAGGCTGCATTGTGCCCTGTCTGTAGGATTGGTGGTGTTGCATTGTATGAGTGACAGAAAAGCACTTTTAACGTCATATTACTGCCAGTAATGGCCTCCCAGATGAGTTACGCCATTATGATCAGGAACATACGTCAACAAAACTGACAACTGAACTGAAGATGTTATGAGAATTTAATCATTCTATCTTTGAAATCGGTAATTCGTGATTATACTCCGTTGAGAAATCTATATTAAGTATCTTTTTTTTGTAATTGTTTAAGAGCATCAAGTTTCCCACTTCTACAGGCATACGAGTGCAGTAAATGGGGTGATTTTGATAAATTTTCAACATAAAACTAAATATTTTTATATAAGATGGTTTGCTTTGGAAAATTTTATGTCATATTTGTTGCACATGTTAATATGTTATAATGTCGAAATACAGGGTGTGCATCGTACTTGACTTACTTTAACCATGTAACCATGATTCCTGACATTATTTGGAGTAAAAAATGTAAATGAAATTTTGGTCTCCGGTGAGTTTTTAGATGTCTTTTTTTTCAAAAACTTTTTCTCCAAAATCAAAGAAAAAAAATTCTTCCACATGTCGTCACTGGTCTCTAGGCCAAGTAACCAACCAACCCCTCACCCCGCCCCTAACTTCCCAATACCTACTGTTTTTTATGTTTTTGTAGGAAAAAAAAACTTCTAAAACGTCACAGAAGACCAAAATTTTATTTACATTTTTTATTTCAAATAATGTCAGGAATCACTGGTTAAAATAAGTCAAGTACGATGCTTAACACCCTGTACATATCACGAAAGTATAACACAACAAATCACAAACGTTTCATGGTAATCGGATGATGGCTTAGGAACGGGACAAACAAAGAAACATTCATTTTTATATGTAAACATGATAAAAAATGTCTTCTTCAGAATACATTTCAAAAACTACTCAACATTTAATTAAACATTTGCCCAAAGAAAGTGTCTCAGCTTCCCATCATCCCATGGAGTCAAAAATCCAATTTCTTTTAACGTCAATAAATCTTCCACGCAATCATGTGAAAATGTTAATAGAAAAAATCCTCTTTTATTTTTCTCTGGGTAAATTATTGATCTGTTTTTAAAGCAGTCGTCAAATACCTGGTTAACATTGTTAAATAATAAATTTTATCTTTTCATCTTAATATTTCAACCAATCAGAAATCTGAAGTTGTGCCCATAAATACAGATACAATCAATACGTACTACCCTTCATCCCTCTGCCATTATGGATACAATACAAACCCCACGAGACCTCGAGCGAGGAGCCACCTATTACAATGTGCATTTAATCAGCAGTTATTCGTGATTGAATTCCCAAATCTCTCAATCCATCGAAGGGTCCCTAATGCCATAAGGCCCATAAGCATGGGTTCAATTCCAAATTAGAGTATGCACACGTGTTATTTACCCTGCAAAACTGAATTTATTTAATAATTTTTTATTTATATATTACTAACAATACAATACAAGATGATCCTTTGTCTGTCCAACTGGGAAGGATTCCCGTTTCAGGACAGCCAAATTGTGTTTTAGTACATATTCTTAGAATGGAAAGGAATGGCGATTCTGTCAAGACAAATTTTGAGAACATTAGTAGTTGCATTTGTAGTGACGGGATTGTTTCTTTTTCCTTAAAAGAATCGCCAAGATGTAATTATTTTACCAGGGTCATTTTGGATAACATTAGTAATTTCATACAGAACAGATGAATGGTTTCTTTCGGGAGATAACAAGTCTGAGATTCTTTCCAGGGCATTTTGGAGAACATTTACAATTGCATAGTTAGAATTTCCACATTTATAAGCTAGTATAAGACATAATATTATGAATCCTAAAGTACTATATTTTTTTGAAATTCCTAAGATATAGAAATTATACATTACTAAACCAGAATATATACTGTATGACACATGAATTTCCAATTTATTAATATAGAGGATTTCAAAACTTAAATTTTTGAAATGGCTAGACGTTATTTTACAGTAATCGAAAAAAAAACTGCTCCAAAGATACGTAAATTTTAATTTAAGTATTAAATAAATAACAACAATGGAGATCAAGTTATTAGACACCAAAATAATCATTTTTAAAATTGAAATAAAAAGTAACACTCCGATCCTTATCTCTCGAATGTAAATGTATATTAACGTGTGTGGAAGATACGGCCGCTGTTCCCAATCCTACTAATCAATTACTAAGGCAAAATTTTGCCTTAGTATTTGATTAGTGCACAACTACGCTTTTTCCAACACACAAGTATAGCTTAAGCATTTATCTTAACCTAAGGAAGCCGGACTAGTGGATTAAACTCGTTCCGGCCGCCTTAGTTTTGGACTAGTTCTTAAAAGTGTCAACAGAGTAGAAAAAATACCGCGAACACAATGTATGGTCGATGAAATATCACTTTGACAGAAGACACAGTTTCGCGCTCATTTCACTTCTGTTGTATTGCGTTTATCAATTATCATTTTAATTAATATGGATTGAGAAGTTCGGATGCGTGCGGAGCAGAGACGAAAAACGGTTAATTTATGCGAAAAACTATGTCGTTTTCGAATATTCGCCAAGCCAAGTGTCAAGTCCAGTACCTACGGTCAAGCTGACACTTTATTTTATATACGTTTGTTTAAAAAATATAAAATGTCAGTTTATGGATAAAAATATTTTAATTAAATTACGTGTTTTAATAATAAATCCAACAATTAACTCTATAATATTAATTTAACTTCGAAAGTTCTTACTTTGATGTCATTTTATTGTCTATGAAAGTGGGCGAGGCCAGATAACATAAGATGTTTGGGGACAACATAAATCGAGCGCTACCCTACAAAATGCTTGGCTGATTGCGGCCTCAGATGAATCGATTTAAAAGTTAGAAACAGCGGCCGATAGTCTCAGTATCATCGCCCTGGTTTAAGACCACCATTCAGAATTGAAACGTTGCTTGAAATGGTGTTTGGAAAACGTGTTGGTTACCAGATCTGAAAATCCAGGTACTTCCCCACCTTCCTCTGTCTCCATCTTATTCCCCTCCCAACTACCATCATCCTCAAAACATACCCCAATTGAGGATGCCATTCACTGGCTTCAGGAGGTTGAAAGTAGTTGAGACTGTCGTGCGGTATTCACGTAAAAAATAAAAACGATATCCAGTTGCAAAATAGATTTAAAACTTGGAGTTTGTGAACAGTAGGTACCTCGCATCCAAAAAAATATGTTTCTAATTTTCTCTTGTTTAATAAATAATGAAAACCAAAATTTCCTCTGAAATTATAAGATTTGTAAGTAGGAACTTAAACACATACCTACGTAATTGTAAACCATAAATGTTGCGCAACATTTTTTATTACTTCAAATAAGTAATAATACCATTTCTCTCTAGCTCAATGAAAATTCTATTTCATGCTTTCTTCAGCTGTATATATATATAATAGTGAAAAATGCGAATAGGGAAGTTTAAATAATCATAGTCGAAGTAAGGCATACTTGAATAATAAAGCGGATGTAGCACATTTTCGAAAACGAAAACGGAACGTACAAACAAATATTTCTACAGGCCGACGAAATGCTAAACAGTCAAGTTACAACAGGACTTCGCTTCGCTCAGTCAATGAGATTTGCTGGATCTCCGGTAAATCGATTGAATCTTCTAACATTCTAACCCTTTGATCGCTATCCAACGAAAATAAGCAACAGTCATGTCAGATTTATTCTATTACCGGCAAGTAGATTATGAAATGATAGTTAAGTTTACAAACTAATCATGTGTATGTTAGTTGTACTAAACGGTTCTGGTTTATCATTAAATTTATTCACTATGAATGTATAGCTTTATTTATTTCTATTAGTTTTTTTCTCTCGTGAAATCCATCATTTACATCATCTGGTTTACACGCTTTATTTAATGGAATACATTCAAACGTGAAATGAAATCTTATAAGAGAGTACTTATCACATTTTAGCTATCCTATTACAAATCTTCTGTCAGATACATGATGATCAGTATCATTTTTTAAATTAATTAATTAATTTGGTAATCTACTTTAATATTTTAGAATAATGTATACGTACAACTTTATCGGAATGCCTATAAATACCAGACATAACCAATAAATATAAGTGCCTACCTAATCCTTAATGGAAATAGCCTCATATGGTTCAGTAGGACCCTATTAGAGAAATCGGTATCATACCGACAAATGGCGTTCCCCAAGGTTCTGAGTTAGGTATGCCACTAATCTACGGAATGTATTATAATGCATCGAAATTAATTAGTGATAATTTCTTTTGAAAAGGGACTTACCTGCGTAGCTTACAAATTGTTCAATAAATATTATTTAAAATATCGTTTAAATTGAGGTTGGAATTAAATTAAATGAATCTCTATTTAAATCTTTCTTTTAATATAAGTAAAATTCCCACCCCACTATTCACTACTGCGTAGCCCTATCTTCTATTTTATTTGCTCTAACCTAAGGTAATATTTGTTTATTTATTAGCTTTTAGCTTTCTTTAGCGAAAACAATATTCATTTCAGAATCCCCTCCAATATAAAGCGTGTTTTAACAACCACAATATATCTTTTCTCAAATTGTTCTTCTGCTAAATGTCAACTTGCATCTATCTCCTACCCACCCCGAAAGGTTCCCTCTCATCTTTAGACATATATCTGAAGTTATGTCGTCTTGTGTGTATAGCAAGCACATTAATCAAGCGCCCTAGGCATTTTTAATATGACGTTTTCTCGTGCCAAAATATAACCAAAGCCCTTTCATCGTGTGTTATATTGCCCTGTCGTATTATTGTACCCTGATATTTGCAACTTAGAAGTCCCCCATAATGGTATGGAATGTCCTCTTCGGATGCAATATTCGTGGTGATATTTTACAGTGGTTTATTGCATGGCGATTCTATGGGGTCTGTGTATGTAAGATGCTTGAATGCAGCTAGTTGACAAAAGAGCACAGTTTATTGGAATTTCATCGAAGTGATAGTTGGGAAATATACACATTACAGTTTCGGCCGCCCTACGTATAGTAGGTGCGCCATCTACAAATCTTTAACATTACAGGAGCGAACTTTGAAGTTGTTTGTCATCATAAATAATGCAGAAAATTTTCTTTTATTTCCGTCTTTTTAATCGGTCTGAAAGTTTTTTTTTGTAGATTACCGGTGTTTTAATATATATAAATGCATTTCCTTTTTGTGAATGGAGCTCCTGTCATAGGGAAGTAAGAAGAAACGTTTTTAAATCTAGCCATAGATTATGTACGAACCTTTTTAGCTCTCTGATAAGATTGAGTCTCTTCCTAATCTACATATTGGACAGTTTCAAAGCCATGCACTAAGATTTTTTGTAAATTAGCCTTCTGTCTATCTTTTTCAATGGTGAAACAATCTAGTACTTTTCACATCTTATAGAGGTGACTTTGTTCACAAAATCGGAGCTTTACAAATTATCCAATTATAATTATTATGAATATGTTGTATTTTACATACCTTAACCACTATAAAATGTTTTTTCATATCCAATCAATTTAAAAATATATATATCTAAGTACCGCACAAGAGTCGCAACTGCTCAGTCAGTGATACTATCGCACCTACCATTGGTATTTTGTGAGATTAAAGGTAGTGTGTATAATAAGGAGATGAGGATGCGGAAGGTGGGGTAGTGCCTGTCTAGTCTACATCTAGTCGGCAAACACGGCTAAACACATTTCAAAAAACGTTTCGATTCTGAATGGTGGTCTTTCACCAGGGCGATATTGAAAGTATCTAACACTCTGGAACGTGCCGCAAGTATACTACATAACATATATTATTTTTATAAACAATTAATCAATCGAAAATTTGAAACAGAAAAAAAAATAAAAATTAGATAAAGATATGGTCGCAACTTGGAATTGAACCTAGGACCTTAGCCTTGCCGGGGCACTGCTGAGCTAATGGAACCCTAATCCCTTCGGTCATATTTAACTGTATCATAACTTCGATTAAGAACTACCAACATCATCTTATTTTCTTAACGCATATTTTTTTTGGTTGCTCTCTTTAGGTATGATTGCAAGATTCATCTCGAACTAAAAGTTATCTTGGTAGAGTCTTTGACTTTTCTACAAGTCTAGGATGAATATTTATTTTTAGTATAACTTAGCTTAACAGTGTCTCGGCAGTGCTAAGGTCTTGGGTTCGTTTCCTAGATGGGACTGTCTCTTTTTCTGATTTTTCTGAATCAAATGTTCGATTGAGAGTCGCTAACATTATCTTGGAGATTAAATATTAGATACAATTTCAGGTTTTACTTATTAAGATAATAATAATATTTGAATAATTTGTAGGGCGCCATTTTTGTGAGAAATCACCTCAAGGGCGCTGTAAATAAAAGTAAACACAATTTGCTTGCGCACGTCGGAATTTGATTTGATTTGGGCAGACAATACGCACCGATACATACAACTGTTTGTATTGTTTGGGTCAGCTCCAATTACGTGATCTACAACATGTCTTATTAATTTAATCAAAATTTTAAAATATGTGGTAAATTTGTAAGTCATTTGTTAAATATTTTAATTGTTGGTTATTTCCTTCTTGCGCTACACGGTTCGTTACATTGTCACTTAACCGCAACGTAACTGTGTTATTAATCACCAGTTTGTCCGTAATAATGGAATACGTTAGTCATCGATCGTAATTAGTCCCTCTCCGTTTCACAAGTTTACGATAATTTAATTTCCTAGGCTATATATCCCGGGGTGACGTGCATAATGTGCAATGTGCATAAATCTTTTAGCAACGCCGGGTGCTTAGTCCCCCAAGGAGTTTCATGCGCCATTACTGCCCCCTTCTTCTGTCTTCTTCCAATCACCTCACAAAATGCATTAGACGATGCAGTACCTAATGCAGGGATCGTCAAACTGTAGATGTAAAATGCTCACTGATTATTTTGTAATGCAATTTTTAATTATGTTTTCGATCGAAACTTCGACATTGGACTTATTATGAACTAGTCTTTATATCTTGTAACTTTTATGTCTTGTGACTTAAGTGTTTTAAGGCTGTTGTTTTTTTTGAAAATATCTTTTTATTGCAGTCCCAACTGCTCCCGTCTGGAGTCAGTGAAACTACGCCATCCCAATAGTGTGTTGTAAGGCTGAAGGTTGTGGGAGGGGAAGGAGATATGAAATAGAAAGTACCATGCTATTCAGATCTGGTCACATTTTAAGCAGCGTTTCAATTCTGAATTATGGTCTTACACCAGGGCGATACTGAGATTATCTTCCACGCGGGAACGTGCCGCAAATATGCTATAATTATTTTAATGGTTATTATGAAAACACAAATAAATTTTATTTGCGCACGCCGGGATTTAAACCCGCAACCCCCGCATCGCTAGTCGAGGGTCTAACCGCTCGACCACGGAGGCCTTCCAAAGGTGTTTTAATCCATAAAATGATTAAAATGGAATTCTACTAATCAAAAGGTTTAAAAATTAGAATATTGTCTTGTCAAAGATTTTTTTGCAGTTATTATCCTATGCATAAATATATAATGCATTTAAAATATTTCGCTAATTTAAATAAATACATAATTATATATTACATTGCAATGGTATTCCGCCATAAATTTAAACCAGTTAAATTAATTAATTAAGTTTAAAAATATATGTATATTCATATTTGCATAATTCTTACTAATATTATAAAAGCGAAAGTTTGTATGGATGTATGTATGTTTGTTACTCTTTCACGCAAAATTTACTGAATGGATTTTAATGAATCTTTACAATAATATAGCTCATACATCAGAAGAACATATAGGCTATAATTTATAAATCTAGCTTTATATTTTCAATGTATTAAAAGTAATAATTATTGTTTAATAGAAAATGTAAAAATTTTAGAATGACATTTTGCAAAACAATGATTGGTAAATCAAAATTCTATTTTAGAAAATATTTAAATTAGTGAATTTATTTGAAGTACTCTAATACTAAATACTCTAATAATAATCGAATCAAGAATTATAGATATTTTAAATAAATAGGTTAAGAATTTTTGGTATAAACATAGATACTGCGCAGACGAAGTCGCGAGCAGAAGCTTGTATAATATATATTCATTTACATTGTTAAACTTCGAACTTTATGTATTATTTTTGTCATCTTCATTGCTTCAGTTTTACATAAAATCCTATGTCAATTTATCGATGTTGGTACCTACTTGAAACCGATCAAGAAATGTCTTCTGAAATTGATTTATACTCCAAAAATTCTCGATAATTGAAATCCCGAGCCTAGATCAATTAAACTAACAAGTGGGTATTATTTGCCCACTAAAAAGGTTGAGGTTCCTGGCCTAAACTTTATGTATTCCTTAATACTTGGGTACTTAATACTACGAACAGGAAAGCATCTCGCCTGCCTGAGATTCAGGGAAAGAGGGTGTTAGGGGTTGAATTTAATCAGCCTTGGGAATTTTTAAAGCTGTTCGAAATAAACGTAAACCTCTAAATTAATTTCAATGACATCTCCGGAAATTTGTCATTAGAATCATTAGTGTCAGAGTTTTCTGTCATGGTACATTTTCTCTTAATCTTTCCTGCAATCCTATAACCCTATGTTTTGTATTAGATACTCATATACTTAAAAGATCGCAGGAGTTTAACGTATTTTATTATATACCAGCTTATTTTTAACTGTTAGGTACTTGCCTTTTTTGTTTATTTTTTTTATTGACGATGCGTAACGAAGTCTGTTTTGACTCGACCATCTGGCATTTTATCTATCTGTAAATTTGTTTGTTACGTTCCGATTCAAGTTTAAGGTGGTGTCCGTGTTGGATACTACCTTTATATCCTCCCAGAGTTCCCACAATCGTATTTCTTACTACGATCTGTCAAATCGGAATAATCGAAAAACTACATAGAAAACAAGATAGATAAACTATAATTAAATTACTTTAGTCCGCCTCGGCACAGGACTTCCAAGTGAGGAGGACTAGAAAATACAATATCTATACTTAAATTCACCATCATATTTTGTATGTACAATTATTTTATATTGTCGCTAAAATTAATTTAAAAAAAATGATAAATAATAAAAAACTTACCGGCCTGAAGAAAGTTTAAAAAAATTATAATTGTCATTGAGATAGTGGTATTTCTTTGGAAAAAATTATAATTCCTTATTTGAAAGATTGTTACTTCAAATATTGACGGTTTATAATTAAGTAGGTATGGATTTACTTATTAATACATGTCCTATGATTCAGAATTTTTTTTATTTCGATTTATTAAATATGAGAAAATATGAAACATGCTTTTTGGACTAGATTGAGGTTAAAACTGAATTATTGTTAGTTCGTTGGCGATCTGCAGTTGTGCTCTGGAATGTTAAACTAACATGTAATAGCTATGTTTAAAATAAACGAAAATTGCAAAACCAAAATCAATGTGCTTATGCCAGGTCCTGTAGAATATTTTTTGTTGCTTAAGCGTAAATGATTATAAGATGTCGGGGATGCCCCAGAAAGGCAACCGAGTAAATTAAATTCTTGAATAAGGACATGTGCCAAAACAACATTGTTTGGCGTTACATCATATCTGCCTATCCCTGCGGAGGAATAGCGTAAGATTAGTTAGTTCATAGTAAATAGCAATTACGGCGAATATGAGGAAAACGGCTCTCTACAAATTATTCAATTACTATTATTATTATGAATATTTCTAAACCAAGGTGTTTAGTATATACCTTTGTCCGAAATTTTTTTTAAACGTTATAAGTCAGTCACTTAAGATTAATTTTCGTAACATGGTCCCTAATGATCGTTCTGACAAAAGACAGGTGCAAATTTATTGCTTTTAAACATAATTGCTTTTATTCAACCTGATTATTACTAAAAAAGGATTTACCTCTATTTGCATATTAATTAAAATTAAATTGCAGGTTATGTAACACCCGGTACATCTTCTATATTATTAACGGTCGGCAGGCAATCAACGCCGAATTTCTTACATAATTTGATGGTAAATAGCAACCGACCCTAGCTAGGCTCTAGATACCTAGGTTCTAGATAGCTATCGGCAGTCATTAACCTTAAACTTTTAACTAAACCTTCGGATATAACACATAGTCGTAAGTGGAAATGCAGTTTACATACATGTTTTTTATGGTATTATAAACGGTACCTAACCTAAGGCTGCTAACATAAAATTTCGAAATACGTTTCGGTTATAAAAGCGCCTACCGGTTAGGCTTGTTGAAAAAGTATCGATATATCGATATATCGATATTTTCAATGAAATATATCGGTATTTTTAGCCGATGTATTTTGAACCGATATATCGATATAAAATATCCAATATCGAAAATTGTATCAAAATCGATATTTTTTCAATTTCGGGGGGGGAGGCGCCTGATTAAAATAATGTACATTGTGTAAATATACACTTTCATTTTTACACATTGTGTATATGAACACTTTAATTTTAAAAACGTACAATCTAAACATTTGACCGATATATCGATATATCGATGTCGATATTGATATTTTAATAAATATCGATATATCGATACTTTTTTCCACTTTCGACATCCCTACTACCGGTAGGCAGAGATTACGTAACAGTGTTTTAATGAGTGCTTCTAAATAAATAAATCAAAAATTGAACTCTTACCTTCTCTTTTTTTTCAAATATATTTATTTAATATTTTAAATAACCTACAGCCCCGCAAAAAACGGACTTTACTTGACAATTATATACTCGGTTGAAGTCAATGCATGCATTTAAAATTTAGATAGGGTTATTCGTTGGTGACACCCAGATTGTTAAGAGGAGCGGCTGCGCGTGCTTTTCGAATAAAACTTAATTTTAGGTTTGAGGACAAATTACCTAGAACCAAACTGATTAATGTTTTTTTTTATCAAGATATTCAGGAAATATCAAGTACGGTTATGGGCTGTTTTATTTATTTGTATTTTAAATTGTTAAATATTGCTATTGAAGAATTCGATTTTTCTTGATTTTAGTGGGTGCTTTGGCAATTAGTTGTGATTAAATGATAATTATTTATTTATTAAAGTTATACATATACGTTCAGTATACAAACTAGACAATATTTTTTTTAAAAAAAGCAAAACGTGCAGACATAGAATGGTTTTTTGGGAGGCGGGATTGGTTACCGCCGCTCCGGGAACCATTTATTGGATAACCAACACCTCTGCCATAGGTCACCCCAAGGGGTCCGCTACGTTTGGTGACTTAGCAGGGGTGCCCGGTTTCATGGGGTAAGGTTTATCTAGGTCTTGGCGGCGGATGATCTAGACACACTGAACCCCAGATTCCTACCCAACCCTCATACCTTTTTCCTACATATTATTTATTTTATGATAGTGCAATCGCAGTCTGCCATATTACATAAACAACTACAACACATATAAAATTTTTAAATTAATAAAATGAGCATTTGATAGACGTACACTTAAATTACATAAGATTGATTTACGTTAGATCACAAATTTGTTGTACATCTTTATACATAAAAATCTCGTGTCACAATGTTCGTCCAAGGTAAACTCCGAAACTACCTAACCGATTTTGATGAAATTTGGCTTACTGTGTGTAATTTGGTCCAACTTAAAAGATAGAATAGTTTTTATTTCGATTATTGACGTCAATATTTATTATTGCTAATTAAATATTTTTTACGGGACAATTATTTGAAAATATTTGTAAGTTCCATAAGTTTCTGACAGACGGCGGTGTGAGTTAATTTATTGACACAACACACAACACTTGGTTATCTAGGTTAGGTAACCATCCAGTAGATGGCGTTGTGTTTCGTTACCCACACAAACGCGTGGGCGGGTCACCTAGTTGTATATAAATTTAAATTACTGCCCAAAAGCTTTTTTTAAATGTTTTATATTTTTATTTTATGTTTTATTTTATTCTCACAGTAGATAGCTGATTGCCAAAGTTATATTTTAAATACAAATAAATAAAAGAGCTTACATTCGTGCTAGATATTTTCTATACGAACAAAAATAATTATTCAAGTTGGTTGGATATTTTGGCCTCAAATCCAAAATTAAGTTTTGTATCAAAAGGTCGCACAGCCGTTCCTCTTAAATGTAATAAATACACCAGCGTAAAATTAGCCGTTATTTTTCTTGCTTCATTTTCATTTCTTTATGTTTTACCATTTCATTTTACGAATTTCTAAGAATCCCTTTCGCATGGGACATTCGGAAGCGTTTGTTTTTCTTTTGTTTTTCCAAACTCATCTATAACAAAACACTGCAGATCGTTAGCATCGGTGATCGCAGACGAAAAAGATAAAACTATTCTACAAAAACAAAAGCCGAAGAGACGCGTGACAAAAGGACAGTTGAATGAACTTGCAGACAAAAAAAAAACAAACGGTTTTCTCTAATTAATCATAGAATCTTAAAGAATCCCACAAACTGTTGGCGACACTAAGTGACAGATACAAATAATAATTGTCTATGGTCTATGTAAATTTCGTATTAGTACAGCGTCATATTACTCGTATTTTTTGCTCGTAAAATATGAGAATGACTCAACTGCCAAAATTTCCAAGGCCAATAATAATTGTAACTTGGTCTGCATATTATATAATGTTATTTTTATAAATAGGTACAAACCAATGAATCTCTGCATCTCATAATGCAGGGAAAAATTGCCGGGAGACGGGGCCCTGGAAGCAGGAGGACATCGTGGCTGAAAAACTTGAGACAGTGGTTTGGCCAGTCTACTGTAAAGCTGTTCCGGGCCGCAGTAAACAAAGTCCGCATAGCCAACATGATAGCTAACGTCCGTTGAACGGACAGGGCACGAGAAGAAGAAGAATACCATACTGTAATGTGATTGGTATAAATACATTCATTATTCATGTTAATTTAATGGAGACGGAATATTGATTCCCTAATAAAAACTCCAAGTAGTTTTTTTACTTTATTTTATACATATTAAAAAAAAAATCCTCCAGGCCGATTTCATCTTTGGGGATGCTGTGTGAAGGGTCTTTTTAGGGAAAAGAGGAGAGGACTTCTGGGAAGGAACAAGGTGTGATGGGTGGGTAGGAATCTGGGGGTCAATGTGTTCAGGAGTGACAAACGTTTGAATCTATCCCCCATTGCATTGCAATGCGTTGGGTCCAGAGTCCGGCTGGGGTAGCCCTCAATCAGACTCGCGATCCGGCCCGCTACGCAGTAAGTGGGCACAAACTCCGCCGCCAAGACCTAGAGAAATTTCACCTCGTGAACCTGGGCACCCCTCCTAATGGTGGTAGGGTCTAGTATGTCACCAAATGTACCGAAACACTTTAGGTGACCTTTAGCAGGGGTGATGGTTATCCAGTAAATGGTTGCCGGGGCGGCGGTTCACATAACCACCTCCCTTTATTTGAAAGTCAAATTAAAAGTGGTCGATATAAAGGAAGTCGAATCGCTTGGTCATATTTGAAATATTTATTTTCGATAAGGTACAGCAAGCACTTTAATAAAAATCTTTTCTTAAAAAATCTAAATTTATGTCCATCACATAGAGACACTCATTTTTCCTAAGTTATTATGGAAAGTCCTTCAGCGACAATCAATCAACATCTTGTAAGATGAAAAATGGAATTCCTGAAAGGGAATTCATCCTAAAAGCTTTCATCTTTGAAAATGCCTGAAATATCGTGAAAAATTCCACTTCATAATATTTACTGGCCTCTTATAACTTTAGACGGTGCATTCACTTGGAATCTGTGGGTAATTGTGTGTTGCGAACAATTTTCTGGTATATATAAATTTATTTTCATAAGAGCAAAATTGATACATATGCCGAACTAATGCTCAAATTTCTTAGTAAAAATAAATTGTGCAAAATATTTATAGTATTCTTTATTTGCAACGCGTCACACGAAATACCGATTGTAATGTTATCGTTTATTTGATCACTGCAACACAGTCTCAAATGCCCGAAAGAGTTGGGTCTATAGCACTATAGTCATTATAATTCTAGAGCTCCGCAGACAAAACCTAGCTTTCAGTTAGAAAGGACGGTAGTCCTCCAAACTATAATTTTAAATTACGATACATCAATAAATAGGGAAGTTGAGTGAAAAATATTTTGACTTATAAAAAATATGTTCATGTAGATGACATTCACACTTAAATACCAGTATTTTTTTTTTTAAAGTTCGTTTTCATAACTAAATTAATTCTACAAGTTTGAATTTTATTAAAGCCCGCGAAAACGGCGGCAAGAGCATAATGGCAGAGTCCGTGACGTAACCTGGCCCTTGCTTGTGTGAAATATAAGGGAAAATATTTACAAAACCGGGACACGCTTAATACGGACGAAAAAAATAAATTTAAAAAGTTGTAGTAGTTAGATGTTTGATAGTACTTATCAATTCAGATACCGGAATTTCAAAAAAAGTGCATTTTAACGCCATTAAAACGCACTTTTTTCGAAATTCCAATAACTGAATTGATTAGTACTAGTAAATATCTAGCTACTACAACTTTTTTAATTTATGTTTTTCGTCCATATTAAGCGTGTCCCGGTTTTGTAAATATTTTCCCTTATATTTCACACAAGCAAGGGCCGGGTTACGTCACGAACTCTGCCACACGGTATTATGCTTCTTTTTTTTTTGCGGGCTTAATAAAAATCATTTTTGCGGGCCGTTTTTGCGGGCTTAATAAAATTCAAACTTGTAGAATTAATTTAATTATGAACAAGACCTTTAAAAAAAAAATACCGGCATTAAGTTTGCCTGTGAACATTGATAAAAAAACGGACTCGACCTCCTTATTGTCACTGTGATTCAAAAAACCCAAGTCTTTCAATAAGCACCCTGTTGTGTTGAATACTAGTCCCAGTACATACATATTATAATGTATGTGACATGAGAGAGGATGTTAGAAATATTGCAGAAAGGAAATGGGAAAGAGGAACGTCGAGAATGAATTTATCCTTCATTTGTCAACGACGAACATGATGTTTTACCATTACTATTCATTCAGTTAAATTAGAATCGGAATTAATCATTTCAAAACGGATATTATCTCGATTGTACTTTCTTCATTCACCCTATTGTGATCGAAATCATAAAAATAAATTGAATTACTGTTGTTGCATTGTAATTTTAACTCGGGTTGTTTGGTGGCTCTAACTAACGGCAGCTACCCTACCACTAGGTCAGTCGGGTGAATCGATTTTCTAATATCGATTAGTGCCCCGCAGACAAAGCATCGCGTGACGAACTTATATAATTCAACAACGGGGCCAACCTAGACACTTTTATACCGCTGCAAGCAGCACTGCATGACATACAATAGAATAATAATACAGCGAAAAAGAAATATAAATGCATAGTTACTACACATTGTCCGCAGCGGAAATCCAACTTCAGACTCTGTTTAAATAAACAAAATTCTCGAAAGATAGCTACCATTGCCCTCTACAGGGTAAAACTCAAAGGTTTTAGGTTTGGAGCTTGACTAAACCCTGCTGTCATTTCTGTTAATTACATGCTATACACGATAAAGCAGTTCTAGCTCAGCCGGCAATGAAGAGATTATTATGATCTCCATTGTAAACACACTGTCATTTAGTTTGTTGTGGTATTAGTTTTTTGAACCCGTTGTTTTATAAAAACAATAAGACTCCATAAAACTTCTTTCTTGTTCGTAAACAGGACATGCAGTGCCATCAGACCTAAGAATTGGGACCAAGCCGGTCTCCAGCCAGGGTAGAAATAAAAAAGTGCAAGTCGTCATGTAAATGTTTTATTGTAAATAAATTCAAACTACTTATAATCTGGGGTGTTTTTTTCCACTGGAGTGACCTGAAATCTTGACAGACTCTATTTACTCCAAACTGGATTCACCTGTTTCCAGCTTCTACCACGAGTTTCCTGACGTCGTGTACATGCGTAGGTCCCGCTGATAGCTTCATTGTTACTTCTCTCTATCACACTATCGGCTCTTGCAACAGAAATCGAAGTTTCAATAGAGCTCTCAGTGGCAAGACCATGAAGGCCTGGGTACCACATATAGCTCCATTGCAACCTCTCTTTCTAATGCATCTGTCATTTATGGGAAAGAGGGAGAGATTGCAGCGACAAAGGGGTTAAATTATTATGTTTTCTGTAAAAGCCATCAGTCAAATTGAACAACTCCGTTACAGCACAAACAGGAATGCAGTGATTTTCTGTAATTACTTAATTTAATAGGCGCCCAACCTGCGCAGCGTGTCAACCATGAACAATTTTCATTATACAAACTATTGATTTAGATTATTTAGGGTAGTGTATGGGCGTTTTCCAAAAAAGATGTCGGTGACGTAATAGGAATTCCACTTAAGTGAGATGCTGCATTTCGATTAAAAATATACGTAAATTTATTAAAGAAAGAATGAACTTCATGACAAAAAGTATTTAAATAGAAAATGTCAATAAACTTCGAAAATAATTGCAATTTAAGTTTAATACTATTGGTAAGAAATTCTTTTACGTCACTTTTATCATAAAGTTTATAAAGAAAATTAAAAGAAATTCATTATTTCAGATTTTTATTTACGAATTGAAAACACAATCAGTCTCCTAAAAAATATGAATAATCAAGCTTATTGAATTAAATATTAAGTTTTTCAATAAAAATATTCTTTTACGCTACTTTTGGATACTTTGTACTGTATATTTTGCGTTCTAGAAAGACGAATATAAGTTTTTGTTTTACGAATGTTTAATTATAACAAATTTAAAATTAATCATGAACTATATCAATAAAAAAAAGAACAAATTTCTTTGAGATATAATAATTGATCTTAGAAAATAAATCACAGCAATAACAGGACAGTGGCGTAAGGGGAAAAATTTGGTAACGTTTAGGAATTCTAAGGCCTCGGCCAGACTGAGAGGCTTGCCCGGTAGCGACAGCGGGCGCGAAATATCAGTCGTATGTGTACGCACGTTGTGGCTACACTGCTGAAAGCGCGACAAGCGACTGGTATGGGAAGAGTGGAAGATACTCTCAGTATCACCCTGGTGTAAGACCACCATTCAGAATTGAAACGTTGCTTAATAATGACTTTAACCTGTTTAGTGACTAGATCTGAATAGCCAGGTACTTCCCCACCTTCCTCTTCCCCACCTTCCTCTTCCCCATCTCCTTCCTGTCCCCACTTACCTTCAGCCTCAAACGTACCCCAATTGGGGATTCCATAGTCTCACTGGCTCCAGATGGGAGCAGTTAAGACTCATGTGAGGTATTCTCTATAAAAAAGGACGATTTTACGTACTACCGCCACCGTGGAAGGCCCCCCGCGCAAGTACTTTTTCTTCCACTTGTTCTTTTTTCTTTTCTTTTTTTTTTCGTTTCTGTTCTCTCCAACGTCTTCTTTTTTCTATTCTTCTTTGGTTAGCTCTCTGATTATATTTTGATGTTATTTTTGTCTTTGTAACTCTTTTTTCATAAAGGCTTCATATTTTTCAGGGTCGTTTTTAATTTTGTCTCTGTACCTTTTTGATTTTTCTGCAGCTTTCAACGGCATATTTGAACATAAAATTAAAATAAATTATTTATAAAAATGCACAAATAATTAGATAGGTAATAATGGGCTACACGTGCATACCGTGTATAGCCTGAAATAGGTAACTAAGCTGAAAGGGTATTAAAGTACTTGTTAATGTACACAACTTTAATTAGGTACAGGATTAACTAAAACACACAGGAACATAAATCATGCTACATTTTATACTTACTTAATCAAAATTGTATGAACCAGCTGATTTTATACTGAATTTCAGAGTTGCCTCTACAGTAATAGTTGCTCATATTGCTGTCTATATTAGTACTTCGACACCATTTCGACTCTTTCAGAATTAATCTTTAATAATCTTAATTAACAAAAAAAAGAAAAAAAATTATACACATAAAAATCAAATAATTTTTTCTTTTTAGCTATGCTGTTCTTTTTTTTCAATGCTACATATATCACTCAACCCACATATCTACATGTAATAGTTACATTTTGAAGATACATGCAAAATATAAATTTAATTAGAAAATTGTAACACACCCAAATACCCTAAAAGACGGACAGAGTGAACCGACCTTTAGAATTCCATTACGTCACTTTTAAGTTCCATTCACGACACCGTTGCGTAAGAGAAGTAGCGTAATCGCGTCAATATTTTTTCGAAATGTATTTATCAATAAATTATGAAACTTTTGTTTGTTCTAACTAAACATTTCATAAAACAATAAATGAATCAATTTAATACAAAGTAGAGTCTAATACATTCTGGTAAATTACCTGGAGAAATATGGAAGCGTTGGTGGAACACTTTTTTAGTACAGCCGAGAACGACCACTTTTGTTACGATTTCTTGGCAAACTGGCTGTAAAAAACCAAGCATGGCCGCCCTTCATAGACTAAATAGGGTTGCTATTTTCGAAAATATTCATCAATTTGGTAATATTTTTATTGGAAGACGTCAATAATGTGGTGGCGTAGGCGGAAATTCCACCATACGCTATTTCGTAGGACAACTCAATATCTGGTATTTAAATTATTTTGCACGATAATTAATCTATATTATGGTTGCAAATCGAAAATATTATCATATACTATTAGTAGAATTAGAAATAAATACTGGGATAACATTAAATAACATTAATTTTTGAACTCTTACTGGTAGTGGTAGGTGTATGACATACCAGAAACAGTGACCTGTAGTCTTACTTATTTTAAAATAATATCGAAATTTAATAGATTTATTCATTATTTTTAGTCCATAAAGGTATTTATTTGTTATTATATTGGTAAAATATATGGTTGGTCATTAAAACCGACACAACAAAAGTTACTGATCCTGAAAGTGATGGGACACTGACTTTTATCTATGTACACTTTTTTTGAAAAACGCCCGTATATGAATATTTTGTAGTTTCATTGTCCTTCAACAGATTTTTTTTAAATTTTTTTTTTATTAATAATTTAAAAAAGATACATAAATTACAAATACATTTTATACACTAATTAATTATATAATATATATGTTTGATGTACCCCCATAAAAAAGCAGGGCTTGTGTGTATGGGGGGAGGGGGGGAAGAATGTCTTTAGTATAGGTAGTTGTAGTTATATGTAGTTTTGAGGTGTCTCAACAGATGACAGTTAAGTATTACTGTAGAAGAGTGTCAAATATCGCCGTTCGTGTCTAATACCCGAACGCTTACGGAAATAGCCGATGACATCCGTACGATAGCTGGGAACCTTCAGTGCCGAGTTCTCTTGCTTCAGAAATACACAGAGCATCATAACTAAATATGCTTTGATAACTATATATTAAATAAACACGACTCGTAACCTGACAGACCGAATATCATTGAAACTCCGGATCATCTGAGAAGTATTGTTCACTAGAAAAGAATACAGTACATCGCAAAAAGCAACAGCTGAACGTGAGAATTTCATAAATACTAAACGATAATACCCATAAGAAACTTCATACATATTCCTAAACACTACACTTATTTATTGACTCCTTCAACACATCTTTTTTTTCATCAATGTACCTAAGGTGTAACTAATAATTGAACATGCCTATTGCATGCTGTAGATATGTTTCATTATAATTTATTAATCCCAGATAGCTGTTTATTTTCTAAGTTGATATCCTAATTCTCTATAATGTTCTCTTGTAGTCACTAAATTAACTGCGTTCTTACATACTTGTTCGATAAAATCTTTTAATCTTTCTTTTAATGGATTCAATTAATTCCATTACTCAAGTTTCTATCGTTGGTTTTTCGACTGGTATCACTGTGGTACATATTTGTTTTTAATTGAAGGTTCGACAAAGCATAAGATACCTGTTTAAGACTGATCAAATTCTTAGACCACCTGATAGCTAGAAAAAATTGCCTTTTAGAAATTAAAGACTTAGCTGCAAATAACAAAATTAATTAGATCAACATTTTTTTGTTACACCGCGTAAAAGTCTCAACTTACTAATGCCAGTTGAACTAAGGCATCCTCTATTACACTCTCAGAATTACAGGGACGTATTTTTTTTTTTTTTTACATTAACTCCACACAGGAGGCCCTGAGGAAAATAATATCCCTCAGGGCCTATGTCATCTTTGGAGATGCTGTGAGGAGGGTCTTTTTGAGGAGAGGAAGGAGTGAACGTGGGTCTTGAAGAGACCCATGTTATAGGAAGGAGGAAACACAGAGGCCGGCAAATCGTTCCACAGCCGAGCTGTTGAACACAAAAACGAGTCGTAGAAGCGTCCCGTTCTCATGTGACAAATGTCAACTGTGTACATATGTTGGGCGCGCGTTTGGCGTGTTTCCCGATTATGCACCGGTGCCGAGGGGATCAATGACGCTAGCTCCTCGGAGCATCTTCCATTGAAATACCGGTAGAACAAGGATAGCATTCCCCCCCGACGCCTGTGCTCTAAAGATTGCAATCCGTTTGTTAAGACAGGAGAATCTATCAAGCGGACCGCCCGTTTCTGCACAGAGTCGAGGGTGTTTTTCAGGTACATCGGGGCTCCAGACCAGAGATGGCTGCCAAATTCAACAGTGGGGCGCACTTGCGATTTGTACAGGGTTAGCAGTTGTGTACAATTAAAGTATCTGCGGGCCCTGTACAGTACGCCCAGTTTCTGAGAGGCCAACTTAACTCTGGCCTCGATGGAGCCCCCGTACCTGAGCTGGTCACTTAGAGTTACACCGAGCATATCAATGGAGGACCTGTTTGGAAGAATGCTACCGTTGAAGGAGACTAGATTGTCATTTCGATCCCTTTTAGACGTAATCAGACATGATTGGGTCTTTGAAACATTGAATTCGACGAGATTATTCTTACCCCAAGAGAAAACACTCTCGAGGTAACCGTCCATTCTTTGCTTCAAAGCCCTCCGAGCCGTTGGAATCTGTGCACCCTTTGGGGGCTTGTCAAACAAAAAGCTATCATGGACTGTACTGTCATCCGCGTAGCAATGAATTGGTGCACATGTCAAGAGGTCATTGACGTATTTACACATGGAGAAATTTAGACATGCTGGAATTGTTAAGAAATCTTTTTAATTGTTTTAAAATTTAGACCGTTCAATTGTTGATTAACACAGTTGATAGGTAGGAAAGCTTTTCTTGTTCTACCGGTATTTCAATAGAAGATGCTCCGTTGAATTATTCGGGAAACATGCAAAGCGCGCTCTTAACATTTGTACAACGCGTTCTTGAGTTCAACAGCTTGGGTGGTGAACGATTTGCTGGACTCTGTATTACTTCCTTCCACACACAGAAAAATGTTATTCTAAAATACGATCATTTTATTCGTAAAAACTATTAAAAACGGGGCTGAAGTTGTAACATGTAAGAATAATTTGTTGATATATATAATTTCGTACGTATACCAACAAATTATTCTTACATTTTCCCTCCAAAAAACATTGAAACACTGTTAATTTGTTCGTAAGAACTTCAGTCCCGTTTTTAACAGCTTTTACGAATAAAATAATCGTATTTTAGAATAAAAAAATTCTCCGTGCACGTAGGTTCACTCTTTCCTATATTCAAATAGACCCTCCAGACAGCATTCCCAAAAATGACATGCGTGAGTGAATTTTTTTTCCTCGGTGTCTCCTCAGTGGATTTATGTAAAAAGATGTATTTTAAAAATAGTACGAAATTTAAAGATTTTTTGGTTTCGTTAAGTTTTTTTGATGTATCTAAATTTCTGTAAGTATAATTCTAAATTACCTAACCTAGCTATCCATATTTCATAAAATGACGCTATAACAATATACTAGCCTAGAATTCTTTAAACAAAATTTTACAGTCATCAATGTTTCTAATGTGAATAGTGGTCTCTTAGAAGGGCAATAGTATTTGAGAATAGTGTCGCTAACTGTTTCAGCAAACACTAACAAGATACAGAAAACCAGTTTTTTCCAACATATCACATTTTAAACATATTTGTAGAGTTTTGGTAGAGGAAGCCACAAGCCAAAAATGTATGTATTCTTAGTGTTCCTTATATCGTCACCAATGTAGACAATAGGCATAAAAATCGCTTGGCAAACGGAGTCTAGAGTTCACGATTTCAAGCGCAAAGATTTTATTTTTATTTATTTTGTGATTAATTTTATAAAAAAAAGAATAGTTAATCAATCGGGAACTGTCACATATAATTTTACCTATAAAATTACAGTTAAAAAAAATTGTATCTCATATGCGTTCATACATTTTTAATGAAAAAAATGCTGTTTTACTAGTAGTTTACGCTTATGTTTTTTATAAGGTAATTTTTTTATTTTTTTTAAATTAGGTCCACACAGGAGGCCCTGAGGAAAATAATTTCCCTCAGGGCCTATGTCATCTTTGGGGATGCTGTGTGGGGGGTATTAAGGAGAGGAAGTTCTAGGAAGGAAAAAGGTATGAGGGTTGTGTAGGAATCTGGGGTTTAGTGTGTCTTGATCATCCGCTGCCAATACCTAGATAAACCTTACCCCATGAACCCGGGCACCCCTGCTAAGCCACCAAAGGGGGTGACCTATTTAAACTTTAATTTAATTCTACTCAATGGAAACGGTAGGAAAAGCTTCAATTTATCCAAACCTTTTTTGTTGTTTATATTTTAAACCGATTCGTAGTAAATATTAATCGAAAATAGTGATTTGGCATTGTATTCACCTTAACTTGTACTTGTTCCGCTATTTTCTAAAACTCTCGCTGGCAATGTTTGTCAATTTGTCGCTACAATAATGAGTTTGCCCGAGAACCTCCAAGTAGAACCAACAGAAATACAATTCCGCAGTACTTACTCTATTATTTAATCGATGCATCGTCCACAATTCTACAAGTCTACCTCCAAGTTCCACTATTTTCTAAAACTCTCGTTGGCAATGTTTGTCAATTTGTCGTTACAATAATGATGTTTGCCCGAGAACCTCCAAGTAGAACCAACAGAAATACAATTCCGCAGTACCTACTCTATTATTTAATCGATGCATCGTCCACAATTCTACAAGTCTACCTCCAAGTTCCACTATTTTCTAAAACTCTCGCTGGCAATGTTTGTCAATTTGTCGTTACAATAATGATGTTTGCCCGAGAACCTCCAAGTAGAACCAACAGAAATACAATTCCGCAGTACCTACTCTATTATTTAATGGATGCATCGTCCACAATTCTACAAGTCTACCTCCAAGTTCCACTATTTTCTAAAACTCTCGTTGGCAATGTTTGTCAATTTGTCGTTACAATAATTATGTTTGCCCGAGAACCTCCAAGTAGAACCAACAGAAATACAATTCCGCAGTACCTACTCTATTATTTAATCGATGCATCGTCCACAATTCTACAAGACTACCTTCTAGAAGGCAGCTCTACCAACAACAATATGTATTACATCCTATTACTAAAATGCAGCATTTCATAACCTTGCGGCAGGTGTGTAATGTGGTACCACTAAGAATCAACCACCTGGAAACACGAAAAGGGCGAATCATTTACGAAGCGTTGTTTCAAAAGCCGTGGGAAAGGTGCACCCTTTTGATTAATGTCGCACAATTTACCTGCCCCACTGAAGCAACACAGACAAAGCGGTTTTGTTTAATCACCTGTGTTCTACTCAACACTGCAGCCACCCAACGACCCAACACCATTACTTTGAAGATTGAGTTATTGACCACTTTTTAAGAAAGGGATACATTGAAATGCTTAATACTTGTGAAAGGAATGCACCTTTTGTTGAGGTGTTGTTATTTTATTGTGCTCAATCACCGGTGGTCAACGATGACCACGTGAACTGGGCGAGGTTTTTTTTATTACTCATCAATTTGTTGCGTTTTCACCAAGTAAAATAATTACAATCAATCTGAAGACAATGAGAAAAAAGTAACCAAGCCTTTTCAATTCAATAATTTTTATGCATATAATACAAAAACACCTTTTTTATCTGAATTTCAACCGTTTCAATCAGTCGATTGACACAAGTAACATTAACCTACAATGATTTTTTAAAAGGTTGTTTGCAATCAATAGCTCAAAGAACCGCAGCGTCAGAAGTATTTTAACCTTTTTTTACTTGTTTTACTATTTTGCATATGATGCTTATCATAACGTAGACGACTTTTATGCGGCTTTGCGTGAATCACTCCTTATTAATTTAGCATGACATAATTCTACTTGTTGACACCTTAAGGATCCAAAACTGAACCTCTATCAACAATAACACAGGTGATTTAAGAGTGCAGCTTATTATCTGGTGACACCAGAATATAATGTTTTTGCTATGAATAAATTGTCATAACTTTTTTTTATTTATACTCACATAGTATCTACATTTTTACAAATTATGTATTAAATAAATACAAATCGATTGTTGAAATTTGAGTTGAGTATGCAGTTTTATGTAAAAGTGCACCATCTATCTGGTACAATACTCAGATTACTCATAAACGCCATCGAATCAATTATAACCCAGAAAAACTTGTAGAAAATTAAACAAAATGTTGATTCTTTCTGGGTCGCTAGTAGGATATTTAAAAATGTCATACTAATGTACCGGATCTTTATACCTCCTATTGTTATTTTATAGAATATATTTAATATGTAAAACAAAGACCCGTGAAAATAAAATTTGATTTATAGTGAGCATTCGAATATTGTTTTCCTCATTATCTCAAAACTATTTGGAGTGTTTGAAGATATCTGACTAATCAACATGGTTACAGTACCTAAAACGTATGTCTTTACAATATATAATTATGTCTGGAATAAGGAGGCTTCACTAATGTTCGACTATTACAACTTTTAATTTTATTATTAAAAATACTAAATTCAGCTCATGCGAACTCTGGCGGAGTAAAACGGTACTATCCAACTCGGCTACCAAATCGAGAGGAACGTACAAGCTAATTTACAGAAAAATGAATTGCAAAACCCTCGAGTTAAAGCCTTGAACACACACGACCTTAATATCAAAAAATACTTTATAACACAATACCGCTCGCCATACAATCCCATTCAGACCCGCCACACATAAAAAGATGATGCATTATAAGCGCGGTTCGGGTCTTCGCTATTCGCCGTTGTTCGCCGTAACGATATTTGAAATGTTATGCGACTCCCCTCCGCCGTAAACAGGAGAGGGGATCATTTTATTACGGGGCTGCCGTGCTAAAAACAAACGAAAACACAAAAGTAATGTTTAATACTTTTCTGAAATAACACTACATCCGTTTGTATATTTAATATTTATATTCAATAATAATATGCATTTATAAATAAAAACAGACTAATAAATTCCTTCATTTGTGGCCAAGTCACCGAAAAGAGTGAGTAAACGTTTCCATTGTAGAAAATTTAAAAGAAATTTCCTATTAACTCGAAAATCTTGGGGTCCCCTATCCAGAGTTGAAAAGTTATCCACCACTTACCGGACACCCTGTATACCATTGTCTTTCATATATCAACTCTTGCGCAACTAACAGAAGGGAACAATGTGCCCGTATACTCAACTTTTTAACTTTTAGCCTATCGGTAGTTCAATCTGAGGGATCTATTTGTTCTGTGAATGTACGTAATGATTACATTAAAGGGAAAAGGCGGAGGAAGGGAATTATATCACTTTGTTAATTTATTGTTATTTGTGTAATAATTAATAAAACACTGAAATGAATCTCTGATGTGTAGTTAGATAACAAAAACTGTCAGTAACGTTTAACGCCAATAAAACGTGATATTTAATTGAATATATATTTTTTTTTTGCTAAATTTATTATTTGACCACATATAGCGTATATATAGCGTCTTAAATGACGTTTTTCATGACTGTTTTTTACCAAAAAAAAATTTTCGAAACTTTGTTTTATTATCTGGTAAAGGCATTTTTTAAATTTTGAAAAATGAGTTTATTTTTAATACAGTAAGGTTATACCGTTGGTTGTTCGCAGATTTGTTAACTTTTCAAACGAAATATTGTAATATACAACACACATTTCAAATCATAATATCATACAGTAAAATAAATCAATACGTTATTTAGTAAAGCCACTTTTCAGAATTTTAATTTTAGTTCAAATAAAATAATTTTTGTAAAATCCGAGTATGTGTTTTGTGACGAAAATACCTCAATTGTCTATTTATTTGTGGTATTACAAACTAAAAAAATTTACAGACTTATTTTGTTTAGATATTACTGAAAAATCATAAATACTTATGATCAAAAAATACTTACAAGAAGTACACGATATTTAATAATTTATCGTCGTGCTTTTTGATATTTTTTATTGCTTACTTGAATGTAGGTATATATTAAAGCAAGTTTTTAATGAAATAAATCGTTATTAAATTTTTAATTTAAAAAAATGATACGGGGAATAATCGATCTTTCTCATTGGAACCTCCCTGTACAGTTGCAATCATAATTAAACTTTTATTCTCAGCCGCTGGTCAATCGCTCTTAACCAGTGATTCCTTACATTATTTGAAGTAAACATTGTGAATGAAATATTGGCCTCCGGTACCTTTATTTTCAATGAAATGTTGGCCTCCGGTACCTTTATTTTCGATGAAATGTTGGCCTCCGGTACCTTTATTTTCAATGAAATGTTGGCCTACGGTCCCTTTATTTTCGATGAAATGTTGGCCTCCGGTACCTTTATTTTCAATGAAATGTTGGCCTCCGGTACCTTTATTTTCAATGAAATGTTGGCCTCCGGTACCTTTATTTTCATCTTAAAACATAAAATATCAGTAGTTGTTGGACAGTTGGATTAAGGGCGAGGGGTTGTTCGGTTTCTCGCCTGAGTAACCAGTGATGTCGTGTGAAAATATTTTTTTGTATGTTATTGAAGAAAAAAAATCTCCAAAAGTCACAGGAGACCAAAACTTCATTTAATTTTTTTACTCCAAATAATGTCAGGTAAGTCAATTACACCCTAATAGACCACTAACATCCTCTATAGACAGTGATCTTCCTCTTGTTGGGAACGACACAAAAATGTATAGGGTCAATAACACGGCTACACTGAGACACTCTTATTTATAAAGATAGATTTTACATATTTCTGTACATATTCAATTGTACTTACCTACACCTACACACAAAACATTAATTTGTGTAACTTGGTAGTACGAGTAAAATCTTTTTCTTATCGTGATTTTTGGGGGTATTACGCCGTGTCTCGATACATCCTTCTTTAGCCAATATATCTGACAGCGTTACAACGTCAATAATCGGTGCAGATGTCTCCTGCTGATGGGACACTGTAACCGGTGACCGGTCTACTCAGTGGAAACTTTTTAAGTGTATGAATATTGAGTACAAACTTTTCATCGGATGTTAATTCCTCACATGATAATTCATCATGTCTCGAAGAGTCGAAAACTGATAATTGGGGTTTTTTTGGGGGAATGGAAGGGTAGGTTAATGTGAGTTATGATGTGATAAATTATCATGTGAGGAAGTATTGTGTCTGAATAAATTTACTATGGGAATTCAGACGCTGAGATCTCATGGTCTGATTAGACATGGAACCACTGTAACCGTGTTCGAATCATTCATGAAGACGTCATAATTCACAAATTATAATCACGAAAATATTTTTTGGCAGTGAAAATCTAAAATCATACAAAAAGTTTTTTTTATGTTTTAAAGCTCCTGTATTATAAGCACATACGAAAGCACAGTTTGAACGATTTCTGCGCTTGAAATATTAATCGACCTAACTGTACTCCCCGACTTCAATAACACAAATTACAATCACTCATTGTTAATTCAAAATCAGTAGTAGTAATGTGGCCACTTCCTTTTTGGTCAAACACTTTCGATTTTATATGTATTAGACGTGCTTCCTTCCGGTTTTGCATAAATCTGGGGTCAATGTCCGAACACCGTTCATTATTACGATCATATCTCTCACCTTGACCCATACCTTTCCTGGAAGCTTTTGCTGATCAGAAATTCTAATGTATATGTTGTCTGATAGTTAATAATTCCGTATTAAAGTGATATTAAAAATCATTCTCTTTTGTAGATGGCGCAGCTTTAATTATTTTAAGAAAAAACACTTTTTGCTATTAATATGAATTAATTGTTTACGCCCGTACATGCTCAATGTGAATGTGAATGAATAGTTTTTTTCCGGATAACAAATTTCAAGAGAGCTTAACTGCAATTAAAGGCTTAAAAAATTAATTAAATTGTAAATATTGTGGATTTTTTTATACATGTAAAACATCGAGGAACTTTGAAATTGAGACAAAGAGGCGTATGAGGTGTTTAAACAGTAATAGTTTCTCAAAGTTTGCTAATCATTTATTGAGGACGAACCATACTTTTGATTTTCGTAATAAAATAAAATTGCCATACTGTAATGTTAATAGTATCCATTTAGAAATTAGACAAACGATAAATCTTGGAAATTAGAAAGAGAATATATATAGATGTATATGTAATATACATAACCCAAAAATCCTTTTAAATGATTCCCCCCCTCCCGCCGCCCTTTTCATTCCCGCCTATCCAGTGACACCTTTAAGTGTGAAGTGACAATATTTTAGTAAAATCTATTTCTGCACCACCGAGTATCATCTTAACGCCCTTCGTTCACGCAACTAGGTACTTACAAGCGACTAAATCGCCGCTACCCGCCACCTGTCATACTATTTTGCTAGTGTAGCGCCCAGCGGCGTTTACAAACACTAATAATAGTATGGAAGGTACAGACGAGCGGCGATTGCGTCACTTTAACGTAGTAGCTCCATGGAAGAACGGCGTGAATATATTGTTATAATTAGTTTTAAGTAAACCCAGATTAAGTGCGTATTGCTTACGAAACATGTTTTTTGTTTTAATCGATAAAAGTGGATTTTGTAATAATTAATAATTTGTATTTCGGTAGGTAGGTGTACTCATACCACAAACACGCTTTTTTGAGTCATGATATTTTTAGTAATGACAATACAAAAACTTAATTAAAGTGCTCATGTCATTCTTGAATTATGGCGTCGTTAATTCCAAAATGACATTCAATTGTGACAGGAAATTTTACATTGGTTGGTTGTTGTATGTTTTTAGATGTCTTTTCCACATAAAGGCATACCGCTGATAGCTCCCTTGTAAGCTCTCGTAAACCACATATCTTCCAGAAAGAGAGATGTTACATCTTACGACAGAGCTCTGGGTGGCAGAAGATATTTTATGGTATTTAAAAAATGTTATGAAGTGATGATTTGTTTATATGCACGCGCCACGATTTATGTGTTGTCAACTTGTGCATGGGATAGTACCTACTGTATTTATGATTTAGCGCTATGAAGGTGTTATTCATTAACATTTTTTCAGTTATTGAAGACTAGCTTCTGCCCGCGACTTCGTCTGCGTAGGATCAGTACTTCGAGTAATCTATTTTCTTTTCCTAGGTCCCATCTACGTTTATACCAAAATTCAACTATTTATTTAAAATATGCATAATTCTTGATTCTATTGCAAGTATTAGGCGAGCACTTTAAATTAATTTAACTAATTTAAATGTTTTCTAAAATAGATATTTGATTTAACAATCATTGTTTTGCAAAATGTCATTCTCAAATTTTGACATTTTCTATTAAACAATAATTATTATTTTCAATATATTGAAAATAAATAGCTAGCTTTATAAATTATAGCATATATGTTATTCTGATGTATGAGCTATATTATTGTAAAGTTTCATTAAAATCCATTCACTACACTTTGCTTGAAAGAGTAACAAACATACATACATCCATACAAACTTTCGCGTTTATAATATTAGTAAGATATAAGTAAGATAGTAAGATGTTAATGTTAATGTTAATTCGTTGTGGAATTCCATTGGAATATCATAATTAAATTCACCTATTTTTACTAGGCTAATTTCCAACTTCTACTGCCATTTTAATAAAAACATTTTTTTGTTAATAAATTTTTACATATTTATTCATCCTCCCTCCCCCCCCTGACATTTTAAGTTCTATCAATAATGATGTTGTTCGGTTGACTGCAGTAAGCCACCATTTGCCGCAGAGCTTCATGAAGCACTGCAAAGATGACGATATTCGAATAGATAGTAATTAATTAATTTCAAAGTTTTGATGATGAATAATTGAAACTACCCTCAAATACGGCAGTTTTATGCCTGGCGAGAACGAGTAAGTGGTCTCTCTGGAGTGTACTGTGTGCATGGGAGTCACGGGACCATTGTACGTTTGACATATTTGATGTTCGACATATTTATTCACAGACTAATAGGTACAATGTTCTACGAGTACATTATTTATGTGAAATTTCGCCAGATGTTGGTTATTCTTATATTATTTGAACTCAACAATCATCTAACAAAAAACTGACGTTTACTTCAATATTGTATGGACTGGACAATATAGCCTGACAGCTTAACCCAGTTGAGGATGCCATAGTCCCACTAGCTCCGGATAGCTGAGAGCAGTGATAAATTTCATTACCAAAACAATAATTTATATTACAATATCATTTTTTTTATTTTTTTTTTTATTATTATTTTTTATTTTTTATTTATTTTTTTTTTTTTTTTAAAAGGAAGACAAATTTTCCCGGGTTACGAATAACACAACAACATTGGAAAATCCCCTACTACCACCACACTAAGCGGAAGATGTTGCTTGTGTTGTGACAGAGGACTTAGCCAGCCGATTTTAAACAACTTCTTTGGTTTTTAATAAAATGAAACAATATAACTTTGTTAAAACCATTGATTTAATTAATGCCAACCACTTTCGGAACAACCGTTCCTTCCTCAGGGCAAACATATAATGATTTGACAATCATAAAAGATTGGGAGGGTACAATTTATTTAATTGACAAATTTTTATACATTTTTGCTTTTGTGGCTGTATTTGCCAATGAAGTGTTTTTATTTATTTATTTTATTATCATTTTACACTGAATCACTTAGCTAATCGGAGACTCGGGATGATGGATCGAAAAGTTGGGAAGAACGGCCGTTCCGTATCCAATTTATATTTATGGGGTTTCTCACCATCCTCCCAATAGTTTATCTCCACTAATAACGAATATTTTCGATTTACGGTTTATTTATTTATTAAGTTGGAGTTTATAATTCGGTACTCGAACCTATGTATGAATAGTTGCTATATATTGGATAAGTTGGCCGAGTTTTCTAACCACTGCAAGTATTTTATTTTTATATTTAATAATATTCGTTATTAGGGTAGATAAGCTATTGGGAGGATGGTGAGAAACCCCCTTGGCATAATTTGTGTTCAACATGAGTCGTTTATGTTAAACATGAATCAAAATATTACTCTATCATGAATGAAATAATGTATTTATTTTTAAGTCTTCTTTTTATTTACAAGTTGTAGACATTCGTTCTTTGAACTCGTGTCTGTATCCGGGCGTTTTCCAAAAAAGATGTCGGTGACGTAATAGGAATTTCACTTAAGTGAGATGCTGCATTTCGATTAAAAATATACGTTAATTTATTAAAGAAAGTATGAACTTCATGACAAAAAGTATTTAAATAGAAAATGTCAATAAACTTCGAAAATAATTGCAATTTAAGTTTAATACTATTGGTAAGAAATTCTTTTACGTCACTTTTATCATAAAGTTTATAAAGAAAATTAAAAGAAATTCATTATTTCAGATTTTTATTTACGAATTGAAAACACAATCTGTATCCTAAAAAATATGAATAATCAAGCTTATTGAAATAAATATTAAGTTTTTAAATAAAAATATTCATTTACGCTACTTTTGGATACTTTGTACTGTATATTTTTCGTTCTAGAAAGACGAATATAAGTTTTTGTTTTACGAATGTTTAATTATAACAAATTTAAAATTAATCATGAACTATCAATAAAAAAAAGAACAAATTTCTTTGAGATATAATAATTGATCTTAGAAAATAAATCACAGCAATAACAGGACAGTGGCGTAAGGGGAAAAATTTGGTAACGTTTAGGAATTCTAAGGCCTCGGCCAGACTGAGAGGCTTGCCCGGTAGCGACAGCGGGCGCGAAATATCAGTCGTATGTGTACGCACGTTGTGGCTACACTGCTGAAGGCGCGACAAGCGACTGTTATGGGAAGAGTGGAAGATACACTCAGTATCACCCTGGTGAAAGACCACCATTCAGAATTGAAACGTTGCTTAATAATGACTTTAACCGTGTTTAGTGACTAGATCTGAATAGCCAGATACTTCCCCACCTTCCTCTTCCCCACCTTCCTCTTCCCATCTCCTTCCTGTCCCCACTTACCTTCAGCCTCAAACGTACCCCAATTGGGGATGCCATAGTCTCACTGGCTCCAGACGGGAGCAGTTAAGACTCATGTGAGGTATTCTCTATAAAAAAGGGCGATTTTACGTACTACCGCCACCGTGGAAGGCCCCCCGCGCAAGTACATTTTCTTCCACTTGTTATTTTTTCTTTTCTTTTTATTTTCGTTTCTGTTCTCTCCAACGTCTTCTTTTTTCTATTCTTCTTTGGTTAGCTCTCTGATTTTATTTTGATGTTATTTTTGTCTTTGTAACTCTTTTTTTCATAAAGGCTTCATATTTTTCAGGGTCGCTTTTAATTTTGTCTCTGTACCTTTTTGATTTTTCATATTTGAACATAAAATTAAAATAAATTATTTATAAAAATGCACAAATAATTAGATAGGTAATAATGGGCTACACGTGCATACCGTGTATAGCCTGAAATAGGTAACTAAGCTGAAAGGGTATTAAAGTACCTGTTAATGTACACAACTTTAATTAGGTACAGGATTAACTAAAACACACAGGAACATAAATCATGCTACATTTTATACTTACTTAATCAAAATTGTATGAACCAGCTGATTTTATACTGAATTTCAGAGTTGCCTCTACAGTAATAGTTGCTCATATTGCTGTCTATATTAGTACTTCGACACCATTTCGACTCTTTCAGAATTAATCTTTAATAATCTTAATTTATAAAAAAAAGAAAAAAAATTATACACATAAAAATCAAATATTTTTTTCTTTTTAGCTATGCTGTTCTTTTTTTTTAATGCTACATATATCACTCAACCCACATATCTACATGTAATAGTTACATTTTGAAGATACATGCAAAATATAAATTTAATTAGAAAATTGTAACACACCCAAATACACTAAAAGACGGACAGAGTGAACCGACCTTTAGAATTCCATTACGTCACTTTTAATTTCCATTCACGAGACCGTTGCGTAAGAGAAGTGGCGTAATCGCGTCAATATTTTTTCGAAATGTATTTATCAATAAATTATGAAACTTCTGTTTGTTCTAACTAAACATTTCATAAAACAATAAATGAATCAATTTAATACAAAGTAGAGTCTAATACATGCTGGTAAATTACCTGGAGAAATACGGTGGCGTTGGTGGAACACTTTTTTAGTACAGCCGAGAACGACCACTTGTGTTACGATTTCTTGGCAAACTGGCTGTAAAAAACCAAGCATGGCCGCCCTTCATAGACTAAATAGGGTTGCTATTTTCGAAAATATTCATCGATTTGGTAATATTTTTATTGGAAGACGTCAATAATGTGGTTGCGTAGGCGGAAATTCCACCATACGCTATTTCGTAGGACAACTCAATATCTGGTATTTAAATTATTTTGCACGATAATTAATCTATATTATGGTTGCAAATCGAAAATATTATCATATACTATTAGTAGAATTAGAAATAAATACTGGAATAACATTAAATAACATTAATTTTTGAATTCTTACTGGTAGTGGTAGGTGTAGGACATACCAGAAACAGTGACCTGTAGTCTTACTTATTTAAAAATAATATCGAAATTTAATAGATTTATTCATTATTTTTAGTCCATAAAGGTATTTACTTGTTATTATATTGGTAAAATATATGGTTGGTCATTAAAAACGACACAACAAAAGTTACTGATCCTGAAAGTGATGGGACACTGACTTTTATCTATGTACACTTTTTTTGAAAAACGCCCATCCACAACATGCTGCCTCATTCGGATACATTGTCTTCATCGGAGCGAGCTTTATTAAGTAAATAAATCAAAAGCACTCGTTTGTTATTCTTCGGGGCAGAGAGTAGATAAGAAGTTTTAATGATTAACTTTCCCTCCCAGTCCATAAACATAAGATGATGTTCAGAGTTAACTGAGAGATGTCTTCATCTTTGATTAATAGGATTCGGTGTCAATGGCCGGCTTTGAAACAACAGTCAAGAGTAATTAACCGTTGCACTGTTTTGATTGTATCTAAGATCTGAGTATTTTTTCTCTGAATTGCTTACCCTCTCTGTTTTGCTACAAAAAGCAATGTCCCTGTCTATCCACTAATATGGAAAGAACTCATTCGCGTAAGCAACTTCTTTATTTATTTATTATTAATTAACGCCGGTTGACGGCTTTTACATAGGTATTACAATAATTTAAGATATGGATACAGAATATATATAGTTAAGAAAAAATGTAAATGAGAAAAATACAAGTGGAAATTTGCATGAGAGTTAGATGAAAAGTTCATATAACAAAAAATTGTCTAATGTAAAACAATGTTGGTATTCGAGGAAGAAAAATAAAACACGATAAGTAGGAACAGTTGCTTTATGATTATAATATTGAATTTGGCAAAATTTTACTGACGCATGGGAGAAAAGTATATTTTTTTTTTTAAGTTGAGATAGCATAATGTAAATTTCTTTTAAATTAATAAAAAATAATAATAATAAAAAAAATAATAATAAATAAATAGAAAAAAGCCAGTTGCTGCTTAAAACTGAAATAATCGCAGAACTCGAATAGAACTTTCAAAATGCTCGAATGGAACTTTTTAACGTGAAAATTAACTTCAAATATTTGATAAATTGTTAAAAAAATTTAAACAACAACTATGTTTGTCAGTAAAATTATGCCAATTTCAAAATTATAATCATAAAGTAACTGTTCCTACTTAGGTATGTTATATTTTTCGTCCTAGAATACCAACATTGTTTTACGCATTTATTTATTACATTGCATTTTTACATTTTACATTTACATTTTAAAGCAAAAGTAACAATTATAATATTACACAATACAATGCACTTGATGTTCAAAATAATCCGAAAATCCACTATCCATCCACGTCTAAATTCAGTTAGGCGCTCCGCTGACGAGGCAACTGAAACCAAACTAAAACCGGGTGGTTTCAATGACTTGATTGGTCAAAAAGCTTGTTTAACCATAGACGAAGAACAATCAGCTGGCAACTAGCTACGGCCGGCCTCGGCAATCAGCACTGCAATTCGCGAGTCACCGCTTGCGTTACCACTAAAAACGGGTTTTTGAGTGATTGTGTAGTGTGCGGGCCATCACATTGTCATACAAAGACAGTTGCCAGTTGACAGTTTTCTTTTGCCTCAGTGAGCGGATCGCCTTACAAAATTTAAAAAAAAACTTTTGTAATGTTGCCAGGTCTTTTTTCACTTAACAACGTAGGTTCTGATAATATTTGAAGACGAAAATTGTCGATCGTTAAATTATCGAATTAATAACTGTCAAAGTAATTATTATTCATCCAATAACGATCGTTAACTGATAACATTTCTACCCATCGTCAAACCCCATGAAAAATAACTTTTTAATCGATTTGGTCATACCACCCACGCGCACACGTGCGGTCACTTAGAAGTTTATTAATCGACATTTGATTCCCCGTCGATTTGGGTGGATATGTCTGCATTGTTTACTAATCGACATACAAGCCCCATCGAACTACGTTTGCTGATCGACATTAAAACCGTCATCAGCCAATGGCGTCACAACCCTACATGCAGAGGCGGCAGGAGTCTGGGAGTCCAAATTACTAATAATACATAGCTTTCATAAATAAATTCAATTGTGACTCATTACCGCAATCACCTGTATTATGCTACGTCCAGACTGCGGCCAACTTCCAACTTCAAACGTTTGGTCGATTGTGTGGAGGGGTAGTTCGTGCGTTGGAAGATCGAGTTGGAAGGTTGGAGTTGGAGTTGGCCCGGGATCGCCTCCGAGGCGATCGCGACGGCCAACTTACACGAACCAGCCTGCCGCAGCCACACATCGGGATTGGTTTATTTACGCACACATCATTCTGCGAACCGCTGGCGATCAAGACACGTGTTCCGCGTACCATTAAAATGAAAATGTTATTACGGGAGAGTGGTATAACCTAAGAGTATGGATATTAGAGAGACGGCATGTGAAGTGTGCCCGCGCGCTCCAAGTGTGCCTTTTCGAGAATTCTACCCACATGGCTGACATTGGTTGTCACCATGTAAAATGGCTGCTGTCGGAACGTATTAAACGTCCAAAAACCAGCAACCAATGTAAGCCGTTTGGGTAAAATTCTCGAAAAGGCACACTTGGAGCGCGCGGGCACACTTCACATGCCGTCTCTCTAATATCCATACTCTTAGGGTATAACAATTGTTTGAAAAAAATGCCGTGTATATACTTCTACGTAATAATTGTAGGCAACTGATGAGATAAGCGCCGGATCAGCTGTTCGACATCCGCCATGTTGAAATTCGGAGTTTGGAGTTGGAAGGTTGGCCGCAGCAACCACACGGTCGGCCAATCTTCCGGTGGTTGGCTGCGGTGTGGAAGTACCATTAAACTTCCGACACTCAAAGTTATTATCAAAAGATACTTTATAACACAAAAGCGCTCGCCATACAATCCCATACAGACCCGCAACACGTAAAAAGATGATGCGTTATAAGCGCGGTTCGGGTCTTCGCTATTCGCCGTTATTCTCCGTGACCGCTGCCGAGGCGATATTTGAAAAGTTATGCGACCCCCTCTCCACAATAAATAGGAGAGGGGTCATTTTAAATATGAAGCTGCCTTGCTCAAGCTGCTGTCAGCTAAGTCAAGTTGACAGATCCAGGACAAATATTTAAATTCCTCGGCCGCTCCCGAATTCAACTGACCCCCTCTCCTGCCGTAGGAAGAAATCTTTTATAACTTACACTACGTTATAGAAGGTAGAAAAGATATGCGACGTAGGTCGCGCTCATTAACGCTAAAGCTTTTAACGCTGCGTGTGTCCAATTGGACAGAAAATCACGAGACACCACATTATTTGTACAGTGAATTTTTTTTAGATTTGGGACTACTTATATGTCATCTTCAAATGTTCCAATTTTCTGAGTAAAATTAAATGGGGTTGGAAGAATGTAAGAAGAATATTAGTACCTTCCTACACCTACCTACTTAGTTATTCAGCTATAGTAATTGTACAGTATTTACGTAGCTATTTAAATGGTGGTCTCTCTCCAATTTTGAAACAATGCACAAATGATTTTGATCATAGGCACATACCAGTGTCAAAAAACCCTTTGGCAGCGATCTATTGCACAGACCCAAGGATCTCGTAACAAAAACGATTCGTTTTCGTTTCGGAGGGCATGATGAGCTGGTGGGTACAGACTTGCCAAGGAACTATGTATACAACACTATATGGTGTTTGGCGCACGATGGGTGGTTCAGTTTACTATGTCTATGGCTGTATCGCGCTATCGACCTTTGTCTGCCGCAGGTTATTTCTGTTGCACTTGGACGTTGAAGAAGCCATCTGTTCTAAATAATGGGCCAACCTATCAAATGAATCTTCTGATCTTCTTTAACCCTTTTAGGCTTCTACGATTTCAAAACTTTTGTTATTGGAATTATAATATTTTTATGTTATTCATTCTCGTTTTTCATTTGTGAATTACCACCACCCGCCATAACTCAACGACATTCCTAGTATGGCGGGTGAAATAATACAAAAAAAACGAGTGTGCTTTAATCCGAAACGACTGAAGTAAAACTTCTAGAGATAAAGAAAATGTGCGCGCGCACTGCTCTCTCTTGCTCCTACAGTATTTATAAAATTCTTCAAAAACGAAATGAAATTACGAATAATCTTCATGCCCTGGCTATGTGAGGAAAAGAGAAAGAAAATGTGCGCGCACACTGCTCTCTCTTGCTTCTACAGTGTGATACGCCCGTAACGCATTACACTTTTCGTAACGCATTCGCCAGCTTACCCCCCAATTCAAGCGTGCGTAAAAAATTTACTTCAAAAATGTATTTACTGTACAAAAGATATTTCTTCACAGAAAAATGTGAGCATTTCGAAGAATTCAGTAGATATAATTACAGCCTTAAGAGGAAACACGGTCGCCGATAAATTTGAATATTAGGTATTTTACCAAATTGTTGCTGTCACTGCTGTTAATGGCATGGGCACTCTGCGTGCCCGTTATTTTAACGTTATTTTCTTAATCTTACTCATTACAGTCATTAGTCATTACGCTTACATCGCCTTGCATTATTTGCCAATCTCCTCATTTCTTACACAATCATATATGGTTTTACCACTTATTCGCCTCAAGGATCTCACATTTAACAACAATTAAAAATCCATCCACTGGAGCGATTTAGATCCAAATTTGGTCCGCTTTTATTTTTCTGCGATTGATATCAGTCCAAAATTGGACCACATTTGACGAACCTACAAATATGGAATAAACGGTGAAATCTAAATGGATTCATTACCTATAAACCGCGGTACACAGTTTATACGTTTCCATATTGATATTTTGAGGAATGATATTAATTAAATCGAATGGTAAAATCAAAAACTGGACACCAATCGCTCGATCGAGTGGTTAAAGAACGTATGCGAAAATTATTTCTCAACTTTGACATAAGAAAGGTTCTCGAAGAATTTTTATATTTTGACGATAAGTAATTAAAAGAAAAAAGAAAACATTGTTATCAATTAACGGTAAGGTGTTTTTGAACACATTTTGATTTACCAAATGAAACAAATACTTAGTTTTAAACCACTTTATTTTTATTTATATTTGTCGACCGGTTTCGATTGCACTCAATCTTCATCAGGACAATAAAATATAAACTATAATAAAAATAAAGTGCAATAAACTATATAAATTTGTTTTAGACCACTTTAATTTTAATTACACTCTACCGGTTTCGGAAGAACCCTTCCTTCGTCAGGAGAATATTAAAACTAACCTATGATACAAAATATTGATAGATATATACCAAACATTTAGGTGCTAGAGTGGGAGGTCAAAGGGGGAGGGGGGTAGTTACGGGAAATCCAACAATAACAGAGCGGTTTATTGGAAACATATCTAGGATGGGACTAAACGATAAATTATTTGGTTTTGTATTTAAATTAATTAAAATTAAAGTGGTCTAAAACAAATTTATATAGTTTATTGTAAATTATGGCGAGCCACAAAGTTAATGCTTATTACGAACATGAAAAATAAAGTGGTTTAAAACTAAGTATTTGTTTCATTTGGTATAATGTCAAGCCACAAAGTGTTTGCTTTCTTAGATAACATTTTGATTTATTCTATATTTTATTACCTTAGTGTACGAACCCTATTTGTTTTAATAAATATCGTTAATCTGTTTTGTGGACTGTAAAAGCTTTTAATTCGAGTCTAAAAAATCACGAGAAGATAATAATGGCCTATATTCAACGTTCCCTATAAACTAGGCCTATTAATAAGTCTGACCAAAGCTTTTTGGATTCGCCTTCCTCTATGTTCCACTTCACTCAAAATAAAAGGTACGTGTGTCAGAAATGGACGATTTACAGACACGAGTGCTAGTTCAGCTATTTTAATTGTTGTTTGTATGTTATAAACTCTATCTCAAGTTGGAAACATAATATCTTTTAACATTCTTAAGCTTTTTATTCGTCAAACGACCAGATCTGAATAGCCAAATATTTCCGAACCTTCTCCCCCCCCCCCCTTACTCCCACCAGACTCACAACATTGTAGGTACGGGTAAAATAGTAGAGGTCAAAATGCAAAAAATAAATGATAAAAGTTACAATCACAGACATACAACTTTAGTATTTCTGATTGTATCTGAAATGTACTATATTTCAATGGGTTGCGTATTTTTAGAAAATCTCCCAATTGAGCTGATTTTACTCAAGATTTAAGTAAGTAACTAACCATCATGCCGTTTCCCCGCAGGCGTGAGCAGAGAGGACGGACCGCCAAACAACTCGGTCTTGGCACACACTCCTTACTTCATTCACACTCATACATCTTCTCATACATGCTCTTCTATTATTCCGACTCCTGACATGGCCCGACTCAAGTATCTGATTCACTTGATCGTACCATGTCTTCCTCGGGCGTCCGCAACTTCTTCTTCCATTCACATTTGAGTCATATAATCTCTTTACACTCCTTTCTTTGTGCGTTCATTTATGCCCAAACCATCTTTCTTGATCTTACTCATTACGCTTACATCAGCCTTGCATTCTTAGCGGATATCCATATTTCTCACACGATCACACATGGTTTTACTACACATACGCCTCAGGGATCTGGGATTTTTATTTTTAATTTTTTATCAGTGAATTTACTCAAAGCTCAGCAGCAGGACCATACCTATACAAGTAATTGAATGAGCGTAGAGAAGTCCAGTTTTAAGTTTTAACTCGACCGTCTTTCTTTCATTTCGTTAGTCTGTAAATTTGTTTGTACGTCCGTTCCAATTTTGTACCCGTTTTAATGCTCCAGTAAAGATTATGTTTTCAAATGTGAAATAGAAATTTTATGGTACCTAAGAAAATTGTAATAGTGACTTTTCATTGGAGAAATTATCTAATTCCTTATTTGAAATATTTTTTACGTAAAATAGGTATATGGTTTATTTTTAAAAATTTGAAAAAAAAAATCATTTTACAGAAAGTTTCGGTTTTGATTAATTAAATAATGGAAAATTAGAAACATCATATTTAAAACGTGAGGTTTACGCCGTTCTTCCATGGAGCTACGTTCAAGCGACGCGATCGCTGCTCGTCCGTGTTTTCCATACTATTATTAGTTTTTGAAAACGCCGCTAGGCGCTACACTAGCAAAATAGTATGACAGGAAGCGGTAGGGTCGCTTGTAAGTAGCTACGTGTAAGAACGGCGTCACCATTCACAGAACTACTAGTTCTACACCACGAGGTATAGTGATAGCTCCATTGTAAACCATTGTAACCTCTCCCCCTGTGTATGTAACATGTAGGTGCCTAATAACAGAAAGAGACGTAACAACAGAACTCTCAACGACAGGAACATCATCCCTAATCGTTTCTCAGTGCTACCAGCAGAGTTAAAACGGAACCAATTTCGCAGTCCACTGAACTTGAATGATGTTTTATCAATATTAGTGGAGCAATAAGTGTTCTGCAACGGACAGTAGTCCGATACACCCCTCCTTTAAATAAATATTATGTGATGGAGTGGTGAATCAGCAAAAGCTCGGTTCATGAAGTGTGCCCATAGAAATGTACCCACATACAATTATTTTTCTACAATCCATTTTGACTTGGGGATGATGCTATTAAACGTTACGATTCAGCACACACCATACTCAATTCTGGAAAAGATAAAACCCGATCAACGAACAAATCTTTGGGAAGGATCAGCCTCGTGCAACCCGTAATTTCGTAGGTAATATTTTATTAATAAAGGGATACAAAAAAGTCCAAGAGAAGGCAGGATGGGATAGGAGAGTCAAGAAGAAGCGTGAATAATAAAGATGAATCAAAAGAAGAAAGAAGTACCGGGACGAATCGAGAAAATACAAGAAGATACCAGAAGAACCAGGAAGAGCCAAGAAGAGGCAAGAAAAAAGAATACAAAGAAAAGGGGAAAATACAAACAAACAAAATAATGCTCTACAATAAAATATATAAATTTGTTTTAGACCACTTTAATAATGCTCAATCAATTCCTTTTTTCCTGCCCATCCTAAATTCCAATATTGGCTCATTAGGTTGCCATGTATACCGGTCGATTAATCTCCAACCTCCTTCCCATCCTCTCCAACCACCTAAGTCTTACCGGTATACCAGTGCTCATGGCTCTGAGGTTACTCTAAGGTAATTCATATAGTACATATCGTTCCCTTTGAACTATACAAGGTTCCATCTGCCATTTGTACAATGCTGGGTTAATGAGGTTCAGTTTTTCAATTCCGAGAAATATACTAAATCTTTTAAAAAAGTGAATATAAGGAACGTTTTGTAATAAAATTATCTTTTAACATTCTGTGCAAAAACACATGGCATTTAGCTAAAAAAAGTATGTCAAAATGGAGATAATCATTGTTGCATTAAAAATCAACTAAACTCAAAATAACAGGGTTATATCTGATTATATTTTTTGTATTTTTTTTGGCTGTTCTGTCAATGCGTTCTGCATAAACATACATAATATATTTATTAACTTTTTCGCCAATATAATATTTTATTTTTTTTCTCAGTTTCACGCAATTATTAGATGGAACTTTGTTTTCCCAAGGGATGAGCTCAAAGTAAGTGAAACGCCAATAAAACCATTTTGCTCCAAAAATATTTTATCTATGGCAGATAGTACTAAGTTGCCTGTAAAATTTACAAATGAAACCATATTCTTCTAAAAAAAATTGAACTTTGTTGCATAATTGCTAACAGACGGAAGAGTGTAAATATATAAAATAAAATTTACGCACCAGACTTTTAGGTCCGGGTTTAATTTTCCCCATAGGAAAAACAAAACACTTTCACACACTTTTCCACAAAAAAGATCATCTAGCAAATCCACGCTATGCAAGTGTATTATATAAGTATAATTAAAACAAAACAATACAAGAACAACATGTTAACCTACCAGACTATTAAATAGGAAAATAATTCACCGACTCCAGATATTTTCATATCAGAGGGTTCGGCTCGGTGGAACTCCTAATTTGACCGTAAAATCCTTCGTAATCCTATATGTATTTAAAATGACTGATTTTTGCATTTTTATAAACAAATTCTTTGACAAATCTAATATGCCTAAATTTTTAATGAGAGAGCTAGGTATAATGCCAGTAGCCGAAATAACATATTATTTTAAAAAAAAAAAAATTCCAAAATTGTTGTTAAATCTCTAACTAACAGCCCTGATTTAATAGAGTTCTCAGCCAATTCAAACAAATACAGTTTTGAATGTAACAATAATCCAATACTAAATTACTCTACGAATTGCAAATAAAAATGCTAATAAATATACTTGTTATTTTTTATGATATTTCGATAATATTTCTCAGTACTTATTTTATTCAATTCAATGCTCTTTCCCTCCTGTGTACCACTGTAAACTCAAATATATTGTATCACTTTATTGTAAAAGCCTTTATGTCATTTAAATAAATAAATAATTTTCTAAGAATTCACTGTATATTTATATATTTTTTTAGTTAAAGTTTTAAAGTTTTTAAAAACGTACGAATTCTGTTGCAATAAAGACAATTTTGGCCAAATATCTGTATATATTTAACCTTCGTAATTGTTAAGAAATTGTTTACAATATCACTAAACCTACCCCAGATCAATTGCTTGGAAGTTCAACGAATAATATTCTCTTACGTCTTATATCATATTGCCTCTGCTAACAATTTACCTAAGTCTTGGGTTAGTATAACTATCAAATAAATTATTCGCATATGGGAATAGCTAGAGATTGAGGTTAGTGCTTAATTATTTAATTCTAGGTTTATCTGAAGGATGAAAGGCCAAACTCTAGCACGTGCTTTAAATATTATAAAGTTTACTTAATGCTTTAACTTGCTCTTAGCATAGTTTCATAGTCAAAGGTCTAAGCCGTGTTCCGTTCCCGGTTTGCGAGTAGGTACAACATAGCTAGCTTTATGTTTGAGCTTAGTTATTTACGCAAATCTGCATAAAATTATTTGATAGATAAGGTATCTTTTATTTTATTTATATCTTCTTTGCGTACTAACTTTCAGGCTGTGCCTTGAATTTTGGAGCAATTTTACCATATTCATTATGTAAATGTAATCCTCATCTAGGCAAACCACTGATAAAGTAACTTTTTACACGACAATGTATTCAGGTTTCTTTGCAGGTCTGCAACACAGGAAATGATTACTTTATCCCTTTTTATACATGTTCTTTATTTTGCATACCTACTTTCGGTTATTCGCGCTTTAATACCGCATCTAGACTGTAGTAATAACTCGGTTTTAACTTTAAACCCCTTTCAGTACTGAAAATGAAAAGGATAATACGCAAATCTTTTCTTATTCTGTTTCATGGAAAGTAAAAATAATGCTACATACAAAAAGGTGTAATTCATTTTCATACAATCTCCAAACAACTACTTATTATAGTTTAACTTTTTTTCTAAAAATATTGCTGTACAAATTTTTTTCATTGTTCAAGCTGGGATTAAATTACAAATTGTGAGGTTTTAGACATTTCAGTTTCTCATACCACCTGACAAATTATATTGCGCAATTCCGACACCAAGGGCCAAGGTCACCGAAGGGTTAAATCCCTTCAGTCCCTCGACTCTAACCTACACAATGCTTCTCAGTGTAATGTGGTTTTGGTTTAAATTTGTAATTTCTCCACAGTTTAGAATATTTGCACAGTTAAACTTTTTGCCAACTGTATAAAAGTTACAACTTTCAGTTTTTTGTTAATTAGATTAAACATTTTATTAGTATTTCAAATTAGTATTTAAAAAAAAAAAAGTTAATAATTATTGACTTTTTTATTTATTATTTGGGCATTTGTTATTGGATTGTAACCTAATTATTATACTCTATTGTTTTATTTAATGCATGTAATGTTATTAATCTGTAAATGTTCCTAATAAAAAAAATAAAAATTAAATTAAATAAATGGTTTTTGCATGTTTTTTTTGTTGTTTTTACTTGAAATTTTTTTTTACTAAATTTACTAAGAGATTAAAATATTATTGTATATTGATATATTAAAACAACTATTTCACTTTATTTTTATTATAACTATTACTTATTATTATCGTAATTGTTGAGGAATCCTTGCCTTCATAGAACTTAAGTTGGAAATTAATTTAATCCGGGGTTTTCCATTATCTCTTCCGCTTTCTGCTCTCCGCGTCAATTTACCCATTCAAACATTATTTATACAGAGCTTTCAACGCCAAAAAGCTTAAATTAGCTAAAAATACGAAATTCTTTTTGTTGAAAAAGCTTTTATTCTCTGAATTCCATTTTTTTAAAGATTTATTATTAATGTCAAAAGTCCAGTTTTGTGTTTATTGCTTTCTCAGTTAGCAAAATTTAAAAAAATAGTATACATTCATATATTATGTACTTTAACTTTCGGTTCTGAAATCATAATAAAACTACCTATGACGTGCACAAAACTTTCTTTTCCCAAAAAAAAAGATCTCATATCTATTGAATATTATTTGTAAAACATGGAACAAAGTATAGTATGACGATCTGTATTATAAAACTACGTAACTCATATTGTATATGATCTTATGTGCTAAAAGTAGTCCAGACAGAAGAGCAATTCAAATTGTACGACGCTAGAGCCCACCATTCATGCATATTTTATTAACAAAAGTAATATGTAAGTAGGTTTTTAGTACAAATTTCTTTTCCAATACAAATTATTAATTTTGATTTTTTTAACAATATTCTAGAATCATACTAGAGTTTTGGGAAATACTTTTATACTCAATTTTAAATTTATTAATTTTTTTATCAAATTACTAGCGCAATCGTCGCAAACCCGTGAAAAATCATTCAAAAATTAAAAAATATGTATTTTTCATAATAAAAGAAAAATATACGAGAATAAAATTGTTTTACTTATTTAAATGAATTAATCCTGACGAAGAATCCTTTGGTTTCGAAACATGTCGATAATTGTGATTATATAAGTGGTGTACACAAAGTTAATTATTTTCATTTAATTAAAAATGACGCCAAGTGAATTTGCAAAGATTGAAGATGAAAAAAAAAGTTTTATTTATATCTATATATGACTCTTCACTCAGCCAAATTTCCAAACACACCCTCAACCGACCCTAACTGTCCAATACCTACTGATTTTTTTATGTTTTAAGTTGAAAAAAATCCAAAATGTCACTGGAAACCAAAATTTCATTTACATTTTTTTACTCCAAATAACGACAGGGATCACTGGTCAAAAGTAAGTCAAGTACCAACGTTCCCATTATGTATTCTAAAATCAATAAATTAAGAATTGTGTATTTTTTAATGTTACATGGTATTTACATATGTATACACATAACCGAAATTTTAATGTTACGTGTACACAACCAAAATTATATTCAATTTTTTATAAGAAAAACTTTTTGAAGGTTATTCCCATCATTGTAATATATCGTTGAAGAAGAAGACAACAATAATAATCTAAATCAAAATATGAAAATGAACAAGACAATGGTGGCAATGGCTGAATTGGTAAAGAGCACTTCCCGGTAAGACGAGAGATCTGGGTTCGAATCCCAGTTGCGACCCTTATCTTTTATTATTTTTTTGTGTCTTGTTCAATTTCATGTTTTAATTTAGATTATTATTGTTATCTTCTTCTTCAATGATATATAACATTGATGGGAATATACTTCAGAAAATTGTATTGTTTAATAATAATAATTTCATTATGTATTTCAACAATTCGTCGCAATTTGGGGCGAATCCCACTTACAATGATTATATTTACGCAACACCTTTTCAAGTAATGTAAAAGAAGTACATTTCAGGACTATACTCTTATATTACATTTATGTACTGCATTATACAATGTACACTCACATGTAGTGTGTTGTGCGTAATGTATTCGGACCGGAGTTTAGAGTGAAACCATCTCTGCGTGATAATTTATCTGTGCTGTTCAATTTTATTGCGGGGGTGCTTGTCAACCACTCGAGCCTCGTTCACATGGGGAGTCGTTTAAACACGTTGCAGTTTTTAACATCCTGAGTAAGGGGAACGGCTGCATGCCCTTTTTCATACAAATCTTAAATTTAGATCCTAACGCCAAAATACCTAACTAAACTGAAAAGTTATATTGTCTATCAAAGATGTAGCAAATATCAAGTACGGATATGTGCTACTTTTTTTTTAATAGGTCATTATAGAAATCATTTTTCATGATTAAGCATACTTGTAGCATAACCACTCGAGCGCTTTTTGCCACAATATAGCACTATTTCCACAACCTTTTGATTGCTTAGTTGCCAAAATGAAGCAAATTTTTTAAATATTTTTTTTATTAAAGCGACTATATAATATGTTGTACATTCAAAATAAATATTCTCTAGATTCTTTAAAATGTTTTAAAGTTGATGATTTAATAATATTTTTTTTATAAATCTTACGAATATGTGATAATAGACAAAAGGTAGGTAAATTCATTGGCTATATAGAACTATAATCAATTTGTATGTCTCCATATTCAAAATCGGAGGTATGATTTTCTTAATGTAATATTTAAATTGCTCTGTCGCTCCAGTGGATAAAAGCGAACTAACTTTCGCGCAACTACCTCGCTTCAAAATCCTCCTTGCCGAATATTGTACTCCCTTGTGAATAGGGTTTTAATCTACCCCCGATCCTATAATTCTACATAAATTGTACCCCTGACCGGGGTACAGATTCTCCCCCTCTCGAATTGCCTTTAATTGCCTTCGGAAACTCTGGACACACTTTTGGAGCTATAGATCACTATCTACATGAATATGTATAAATATTTTCGAATTCAATCACAAATTCACGCGTCGAATAGGGCTATTTGGGATTGTATTTATACGTCTTTCCAAATAATAATAAAACAAAATATTCATTCATCGGTTGGTCTAAAAAAGAACGCAGAATCTTTTTCCATCTCATGTAATCTCTAATAATTAATCGTCATAGTATATTTATTGTTATCAAGTTTAATTGTAGAACTCCATTTTCCAAATTGGCCATATACGATAATGTTAACAACTCTTTCAATTTGAATGTTGGTCTCTCCAAAACCAATCTTCCCTCTCTTCCTTTGTATCATACCTCTCTTTCTAAAAATAAGGACTTCCTCTTCCCTTTCTAAAAATACCCTCCACACGGCATCTAAAAAGATTCCTGTATGGAGCTCAGTTCTGCATCAATTGCGCCTGCACAGGACCTGATCCTGCCCCTAAGAGCTCTGTTGCATCCTCTCTTTCCGTTACATGCATCATTTATGACTATGGCAAGCCTTTATGTAATAAATAAGTTCTATTGGGTAGAGGGTTCCTGATTTATATTACTGCCCGATTCGTTTACATCCCTTTCCGTTATGGGCTGACACTTTTACATAAATTAGTGTCCATTTTTGTGTGGTTTTGCCCTTTGTATAATTATAGTCCTGAATCAACTGGCGACAAGATCTTATCTTGAATTAAACACGAGCATCGCAGGAATCTTTTTATGGCTGATCGATTATAAACTAAATCAACATCTAATAAATAAGTCAAAAGGGTGGTTTGCTTATTTACCAACTATTTATATGATTATCTGAAGCCGGTTTAGTGTAATCTACGTCAGTGATGAGCAACCCGCGAACTCATTTCGTCTCTTCGTACTGTCCACTTGGTTAAATCATTGCGTGTCAGATGTCACAACACGTGATCATGGGTTGCTGAATATCCGGCACCAGCTGCCATGGCTGGGACGGTCGCAGCCAACTTAAGATATCAACAAAATTTCGGTGAAGAATATTAAATGGTTTTAGTTTTTGTCAATAGGGTTAAGGTGATGGGCACCACGTCGTGTAAAATTCGGGATCAGGCGGCTAAACATAAGACTCCTTATGTAGAAAGCAATAAGGTTTATATTCCCGTTTAACACCAGCCGGCCTATTTTGATTTATTCACGAAGAAACATCGCCGAAACGCTTGTTTTATTTAATGTTACGAAGCTCAGGCACAAATATTTAAATGTCTTACGATCATTTTCTAAAGAATTTAATTTTACACATTATACAATAAAACGAAAACCGAATATGTGTTCGTAAATAGGAGATTTTAAACTTTAAAGCAGTTTAAAGGCTTATAAAAAGACCTAACCTAACCAAAAATTACTCGATATTTCATAGGAAAGTATGTGTTCTACTAGCAGTATTTAATTAAAGAATCTAAAATATTTCTAAGGGATCTAATTTTCAAACCAAAACCACATGCTTAGTAGTAAATCTAATTTACTTTAGTTAACGGAATTTTTTGTTTATGTTTTTTTTTATTTTTTTTATTTAACCGCTTGGACACATAAGCTTGTTTTCACGATAATTTAACGTAGGTAGACATAGAAATGACGGATGCCCCGTACCTGAGTTATTAAACATTTAAAACATATTTAGAGTTACAATATTTACAACAAAATATAGATAAAACATTTGAATCACTCTCCTAATAAAGCAGTTGCTTGTGTTTAGGAGAGGACAACTATATATTTTTACATCTATTTAAATTACAAAATTATTATAAAAAAAGAACTATTAGTAATTTTATAAGAAAATTCATCGAAACTAATAAAAACATAGTTAAGTTATAAAATGATACAAAAACAAGAAAATACAATAAAAGTAATAAAAAGGTAAGTTATAAATGATACAAGGAAATAATAAGCAAAACATAATATCAAACAATAAGAAAAGTTATGAGGTGGTATTAGAGAATTTTAATTTAATTTTTTTTTGTAATTCTCATAGTTTTCCTCCGTTCTTATATCTAGAGGTAATTTGTTAAATAATTTTATACCCTAAATATAAAGTGATGATGTGCTGTTGAAGTTCGTACCAGAGGTATGGTTAGCCCTCCAACAGAAATAATTCTTTTGCTTATATTTAATTGTGGGATATTATTTTTATTAAAGAATTCTTTATGTGTTTGAAGGAGTGCAATTTTGTCATAAATTTTTGAAAGTGGGGGAACCGGGAAATCTTGGGAAACATTTGTTGTTGGATAGTAATAAGGTTTTTTTAAGATGATTTTTATTAATATTTTTTGGATTGTCTCAAGTGGAAGTAGTGTAGATTTAAATGCAATAATTACATTTTTTCGAGATGTTTTTCAACTATTATAATCAAATTGTACTTATTTCGTGATTTGTCGTAACATCCGACCCTTCCTAGTCATGCACCCTCAGACTTAGACGTCAACTGTCGGTGGATTAAATTATTTTCATGGTAGTGACAAGTACTCGCTAACTAGTAACCAGTCTAACCACATAACCACAATAACCGAACTACTAATCCATTCTATTAGTAGTTCGGTTAACTTAGTTATAACGCCTTAGCACACGCCCGTCGTCATTTCTCCATTACACCTTTTATAGCAGTCCCAGAGAGAGGTCGTACGTACGTCATCAACAAAAAAAAATCCTTTTCAAACGTTTTTTTTTTATTTACAATCTATTTGATTTTATTTGATATTAACCCATTTTCCCGACATCCAATGGAGCTGAAACTCGGCTGATAGACTCGTTGTCGATGAAAATGCATTCTATTAACTTTTGGTGGAAATCACCCACAAACACACGGACATATACGCTTTTTTTCTAAGTAATTTAAGCACTGAATAAATATAGGTTTTACAAATCGCAATTTGGCAAAGTTGGTAGCGCGGTTCATTTCAATCACTGGGAAGGAAGATTCAATTTTTTTTAAAGTTTAAAAAACATTTGAAAACTAATGTATTGTAGTAAAAATAAACTATTTTTTTATGTTAATTCCGCACAAGAGACCCAACAACTCCCAACCGTTTTCACGTCTGGAGGCAGTGAGATAAATATAATCGATAGTAAAATCCATGATTAGTGCCACTGTGACATTTTGACATCTGATCTGTCCTCGAATTTTCGGCCCGTATCAGTGTTTAACCAATTTGTAATTGAAACAGGCCAAAAATCGGCGCTTACCGTCGTATATAATTATTTTATTTATCTTTTCTTTCTTCTTTCTGTATTTTGTATTATTTGTACTATCGCTGTTAATAACTATCATGTATTTAAATAACACTTGTGCCGTTAATTCTAAATAAATAACGCTGATATTAACGGACCTGAGAACAGAACTCAGTGGCAGGACTATGTAATATAATGTAGATACTCGCTTGTATGTTGATTGCATGCAGTTGGAAATGCTTTTTCAGAAGTAGTAGATGTGTTCAACTGCTTATAGTTACAAGCAGGCTATAATAACATACCTCAATAAATCAATGTTAGAATGATTCATACTATTCTTCTGCATGGGTTCTATATAATTTAATTAGCAAAAAATTTCTTATGATTACTGTTCCGCTAATATGTATATCGCATGTTTTGTAAATGCTCCCGTGTAGGTGTATATTAATATAAATAAATATTATGTCCGTCAAACTAATATAGTGCTTTGTTTGTTTCAGGTGTTCCCTGCAATGCGGGAAAGGTGGCGCCCGCTGCAAGCGGCGCTACTGCTCTGCTTGGGGGCTCTGTGCACCTGCCAGGACTACTCCAGGGGCTCCTCCCCCAGCTCCTACGACCCCAACAATCCCAACTTTCCCCGCGATCCCAACAATCCCTACAACTTCCCCGACAGTCCCAACTTCCCACGTGACCCAAACAATCCCAACTTCCCACGTGACCCAAACAATCCCAACTTCCCACGTGACGCAAACAATCCCAACTTCCCACGTGACCCAAATAATCCTAACTTCCCACGTGACCCAAATAATCCCAACTTCCCACGTGACCCAAATAATCCTAACTTCCCACATGACCCAAACAATCCCTATGATCCCAACTTCACGAGGGATCCTTTGAACACCAACTTCTACAACACCCCGGATCCGCTGAATCCAAATGGTGACCCCAATTATCCAATCAATCCGAATGATCCCAACTTCCCAAACAGTAATCCCAACTTCCCAAACAATAACCCCAATTTCCCCAACAGCAATCCCAACTTCCCAAACAGGGATCCTTTGAGGGATGAGACCTCCCAGGATGGTTTTAACAACAGGAACGAGTTTCCCGACAGTTCCTACAACAGCAGAGACCGGGATACATATGGAAACCGGGATGGGAATCCCAACCCAGGATTTCCCAATGAATACGGCGGTGGTGTACAACCCTGGCAGGATTCCAACCGACTAGGAGGAGGTTATGATGGAAGACCTCCACCTCTGGAGTCAAGTAGTGTCATCATCAACGAAGCGTAAGCAAAAAATTACTACCTTTGGATATTATTTGAGAATTTCACGACTGAAAGTATTATCATAATTATTTTTCGGGTTGTATTGCTTATCACTTATTTGAAACTACTTTGGATATGTTTCTCAAGTCCTGGGAAATCCTAAAACGCATCGACCACAACTAATTACAGAATTACAAAAATTATAAAGAAATTTAAAAGAATAATTACAAACACCCCATAGAACATGGCTAAGCTTAATGTAATGGTATCCGGTACTTGGCGGCTACACCAAAACTAAATACCGAAAACAACATTAATTATTATGCTGAAATACTTAATTAACGTACTCAATATGGTATCACTTATACCACCGTGGTCTAGGGGTAAGACTCTCGACTAGCAATCCGAAGGTCGCGGGTTCAAATCCTGGCAGTAAATTTTATTTGATTGATTTGTGTTTTCACAATATAAAATAATAAAAGGTATATTTTCGGCAAGTTCCAAAATGGAAGATACTCTCGCCCTAGAGTAAGACCACCATTCAGAATTATTGAAACGTTGCTTGAAATAGCTTTAGCCATGTTTGGTGACAAATGCCATAAGGGAATAGGTATTTTCCCACATTCCTCTTCCCCATCATCTTCCCCTCCCCACTTACCTTCAGCCTCACAACATACCCCAATTGGGGATGCCATAGTCTCACTGGCTGCAGGTGGTTGGGAGCAGTTGGGACTCTTTCATGTAATTTTTTGTTTTTGTTTTAATTACATTAACATACATTTCACCAAAATCTGCCTCGATGATGGACACTGTAGTGCTGTCCGAAACGTTGGCTAAAGAAGAAAAAAGAGCAATAAAGCATAATACCCCAAAAATTAATCACGATGTTACTACCTTTGTATTAAATTCTTTTAATTAATTGAGATTGTGTTAATAAGGTATAAATTGTATATTTTCCCACCACAATTGCGGACAGGCCAGGGTGAGTGAGAGTATTGATGTTTTTACAGCTTTGCCAACTTACAAACATCACTCAAACTCATGAAAAGTCCAGTTTTTCATTCTACGATTCTACCAACATTCATCGTCCAATTTTACTGTACACTTCTGATTTTTGGGTATTAATTTCAGGTAGGCACTTCAATAATAGAATACTTTGATGCTTATTAAATATTTCACCCTTTTTGTATATTTTTTTCTGTTTAATACATGGATTTGGCTTTCCCCCACTCTTTCATTAATTTGATAAGTAACTACTTCTAAAACCTTTTTGTTTTTGTTTAGCAGTTTTACCGAATATAATTTTAAAGTCCGGTCCCCTGCGACCGAAAACACAAACAAAACACAAAAATTGCCTTATCATTGGTTCAACCATTCAAAGTGGGGGCGTGGCCTTTCACAATTCTGTTTGCAGACTCAATGTTTGTGTTTTGTCTGAACCAATGTTTTTAAATTGTTTACAATAATGTTTGTGTTTTCGGTCGGAGTATACTAACAGCTTTCTTATCCACATTGTAAGATATGTAGTAAAAAAAAAGAAATTATATTTTTGCATGTTTACAATATGTACACGGTTCTTCTTGATAAAAATGATGTATCTATGAACCTAAATAACTATTTTCTTGCTTTAGACTTGTGAGATTATTTCCACAACTTTAAGCTGGCTTTCTATAGAAGGTGTAACAGCTGATACCTAAAAAAAATTCAACAGCAATTTCTGTGTATATTTGGAGTAAAAACTGTAGATGTCATTTTGATGTCCGGTGATATATATTTTTTAAATTATATAAAATATTTTTCCTTCACACGTCGTAACTGAGTATTCAGGTATAGCCTGGCAGGTCACATGATAAGCACTCCGTCTTATTCCAGCACTGTAACACACGAATGCGATCCCGATGTGGCTTTTAGGAGTATGATCACTGGCGACTTGTGATTGAATTTTTTTTTTTAATAGAAATGTTAAATAATAAATTTAAAAAAACAGACAGCAAAATAACATCTACTTTTTGTACTCTAAATATGCTCAAGACACCCTGTATATCTAACACCTTTTACTTTCTCTTACAAAATATTGTTATAATAATATTTTCTTTTACCCACGTAACTCTTGAATTCTTACTTCACAAAACAAATAACTAATCCTAAAAATATAATAAAAACAACCTCTTTTTTAATTTTTAAGTAGTATCATTATTGAACAAATTCTGTAGCGCCATTTAATAACGAAGGTGGTTAATTTTTTTTTTTTATAAATTTAACACTTACGTGGGTCATGTGTTTTGCCACACTGATATTTTAATTTCCACAGTAAGTTAATTTGATTTTGTGTTGATTTCACCAAAATAAACCATTTGCAAAATTTTCAACATTGTTGTCACAACCCACATTACAATCCAAACAAGTTCGCTGCCGTAAAAACAATGCAATAAATTCCACATTTGAGTGACCAAAAATAACTATGAAGAGTGTATAAAACATGACATGCAGCAAATACTCTGTGATATTAATAATGCCCACAAGTGGTTTCATGACATTAGTTGCACTGCTAGTTTCATGTGTAAACATAAAGTTTCATCATCCATGCATTTTGTATGCCACTAAATTAGAATCACGCTAATCCAAAATTACAGCGCAACTAATTGCACTGCAACAAATGTCATAAAAGCATTTTAACTGAGCCGACGTGTGTGTTCCTTCTAACTTTCGATGTCAAAAATGAGAAATAATAAATCATTACTGGAATGCTCTTACAATATTAAAAAGAGGCTCACTCATTTGAAAAGAGTTTTTCTAGCTTTCAGAATCTTCATCTGCTAATTCAGGGGTGCTAACATGGTCGATCGATATGAAGTTTCTTAGTCGGTAACTTCTTATCATTCCCTAGGACAACTGCAGATTGCTAACGTACAAACGACGGTTGATATCGATTATATTAAGGACACTTAGTCATTGAACTGTCACCTATTCATTTGCGATCTGCAGTTGTCCTAGGGAACGACGAGAAGTTACCGACGATCGGTCGGTAACTTCATATGGATCGACCATGCTAGCACCCCAGGAATTAACTGCATTGCACCCAGACGCTTTCTGGATAGCCACCCTCGAATCCAACATCGTTTTTTCTTTTGTGACGGTCTTTTCTTTATTTTGTACGTCGCCATGTATATAACAAAATTGTGCATTGCAGAAAAAAGCTTTGATGTTGATGGTTCCACGGTTGCTGTGATACTGAAGGTTGCGCAACACTAAATTTGCACAGATCACACCAACTAGTTGCCTAACGTAAATTCGGCATAAAAATTATAGGATATTTGCACGCAGCTACAAAGACCATAGACAACGTTTTCCCTCCATAATTCATCTGCCAACACAACCGTAGTAATTTTCTTCATAGACCAAAAAAATAGCACACTTTCATATTATTTTTTTAAATCCACCAAGAAAGTACCTACCCCTTTTGTTTCACTTTACGTGATGTAAATTTTTGTGTATGTATCATTATTTGTACATAAAACTGAATAGTGCTGTGTATTGCTTCACAAAACACCAACTTATCATGCTTATTAATAAGGCCTCTTTTCTTGTGACAATTCCAGGACTTACTTCATTGTGGCATCTCGCATGGTCCGTCCAGGCCAGATTTATAAGGTGTCAGTGAGCATCCTCAGGGCCAGACTGCGCATGAATGTGAGAGCCTCTATCTCCAACAACGGAGTGGAACTGACGCATATCAACCAGGAGGTGAAGCAAGGAGTTCCGGAGACGCTGAACATGAGGGTAAGGACTATTACTATTTCTTACAAATGTTGCCAAGACTAATCTCATTTTTATGAAGACAGTCTGTAATGTTCAACACAGCTCTCAAGCCCATTGGGCTAATTCCAATGTTTCACCTTGTTCATTTGATGGTAAAAGATCAGGGAACTCAATATAGCTTGGTCGTTCGATAAAACCCTATATCAATACAATGTTGACTTAATCCATCATCTATGGTTATTAAGCAGTATCTGTGAGCACGGTCAACAATTATTGAAATATAATATTCCGCCAGCCCGAAAAAGCCGCTTAATTTACAACTTTTATTAATTATGTTTCTCTCGTTATTCAAAATTACTGGCTTTCTAATGAACGGAGGCAGACTAACAATGCTCGTAGAATTGAAAGACATTTAACCGTTACAATGCGATCAATTGAATCCGTTCAAGCTTGGAGAAATGAAATTCATGAAATTGTTCAGAATATCACGAGTTATGACTAAAGACCTCATTTAACAATTAACTCCAATGTATATTAAAATGAGTGTATTTCAATTCGACATTACAAATTTATTTATATGTAGGAAGCTGTTTGCCGTTTGACATTTAGGAATGCTGATCCATGAATAATACCGGCCAATATTGCTATATCTATTTCATTGTCAATATCGGCCCGGCTATCAATATAGCAACAGTGCTCGAGAAATCGATGTTAAATTGTCATCAGTTACGGCTATCGATCCGATATTGTTGAATTATCAATTTGACCGTGCCAAACTCGCAATAATAAAGCTCTTAAGTGTTATCATTGGGTTTTTTGCAATGTCTCCTTATTCCACACTTCATAGTTCCCTCGCTACCCAAATTTTGGAAGTATACTTCTACTTTATTTATTTTGTTTTTTAAATTATTATTATTCTTAATTTTTATTCAGGTTCCTCCCACTTCAGTTCCCGGAGTTTACAAGTTGAGAATCGAAGGATTGTACGATGATCCCTTCGATGGCAAAGCCTTCCTCAACGAGACTTATCTCACTTTCTCCCGCAGGTTCATGACCATCTTTATACAAATGGATAAACCTGTATACATGCAAGGACAAACAGGTAACGAACCATGTCTAATAGATTAAGATTTACGCCGTTCTTCCATGGAGCTACGTTCAAGCGAGGCGAACTCCGCTCGTCTGTATTTTCCATACTATTATTAGTGTTTGAAAACGCCGCTAGGCGCTACACTAGCAAAATAGTATGACATGTAGCGGTAGCGTCCCTTGTAAGTAGCTACGTGGAAGAACGGCGTAATTGTTAACCCTTCTAAGGCTAATTTGCTTGGTTTTCGGAAAAACTCATTTAGGTATCATAGAAATCGTTGTGCCTCCCTTACTATCATCGTTAGAATTATGATCTAAACGGTGTTAAAAAGAGAAAACCCCACGCTTATTTTCCAATCTAAAAGTTAACCGCAAAATAATTAAAATCTACACCTATATAAAACCAAAGTTTCCGACCGCAATTCGAAACAAAGTTGTGAAACTTTGAAAAATGTTTATTAATTATTTTTACATCAAACGACAAAAAAGTGAGTTGACCATAACATATATTTATAATACATTTGCCTAATAAAATATGTGTGTTTTTTATTTTTGTTCATTATCAGTAAATTTAGTTAGAAAAAATGTAAGGTGAGCCATTTTTAAAACTTAAGCTCGTTAGCATGCAAAATTTGTATTTTTCAAAAATTATGTTTTTATTTCGAATTATATAATTAGATATAATTCGAAATAATACGATAGACGATACTCTTTGAAGTAAATACTTAAATGACATCTGTTGAGACACCACAAAACTACGTACAACTAACTATACTAATGATATCTGTTGAAGGATGTTGAAACTATATGCCACAAAAAGTTTTTGTGGTTCTTAAGAAATTGAACACATTCATAATCAAAAGATTAGGTAGGTTCCTACACGCCATGTATAACTTATACTATTTTAAATTAAATTGTGTATTTGTTTCCAGTACATTTCCGTACCATCCCTATCAACACGGAGCTGAAGGCGTTCAACAACGCCATCGATGTATATATCCTCGATCCTCACAGGCACATTATGAAGAGGTGGCTTTCCAGACAGGTAAGAATTCCTTCTCTCTCTACAAAACTTTAATTACATAATGATGTAATTAACAATATCTACTGTTTTAGAAATTCCATTCAATTTAATTCACATTCTAAGCTGTACTAGAACATTTGTTCTGCCTTGTGGTATTTATTTACAGGACATTAAAAATATTTGTATTTAAATATAAATATCGACTGCACCATTCACAAGTGCACAATTACAAAAACAAATACGAATATAAATGACAGTTCTGTAACATCGCGCCAATACACCCAAACACACACTGTTTATAATATTCAACTGTTTATAAAATGCAAAATCATCCAGTGTTGGACATCCGCCTATACAACACTGTTTACATAGAATATTCGGCTTGCTTCAAAATTCTTGGTTTTGTAATTAGAACTTGCAAACAATTTAATAACATAGAAGCAATGACCGCCATGTTCAATGGAGTGGTCAGAAGCAAGCTGGAGTACGCCAGTACATACTGTCTGGATACCTTATCAACTTAAATACATAAATATGATTGAACAAATTAAAAAAAAATTCCTAAGGTATGTTTACGTGCGATCTTACGGAATATATCCTAAATTCATGCATCATGTGGAACTGCTAAAGGAGACAAATTATTAAAGCCTGGAGACCAGGCGCAATGCCGGACTCATGGTATTTGAATTAAAGTTACTAAAAAACCTTATTGATTGTCCATATCTCCTGTCATGCTGTGGCTTATTCGTTCCTGATAAATACTGTCGAACTCGTAGCCATGACCTATTCTGTATACCGCAGGGTCGGACAGATGTCATGGCTCAACCTAGCATGACAAGAGGTATGACATAGCTTAATGCCCTACCAGCGGGTATAGATGTGTTTAATATCACTATACCATGTTTAAAAAAAATTATGTACATGTATTGTTAGTTGTAAGAAAATTGTACCATAATTGGACTTACCTGTCTATTGTACAAAAAAAAATAATAAACAAAATAAATAAAAAATATATCTATATGTAGGAAATATACGAAAATGAATCAGTACTTTATTGTGACGACTTCGTAATATATTATATTTTTCATTTCAGTCTAATTTGGGAACAGTGAGCCTGGACTACAAGCTGGCTGACCAACCCGTGTTTGGAGAGTGGATCGTTCAGGTTTATGCCTTGGGACAGATCGAAGAATCCACTTTCCTTGTGGAGGAGTACTACCAGACACGCTTTGAGGTACTTTATATACTTATTTTAATATATTCATATGCCTTTTCAAATTAGTACCGCGCGCCGGCGCGTTTACGGCATAGAACAGGTTAACAGTAACTCAAATTACGTGACGATCTAATACTACAATTATAAAATTCTGTTTTATTTTCTTCTCTAATTTACCTACTTGCTGTAAACTTCCTTGCCATGGTCGCTTTTACCAACTAAACTGAGCTAAGTTAAAATTTGAATCAGATGCATTATTCCCAAATCACCAACATTTTGCATTTCACATTAAGAAGCCTTAGGGCATGGTTTCAAATCTACACTATTATAATTGCATTCATCTGAATAATCAAAGCAATAAACTCCATCAGTACAACATAAGCGTTTTTACTTCGAGTGACCTATAATCTAAAATCACATCCACTATCAATCTTCTGTACGCGTCCCAGCATGTGGAGAAACGAAGGAAGTCAAAGAAAGCTGCCGAGTTCCAAAGCCGCTGACAGAGTTCCCGGAGACCATCACGCCAGGACCGTCCACATGGTTTTCGTCGACACGAACTGTCTTAACGAAATAATGTATTAAAAATTTTCTCGATAATTTACGAAATAATGTATTAAAAACTTTGATATTTTGTCGATGAAACAGAACAATGTTGGTGAAATGAAATCGTTAAGTCCTGAGTCACTCACTGAGTCTTCCGTTAATTTAGGCTCAGTTTTTATTGGTGTAAGCAGTTTAACATTCATATAAAAAATTCCTTTTATCATCAGGTCAATGTGACAATGCCGGCATTCTTCTTCAACACGGATCCCTTCATCTATGGGCGTATCATGGCCAATTTCACATCCGGCGCACCCGTTAAGGGTAACCTCACCCTGAAAGCCACCATCCGACCCATCCCGCAGTTCCGCCCGCAGTATTATGACCAGCAGGGGCAGTTTAACAATCAGGGCCTGTTCGGGGTGCCACTACCCAATGAAAGGGACCAATTAGCTAGGGGTAAGTACTTAAATAACTCTTCATCTTCTTCCCCTTGTCCTAATAGCATCCACCCCCTCGACAAGGTGCCTCCAGGCGCCCCTGTCCTGCGCTACTTCAGCGGCCGCTGCCCCTAGTAGAGTATGTAGTTTTACCGTTATAAGATCCTTTACTTATACTTTTACGGAGGTCATGTCACCTATACGCATGTGTGAGTATCTGTTCGAGGCACATCGTTGGCTTATAATGGTGAAAGTAATCTAAACTTCCAAAAGTAATTGCTCAGTCTGTGGAGTTATTTTTCCCAATAGTATACCTTGTGTCCAAAGAAGTGTGTTACAAATTTTCTCTTATTTAAATTAAAAAAAAAAAAACAAAATACCTATGACATCATTAGTTTTGTAACTACATAATGCAGTTTAAAAAACTTTTTTGTAGTTTTGGATACTATTGGTGTGCACAAATACATTAAAAAGTGTCCTCTTTAAAATGCTGTAAACAATTATTCAAATTTCAAAGTTAACATTCAAGTTCTGTTATAATTTCATCATGAGCCGGTTGTTCTTCAATATTTGGATAGTAACAGATCTTGAAAACGACTTTCACAGAACTTGAATATTAACTTTAAAATTTGATAATTTTTACAAATTCTGTATAACAATCATTACCAATTTAAAAGTTAATTTTCAAGATCTGTATAGGTTTTATTCAAGTACGGTTATATATCATTATTGGCAAGTTGTTTCACATAACTGAAATGATAGCAGAACTTTCACAGAACTTGAGTTTTAACCTTGAAATTTGACAAATTCTTCAAATTCTGTGAATCAACCCATCCTTACTTATACAACAGAAATAATTAGTTTACAAGTAATTTATAGATGTGTCCGGTTTTCAAAGAAAATCACTCTCACTAATTATTGAAATTGTTTACTTCTCTTTAATGTATATCTTTCATTCTTGTATTCATATTTGTAATAAACATTTTGCATTCCAGAACAATACGTCAGGAATCAATATTATCCTGGAACTGGCACCAACCCAAATATGTATGATACCAATGCCAAAAATCAACTGGACGAAAACGGAAATCCCATATTGATAAACAATGGTCCCGTACCGATGTCCACAGACGTTCTCAATCAACCGGGATATGTCTACGATTACTCCAAAGTCGTAGAAAGGCACTTTAACTTTGTAAGTCAAACTAATAAATTTTTTAATACCATTTACTGCGTAGACTTGCCCTAACATGATATCTGGGTATCATTTTGGTGAGATGGAGCAAACCACGTGACTATATTTTTGGCACCAGGAAGGTTCAAGAATACTTTAAATAAACAATGTCATCAGTTGTACGTTGACTGCCGAAGAGCTTACATAGAAATAACCAGACTCTGCACAGAAAAGTATAGTTCGCTAAAGTAAGGCAACCATTTGCAGCACAGTCCATTGTGGGACTTTTATGCGCAGGATGCTCTGAATGTTTGTATTGGGTAAATTACTAACTAAATAGTGTGATAAATTATTCAGTTTTGGAAACAAGCCTGAACTTCTGTTTACCCGATTTGGGAGTTGTAGTTAAGTTTTTTATGCAACCAGCAATATGCGTGCCATTTTTTAATGATAATTACGCAATTATTATTAAATAATAGCAATGCGAGTTGCCTGTATGCTATCAGATTAATTTATTCTCAAATCACAGAAAGGGAGACGGTTACGCCGCCTCCCGTTCCGTGCCACTTGGTTCCCTGATGGTTTAGTCTATTAATTAAGATGTCTATGATTCACTGGAATTTTTTGTTGCTCAATTCTGAGTAACGCCTAAACTATATATGGATGTAATTTTAAACCAAAATTTTAGTCGGTGGTTGTATAACATTTTTACATAACATTTTCATCAAATTGTAAATCAGCGCCATTTTGTTTTTTTTTTTACATTTGAAAGGTCCTCGTTAAATGCCAATTATAGGTCCATTTCATCTTTCTATCAAATTGTGATCAGCTGGTAACAAAATAACAGTGGTGCTTTTCTGCTGGCCAAAAGCTGAAACGGATCTAGAATCGGCTTTAAACGAGGACCTTAAATATGTCAAAAAAACAAAATGGGGCTGATTAGTCATTTGAATGTTTGTTACATTTGAATTTCTATGAAACACCCCAACTTTAAGTAGATTTCTTATATTTTTTGTTGATTGTTGATGGCAATTTATTAAATAAAATGTGAAACCTTTTTTTGCACAACATTAGGTAAGCATATTTTTGTACTATTACTAACAAATTATATTTTATGTTGTTTTCAGGATGAAGAGTATCCATTTTGGATGATCAAACCAGATCCGTACAATACGTATCAGTACGGAGGAAGGAATGATTTTCTACCATTTTTGAGATTTGTAAGTTCTTTATTCTTCATTTTACAATTATCTATATATATGAAAAATTGTTTCTTTGTTTGTCCCTCATTATATCCCATACCAGTCATCCGATTGCGATGTAACTTTGGTGAGCTGTTGTGCACACGCCTGCGGAGGTTTCTACATACAATTATGAGATCTAGCATTATGAAATTTGTATAAAAATTTTACAATGAGTGGTATGCGAGTTGTTTGAAAATTGTATTATTTCATGTAGTTTAGCGGGAAGGAGGGAGGGGGGGGGATAAACCGGAACGGGAGTGAGGAGGGAGGGGGACAATCACTTTATTTCATTGATTGGCACTGCAACACATGCTGGGTACATGTCTAGTTGTGTATTAAATTTAAAACACTGAAAAAACAACAAAAACTGAAGAAATAGTGAAACTCTATCATTTGTTGTGGGAATAATGGATGCGGGAATATAATATATAAAAAAGCTTCATTCATGCAAAATTTTTAATAGGTACTCTAATAAAAGATACATCTTTCACATATATCAGGTTTGCCTCTAGGTCACTTTCGCTGCGGCACCCACCATGATTTTTGATTGGCTGAGTTTAGGAGCTACAAGATTCTTACAATGATTTCATACTCAATAATTATTTAGTGAATATCGTATTAATATCATATCCCTTTTTTTCAGTTCAACGGAACCTACGAATTCCGTTATCCGATGCGGGATCTTGAACAGTTTGTCCCGTCCCTTGACGGCATGGAGGTCATCATCACAGCTACGGTCGGAGAACGCTTCCTGGATGAGATCATCGAGGGATACTCTGTAGCCAGGATCTTCAACTCCTCAATCAATGTGGCTTTCCTTGGAGGAACTCCCCAAGTCTTCAAACCTGCTATGCCTTTTGATTGCTATGTAAGTAATTTCAATATTTCTTAATATTTCAATTTTTTATGAACACCTTATAAAAAAATATTTTAAGTATATGATAATGGGAGATATAATAGTGCCAGAGATAGGTCAACGATCGTCCTCTTCTCATGAAAACGATAAAAACAGAAGTTACTAGAAAAATGACATCACATACAATCTCTCGCTCTGGGACTACTTTAGGTTCTATTCTTTGAAAATCACTGCACAATATCAAAAAATAAAACACTCTTCTTCTCTTCTTCGATGGCGCTACAGCCCATATCGAGCTTTGGCCTCCCGCAACATTCGCCTCCAACTCCTCCTGTCCTCAGCAGCTGACTTCCAGTTTGTTATCTGGAGAAGCTGTGCTGCATCCCCTCTTACTTCGTCTTCCCACCTCAGTCTGGGTCTTCCCACTTTTCTCTTTCCACCTGGGTGTCCAGCCATAATTCTTTTTGGGACGCGTGTGTACGGCATTCTCTGTACATGTCCAGCCCATCTCAACCTGAGGAGTCTCATATGGGCTGAGATATTGGGGGCCTGATATATGTCATACAGTTCTTTGTTGTGCCGGATGCGCCACTGTTCCCCCTCTTTCACGGGTCCACATATTCTTCTTAACACTTTTCTTTCAAAAGTATCCAGCATTTCAGCCATCTTTGCAGTCAGTGTCAGCGCCTCACATCCATATGCCAAAACAGTTCTGACAATGGTCTTATATATGGTTACTTTCGTTTTCCTGTGGACGCTACGTGACTTAAACACTGGCAGCAAAGAGAAGTATGTTTTGTTGGCTACTGTGATTCTCCTTCTGATTTCTGCTGGATCCTCATTGTTCTCTGTCAGACTGGAGCCCAGGTAGGTGAATTGATCGACCACTTTGTATGAGTAGTTGTCTTTAAATTGTGCACTACCTCTTCTTCTATGTGAAGGGTTTCTGCTCTGTATCATCATTTTCATTTTGTCAACATTAATCCGCAGTCCTACTTCCCGCGCCGCTATTTCTAAAACACTCTACCTACATCAAAATTGAACTGGTTCATCAAAAACTTCAAAATATTTTTTAGCTTTGTTCATTTTTTATAAAAAAATCGAAAAAATAATATCGTTGATTCCAACACAACCAACGTTGACAGCAAAGGGACCGGTATCATGTCACTGGGATGGGAATATCAACCATCTCTAGTATTCTGCCGTCATAAGCAAAAAGTAGCTGGAAATTTTCGATGGTCACATTCTGATATACTTTTTACTATAATAGTTTGATAACATGATAGGTCTCATACATCAGCATGTAACCATTAAAAATTTCCATCTTCCTTTTTGTTTATGATGATTGTAAGGGGTGGTCAAAATCTAGGATTCTAATAAGAACAGATTTTTTTTTTTTTAATTTAACACCTAAAATCCTAAAGATGCCGTGTGGAGTGTCTTTTTGAGGAAAGGAAGGAGTGAACATGGGTCTTGAAGAGACCCATGTCGTAGGAGAGAAGAAACACAAAGGCCGGCAAATCTTTCCACTCAAATCGCGTTTGGGTGTTTCCCGATTATGCACCATTGCCGAGGGGATCTATGACGCTAGTTCCTCAGAGCATCTTCCATTGAAATTCTGGTTAAACAAGGATAGCGTTCCCACCTGACACCTGTGCTTTGAGGATTGCAATCTGTTTGTTAAGACAGGAGAATGTATCAAATGAACTGCCAGTATATGGGGGTTTTTTTTAGGTGTTTTTGGATTCCAGACCAGAGGTGGCTGCAAAATTTGTACAGGATTAGAAATTGTATACTATTAAAGTATTTGCTTTGTTAATTGTTATTTCAAAATATTGTAAAAAATACAGTGTAAAAACAGATTATATCTATAATTTAAATTGCCAGATTGCTGCATCATTCCACGACGGGTCCCCATTGCGCCCCCTGCAGCTGGGGCTCAGTATGATGGAAATCCAGAGCAACGTTGAGATGCGGGGCGGGGGCCGCCGGGACCTGCCAATCCAGCAGTTGCGCATGGATGACAGCACCCCCGGTATCTGGCATCTTAAGATTGACCTCAAGACACAGCTGGGTAAAATAATATATTACTCGTCAAAATTATTGTTTTTAACTCTTGGTGCTTCGATGCAAAATTTTCATGGTGCACCGGCTGATTCTATTTTTGTAATAACTTTTTTTGCAAAATTTTTTTTGTAAATTGTACCATCTTTCCAGATAATGTGTTCACTAACTAACCGTCACATTGTTTCACTGAAGGGGTAGGCAGAGAGAACAGACCGCCACACAACTCCGTCGTGGCCCACATTATTTGCCGCATTCACATTCATACATCGTCTCATACACATTCTTCTATTATTCTGACTCTTGACATGGCCCGACTCAAGATCTGATTCACTTGATTATATACATATAAAAATAGTATGTAACTACAATAAGTAGTTTCCCAGAATAACAACTTTAAATTTATATTATTCGCCTATATTGGCTTTTACAAACATGTGATTTGCTATTTAAATTGTGTATATAGAACCCATGCAGAAGAATATTATTATTATAACATTGATTATAATTATTGAGATATTTTTTTATAGCCTTCTTGTAACTATATTTTGTGCAGTTGAACACGTTTTAATTTAACACTATTTCTGCAAAAGTATTAGAAAATTAGTATATGATGTTGGAAATACTTTCGCAGAAATAATAGATATGTTCAACTGCACGAAATGCAGTTACAAAAGGGCTATTATAACATATATTGAATAATCAATTTTATAAATATTTTGGAGTCAAATGGTTTAACCAATTACCCCTTAACTTAAGATTGGAAACAAACTATAAAAAATTCAAAAGGTTAATTAAAACAATATATCAATAACATATTACAATCATTGTGACTGTGACTTTGGAAATCCCTTTACTTTTATACTCTTTTTTATTTTCTCTCTTCTTCTTCTTTTATATCTTTTCTTTACTCAATTCTGTTTCACGTATAATGTATGATATACATATATAAAAAAATTAAATATTATAATTTTCATTATCCTTACTACACATTTTAAAAATATATGTTGAATTGTTTTTCGCTGCTCCACCTTTTTTACACGAGCATTGCTCAAAAAAAAGGTGAAACACGATATTTAAAAAATGTATTAAAAATATATATATACAATGTATAATAACTGTATTTGTAAAAAAAAAAATAAAATAAAATCCCATTATATTATGTTAAAACATTATAATTTACAAAAAAATTGCAAAAAACAAGTAAGTTATTACGAAAATATAATCAGCTGGCGCACGGTGAAAATATTGGATCAGAACACCTAGGTTTAAATTAAATATATTTTTTATGGAGACATAATGACATCTGTTAAATTATTGTGATAATCTGTTTGATGGCAGGTCTGGACGATGCGCCCAATGCCAAGGAAACGTTGAAGGACATCTCGCAGATGCGTTTGACGGCCTACTTCAGGGACTCCATGGGACAACGAGCTCAGGGCGAACTATTGCTTCTGTCTCACCACTCCCCGCACAATCATCACATCAAAGTCTTCACCAGCACTGAACATGCCAAGGTAAAAATCATTACTTAATAAATGTGTAAATTCTTTTACCATAACTCCATCCGTTGACAGCTGCCACAATTATTTTTTGGAATTCATTATTGAATTACTGTTATTTTAAGTTACTTAATTTAAATTCACTTTTGGATTTATATTGCACTGGTCTATATTGGCGACAGCCCACTGTACATGTTATGTCTATGCTGGAGGTCTAGCATGGACAATCGATAACACCCTACATCAGTACAATATTGACTAAATCTGTCTATGGTCAGCTATCAATATTTGCGAGCACGGTCAACAATTGATAAGAGATATTCTGATTGACGATTGAAATTTTTTTTCGCTGCATCCTGAGTGTTAGATAAGCTGTCAATATACAAAACATTTTAAATAGTCTCGTTCGTTATTCAAAATAACTGGCTTATTGATGAATGGAGGTGAACTGTTGAATTAAAAGAAATTGTGTACAAGACTTAAATAATTCATTCAAGACGCGATCAATTTATTCCGTTCGATCTTGTAGAAACGAAAGTGGTTGAAATATAACTAAAGACCTCATTAATTAATCAATTTCCTTTTTGTCTCAAAGAGTAGATCATCCATGAACAGATCTGCCAGTGTGGCCATCGTTTATCGATTTCTTATTTATTCCCTTTCAATATCGGTCTGGCTATCAACAGTGCGGCCATGCTCAGGAAAACGGTATACTTCTATAGATCTGATATTTATATAAGTTATCGATTCCACTGTGCTAGACCCCCAGGTAACCAAAAAATGAATTATCCAACTTTTTTTTATTTGTTTATTTTTCAAATGTAACTTCCTAGTGCCTTGTCCAAACGACCATTTTAGTTTTTGTTCAATTTCCATTTTAAAAGTAAAAATAAAGTGTCAGTTATATTATGTTATATTATCAACGATAATTAATCACTTTACTAAGAATTATTTAAACTTATGAGACCTTTACCTTTATGGAAATTGTTTCTTCTTGAACACTTATAATATGTTTCATTGAAATAATGAAAGAAAACCTCTCATCCTGTAAAATTTGCTAATGGTCATTTGGTCAAAACTTGTTGAAAGCCAGCATACAAAAAATATATTTTTTCAATACAAAGTAATATATTTGACAGTTTTCACCTTTCTTACGAATTCAATTTTTATAACATTTCTTTGGTGATATAATACAAAAATTACATCAAAATAATGTAGATAAAACGAACTTCCTAATAATCACTCAAATCTATGCTTTCCACAATGGATTTATATTAAAAAAAAACAATGAATAAATATAGACTTCGAATATGACAGCGTTCATATTATCAAGCGGCAGCCATTTTGTCCGCCATCTTTGGTGCCCGGCGTGTCATTAGCAATTAATATAAATTATTCGGAGTGGCTAAATGCTATCCAGTAATTCGTAATGTCAAGAACGAGAATGGCCCAAGCGATTCTGACCTTATTCTTCATACAATCTCTTTATACATAAGGGGCAAAATCACTTCAAAAATCTGGACCCGCCGGGGAGACTGCGGCCTACAAGAGGTTAAGCACTCGGACTACGTAGTTTTGCCACATAGCCAGATTACCATTTTTATAAACCATTTTGTGGATTTAATTGTGGTCATTAAATTTATCATACACATATTACCATTATTTGCTCTTAATTATTTTTTAATATTTCTACGCTAATGTTAAATTTTTAAAAATTATTTTATATGTTGTTTTTGGGTAGATTTAAATTTTGTGTTGCTGCATTACTATATTAGATATGCCTTCCTACCATACTGATAAAAATATTAAATGCATAAATACCCATATGCCATCGCTCGAGCAGTTATCAAAAATCATTTTGAAAATAAATATATTTAATTTTGTTACTTTTTTTATTTTTAGGTCGGTGAATATATAGTGCTGCACGTACAAAGCAACTTCTACATGGAGTTCTTCAACTATCTGGTCATGTCAAAGGGAATCATCCTTACTACTGGCCAAGAGAACATGAAGGTAAGAATTACTCTCTAAATATGTAGTTTTATTTTGATGAAGTGACACTATGTGTGTCCTACAATTAATAAGTGTGTGTATCTACAATTTGGGAGGCGGGTATTGGTACCGTCTTCCTGGGAACCATTTATTGGATAACCAACACCTGCCATTGGTCATCTCAAATTCGTAGATTTGGCGAAGCAACGGTTTCAACAGGTGAGGTGTGTTCAGGCCTTGGCGGCGGATGCGCCTACCCATCAGCTGCGTGGCAGGCTAGATTGGGAGAGGCCGTTTTAAGGAGACCCCTTGACATCACCAGCTGGTCTCTCTCGACCCCTCGCCTTGTACCGCATTAGTCTGTCAATCCCTAACATCCCACACACTGACCTAAAACAAGAACATTAAAACTAAAATATAATACAATACAGGAGGCAGTTTATATTCAGAACTAAGAACTTTCTGAGTTAAGTTAACTAAGACATTAAACATAAAAGCACAATAAGGAGGCAACCGAAACCAAACAATTACCGGAAGCTTGAAAATATGGCTTATTACAATAAATTGGAAAGAAGTTAAGATTTATGAATAGTCAGATTTTTAAATAATTTTTATTTTTAATGTCCGTTCAGTCCGTAAATTCTGAATGTTAGTAAGAATTCAAAGAAGTCTTGCCCAGTAACTGGATAAATAATTTGTCATTCAGTTAAAAAAAAAATGCTGTCACAATCAGGAGAAAGAACTCTTGCCGAAAGCGCTCATGAAAAGTTAATGTATAATTTGATTTCTTTCAGGATTCAATTAGAACTTTTGCTGTGACTCTGTCTGCAGAGATGGCTCCTGCGGCCACCATTGTGGTCTGGAGTGCTGGTCGCCATGGCGATACCATGGCCGATTCCATCACTGTCCCCGTCAACGGAATCTCCAGGAATAATGTAAGTGACA